>CAWUFW010010741.1:0-669870 GCA_963921515.1 Calotriton arnoldi | reverse complement strand
TACTTCGTTCAGTTACGTATTGCTAATTAGGACATGTTTCAAGTGTGATCTCAAATATCTTCCTGTTATATTTCAACAGGAGCAGCCTGCCAGTTGATGCCTTTGTGTTCTACTGCAGCTTCCCAGAGTGTTCTAAAGAACAACTAGAGTGCTAACAGCCTTACTTATGACAAAAGTATGGCACACCTGAAGCCATCTTGATTGGAATAAACCGGTAACACTTAAAACATTTAATTTAAAACGGAACAAAATGAGGGGTTCTTTTTTAAATAGAAATTATGGTTAGTGCTGCAGAAAGAAAAATTAGGGGATGTTTTAAGTGAGATCTCAAATCCTCTTCTATTTCATTAGAAAATTCTGACATGCAGACTGAAACAATCACTTTCAATACCAGCAGCAGACTACCAGTTAACTCCCTGGTGAGCAGTAGCTTTACTCCAGTGATCTAATGAGCAACTAGAGTGCTAACATTCTGAATTTATGGCAGATGTGAGACACATCTGAATGCCTTCTTGATGGAATCAAAGTAAAAAACTGAAAGCATTTCCTACTGAGGAGACTGCAGTAAATGAAGAAATTAGGAAACTTCATAACAAGGAAGTCTTCCAAGATGGCCACCAGTGACAAAAGAGCCCAAATGTAGCACAAATATTACCCAGATGTAGCCCACATATAGCCCAATGACAAAAGTGTGCAAAACACTTTTTATTTTTAGTTTTTTTGCAGTTTTATGTAGTGCAGACTGGTCAGGTATTGGAGCATTGCATCTTAAAACATGACCCCCTACACTACAAAAACACCACTGCACTACCTTAAACCCTAAAACACTACCCCCAGAACGACCCCCTACACTACACAAGCACCACTGCACTATCCTAAACCCTAAAACACTACCCCCAGCACGACCCCCTATACTACACAAGCACCACTGCACTATCCTAAACCCTAAAACACTACCCCCAGCACGACCCCTACACTACCCAAACACCACTGCACTAACCTAAATCCTAAAACACTACCACCAGCACGACCCCCTACACTACCCAAACACTACTGCACTACCCTAAAACATGACCCCTACATTACACAAACACCACTGCACTACCCTAAACCCTAAAACACTACCCCCAGCACGACCCCCTACACTATACAAGCACCACTGCACTACCCTAAACCCTAAAACACTACCCCCAGCACGACCCGCTACACTACAAAAACACCACTGCACTCCCTAAACCCTAAAACACTACCCCCAGCACGACCCCCTACACTACCCAAACACCACTGCACTAACCTAAATCCTAAAACACTACCCCCAGCACGACCCCCTACACTACCCAAACACCACTGCACTACCCTAAAACATGACCCCCTACACTACACAAACACCACTGCACTACCTTAAACCCTAAAACACTACCCCCAGCACGACCCCCTACACTACACAAGCACCACTGCACTACCCTAAACCCTAAAACACTACCCCCAGCACGACCCCCTACACTGCCCGAACACCACTGCACTGCCCTAAACCCTAAAACACCACCCCTAGCACGACCCCCTACACTGCCCGAACACCACTGCACTGCCCTAAACCCTGAAACACCACCCCCTACACTGCCCGAACACCACTGCACTGCCCTAAACCCTGAAACACCACCCCCAGCATGACCCCCTACACTGCCCAAACACCACTGCACTGCCCTAAACCCTGAAACACTACCCCCAGCAAGACCCCTACACTGCCCGAACACCACTGCACTGCCCTAAACCCTGAAACATCACCCCCAGCAAGACCCCCTACACTGCCCGAACACCACTGACCTAAACCCTGAAACACCACCCCCAGCACGACCCCCTACACTGCCCGAACACCACTGCACTGCCCTATACCCTGAAACATCACCCCCAGCAAGACCCCCTACACTGCCCGAACACAACTGCCCTAAACCCTGAAACACCACCCCCAGCAAGACCCCCTACACTGCCCGAACACCACTGCACTGCCCTAAACCCTGAAACACCACCCCCAGCACGACCCCCTACACTGCCCGAACACCACTGCTCTGCCCAAAACCCTGAAACACCAGCCCCAGCACGACCCCCTACACTGCCCGAACACCACTGCACTGCCCTAAACCCTGAAACACCAGCCCCAGCACGACCCCCTACACTGCCCGAACACCACTGCACTGCCCTAAACCCTGAAACACCACCCCCAGCACGACCCCCTACACTGCCCGAACACCACTGCACTGCCCTAAACCCTGAAACACCAGCCCCAGCACAACCCCGTACACTGCCCGCACACCACTGCACTGCCCTAAACCCTGAAACACCAGCCCCAGCACAACCCCGTACACTGCCCGAACACCACTGCACTGCCCTAAACCCTGAAACATCACCCCCAGCAAGACACCCTACACTGCCCGAACACCACTGACCTAAACCCTGAAACACCACCCCCAGCACGACCCCCTACACTGCCCGAACACCACTGCACTGCCCTAAACCCTGAAACACTACCCCCAGCATGACCCCCTACACTGCCCGAACACCACTGCTCTGCCCAAAACCCTGAAACACCAGCCCCAGCACGACCCCCTACACTGCCCGAACACCACTGCACTGCCCTAAACCTTGAAACACCAGCCCCTGCACGACCCCCTACACTGCCCGAACACCACTGCACTACCCTAAACCCTGAAACATCACCCCCAGCATGACCCCCTACACTGCCCGAACACCACTGCACTGCCCTAAACACTGAAACACCAGCCCCAGCACCACCCCCTACAATGCCCGAACACCACTGTACTGCCCTAAACCCTGAAACACCACCCCCTGCACCGCCCCCTACACTGCCCGAACACCACTGCACTGCCCTAAACCCTGAAACACCACCCCCTGCATGACCCCCTACACTGCCCGAACACCACTGCACTACCCTGAAACACCACCCCCTGCCCCACCCCCTACACTGCCTGAACACCTCTGCACTGCCCTAAACCCTGAAACACCACCCCCTGCACCGCCCCCTACACTGCCCGAACACCACTGCACTGCCCTAAACCCTGAAACACCACCCCCAGCATGACCCCTTTACTGCTCGAACACCACTGCACTGCCCCAAACCCTGAAACACCACCCCCAGCATGACCCCCTACACTGCCCGAACACCACTGCCCTAAACCCTGAAACACCACCCCTGCACGACCCCCTACACTGCCCGAACACCACTGCACTGCCCTAAACCCTAGAACACAACCCCCAGCATGACCCCTACACTACCCGAACACCACTGCACTACCCTAAACCCTAAAATACACCCCCAGCATGACCCCCTACACTACCCGAACACGACTGCACTGCCCTAAACCCTAAAACACTCCCCCAGCACGACCCCCTACACTACCCGAACACCACTGCACTGCCCTAAACCCTAAAACACTCCCCCAGCACGACCCCCTACACTACCTAAACACCACTGCACTGCCCTAAACCCTAAAACACTACCCCTGCATGACCCCCTACACTACCCAAATACCAATGCACTACCCTAATCCCTAAAACACTACCCCCGCACAACCCCCTACACTACCCAAAGACCACTGCACTACCCTAAACTCTAAAACAATACCCCCGCACGACTCCCTACACTACCCAAAGACCACTGCACTACCCTAAACCCTAAAAAACTACCCCCAGCACGAACCCCTACACTACCCAAACACCACTGCACTACCCTAAACCATAAAACACTACCCCCAGCAGTACCCCCTACGCTACCCAAACACTACTGCACTACTCTAAACCCTAAAACACTACCCCCAGCAGTACCCCCTACACTACCCAAACACCATTGCACTACCCTAAACCCTAAAACACTACTCCCAGCAGTATCCCCTACACTACCCAAACACCACTGCACTACCCTAAACCCTAAAACCCTAAAACACTAACCCCAGCACGACCCCCTACACTACCCAAACACCACTGTACTACCCTAAACCCTAAAACACTCCCCCAGCACGACTCCCTACACTACCCAAACACCACTGCACTACCCTAAACCCTAAATCTACCCCCAGCATGACCCCCTACACTACACAAACACCACTGCACTACCGTAAACCCTAAAACACTACCCCCAGCACAACCCTTTTCACTACCTAAACACAACTGCACAATTTGTTACAGGCGTTGCAACGCAGGCCTGTGGTGCTTACTGGAAGTACCTGGTGGGCTAGTTGGGCCCCAGGGACTCTCAGGATTCAAGGTGACCTAATCCCCCAACTTAAAATGCGCCACGGGGCGCGTTTGCACAGTGGTGAAGGGAGGGGCGGGGCCTCTGGTGACATGTGCGCAAACACGCCCTGTGGTGCGTTTTAAGTTGGGGAGTTAATTCCCTTTGAATCCTGGGGGCCAACTAGCCCACCAGGTACCTTCAGTAAGCACAACAGAGTTGCGTTGCAGAGAGGTGAAAAAAGGTGCGTGGCCTCGGAACGCCTCTCTGCAACTCAGCTCTGTGGTCATAACTGTAGGTACCTGGGGGCTAGTTGGGCCCCAGGGACCCTCAGGATTCAAGGGGACTTAATCCCGCAACTTAAAACGCGCCACGCGGCGCGTTTGCACACATGTCACTTCAGGCCCCCTCCCTTCACCACTGTGCAAACGCGCACTGGCTCTGGTTAGTCAGAGTCAGTGACCACCAGTACCCGTCTGAAAAAGTTGTGGGCACAGGATGATTTTGCAACAAGGCCTCTTTCTGCTCCTCTGTTGGTTCTTTCTGCACATCTTTTGCTTCTTTCTGTGCGTTTTTTCTTCTTTCTTCACATGTCCTACCTCTGTTGGCATAGTTAGAAACTAGCATTTAAAAAACCTTTGAAATTCACTTAAAAAATCATAGGTTTCAGGCACGTTATAGTTAGAAATTAGCATTTAAAAAACCTTTGAAATTCACTGAAAAAACCATAGGTTTCAGGCACGTTATAGTTAGAAATTAGCATTTAAAAAACCTTTGAAATTCACTGAAAAAACCATAGGTTTCAGGCACGTTATAGTTAGAAATTAGCATTTAAAAAACCTTTGAAATTCACTGAAAAAACCATAGGTTTCAGACACGTTATAGTTAGAAATTAGCATTTAAAAAACCTTTGAAATTCACTGAAAAAACCATAGGTTTTAGGGACAGTTATAGTTAGTTGGACATTGCACTCATACAAAACCCGTGAAATTCCCCTGTTATAGTTAGTTCAGCTAACTATAACTCGCGCCCCGCAATGCACTGCTGATGACGTCACATATTACATCACTCATGACATGGTCAGTGACATCACTGATGACATCACTGATGACATCTCAAATGACATCACTGATGACATCATCCATGTGATAATTTCATGCATCTTCTCACACCCTAATATAACTTTTGATACACCCACTCTAAATTACAGACTGCCATTCTCAAAACCATAGACACTCCAACACTAAAAACTACATACCCACTCACTGATTCTTAGGTCTACACACACATCCACTCACTCACCTGTACAGTCACTCATACTTACAGTCACTCAGTACAGGACTATCATATGCACTCATACACCTATATAAACACACACACCGCCACTCATCCATAGAGGTACTCACACACCTAGTCAGTCATGCAAAAATTAATCACATACCCATTTACTCACCTATACAGTTATACACACACCAGCTCACTTACTCATACAAATACTAGCACATTCTTACGTTCTTATACAATAACTGATACAAGCACACACGCATCCATACAGCCACTCTCACAATAACACACTCTCACTTCTAGCCATTTAAATACTCTAACACACATATATACTGCCTTTTACATATGTAGTTACTCGCACATGTACCACTGAGATATACATTCACTCACTAACACACCCATACACACACTCACCCACCCAAGCAGTCCATCACAGATGCACTCTTGAAATCATGCACCCAGTGAATCACCCACTCACACATGTATGTATAGAGTCACACACACCCCACCCACACAAACACTCAGGCAGCCATACAGATACTCAGAGAACCAATCAATAACCCATATAGACACTCATGTAGCTATTCGCAAATTCATGCATCCACTTACACACCAACAAACAGACGGATACAGACATTCACACAGTTTAGTCACTAACCCATGCATTCAGTAAGATACGTTTAATCACTCACTTGTAGAGTCAGTCACTCACGTACTAAATCATCCATTCAGACACTTATACACCCACTCATTCTTCAATACGCCTTTCCCTATATATATTAAACATATTTAAACTTTACAGAAACACACAGTCACTGGATGATGTCATCAGTGATGTCATTTGAGATGTCATCAGTGATGTCATCAGTGATGTCACTGACCATGTCATGAGTGATGTAATATGTGACGTCATCAGCAGTGCATTGCGGGGGCGCGAGTTATAGTTAGCTGAACTAACTATAACAGGGGAATTTCACGGGTTTTGTATGAGTGCAATGTCCAACTAACTATAACTGTCCCTAAAACCTATGGTTTTTTCAGTGAATATATATATATATATATTATCTACTGGCGGTCGCCAGTAGATAGTTATAGTTAGGACATTGTTTCCATAGGAAAAGCGATTTTTGTTTTCCCAATAACTTTGGCGCTGGTTGACAAATCTTTGCGAAATTTTCAAAACTTATGGCCCGCTCCGGTCAGCTCCCATCCTGAAAGTTTCGGGGTGATTTGCCAAGCAAGGGCCGAGAAAAAAGGGGGGTCCCAAAACGTGTTTTTTCCATGTTATTTTCGTAGGAAACTTTAGACACGGCTACAGCTCGAACTGCTGAACGGAATTACACCAAATTTGGCAAAAAGGTAGTGCTTGGTTCAGAAAGCGCCCATTTGTTTAAATGGTGTAAATCCGATCAGTAGTTGCTGAGAAAATCAAAAAATAAAAGTTTCGATATATAGAGGCACGGAGGATCCGCGCACCCTCCCGACCACAAGCTTTATTCTAATTGGCTGTCAACACTCCAAACCAGGAAGTGTTGGCAGCCATCTTGTGCCTCGGTAACCGAGGCACAAGAAAACAGGGAAACAAACGCAAAAAAACAAGAAAAGGGGGCAGGGTAGAAACACCCTGACCCCCTAGGCCTGCTCAGGGGGTCCCACAAGGACCCCCAGGGCCCAAAAAAGCATTTTTTTAAAAAAATCGGCGAGATTCGCGCACCCAGCGCGAATTTCGGCCGAAAATTTTAAAAAAAAACTAAGTGCCTCTGTATACATAGACAGGCCTATATTCTTCGATTACAGTGTCTCATTTGTTCGCTGTAAAACTCTAATCCGCTGTGTAGAAGTTGTGGACTTTTATCCTGTTTTGCCTATGTTGTCGTACTTTCAAGCGCCAAGAGGCAGTGTGTGTGTGTGTAACCGCGCTCCATAAATAACCTCTCAGATAGACAGTTGTCTTTTATTGATGGTCAGCAGGTGTCACATGAAAGCTGAAGCACGCGTTTTTGGATTGAAATGCGCTATTTCGCAGTTAACTTCACCGGGGTGCGTTCTCTGTCACATAACACGACAACGTCTTGTCAGGGGTAATAAGTGCTATATAAATGCAAACTCAATTTTAATACGTATAAAGAGAGAAAAAGACTAGGCAAACTTCGCGAACAGGGCAGGCCGTGTACTGATGCAGAGTGAGGAGTCACTCCTTACACAGGCAGGCGTACAACATCAGTAGCTGGCTCCGGTACTTTCCCCAAATAACTATCTGTAAACATGGCGTCCTTCCCCGCCACCGCATCACGGGCGTCCTCCTGCTGTTTGCACCCTGAGCCAGCCGTCTCTGCAGGAAATTTACCAAAAATGAACAATGCCCGAGGCTCACCAACCTCAACACATGCCGTGCCCTCCCACCTCGAGCGCAGACACCGTTCCTAAAACTGTGAGGTGCGCAGAACCACTGCGTCTTGTGGCATCTGCTCATCCCGGAAAATAGAAAATAGAAGTTTTTATTAGAGAACTGGATGGCAAACACCCTCTCGGCATTGAGGGCAGCCAGCAGTCTCCCCTTTGAATTACCCTCCTTGGGTTTAGCGGCCCCCGCACATTGACTGCTTTCTGCCTCCTTCGGTGTTTGTATTTCACGAATGGACAGCGCTTCCCTGTTTACATGTCACATTTACAAGCATCGATCCCCGGGTGAACGTGGAGCTGATACCAATAATGCGGGAACATAAACGCTTTTGTTAAGAACGAAAACAATAGTGCAAGGCAGAAGAAAAGGGTGTTCCTTACGGGGGAGACATCTGATTCTATTCACAGACAATTGAAGAGGGGCAAACTGACAAACGCTAGCACTGCTTATAGTAGGTCAGCAGAGCAAAGCAAGCAGAGACACAGAAGTCCACTTCTAACAGCTGTAGGTGAGGTTTGGTGAAAAGCAAGCAAGATAGAGAAAGTAAGTCAACCAAAAATAAATTATTCGACAAAGTCTGTAAGAAAAAGAAGGCAGCAAACATGAAACGAAAAAAAGAAAAATAATAGAGATAGGAGAAGAAACAAAATAAACACATACAGGTGAAATATCAGAAGAAAGAAAGAAAGAGAAAGAAAAAGCAAGGTTAAAGAAAAAAGATAAATCAGAAAAAAACGAAAGAGGAAGTAAAACAAGATGACATAAAAAGTAAGTGAAGTAAGTAAGAAAAGAAAGTCAGAAATAGAAATAAAAAAAAATAAGGACTAGAGTCTATTTTGCAGCTGCCGATTAGATGCATGATATGTGGTCTCCAGTTGGCGCAGTTTAACACAGGGTTGTCCTGAACACCTTCGGGTTGAGAAGAGACGCTCAGCGTGGTCTCGGCTAGGCTGTTCAGACTGCTCCTGTCCCTCAGATTTATGCCCACTGAGGGTCAGTGTGTGGAAGTGCGAGCCACGCATGCAGCCTCACAGAGAGACTGTCCCTCAGATTTATGCCCACTGAGGGTCAGTGTGTGGAAGTGCGAGCCGCGCACGCAGCCTCAGAGAGACAGCGTGCGAGGCGACGCTTGAAGGTGGGACAGTTGGGAAAGCAAACCTGTGGCACATGTAAACAAAATGTTTTAAAGGTGCCTAGAATATGGTTCAGTATACGCACGAACGCGGCTATTTGAAAACATTAGATCCAAAAAGTACCATACAGTTTTTGCTTAGTGTCTACAGCAGAAAAACAACCCAACACAACCTGAACAACAACACAGCCAGGGTCTGCCCAGCAACATTGACATGGTCTAACAAGCAACACAGCCACTGCTTGACCAACGTTACAGCGAGAGGCTGAACGGCAACACTGGCGAGCCTGGCCGGGAACATAAACAAACACGCGCCACATGGAAATACTGCCCACCTTAGATAAAAGAACAAAGACAACAGCCTTCCATCCACACACCCCTCACGGCGTAGCGTGCTGCCTATGCAAGCAAGCGACCCAGTGCAACAATACAACACCATGCACAACACATCACCTCTGCCTGACAGAAACACAGCGAGGGTCTGTGCAGCACAATGGCTAGGGCTCTCACAGCAGCATTGAGAGCGTCTACCCAGCAGCAGAAACAGGGTCTAAACGGCAACAAAAAACAAGGTATGCCCAGCTACATAAACACAGTCTGACAACCAACAAGAGCAGCACACCCAGGATCAGTTCATACTACCATCGCGTGCCAGCATCGCTAATTCGCAACCATGGTCTGCCCGCCAACACAGCCCACGCCTGACCACTGACACAACCCGGTGCTGTCAAGCAATACATGTTCTTATCTCTGCAACACGACCAGACGTTGTCCAAGAGCGCGACAAAGGCGATCTGTCCAGAAAAAAGACCAACGAAGCACTGGCTGGGGGTTACCAGACAGGCACCGAGGATACATGGGGAGCACACTACTTCCGCCTGTCCAAAGCAACACACCAGTGTACTCTTGCAAGCTCGGCACCCCAGCCAGGACCAGGGCACGTGCACACACCGACACTACATTAATCCTTACGCTTCCAGCGCCGTGAGACGCAGCTCCTTCGGTCTGGCCAGCGACACACACACACTATATTCTTCTCTTCACAGTTCTCCGTCTTGAGCCACTCACACCACAGCTCTCTGGCCTGGGTCACTCAGTCACTGACAGCACAGCTCACCGGCTTGGGTCACTGACACACCCGATGTATTCTTCCCTCTGCAGCCTTCTATCGTGGGTGAGTGGCACTGGTACACGCCCTGTATACTCCCCACAGCCCCCTGGCCGGGGGCATGTGTGTGGGGGAGGGGCGAGGGGGTATGTGTTCTACACTCCTTGCCCTCTGGCCTGGGTCAGTGGCACATACACACATTGCATTCTCTCCACAGCCCACTGGCCCGGGGGACACACATTGTATTATTGTATTCTCCTCTCCACAGCTACCTACCCTGAGTGAGTGAGTGTCTGGTAAACGCAATGTATTCTCCCAACACCCCATTGGCCTGGGGTGGTGGTGGGGGGGTGCACATTGTGTTCTACACTCCATGCTGTCTGGCCTAGGTCAGTGATACACCCACATGCTGCATTCTCTACACAGCCCACTGGCCTGGGTGAGTGACACTGGTACATGCACTATATTCTCCCCACAGTCTCCTGGCCCGGGCGGGGGATTGTTTTCTTCACTCCATGCCCTCTGGCCTGTTCCATGGGGGAGTTTGTTCCACACTCCATGCCTTCTGGCCTGGGTCAGTGACACATAGGCACGTTGCATTCTCCCCACAGCCCCCTGGCCTGGGGGGCACATTGCGTTCTACATTCGATGCTGTCTGGCTTGGGTCGGTGACACATACACATGTTGCAGTCTCTCCACAGCCCACTGGCCTGGGTTAGGGGGAGAGCTGAGGAGGGATAGGGGAGTGGCACATTATATTGCACACTCCATGCATGCCCTCTGGCCCGGTTCGTGGGGGGGGCAGTATCTTCCACACTCCATGCCCTCTGGCCTGGGTCAGTGACACATACACACGTTGCATTCTCTCCACAGCCCACTGGCCTGGGGACACACATTGTATTATTGTATTCTTCTCTCTACAGCTGCCTGACCTGGGAGAGTGTCACTGGTACATGCAGTCTCCCTACAGCCCCCTGGGGTGGGGGTGAATTGTGTTCTACACTCCATGCCCTCTGTCCTGGGTGAGTGACACATGCACACTCTGTATCCCCTCCAGAGCCCACAGGCCTGCGCTTGGGGGTGATATTGTATTATCTTCCCTCCTCACCCACCAGCCTGGGTCAGTGGCGCACACACATACTGTATTAATACTTACGAGGCCCCCTGTAAGACTCTGATCCCAGGCATGTGTCCACGACATACACATGCAGTATGCTTTCCTTCATGTCTCCCTGACCTGAGTCACACCTGGGTCACACATGTTATATTAATACCTCCACCCAGCCCAGGGAGTACTCTGGTTCTTGGCCTGCGTTACTCTCCCCATAACCCCTTGGCAGACAGACTTGTTCCCCTCAGCAGGGCCAGAGTCACACACTGCCACATAGATTTACTAATGCTACGTGCAGGGTTTGCATTACTTTATATAAAGCAAATCCTGTGCAAAGCGCTGTGGTGGTATTTACTTTCCAATGCATAGAAAGATTGCCATGGGAAAGTTGGCCAAAATAAAGCAATATATGTAACTTGTTAGCATGTTTAGTCTATAGCGTGTTTAGTCTATCTTGTGTACCTTTTGTAACTTATCTGGTCTTTTGTAAAGCGCTCTGACACCTTTTGGTAAAGTCCGCGCTTTATAAAACTGCATTAAATAAATAAATAAAAAGCAAAGTAGCTCTTAGGACTGCTTTGAGCAAAGGGGGCGTCCATGGGTGGTACAGTGCGGTTCCCATGCAATCACCTGTGGGTCTTAATGCATAGTGTTTGTACTGGAAGGCCTGACAGAACACCCATACCCTTGCATCCTAAAGCGCGCCAGCTCTGCTGGAGAAAAACAGGCCCTATCCTAGCAGATGTGACGTGTTTTTCAGTCTCCCTATCTCACAGCACAGCACAGTGCCACAACTTTTGCTGCTGAGCTGTTACCTCACATTGTAGTAAATTTCCCACTGAATTATCCCCTCCCCCCCACCCCACAGCCCCCTGGAAAAAACACCTCGGGAGGGGGGGCCAGGCGGCCCCCTTCCATTTAAAAAAAATAAAAATAGGGGTCAGGCCCTGGGGGATGGGGTCCCCAGGGCCCATAAAATAGGTAAGGAAGGGGGGGCCACACAGCCCCCCTTCTTAAAAAAAAAAAAGGTACCTGGTAGGCTAGTTGGACCCCAGGGACTCTCAGGATTCAAGGGGACTTTATCCCCCAACTTAAAACGCGACACGGGGCGCGTTTGCACAGTGGTGAAGGGAGGGGGCGGGGCCTGAGGTGACATGTGTGCAAACACGCCCTGTGGTGCGTTTTAAGTTGGGGAATTAATTCCTCTTCAATCCTGAGGGTCCCTGGGGGCCAACTAGCCCACCAGGTACCTCCAGTAAGCGCCACTGCGCTGCATTGCAGAGAGGTGGGCCAGGCCACGCCCCTTTTTACACCTCTCTGCAACTCAGCTCTGTGGTGCTTATTGGAGGTACCTGGTGGGCTAGTTGGACCCTAGGGACCCTCAGGATTCAAGGGGACTTAATCCCCCAACTTACAACGCGCCAGGGGGCGCATTTGCAGAGTGGTGGAGAAAGTGCGTGGGGCTTACTGGAGGTAAAAGGTAGGCTAGTTGGCCCTTAAAGGACCCCCAGCAGTGAAGGGGACTTCAATCCCCATCAAAGAGCGTGCCAGGGAGCGCGTTTGTAGAGTGCTGGGCAAGGTGGGCGTGGCCTGGTACGAGTACTTACCAGTGCTGCTGTGTGGGTCTGACTGGAGGTAATAGTTTGGGAAGTTGGCCCCCAAGGATGTCCTTGGGGGCCAACCACCCCTCTCGTTTCCTCCAGTAAGTCCCACACAGTGGGATTGCTAAGACGTCTTCGGAGGCCATGGCCCCCTTTCTCTACCACTCTGCAAACGTGCCTCGTGGCAGACTACGGGATGGGGGATGAAGTCCAATTTAGTCCTGAGGGAGTTTGGGGGCCAAGAATCCCTCCTGGTACCTCCTGTAAGTCCTACGCAGTGGAATTCCTGAGCGTTGGTTGGACGCCCAGCACCCTTTCTCCACCACTCTGCAAACACGACTACTAGTTAAAGTAGCATATTTCTGCACCTCTGACTTAGAGGTAGTTTTAATCCCCCTGCCCTATTATGTACTAGGGCCTTACAGAGGAGGTCATGCTAATCACAGGGGTACCCCAACGCATAGTGTTCCCTAGTGTATGTAAGTGTTTTCACTGTATTCTAAGTGTCTTTTAGCATAGCACTGGCTCTAGGCCTGGTTAGTCAGTCAGTTACCACCAGAACCCGTCTGAAAAAGTTGTGGGCACAGGAGGATTTTGCAACAAGGCCTCTTTCTGCTCCTCTGTTGATTCTTTCTGCACGTCTTGCTTCTTCCTGCAATTTTCTTCGTCTTTGTGGACTTCTGTTGCCTCTTTCTGCATTTCTTTTGCTTCTTTCTGTGCATTTTTTCTTCTTTCTTCACATGTCCTACCTCTGTAGGCATAGTTAGAAACTAGCATTTAAAAAACCTTTGAAATTCACTGAAAAAACCATAGGTTTCAGGCACGTTATCGTTAGAAATTAGCATTTAAAAAACCTTAGAAATTAACTGAAAAAACCATAGGTTTTAGGGAAAGTTATAGTTAGTTGGACATTTCACTCGTATAAAACCAGAGAAATTCCCCCGTTATAGTTAGTTCAGCTAACTATAACTCGCGCCCCGCAATGCACTGCTGATGACGTCACATATTACATCACTCATGACATGGTCAGTGACATCACTGATGACATCTCAAATGACATCACTGATGACATCACTGATGACATCATCCATGTGATAATTTGATGCATCTTCTCACACCCTAATATAACCTTTGATACACCCACTCTAAATTACAGACTGCCATTCTCAAAACCATAGACACTCCAACACCAATAACTACATACCCACTCACTGATTCTTAGGTTTACACACACATCCACTCACTCACCCGTACAGTCACTCATACTTATGGTCACTCAGTACAGGTCTATCATATGTACTCATACACCTATATAGACACTCACACACACCGCCACTCATCCATAGAGGTACTCACACACCTAGTCAGTCATGCAAATAATTAATCACACTGCCATTTACTCACCTATACAGTTATACACACACCAGCTCAATTACTCATACAAATACTAGCACATTCTTACGCTCTTATACAATCACTGATACAAGCACACACTCATCCACTCATCCATACAGCCACTCTCACAATCACACACTCTCACTTATAGCCATTTATATACTCCAACACACATATATACTGCCTTTCACATATGTTGTTACTCACACATGTACCACTGAGCTATACATTCACTCACCAACAAACCCATACACAAACTCACCCACCCATACAGTCCATCACAGATGCACTCTTGAAACCATGCACCCAGTGAATCACCCACTCACACATCTATGCACAGAGTCACACAGACCCCACCCACACAAACACTCAGGCACCCATACAGATACTCAGACAACCAATCAATAACCCATATAGACACTCATGTAGCTATTCGCAAACCCATGCAGCCGCTTACACACCAACAGAGAGACGGATACAGACATTCACACAGTTTAGTCACTAACCCATGCATTCAGTAAGATACGTTTAATCACTCACTTATAGAGTCAGTCACGCACCTACTAAATCATCCATTCAGACACTTATACACCCACTCATTCTTCAATACGCCTTTCCCTATATATATTAAACATATTTAAACTTTACAGAAACACACAGTGGAGTGTTTTATAAATTACCTTTTGCCTGTACATTTCTGATCGAGGCTGGAGATCAGGACAGGTAGTCTGCAGCACAGCTTTTCAGCGCTGGACAGCGCGGTGTGCAGCGGTTACTCCGAGACCTCCAGAGCTGCTTCCTGCACTTTCTACTTCGGCGAGAAACAATGCCTCCTACTCCCGCGAGGGGTGGGAAACCCTGTGGCAGCACACAGGCACCACCGGCGATACTGAATACATAGACTGCTTCAGGAGCTGAGATGGCGGTGAGGAGATCGGCCACCAAAGCAGCAAACAGCCAAATCTCTGGGGCCCATGATTTTATTGGAGGGCAGAAAAAACCTGCAAATGCTCTAACGAGAATACTAACTAAAACAGCCCGAGGCAGCGACTTGGAGAAAACTGAAGGGCCCCCCTTTGGTTGAGATACAGATGGTAGAAGGTAAGGGGAACATAATGAAAGGATGGGACAGGATTTAAATCCCCCCAGGGAGATATAGCATAAGGCAGACAAGAGGGAGTTGCTGCAGCTGCTGGGCTATTGAATATATTATCCACACCGCTGGTTGTTAAAAAGGCGCTCTCTTTTGAAGATGTTCACCTCAGCAATACCATGGAGGCAAGAGCTGAATCTAAAACTGGAATTACTGAAGATCCTGAAATTGTGTCAAAAACTCCCCAGACAGTATTACAGACGGGGGCAGCCGGACTAGAGATTGAAGGGGAGATTTACTAAGATTTTGCGCCGTGCTTTCTTCACAAAAGCGACACAAACCGGCGCAAAATCCTTTTTTCTCAATTTACTTTTCAACGCTAAACTTGTTTAGTGCTGGAAATAACGGAAAAGTAATGCGAAGCAGGGCATAGCGCTGCTTTGCATTACTTTGCGCCATGGGGGTGTACCAAAGGTGGTGCATTGGCGTTCCCATGGAACCACCCAAGGTTTCTCATATTACACCCAATTTACTAAACAAAGTAAACGGGGTTTAGTATGAGAAAACTGCGCCCTTTCAAAGTAGGCGCAAGGAAGGAGAAATGCTTTTATTTCTCCTTCCTTTTCCGACTTTGCATGAGTGCTGCACTTTACAGCACACATACAAAGTGGGAAAATGGTTAAAGTGAGTATGTGCATAGTATTTTGTACTAGAAGGGTCCCTTCCAGTACAAAACCTATGCTAGACTCATGGAGACACCCTTGCACCATGGCACAAAGGTGTCTCCGTGGTGCACGTCAGCTGATTTCAGCGCTGGCGCTAGTGAGAGGGGAGGAGAGTGCCTTATTTTAGTAAATAGGGTGCTCTCCTTCTCTCTCCTTTTAACGTAATGCAGCATTTGCAGCTTCCGCAGTGCGCTACGTGAAAAGATAGTAAATCTGCCCCTGAGTCCGGTGATAATATTTTTTCTTTCTCTGATCATTCAAGCAGATCTGGAGGAGAGGACCTGGAACTGGAGCTTAGTGACAAATCTTCCAGGAGAAGCTCCATAAGAAGTGAAGGTACTGATGAAAGCAATACGGGGGGAGCAACAGACATATAGGACCCCAGAAATTTTAATAAAGGAAGTCGGTATGGTCTGAAAGAAAAAAATGAAGGAAACCCCAAAAAAAGGATAACCAGAATCAAAACCCAGAAGGGAAAGACTTGGTATGGGATTACTCAGCTATCTCAGGTTTGGGGGGGGGGGCAGCTGCTGCTGATGTGGCCCCTGCAGGAGATATATAATTGGGAATGATATATCAAAGTATTTTGTCCCACCGCGAGGAAACAAAGACAGAGTCGACGAACGCAAAGTGCCTGCCTGTCGGAAAATGCAGGGGGCAATCAGTCGGATGTCCAAATCATGCTCAGACTTCTCTGAGAGAATGGGAGAGGTGGAGAACAGAATATCTAAACTTGAAGATGAAACTGCAGCTCAGAAAGAGACGACTGAAATGATGAAAGCTCATACAGACGATACTCAATGGAAGCTTGAAGATTTGGAAAATAGATTAAAGAGGAGCAACTTAAGGATTTTGGGTATTCCTGAGGGGGGAGGGGCCAGACATGCGCAAATATGTGATAGAGCTCTGCAAGGAAGCCTTTCCAGAACTGATGCAATGGAACTGGGACATAGAAATACAAAGAGCACACAGATTCCTGTTTAAAGTTAAAACTAGGGCAGGGCAGGTTGAGTCCAAACCTAGAGCTATTTTGATTTTTGGGGGTAATTTTTTGGCACGGCAGGCTTTTTATGACTTAGCCCGGCCAGATTGGAAATGGTGGGCAAAAGGGCAGGAGTTTTTTGTGAGGCCAGATTATTGCCACACCTCTGTGGAGAAATGGTGGCGACTGGGCCAATCAATAGCACCACTTCAAATTAAGGGGGCACAAGCCTTTCTGTTAAATCCAGTGAAATTGAAGGTAGTGGTGAGGGATAGCTCATACTTTTTTACCCCAGAGTGGCAGACTTGAAAGAATTTTTGAGAAATATGTGTTGAATATGTGTTGGTATATATGCTGAATGATGATGTGGGGTGTGGGTTGATGAGGGGGGAAATTTGATTTAAATGGATTTAGAATGTATTTGTGATTATAAGAGGAGGTCGGCACTATGGGATGCACAGCACCATGCAGGACCTGATAGGTCCTAAAGCTTTGCGAGAGAGGTGGGGAAGGGAGAGGAGTGGGGGAGGGAGGAGGGGCGTGAGAGAGGAAGGGCATGGGGGAGGCACGGGGGTTAGGAAGGAATATATAGGTAGTACACAGAATTCAGGCATTGTTCAGCAGGATGAAGAAAGTAGGAAATGTATAGATGTAATAATAGGCAGGATAGGACACTGAGAAAAATAAGAATGTTTTTTGCTTTTTATTTTTCCCTTTTTTACTTTTTTGTTTATGGGGAACAAGGATGGAAGAAAGTAATCTACAATAGAAGATAAAAGGGGGCAAATTCAATTAGACAAACTGCCTATTATCTCGATAAATATCTGTGGCTTAAATGATAGGCATAAAAGACCCAGAACTGCCCTGGTTTTAAGGACAATGAAGGCTGACATATTCTGCATTTAAGAGACACATATCCCATTTGGGAAGAAAGAGATGCTAAAGGAATTAGGATTAAATATATTGGTGTGTACTCAACAAAGTGTGACTTCAAGAGGCGTGGCGATTCTTGCGAAACGCTATATTTCTGCTATACCCCAGCCGATGGTAAATGACCGAAGACGATGGGTAATTTTAGAATGTAGAGTAGGCATGAAGCGCTTTACATTATACTCAATTTATGGGGCTAATTTGGATGAGGCAACGATTTTTGATGAATTGAACACAGAGTTAGCCACATATCCCACCCCATTGGTGCTTTGTGGGGATCTTAATATTCATCTAGATGTAAATTATGTGGGTATATCAAGGGTGAAAACCGAAGGTGTACGGGGCCCTGGAACGATTAGTGGAAGACCACGATCTAGTAGATCTATGGGATAAATATAAGGCCCTGGACCCAGACTTTACTTTTTATTCCCACACACATAACAAGATGGTGCGACTGGACTATTTTTTCATCACTTCTAGTGAAGCCATCAAAGTGAGAATCAAAATTTCTCCTCAAGTGATATCGGATCATAATCCGTTAATTCTCGCGATACCGGTAGGGGACATAGGTAGGCCGAGGGGGGCATGTACCTTTGATAGGAAACTTCGAACAAATTTGTCGTATATAGATCATATGAGTATCTGGATACAACAATTCTTAGAGATTAATAGGGGCTCAGCTCCAACGAAAATAGGCTTGGAAACCTTGAAAGCTGGGATTAGGAGAGAACCCTTAGGTTTAATCTACATTTACAGAGGGTGAAAAAGGAAGAAATACAAGATCTCTGCAATAGCCTGGCAGAAGCTGAAGAGGAACTGGTTAAAAATATAAGAAATGGGCAGGTTCCTCAGGAAATCCAGCAGGAAACAGCTAAAAGGAAAGGAAAAATGAATCAATATTTCAGTAGGAAAGCTGCGCTGTAATACCACACTTATAGAACACAATGTTATGAATATGGGGAAACTACAGGCAGGTCATTGGCTAAGCGAATTAGAGCTAAGAGAGGAAGAGGATGTATAAAAGCTATTACAAATTCTGAAGATAAGACTGTAGAAACGTCTATAGAGATTCTTATAGTGTTTCAGGGTTATTATGCAAAGCTGTATGCAGAAGAGGTAGTTACTTCGTTAAATTTATGCCACTATTATGATTATGGGGAATGTAAGTTGAGTAAGGAGGACCGGATAGCGCTGTACCTTCCGAGATCTATGCAAGAGATATCAAATGCCATAAGCTCTATGCCTCCGGTAAAGCTGCAGGACCTGATATCCTCCCACTAGAATTCTTTAAGGTTTTTTTCTCTGAACTACGGGATGATATTCTGTTGACATTCAGGGAGGCACAACAGGGTTCTACCCCTCCCTCATGGGGGGAGGCGAGTATAGCAGTTTTTGTCAAGAAAGACAAGCCCCATCTCAAGCAATAACAAAGGCTTCAGACGAAGGGAGAACATGGCAGTTGGCTAGCGGTGGGTCGCAGGACCTTTCCCAAGTGTTCCGAATATGAACGGTGATTGAAGAAGAGCAGACGCCTGAAAGCCCATGATTGTGAAGGGAAGCAAACCTAGCAGAAAGTAAGGAAGAGGAGTTTCATGGATAACGAAACGGTCAAAAAATGAAAGTTTACCAACCTGAGGCCAGTTGAAAAGACACTCCGAGGTGCAGTCACGGCGGGCGCCGGCGAGGGAGAGCAGCGCTGGTTGAGAGCTGTGCTCGAGTTACGCAGAGGTCGACGGGAGGCTGCCAGAATTCCCTTCCAGGGCAGGGGGGGAAGAGACAGCCAGGCTGAGTTGGAGTCATTGTCTATTCGACATCAAGAACTTCAGGGGCAGGCACAAGCAGGAGACGATAGACAGCAGAGGCCAACTCGGGGGATAAAAGGACGCGCTTGGAAAGACAAAGATAAAAGCAGAGGTGAAGCCAGTTTTGAGAGGGTGGCTCTTAGAGGACGAGGGGGAGAGAAAAGCAATTCAAGGTACTCCTTGAGGAGTGTGAGAAAAGGGGGGCTTATTTTTGATCAGATCACAGAGGAGGAGATATTCTAGAAGGTGGGGTTGGTGGGGGAAAGGCAGAAACTATAGTTCTAATTTTTTTTTAAATGGCCTCAAATAAGAAGCATAATTTGGAGAGAATAGAACAGAGACAAAGTAAGGTAGATCAAAAGGTTAGGGTTACACCCTCCCTTAGAACCTTTTTTAAAGTTCTCCCAAAAACCCTGATATTAAGTGAAGGAGGAGGTATGCCAGGTAAGGACGGTCAGAAGGGGGTGGGTGCTGAGGCACAGTTAGATTCCCTGGAAGAGAATGCCATGTCTGATTGGGCGAAGGTCACCAGCCCAAACAGATTTCAGGTGTTGACCATGGACGACCTAGTAGCTTCAGAGGCAGGTTCAGTTAATCATCAGCTAGTCGTATTGGGGTCCTGGGAGGCCTCAAAGAGAAGCCCAAGAGGAGATTCTATACCCTCAGCCCTCCAAACCTCTATACCGTCACTTGGCGTACAACTGACCGCAGATGAGATCGATCCTGGGGTATCTGTGAGGAGTGATGCTGTGAGGAACGATGAAAGACAGTCAGTGGGGGCCCTGATTACGGCTCTCTCCTTAGAAATTAAGAGCAGGTTCGAGATTTTAGAAGCCAACCAAAGGGAGATTAGGATGGCCTGTGGGAATCTTTAAAAAAAGATAGACAATCTCACAGACAGAACTGCTATCCTCTAAGAATCAGTAAAAGGACTAAGAATCAGCATCCAAGCTAATAAAGAGGACATCAGTGCCTTAAAAACAAAAGAACAGGGCCATTGGGAGAGACTGGAGGTATTGGAAAATAACCAGAGACGGAATAATTTGGCAATCTTGAATGTACCGGAAGGAGCAGAGAGAGAAGACCTGAAGTCTTTTGTGGTTAATTTGATTAAAAGAGAATGGCAAATGGAAGATCCTGAGCAAGAGATTTTCAAGGACATCAAAAGGGTTCATAGGGATCCCTTTAGACTAAATCCAAATAGAGCTAAAACGAGGAGGATTCTGATCAATTTTTTCACTATCAGCCTAAAAGAGCGGATACTGTTAAGAGCTTTGAAAACAAAATCAATAAAAGTAGATGGGGTTACATGTGAGATCAGGTCTGATATCTCCCATATCACATCCAAAAGACAGTGGAAATTGGGAAAGAGGATTGACCCACTGAAGAAATTAGGGGCCACAGTACAATTGAAGTACCCAGCAGTCCTAAAAGTGATGTTAAAAAATAAAATGCATAGTTTTGATTGTCCAAGGGAAGTGGACAAATTTATGGAGAGCAGTTTGAGGCCTGGTAATTAACTAATCTACTCTCAAATTTGAGATATGGGTTGGGCCTTCACTTTTCTTCCTTCTTCCTTTTCCATATATATAGTATTTTTGATTAAGTGAATAATGGGACGGTTGTGAGGATATAGGCTTCCTATAAACATATCCTTTTGAATATACGTAACGGAGATGGGCACACTAGGAGGGGCACCCACAAGGCTGAGGCCATGAAGAAGTGGGGGCTGGTTCTCCAGGGATGGGGGGAGGGATGGGGGAATGGGCACTGGGTGGGAAACATGTGGGTTAAAAAGAAAAAATAAGCTCAAGCGCATCAGATACTACTTCAAATTTAAAAGGGGATGGTTGAAGATAAGATAGCACGAATTAAGATATTGTCCTGGAATGTTAATGGGTTAAGGGTAAAGGGAAGGAGAGAAAGACTATTGCAATACGTAAAAGATTACCCCGCTCAGGTAATAATTCTACAAGAGACACACTTGATGGAAAAGGAGGGTTTAGAGTTATTTAATCAAGGAGATGGGTACAACGAACAATATGTACAAAACACTCATCAGTTACAAAAGGGGTGGCTAATTTGTTAAAACAAGATGCTAAGATAACTATTAAAGAGAGTGTCTCAGTTTGCTCAGGAAGATGACTTATAACAAAATTAGTGGTGTATGGACAAGGCCTTACATTCGTGGGGTATTACGGGCCCAATACAGATGAAATAACCCCTTTTAGAGAGATGTTAGCAGAATTGATGAATTTCCCAGATCCAATTATTATAACAGGAGATTTTAATGCAGTCCTGGATAGCACTCTAGATAGGTCAACTAAAAGTAGATCAATAGTCAATCAAAAGATGGTGGCACAGATAAAACTGGCCATGAAACAAATGGGCTTATGTGATATATAGTGACAGAGAGCAGGGGTTAGAAGAGGATACACCTAAAATAATAGGACCTATCGGCATCAATCCATGATTGATTATTTTCTAATAGACTCCCACGTAAAAGATCAGGTTCAGGATATTAAACATATAGGGGCTCATCTATCGGACCACTCCGCTGTTTTACTAGACTTAGCCCTAACAGATAAGAATATACAGACCAGATGGACAATGGACCGTACTTTGTTACGTGACCAGGAACTGGTAGAAGTATTGAATAAGGAGACAAAATAATGTTTTCAATTTAATTTAGGCTCTGCCCCTGTGGGAGTAGTATGGGACTCTTACAAGGCTTATTTAAGGGGAAGAATAGGTAGCATTTTGGCAGCTAAGAGGCGGGCATACTGGAGGGAGATTACAGACCTGGAAAAGCTAATAAAAGTAATAGAATATGAAATAGCTATGTTAAATGTAAAGCATGGAGAGACAGAGGCTTTACAGTTAGGGCTACTGAATCTAAAAACAAAGTTAGCTTCTACACTAGAGGGTAGGGTTAAAAAAGGATGGGAGGCCAGCAAACGCGCCCATTTTGAATATAAGGAAAACTGCAGTAAATTACTAGCATGGAAAATAAAAACAGATAGAGTGAGGAATTTGGTCATTGAAATTAAGTGTAAGGACACTGGGGCAGTGGTAAAGAGTAGTAAGGAGATTGAGGGAGCCTTTCACAACTATTTTGGAAAGTTATATCAAGAAGGTTTAAGGATTACAGAAGACGAGGTGGAAAGCTGGCTAAACCAAGACTTTGTTGAAGTATTGAATGAAGAAAAAAACACTGCCTTAAATTGTCAGATAATAACTCTGGAAGTGGAACAAGCACTTAAGGCTGGTAAACAGGGGAAGGCAGCGGGTCCGGGTGGGTTGCCGCATGAGGTTTATAGAGCCCTAGCCGGAGTCCTGGTGCCAATTTTGACAGAGTTATTTAATGAGATTTTCGAAAAAGGATTACCTAAACCGGAGTCATGGAATAAAGCCATTCTTTCTTTAATTTTGAAGCCAGGGAAGTGTACAAAGAGCTGCGATTCATATAGACCGGTGTCATTATTAAATTGTGACTATAAAATCTATGCTAAAATTCTGGCTGAAAGGTTCAATGGTATTATGTCTGACCTTATTCATGAAGATCAGAAAAATTTCATACGAGGATGACTGCTACACAAATTGACATATGCTCTCATCAGCCCTATAGATCTTGCCACTGCATATAACATCCCTTTGGCAATTATAGTCCTGGATGCTATGAAAGCATTTGATTGCATAAATTGGGTATTCTTCCGAACAATCATCAAATCCCTAAATTTAGGAGACCGGTTCTGTAAATCAATTGTCGCAATCTATAATTCCTTGAGTGCTAAAGTGTTGGTGAATGGGAGTTTGACGCCCCCTTTAAGATAACTAGAGGGACGAGACAAGGCTGTCCCAGTCTCACCTATTGTTTGATTTGTACATCGAACCTCTGGCAAGAAGGATTAAAAATGAGCCAGGGATTTCCCCCTTTAGGTGCAACAGTTGGGAGAAAAAACTAGCTTTGCACGCTGATGACTTTATGATTCATACGGCAGATCTGCTGACCACTGATTTTGGCAAGGTTGCGAGCTATGAGGTCAACAGAGAAAAGACAGAGATAATGGTTTGGAATATCAAGGGAGGAAATGAGGGGGGTTAAGAAAGAAATGTGATACTTGGGGGTTAGAATAACACAACATATCACAGTACTTCCAGAGTTAAATTTTATGAAGGCCAAGAAGTTTGCAATTTAATGGCAAGCTGGCCACATTTACCTTTAACTATCTTTGGTAGAGCCAATTTGGTAAAAATGGTTATTTTTCCACAATTCACCTTTCTATCTAACTCAATACCACACCTTTAAAGATTGAGTGGTTTGAAAAATTGCAGGGGCAGATAGGCAGCTTTATATGGGTGTCAAAAGGGTCCCGCATTGCATGGAAGAAGCTGAGGAGGAAAAAGAGAAAGGGGGTCTAGCTCTTCCGGACTTGCAATTTTACGTTTGGGCATTTCTGCTTAAGAATGGGAAAATGCTCTTGGATAGACCCCTTTGCTCAGAGATAGGTAGACTGCTCTCTGCAATGCTAAAAGATGAGAAAGGGGGTGACTTTGCATACATGCAGAGGTTTGCAGACCCTAAATATTTCAAAAAGGTGAGGCTGAAAGTATTACAGGTATGGCGGAAACCTGGTATTGCATTAAGAGAAGTATAAAACTACCGTATTACAGCATTCTGGCCCCTATTTGGGACTCTTTGGGCTCTCCAGAATGGTCCAAGGACAAGTTGGCATGCCCTTTGAGAGAAGCGGGTATCATGAGATGGGAACACTTAATGAATGAATGACAGTTAATAACATGGGAGAAGTGCAGAGAGATGACAAATAATTCTGTGTCGGAATTTAAATTCTTTCAAAGACAAAGTTGGTTTCAATCTCCCAGTACAAAGATAGGTGGTCCTAATGAATTTGAAGAAAAACTGTTGCTGGATGCACCTAAGATTAAAGAAATGTCAACATGGTACTGGCTGATGATCGACGAGACCGAAGAGACGTTTACGCTGCCACAAGAGTTGTGGGTAAAATACTTGCCGGAGCTCTCGCTGGAAAGCTTATGGCAAGTATCTATGAGTTTGCTTTACAATGTGGTTAAACCTGACTTTTTAATAAGGAACCATCTGTTTGCGATCCATAGGGCATATTGGACCCCACTCAGGTTGTCGAAGTTTGGGAGAGGTGGAGTTGTAGCATGTCCTAATAGTGGGCAAAATAATGCAGATGATATACACATGTTAGTGGAATGTCCAAGAATACAATCATTCTGGGAAGACATGAGTAA
This sequence comes from Calotriton arnoldi, assembly GCA_963921515.1. Taxonomy (NCBI): domain Eukaryota; kingdom Metazoa; phylum Chordata; class Amphibia; order Caudata; family Salamandridae; genus Calotriton; species Calotriton arnoldi. The sequence continues at coordinate 644,777 of CAWUFW010010741.1, read as the reverse complement.
AGCTTTATCTGATATTCTTAAGATCCAAATTCAGGTAAGCCTATCTCTTGTCTTTTTTGGATTATTAAACATACAACTAAGAGCTAATACAGATCAGTCGGAGTTAGTGTTTTATTCAGTGCAATTGGCACGTAGAGAGATCTGCAGGAAGTGGGTGCATTCTAATCCCCCCTTGTACAATGATTGGATACAGTCTGTGAAAAGCATTATTAGGTTTGATGTGGTAGACCCTGGAAAGAAAAGATACGCCTCTTGGCTACCCTTGATAAGCTGGTTAGAAATAGAGGGTTAGGGAACAGAAGACCTGTCCAATGATTACGCTTTTATGCCTCGTGATGCACTCTTTCTACCAGGTGAGGTCTGCATGGTGGATAAGAGGAGTGCAGGAGTTTTGTTTTCTCAACTGAAGGGCGGAACTCTCCTTTCTCCTACCAGCATAAGAGCAGGATTTTGCAAAGTAATGCTATGGAAGAGGAATCTGAGGCGAATGAGGACAAAAAAAAAAAGAAAGACAAGCCTCCTTTGTTACCTAGTTCATATAGACCTATATCCCTGCAAAATTGCGATGGTAAGATATACACCAAGATCTTGGCAAATCGAATGAGTAGAGTCATAACCCCTTTGGTTACTCCTAAACAACATGGGTTTATCCAAGGAAGGGGAACTGTGGATCACATACGGAGAGTTGTCACACTTTTTGATTTAGCAGCAACTCCTAGGACATCACTCGGACTTATACTGCTGGATGCAGAAAAAACGTCTGACAAAGTGGCATGGATTTATCTGTGGGAAGTTCGAAATAGGAAAGGTTTTAGGAATGGGTTTATTCAAGCTCTTAAGGGTCTATATAGAACCCCCACAGCTAGGATAAGAATAATTGGCATAGAATCGGAGAGGATTGCTGTTTCTAGGGGAGCAAGACAAGGATGTCCTTGCTCCCATTATTATTTGCACTTTATATTAACTTATTTCTGATTCAATTGGAGGGGAGCAGTATTATTAAACCTGTAACCAGCGTTTGCCTATGCTGATGACGTGGAAGTAACAACCAAAGACTTAACGACTGTGCTGCCAGAGATAGAAAAGTTAGCTGAGCAGTTTGGAAGATAGTCAGGATATAAATTGAATAGCGTTAAGACGCAGATAATCTGTACGGAGCAAGCTCGTATTGATGCTCAACGGGTTGTTGCAGAAGCAACTTTCCTTGGGATAAAATCACGGCTGCTTTAGATCGTATGGTCGAAATTAATTTAGGGCCGGTGATTGATAAAATACAGTCCGGATTGGATAGGATCAATCATTTGCATCTCTCATTATGAGGGAGATGCAATGTACTGAAGCTGAATGCTCTCCCCAAAGTATTACATATATTTAGTTCCATACCATTGTTGATTGATAAAGAATGGTTAACGAAGATAGAGTCTATATGCTTTAGATTGTTGTGGGTGTATAAAAGATCTAGGAGGGCAGGAAGATTTATGACTTTGCCCAGGGACCAGGGAGGATTAGCGGTACCCAATTTTACCTTTTATTACTGGGTTTGTGTTTTACAAAATATGTCAATTTTAGTAACAGGGAGGCTGCAGGATTTAGATATAGCCAAGACCCCAACAATTTATGAAATGCTTTTATGGAAAGAAGCAGAAAATTATGCAGTGAAAAACATTGAACCAAGTTATCATAAAAAAACAAAAAGCTAAATTTTGAAGGCCACATTAAGGGTCTGGGCCCAGGTTAAAAGACGACTGGGGCTTAACAAACTTAACTTTTATACTCCTACTTCAGCCCCTACTACTGTCCTTCCCCTTATTCTTCCAGGGGCAGTAATGGTAGAATGGAGACAAAAAGAGATACGAAGATAGGGATTTTTACGATGATAATGCTCAGCTTCATTCCTTTGAAGATCTACAGAGATTATTTAATCTACGAAGATCAGATTTATATAAATATTTACAAATTTGAGATTTTGTATTTAAAAATGTAAGCGATGCGAATTGTATAATGAAGATTTTGCTAATCGAAGCCAAGAGGCATAAATACATAATAGGATCCATATATGCACTGTTAAATCAAATGCAAAGTAATGATTTAGAGATACAGACTGAGAAATGGAATCAAAGACTGGGTTGCGAGGGTATGTATCTCCAAGAGTCGTTAGCTTTAGCAGAGAAGATCATTTTTATGACAAAATTGAAAACCCAACATTTTAAAACAGTTTTCAATTTATATTATACCCCGCAAGACTTTTTAAGTGAGGGGGGCTGCTGTGACGGGAAGTGTAAAAGACGTGGTATGGAGCAGGCGGATATTATGCATATGTTTTATTCATGCTCAAAACTGATGCCTTTAATACAGGGGATGGGCGGGTTTCTGAGTAAGATTATTGAGGCTCCAGTGGTGATTACCAAACTGATGATGATGCTGGGGGTGGTGGAGGATGAAAATTATCCAAAAAATCAACAATATTTAATCTTTATGGCTATGGCAAGACTTTGCATTGTGCCAGATTGGTTGAAGCCAGATGGACCTAGCTTTGATATGTGGAGATCTAGGTTTCTTGTAGTTTATAATATGGAAATGTCTCTGTATAAACTTAAAGGGTATAGAAGACGTCGACAGGGAGAAAAGATTTGGTCCCTGGTAACAGAATGGATGGAGGGGTGATCAATTATGTGTTAATAAAGGGATGGACTAAAAAAAAAAAACACCACCCCCTTTGTATATATGGAATTTATACTGTACGAGCATTTTACTTTTTTATGAGTAATTATCGAGTTTCTATTTATTTATGAAAATATAATATGTGAAAAGGAAGTAATTAATTTATTGATTATGTAATCTATACCTTAATACATTTGTATAATCCTGTCTTAACAAATGCTACACTGAATGCTTCATAAAATCAAATAAAAATAATAAAAATAAAGAGAAATTCACCAAAAAAACAAAAGTTACAGGGACATTATAGTTAGTAAATAGAATGGAAAAAACCTTAGAAATTCACTGAAAAAACAAAGGTTTCACGGACATTATAGTTAGGCTCAGATTTCACTCGTACAAAACCAGTGAAATTCAGAAGTTATAGTTACCTGAGCTAACTCTAACTTATCCCTCACAATGTGCTGCTTATGACCTCACATATTACATCAGTCATGACATGGTCAGTAACATCACTGATGACATCTCAAATGTCATCACAGATGACATCACTGATGACATCATGTAGTGAGTGTAAGTATTTTCTAAGTGTTTATGATTGTTAAAAATGTATACTAACCTACTACAAAAGTTAAATTAGTATACTAGGTGCACTACTACTGAGTGAAACCACTTACAACATATAATATGTGAGTGGCTGTGTGACTGTTTGTATCCTTGTGTAAGTGGCTCTATGGGTGTATAAGTGGGCGTGTGAGTAGCTGTGTGGGTGAATTGCTCTGTGAGTGGCTGTATTGGTGAGTGAGTGGGTGTGTCAGTGGCTGTATGGGTGAGTGAGTAGCAGTGTGAGTGGCTCTATGGTTGGGTAAATGGGTGTGTAGTGACTGTACGGGTGAGTGAGTGGGTGTTTGAGAGGGTGGTTGATTAAGTGAGTTGGTGTGTGAGTGGCTGTATTGGAGAGTGAGTGTCTGTGTGAATGGGTGTATGAGTGAGTGAACAGATGTGTGAGTACTTGTATGGATGTGTGAATGGGTATGTAAGTGGTTGTGTGAGTGAGTGCATGGGTGCTTGTTTGTGTGAGTGAGTGGCTGTGTTCAAGGCTGTATGGGTATGTGAGTGGATGTGTGAGTGACTGTAGGTAAATGAGTGGGTCTATGAGTAGCTGTATGGGTGAGTGTGCTGCTATGTGACTGGCTGTATGGGTGAGTGACTGATTGTATGAGCGGCTGTATGGGTGAGTGAATGGTTGTGTGAGTGGCTGCACAAGTGAGTGAGGGGGTGTGTGAGTGGCTCTATGGAGTAGTGGGTATGTGTATGAGTACTGGTATGGGTCTGTGAATGGGTATGTGAGTGGTTGTGTGGCTGTGTGAGTGGGCGTACGAGAGGTTGGATGGGTGGGTGTGTGAGTGGTTCTGTGTATGATGTCATCAGAGATGTCATGAGTAATATCATCAGTGATGTCACTGACCATGTCATGAGTGATGTAATAGGTGAGGTAATAAGCAGTGCATTGCGGGAGTGTAAGTTCTAGTTAGCTCGGGTAACTAGAACTGCTGAATTTCACTGGTTTTGTACAAGTGAAATCTGAGCCTAGCCTTAACATCGCTGAAACCTTTGTTTTTTTTTTCTTTGAATTTCTAAGGTTTTTGATTTCTATTTCTGAAATATAATGTCCATGTAACCTTTGGTTTTTTAAGTGAATTTCTATGGCATTTCCAATTCTATTTCCTAACTAGAACGTCCCTGTAACCTTTGGTTTTTTAAGTGAATTTCTGTGGCTTTTAACTAGTAGTTGCGTTTGGAGAGTGGTGGAGAAAGAGGGTGGACCCTCTGGCCAGCTCTCAGGAATCCTGCTGTGGGGGACTTACTGGAGGTAACAGGAGGGCTTCTTGGCCCCCATAGCTCCTCAGCATCCAAGAGGACTTCATCCCCCAAGTAGTGCACCAACCGTGGCACATCTTTGATCCTTCTTGGCTGTTTATGTAGGCATATTGTGGTTTTTATTCTCCATTTGAAGTCTCACGTATACCATCTGGAGATAGTCTTGGAAGTGCTTGCTGTGGCAGAGTTGACAGCCAACCCTGCTAAATGTACATTTGCAGATGCCTAGGTCCAGTATATGACATACACAATTGGAAGCGGTAAGGTACAGCCCGATGTTAGAAAATTAGAGGCTTTGGAAAACATACCCCGTATTGATTAAGAAGAGTGACTGTTCCTATTTGGGTTCGTGGGCTATTACCACTGCTTTCTCCTTCATTTTTCCTCTTTGGGTGAACTGCTGACAGCGCTACTGAAGAAGTATATACTGTAAAATAAAATAATGTTGAGCACCATGCAGGATTATGCTTTTGTAGGCTTGTGAGAGAAGACACTTATGGACCATCCAGTCATGCAGTGCCCAGATGTTTCTAGGCATTTATTTTTTACAGATGAATGCTTCAGGTGCTGTGTAGGGCACAGAAGTGACCCAATGGTTTGAGGATGGGTAGCATACCATACTGTTTATTAGCTACAAACATTTTCCCTTTGAGATGGTATACAGTAGCATCAAGAAGTAACACCTAGCCATTCACTGAACTGTTTAAGCTCTGCAATATTATTGTTGGGTTGTCACTTGACTGTCATCACAGACCACGTGCCCTTTCAATGGCTTGCTCTCTATAAGGACAGTAATCCAAGGGTTTTGCAATGGTTACTTGCCCGCCAGCCTTTTTTATTTTCAGGAGTGCGTCATCTTTTGAGATTGGCTGACTTTTTGTCTTGTATTCAATTGTCTGCCTTGCCCGCCCTGGTAGTACTTGATTGGCTGACTTTTTTTCCTGTATTCAATTGTCTTTCCTGCCCACCCTGGCAGTACTTGAATACCTACGCCCCTGCCCCCCCAAGCTGAAATTACCACACCCCATGGAAGGTGCTATGGCTAATATAGGATGGAGACGGGTTGCTCAAATATCTTCTTAGCCTAAAAACCCTTTTCAAAGACATGCCTCTGTGCCTGTGTATCTGCCATTTTCCTCTTTACCCTCGGGAACTGGAGGGAGGGTGACCAAATGGGATGGTGTCATGAAGGGTTCTCTGCTTTCCAGGAACAGGAATAGCCCATCTCTCTCTAGACTGCTCCAAGACAAACCCAGGAATTGTTTTAAACTCTGGCCAGGTCCCCAAAGATTGGGAAGGGTTTTTTCCCCAAGGCTAGCAATAAAGCTACATAGGGAACGGCAACAGTCCGCTCGGTTCTCTCTCCTACAGAGAAGGTGGAATCCCACTTATATAAGGGTAGCTTCTTAACTTGTGACCAGACCCTTTCCAGCCAATCGTGTATCACCAACCCAGAGGAAGGGAGGAGGAAGGATGCCCTTTAGTATTTAAGGGACAATATCCAAAAATGATGACCTGCAGAAGGTACCATAACACTAGGCTCCTCCTTTCTCCCTTTCCCTGCCAGAATCCCAAGGTGGGAAGTGCTCTAGGAGAAAGCTAGACCTCCAGTACCTGACCCTCCCAGAAATCAGAGGCAGGGAACCAAAAGGGAGAGAACACCTAATTGAGGAGAATCTGGGTACTTAAAGACTGTGTAAATACAATCTTGAAGATTCTCAGGAGAAACTTCAGAGGGGAATACTGATTCTGTGTCAGAACTGGCTGAGATTTTGTGAAGGAACTGGACTGATGCTTCCTTTGTCTATACAAATACTTCTGAGTAAAACGTAATAAATCAAGGACCTGCACAAACTTTCTCCCTGGCCATCCGGCTCAGATTGATTACAGAGACATGAAAACGGGCACCATTAGTAAAATCCCTGCAGACCCCTGAGTAGGTTCCCTAGTGTAGTAAATCTAATCTGAGTTTTCCAATTGCCTTGCACTGTGATGAATGCTGTCTATGGAAGTAGGCATAGTTGCCAACAGGCGCCCTTGCTGATAGGGTACCTTCTGTATACACTCTCTGTGCTGAGGGCTGGTGTTACCCACAGTCTTATGGGTTAGTCAGCATTCATGGTCTGGTTTAGCTTCTGTAAATTATTGGAGTATTATTTGGGGTGGATGACTAACCTCTTCAAAGATAATCCCAAACCTTGTCAGAGTGAACCCTCAAAGTCGCTAAATTAACCTGATCTCAACACTGTGGAAGCTATGGCATAGAGTAAACAGGGTAAACTTGTATAAACTTTGCAGTACCAAAACTGTAATAAAGTCAAAATGCAAAACAATAAAAATCCCCAAATGAATTCGAAAAATGGAGTAAAATGTAATTAAAAACATGATGCCAAAAAGAAAATAAAATAAAATGATGTAACACGGAGATATTAATTTTTCTTCCATTCACAGGAACTGCTGTCAAGGCGGTTCTTGTGAATTTATTGGATCTTTGATGTTGAAGCTGTATGGTAAAGTTTGAATATTTTTTTTATTTTCAAAAGCAAAACCCCATAGAGGATTTTTGTTTTTGCAAAATAAAAAAGCAATGCCTAGTTCGCCATGGGAGTCTCCCATGGAGAGGAGGCAATTTTTAGGTTTTTGCTGCCTCCTACCGCCAGGGTATGTGTGGCGTGACGGGCAGTAAAAAACTACTATATCTCCACCCATCTAAATTGGGCGGGCAGACATATAGCCAGTTCTCCAACAGCCTTTGCTCCATCAGGCTGTCTGAGAAGTTTGCCCACAGTGGAGAAGGAGTAGTCAATGGCGTTGGCAAACTATGGTCCGCTCATATATAAGTCAGGCAGGTGAATCATTATATTGGAGGTAAGCATTCTCTGTCTCCGTTGCAATGAAGGATGCTTATTGACCTTTGCCTAGGTCTCCCATGATCTATGTAACTCAGAGTTAGATTTCTTCCATAATAAGACAAATTCTATCCATCATAAAATCCAGGCAACTTACACATCTGGGATTGGCCCACATTTGGCCTGAGCCAAGCCTAATTTTATCTTGACTCTCACAATAATGGGACTGAAGGGTCAAGAACAGTTGCTAGGACTTATTGTTTTTTTGCACATTTGTCACGCAAACCAGAGAGGTCCCTTAATACATGAATCAAGGACACTGACTGCAGTTATGGCCTTGCCCCTGGTAAGAACTCCTAAATGTTGCACACACACCTCACACTTTTTTTGCCACTATTGTTAATGAGACCCTTAGTTAAATGGAAGTCCGGTCCCAATTATAGCATGCCATTACCACTCAATAAGAAAGTTTAATCTTCCAACTGTCTTACCTTAGGAAAATACTCACATGAATGTTCATTGGAGACCTAATCAAGTGCTGACATAAACACCTGCTCACATCCCCCCAGTGGAACATGGTTTGTCTTCAAAGGATCACAATGCAGGCATTTTTCAACCTGTGGGTGGGGGATAAGGGACCAGATCTCCTCTCAGGAACAGGAAGATCCCTCCACTGGTTCCAGCTATAGGCCAAAATTCATTTCAAGTATCTTTCTATTCACAATAGTTGCTTACATGGGTTGGCTCCTGTTTTCTGTGCAACATAATCTGTGCCCATGTTCCTGAGAAAAAATTGTAGTCATCTGACCGAAAACTTTTTTGCCTCCACTCTTTCGCAATCCTTTGGTGATGGGTTCAGGGGAGTAAGGTAGGCCCCTGCAGCCCCTGAGTGCAGGGGGGACAACTCTTAAGGGGCCCATCAACCATTCGAGGGGGACACTATTATCCCAAGTCCAATGAATTTCTGTGAGATAGGGAAGACAATGGGGCCCCTTGTCACATTCTGCAAAGAGGGGGATGGGGTATCATTTTGTGTTAAGCCACTGGATGGATGGTCAGCAGTTGGGAGTAAATTGCATCACTGTTTGAAATACACATTAATATAATATGGAACTGGATGCCAGCTATCTCACCATCAGATGGAAATATGGGTCCTTCCTCTTTTGAACTCTGACAACTTAACTAAGTAGATCATCACTCAAAGACAGGTTTTTGTTCTGCATGTAATATATATTATGCAGGTAGAGCTGGCTCCTGTGTATTTCTGATTAGGTCAGAGTTTCCATTTTTTCCCTAACTTTGCCACCATTTGACGAATCTGTGAAAAAAGTTTAAAATAAAAAAGCATCTGATTTGGGGTTGGCATGGCATGTTTTGTGCGGATCTGTCAAGCGGGGCAAAAAAAAGGGTGGATCAAAAAAGTGACATTTCCCATTTTAATTGCCATAGAAATCTTTTGTTTCCACTGCACAAAAAACAGCTCAACGGAATTACAGCAAACTTGGCATGAATGTGGAAATTTACTCTTTGCTTAGTTTGATGTAAATTGCATATGTTTTTTTAGAGAAATTAGCCCTAGAGAAGTGTCTTCAGAGGACTAAAAAGTCACGTGACATTTCAATCGCGTTTGATGTATCCGACATTAATCCTCAACCTTTCACGAATATGAGATTGTGGTGAAGTTGCAAGGCCTATTTTAAAATAAGACATGATCTAATTGGATGAGGAACCTTTTTCATTGCATCATCCATTTAAGAACTGCAAACTAAAAGTTGGGACCCGGAGCCCCAAGTGTACTGATTAGCTGACAACTAGTAAAAATGTATCTTTTTTGAGTTTTAACTTTCACCATCCACTCCTAAACCTTTCAACATTGATCTATAAACACATACCCTTTCAGACCTAACCCCATAATTTTTCAACCTAAACCGTTCAGCTTCCACCCATATGTCTTTTACCCTTAAACCTTCCACCCTTAATCCATTCACCTCTAAAGCAATCATCCCTAAACCCTTCTCCCTTAAACATTTAAGTCTTGGATAATTCGCTCTTCAATATCTTACTCATCATCATTCACCACTAAACACTTCACCTTTCAATGATAACACCTAAATGTTTCACTGTTTACAGTTTACCTTTATGCCCTTCATTTTTCGCTCTTAACCCTTCACCTCCACACCTTTCACCCACCAACTCTTTACTCAAAGTCAAAACAAATCTTTATTCAGCATGTGCCATAAAAGTCATAAAACCAAAATATAGAAAAATACAATAACATAAATAGAATTATTAAAGATTAAGTGCAAACGTAAAGATATCCAATGCAGTCACAGGCCCACAATTTCATTAGGAAGCAAACAAAATGATATTAATAATACAGCCATATAAGTAGCTCTTCTGATAAAATTTAACACTGCATAACAGCTCTCTATTGTGCAAAGTTTCTGCAAACACACCAATACTTCCTGATGCTGTCTCAGTGGAACTCTTTACTCTTCACTTAAACTCTTCACCCTAACCCAGTAACTCCTAATGCCTTCAGATTTAGTTCTTAAACTCTTCACCCTCAAACCAGCTTAAACTCTTCACCCTCAAACCAGCTGTCTGTAACTCTTCTCCCTAAAACTCTTTATCCTTCATTATTGACTACTAAAGGCTATACCTTTTACTATTAAACCTTTTCCCCTTCACCTCTAAGCACTTCGCCTTCATCTCTCCACTTTTCAACTTTAAGTGTCATGAATCACCTGTTGCATTTCTAACATGTCCACTGGTTGAGATTGCATGTTTCCATCCACTAGTATATTGTACATGAAGCACATGTTCCCCTTGATATGTTTTCTTTTTTGTGGCTCAAAATAACTAAAACCTTGTACACATATCCACCTTTTAATGATGGCCAGGTATTTGTGTTTCGCTAGCACATTATAATTTATCTCATCTTTATTATTGATACAGCACTTAGCACTGATATACCATGATGTGTTCTATGCCTTGTTCATCTGTGTCCCGAGATTGTGCAAGATTTGCAATGCCGAAATCTTGTGAGATTTAGAAATCTCAGTGGCCATCTTGGGTGTGGCCGAGTATAAAAGATGGCATCCAACTCCCAAAGACTATTTTGACTCGTGGTTTCAATGCAACTAGAAGACCGTGTTCTTATGTGAAGGATCTTGTTGTTGTTCCTGAGACACACACCAGAGAGTCAAAGAGCATTCACCTCCTATTAAGATATACAGTCCTACAACCTGGAGTTCACTTTAAAATAAATACCCAAAAATCTCAAGAATCTGGCACATTGTGGGAATTGGTCCTATGAAACCTGTAACCACATCAGTGGCTCTGTACTGTAGGAGAAGAGGCGAAAGCAGAAATATATTTTGGTTGAGTTTAGGCCCAGCTTTGACTAGAAAATAAAATATTTGTCAGTTTGCAGTTAAAATGTAATGGTACTAATTGATGCTACAAAAAGGTTTTAATTTTCTAAAAAAAAAAACATAAAAGTTGTTCCTGTATTAAACATTTGCTTTTGGATGGTAACTATTGAACACATTTATTATCAATTTATAATATATTCAGTCCAGTAGTTAAGAACTAGGGTAGGGTGTTAAACTAAGATAAGGTTAATAGTTAGGGTACTGGCTTAGGGTTGGGAAATGGGATTAGGTTAGAGTAACGGTTAGGTTAACAGTTATGTCACGGGATGGGTTAGGGTAACGGGTGTTATTAGGTGAGGATTAAATTAGGTTTAGGGGTGGGGTTAGTGTTGGTGTAGGGAGGGTACAATGGTTAGGCTTGAACTTAGGGTAAACAACAGGGTTTGGAATTAGGGATAAGGTTGGAGCTTCAGGATATTGTAAAGATTAAGTTATGTAGAAATAATAGAGTAGATCAATTTCAACTTTTTTTAACCATCTTTAATTTCACATCAACATATATGCAAATCAAGCCATACATGGTGCAACATTCCTAGGTTTACCTTTTTGTTCACTATATGCCTCATTCTCAAGCTGCACTTCATAGTATGTTTTCTAGTACAGCAAACCATACTACAAAATGCAACTCACAAACTCCGTGAGGAGTCTTTCGACTCAGTGCTTCCTATAATGTGTGGAGTTCTCTGCCCTGTCTGTGGAGTCTCCAGGTGCAGAGAACTCCGCACACATAAGTATAGGGAGTGAGGTGTCGTAAAACTTTACATGTAGTTTGTAAATACTGAAAATGAGTAAACTTACTATAGAGTGTAAGTTTTCCTTTGAGAATCAGGCCCCACATTTTTTAATGTTTTTTTTTTAATCATACCACTCATGGTTTATGGTTTCCTCTGTGCGTAGCTGGAGGCTCTGTGCAGTATGGTTGATGGCATCGGGTCCTGTGACTACAGTTTAACTATTTTTTGAGAACGGTTACTATAGCTTAGGTTTGTATAGCTATATTTTTGTGTGTTTTGGCTTGCACAGGCATGAACTGATGTGGCTAACTTCAGGAAATGCCAATGGTAGATGGAATAGGATTGGAAAGTGGAAAGCCTGACTGGCTGTGATGAGTTGCAGTCTTGTCTTTCGAGTTACATTTTACTATCATTTCACCTTAATGTCCATCTGGTAGCACCCCTTGCATGGCTAGAGAATGTGTGGTTTTAATGTATGGTTATTTATAGATGTGGTTTCAGGTCACTTCTACATGTTGTTCTTTCGTATGTAGACTAAGGTCAATTGGAGGTGAGGGTGACATTGATATAATCTTTTTCTACCCTTGCACAATGGTGTCTATTCTTGACTTGTAGCCATTCTTGATGTATTTCTGACTATCCCTCGTACAATAGTTTTGAGAATCCCTGCAATATGATGAACACCCCTGGTATCCATCTGAAAGGCAGAATCTGACCATGTGTGGCAGTAGTGGTATGCTGATTCTCTCAAGGTTTGCAAGAGGTCTCCTTCTGCCAGAGTTTATACAATATTGAGCATGGTGATGCTGCAGCAACTACATTAGGAATCAGGGCTGCCGGGCAACATGCTATTCTTCCTGGCCTGAGCCTGTGTGCATCAGCTCTGTTACCTCCTCATTTTAGTGAATGATTCCTCAAATGTTTCATTTGTTGATCGCTCCAGAGCAGGCTACCTATTCTTCTTTGAAAAGCTACAGTTTATGGTGGTATATAGAAAGAGTTCCAAATTGAATTTGAAGTGCGTAGAATAGTACTAAAATAGTACTACTCACGTAGTACAAATGCAGTTCACAAGCCTAAACCCGGAGACTTCCGCCTCCACCTCTCCTATCCTTTCTGGTGGAATATTCTTCCTTGTGTGTAGAGATCAGCTCTAATAAACCCACCCCAGCATAAGCTGTTAACCCCATAGGTGTGGGAGACGGCCAATGACAAGCGCCCGCACTATATTCCCAATGCGTTCGTCGGACATTGGCAGACACTGGGGAGATATTAAAAGGATCATCGGGTCCTTGTACTGGAGGATTTTTTTTTTAAAGGGACAAAATGGAATCGCTTTTTCCTCAGCCTCATCCCCACCCATCTGTGACGTGAGCCCACCGTGAGGCTTGCTGACGTCACATTTTCCCCACCGTAAATGAAGGAGCAAACAGGTAAAGCTCTCGCCTGGTCCGGTGGGGTTTTTTGGACCCATGATGCCTCCCCATATTTCAGGGAGGCATCATTGGAAATGGGAGAGTCAGAGAGTCAGCCCTTCTGGCAACGGGCCGACCCCTTTAGGGTCCAAATATTTTTCATGAAATGTGTGTTTCCCCTGGGATGCCAATTGGGCCCCCAGGGGAAAATACACATTTAAAAAAAAAATTGTTGGGGGTTGGCCCTCCTACCATATCGTTCAACCCCTGTGGAGGCCTATGTATTTTTTTTAGAAATTAGTGTTTTGCCCAGTAGGGCCAATTGCCCTCCCCCCCCCCCGTGGAAAACACACATTTCCCAAAAATATTAGAATGGGTTTTAAACAGCCCTCTTCATCCATTGGTCTGTTGTGTCACTCACATTATTCGTCAACCCAGTGCAGCATGGGGCAATGGGTTTGGCTACTTTTGCTTTTAGCTTCACTGTGAGTGATAGCACAGTGAATTTTGACAAGGAGCACACCTGCGCACAACATTGCAGGGGCTACTATGTGAATGTGTGCTTTTTGAGGTTTTTACTTTAAGGAAAATATTTTTCTACTGGTAATGGACCAGCAGCTCATGCAACAATAAAGATTTTTATAAGCCAGGACAAAACAAGCATTTACAAATATGTCTGGCGATGGCTGCCAGCCTTTTGGATTTACTAATGATTGTTATGTCTCACGTTTGTTACGGTGGGGCACCTATAGTTGTGCCGGAGCCTAGTTTTTGGCTTTGTTTGTCAGATATGTTTTTTTAGTTGTCTCCCACCTAAAATTGTCTCTGCTAAATGCCAGTGGCATAATAAATGAACAGTGACTGGAGTGGGTTTACCCCTTGTACTTTGAAGTGTTCTGTGGTATTGTGAATGTGGCAAGGTAAAGTAATACAGGGTCTTCTTTTTTAGCATCTTTGAAGAACCTGCTGCTGCACTGAATGAGCTGAGTGATTTTTTTGTTTATTTACTGTTGCATGCACCTCACAGACGCACACCAACCAACTGATTCAGAACCATGCTACTGCTTTCTACGTACTACAGAGTTTTCGAAGAATGGTTTTAGACAGTTAGCAGAGATGGTGGCTTGGTAGATGACTACTACCCAGGTCCTAACTCAAGTTATGGAGGACAGCTCTGAGGCAGAATCAAGTACTGAGATATCATCTGAGGAAGAGGAAAATGGAGCAGAATCTGGAAGAGATTTTTCATTCCACTGAGTTCTATCCGATGGCTCATCTTCCACTGATTCTGAGGAACATGGTCATGGCAGCCATGATGTCTCTTCGCAAGCACAGTCTCTGCAGCTATAGCAGGGTAGACCAACCCAGAGAGCAGGCAAGTGTGGCACCAAGCACAGATGGAGTGCTCTCTTGACAGCGGCCCATTTTAGTGGAGCCCCAAGTTACCCTGCTCACTGGAGACACTGGATGTAAAGTCGAAACAGCAAATGTTTTGCTGATTGACTATGTCCATCTCTTTATGGATGTTGACTTCCTTGAGGAACTCGTGCAGCAAACAAATTTGCATGCAGAACAATTTCTGAGGCAGCATAGAGGCACTTCTGGGCCTCATTCTAGGGCACACCAGTGGACTCCCACTTCATTTGAGGAGTTGAGACATTTTTGGGCCTTACACTCAAAATGGAGGTAGTGTACAATCCAAGCTTGCAGTTCTACTGGTCTACACGCATGCTTTGGGTAACGCCCATCTTTGCACCTTACATGAGCAGAGATCATATTTTGATATAGCAGCGTATGATACATTTCAGTGATAATTCTGCTGCATTGCCCTGGGACCATCCAGACCATGACAGCTTGTTTAAAATTTGGCTTGTCATGGAACATTTGTCTGCCAGGTTTCCTGAGCTTTATGCTCCTGGAAATAATATAGTCATTGATTAGTCCTTGATCCTGTACAAATGGCAGCTGCTGTTCAGACAGTACATACAAAGCAAAAGAGTTTGTTATGTCATCAAGTTGTACATGCTGTGTGAGAGCTCAATGGGCTACATATACAGCTTGAGACTGTATACAGGGAAGGACTCCACTCTAAACCCTGTAGGCTGCTCTCTCCAAGCTAGGAGCCACTGCAAAGATTGTATGGGAGCTTGTCCAGCCACTCCTTCATAAGGGTTATATCCTTTATGTGACAACTTATATACGGTAGAAAAGCTGCTCAGTGAGCTGTACAAAGCTAGCACTTTGGCATACTGTACCATTCAAAGTCACTACAAAAGATTTCTGCAAGAGCTTATTTGTAAGAAGCTCCAAAAATCCCAGAGCACCGAGTTGAGTTCCAAAGAACTGCTTGTAGTCAAGTTCTGTGATAGGCATTTTCACTACAATCCACAATGAGAGCCCTTCCCCCATCACAGTTTGTGGTTAGTTGGCCAAAGTTCACAAGCCCACCTGTATACCTGATTACAACAAGTGCATGGGCAAAGTATAGAAGAATGACCAGGTTCTTCAGCCGTACAATGTGAGTTGTAAAACTCACACTTGGTATAAGAGGCTGTTTACCCACATGATCCAGATGGCAACATACAATGCATATGTTTTTTTTATCATCAGACCACTATGGGAAGACTCAGTTATTTCCTTGACTTTCATTTGGCCATCAGTGAAAGTCTTACTGCTAAAGAAGCAGCAGCCTCCACTTCATATGCTCTGGAGGATGTAGCAAGGCTGCAGGATTGACACTTTGCCAACCACATTGCTGCACCAGCCAGAAAGACTCAACCATGTCATTGTTTCAGAGTCTGCTCTAAGCAAGGAAAGAGGCAATAGACTTGTTATTTCTGTCCCCAGTGCCTATCTCAACTAGCCCTATGTTTCCCTACTTGCTTTATGTTGTACTATGCAAAAATGAAATATTGGGAAATTGACTGAGATGGAGCTCTCATATCATATGCATAAACATCTGTTATTCAGCACCAAAATACCCTTCTGGGTGAATGTGTGCTTTACAAAAACACGTTATGTTATGTTATATACCTTTCAATGGATGTGCATGGATACATACCTTCTAGGGGCCACTACTTCATTAGGCAAAGAGCCGTACAAATTGGAAATCATGGGCTTACTTATGGCCTGCTTGATACCTTTAACAACTGTCAGAACGTGGTTAGAAGTTCTGTTCCTCATATACCAAGTGCATTAGAGTCACCACACTGCACATAACGGTGGATGGAACATAAGCCACATTGTCACAGAGCACCGTGTGCGGCATAAATGTAAACTCTAGTAGTTTTTGAATTGCTCTTCAGGGAACCTAGGGGGTTTTCACCAGCATGTTTGCCTTAGTTTCAAAGGTAGATATGCTCACTCCGTTAGAAGGAATGTGGGCTTTGAAAGGCATTCTCGGACACCCCCAACTTGCATCCACAAACTAGGAAGAGTTGGATTTAGCGGATTGAGTGCGCTAAAGGTGCATGAAAGACACATTTTTTTGAACTTCAGGTAGTTAGCAACTGAAGGCATTAGTAAAGGTTCAGTTGACAAGTATTGTGTGGCGGTCCCTTGGCCCACTCACACAAGCGGGGCAATGTTCTTATTGGAAGATGTATGGGAATTTGGGATGGTAGAAAATGTTTTTCTCCCCACACACAGATTCCAGAACATTCAGTCACAGAATGTGAGGAAAATGTGTGTTTTAGTCAAAGTTTGAGGATTGCAAAGGCTTCTGGGTAAAATTACCTGGTGAGAACTGCATGAGTCATGCACCACTGGACTCCCCTTGGTGTCTATGTTAAAGAAAATGTACAGGTTTGCTAGGTTTCTCTTGTTACCGGATGAGTTAGGGCCCAAAAGCCACAACTACCCACATTGCAAGAAAAAAAGGTAAGTTTTCAGTGCAAACACGTGACATGGCTGTGTTCCGTTTGGGGGCCCTTTCCTGTCATGGCTACTAGGCCTACTCACACAAGTGAGGTACCATTTCTATTGGTAGACTTAAGAAAATGCCTGGTGGTAGGGAAATTATGACTCCCCACAGATTCCATTAGTTTGTGCCACAGAAATATGAGAAAATGTGTGTTTTTAATCAAGCGTTTGTGTTTGGTAAAGGCTAGTGGGTAAATTTACCTTGTGAGAGCCATGCATGTCACATACCCTGTCCCCTGGTTGTCTAGTTTTAAAAAAATTGCAGGTTTACTAAGTTTTCCTAGTTGCCAGCTGAGCGAGGAACCAAAGTCCACATCTACCCACAGTGCAAAAAAGTGTCCGTTTTCAGTGCAAAACTGTGATGTTCCTGTATTGCGTTTGAGTCCCTTTCCTGTTACCGGCACTAGGCCTACCCACACAAGTGAAGTAGCATTTTTTGCAGAAGACTTGGGGAAATGCTGGGTGGAAGGAAATTTGTGGCTTCAAGTAGATTCCAGAAGTTTTCCTCACAGAAATGTGAAGACAATTTGTGTTTTTTATTAAAATGTGAGGTTTGCAAAGGCTTCTTGATAATAAAAACAGGGGAGAGATGCCCAAGTCACCCCATCCTGGAGTCCCTTGGTTATCTAGTTTTAAAAGTGTGCAGGTTTGCTAGGTTTCCTTAGTTGCCAGCTGAGCTAGGGTCCAAAATCCACAACTACCCACATTGCAAAAAAGGGTCAGTTTTAAGTGAAAAAATTTGATGTGTCCATGTTGCATTTTGGGCCTGTACCTGTTGTGGGCACTAGGCCTACCCACACAAATGAGATACTGTTTTTAACGGAAGACTTAGGGGAATGCTAGGTTGTAGGACATTTTTGGGCTCCTAACAGATTCCAGAAGGTTTCTGCACAGAAATGTGAGGACAATGTGTGTTTTAAGTCCAGGTTTGATGTTTGCAAAGGCTTCTGGGTAAGAAAAGCTGGTGAAAGCCACACAAGTCCCCCTACCCTGAATTTCTCTAGGTGTCTAGTTTTCAGAAATGAGCAGGTGTACAGGGTCTCAAAATCCACAACTACCCACATTGCAAAAAAGGGTACATTTTCAGTTGGAAAATGTGATGTGTCCATGTTGTGTTTTGGGCCGTGGCCTGTTGCGCGCACTAGGCCTCCCCACACAAGTGAGGCACCATTTTTATCGCAAGACGTGGAAACATAGAATAGTAAAACATTTGTTATTACCAATTTGATTTTGCTTCATTTGTGCCTTCAAACTGTAAGCCTGTGTGTAAGAAGACATTTTGAGAAATGCCCTCTGAACTACATGCTAGTATGGGTACCCACAAATTCAGAGATGTTCATATAACCATGCTTCTAAACTCCTTATCTGGTGCCCATTTAAAAAATATAGGTTTCCTTGATACCCATTTTTCTCTCTACATATTTAACCATATTAATTGGTCTGTGCTTGGGACACAATGAAAAACCATTGTAAGCTCCAGTTCAGTTGTTGGCTCTATGCTCCTTGGGTTCTTGGACAACCTACAAACCAGAATGGTCTCACAGACATAACGTATATTGCTTTTGTGAATTGACCATCGTGACAAAAGTTACATATGAAAACATTGTCACAAACGATCATTTCTTCCCACTCATTTTCAATATTTATTTATGTCAACAGTTAATTTCTTTGGAAAACATTGAGTGAACCATACATATGACCCATTGCTGAATTCAAAATGTTGTCTACTTTTCAGAAATCTGTTATTTTCCTGGCTCTTCAATGGGTTTCACACCAGTTTCCACCACCAACTGGAAGGAGGTTGAAAGCACATAAAATAGGTAAAATGGCCTACCTCTTAGAGAAATGTCAAAACTGTGGTACAGAAATAGATGTTTTAATTCAGCTCTGTATGTTCTTAAAATCTTGGAAGATGGTGATGTGAGCACAGCACACTGTTGTTTGATGCCATTTTTAGGAAATAAAACAGACACTTTTTTGTGGAGCCCTTTTTTCCATTTTTGCAAAGAAATCTTAAAATGTAGCTTTATTTTGTCTATTTTCTCAGTCCCTTCCAGGGTAATCAGCAAACTCTGGGTACCTTTTGACTCCCCAGGATGTTGGAATAAAAGGGCGCAGATTTGGCTTGGATGACTTATGTGGATAAAAAAGTTATGAAGCCGTAAGCACAAACTACCCGGAATAGCCTAAAAAGGGCTCAGCACTGGAGGTGAAAAGCCTCGCTGCTAAACAGTTAATAATACACTTTCACTGTTTATGAAATATCAAACTACACACTAAAATAAACTATCTATAAACTGTTGTGGATCAATTTTAGCTTTGTGTCTGATAAATGTAAAGTAGCAAATATATATATAACATGCCTTTTGTTTCAAATTATGCCAGGGCATTTTTGGAATGGAAATTGAAGGCCCGGAGTTGCTGATGGAGACCCCCTCTAGTGCTGCTATTAAAACCAGCTGGGGAGAATGCCTGTTGCAATCCATCCTTTTCAAAACACTCCACAGTGCGCAGAAAAGGCCTCACATGTAAATTAAAGACAAATATAACCAAAAACTTAATTGGGTAAATTACATGCATTTTTGGGAAATGTTCCATGATTTCACACAGTAACTAGGTGTTGCATTGCTTTTTTAAAGTCTATTTTTTTATTTCTTTGAACCTCAGCTATGACATACCAAGGAATGATGTACATATGTTTTCATTGAATATCTGGCAGTAGACAGTTCAGATTGCTGTGCAGAATATATCAAGATTCTCAGAATTTTGGAATAGTAAAATATCACGTGAATTTGAAAAAAGTAGTTATTGTATTGGCTTGCTTTAAAGTTGATGTTAGATTGTGTGGCCCGATCAGCAATCAAACTAGGGTGAATGTTAGTCATAAGATGGAGAGACTAAAAAAAATGCAACAAAGTAAAAATGTAATGTAAAACTTCTGACCTTAAAAGATTGGCGTAGATTTGGTCTGAAAGCAGATGTAATTTACCTTTAGCCCTAACTCAGACTTGTGTTTCTATTATCCTCCGGTAAAGTAAGTGCTTGCCTAGTAAAAATAAAAAAATGCCATGTATGTGTAGTTCGAAAAAGGTGGAAATGTAATTATATGTTATTTATTATGAGTGCACTGACAAGGTCAAGATTAAACAAATTACACTGGTGCAGGCTAAATTTGCACTGATTGACCAGTACTAAATTACAGTTTTGCATAGGTCAGCCTGCATTAATTTCATTTTTGCACAGGTAGCTTGGTGCAAAAGTCAGTGCAAAATTACTAAGCACTAGAGGAAAATTGTTCAGTAATTTCTGTAGACTGATGTATAAAGTTAAGAGGTGCTAAACCAACAATGCTAGTAAATGCTAATCTAGCATGTTTGGCACCACTTAGAAGGTAAGGAAACGTTGAACAGCAGCATAATATTTTTATGATATGGATTCTGACCTTTTGATTTCCAGGGCTGCATGCACACAACACTGAACGGACCAGCATGTGCCTACCCTTTACTACCTGGTTCGAGTAACCGGCTCACCCTCGTTTGGGATAGGCTTTGGAGATTACAGGTACTTTCTATGAACGAGGATAAGGGAAAGCAGTAGGGAAGGGACTAAGGATGTTTATATATGGGCAATGCATGGCCTCATGTTGCTGGCTCGGAAAGATTAGTTTAATTTGCTATTTAGGCTTTTCTAGCCATAAAGTATAATACTAACAAAGTTACATTTTGGGTAACTCTTAATAAATTACACCACCAATCAGAGGCACATGTTACTACAATACAATAAAGAGAATTCAGTAGTGGGTATTCTTAAAAGATAAAACAGCACGGTAACTAACCAGACATAATCATGAAAATTAGATTAAAGGAATACTTTCCAAAATCTTCTAGACAGGTAAGTAATGGTGCTGCGCCTTACCTCAAATGTCAGGATGTTTGAACTATTTGACCTTAAAAAACCACAGAACAGTAAATCTTAAGTACAAGACACAGGTCTTATAATGAGGACCCAGAGCATATTAATCACTACCCCAGAATGTTCTTGTGAGTGACAAGGACCACAGCACTGCTAGTTGGTACCAGAACTTCAAGTGTTTAATATTGTGATACCATAACATCGTAGCAAAAATAATGACAAATAAATAACAATAAGGTATTTCTTATAGTTAACAGTCTTAATGGCCTGATTACGAGTGGGGCGGTTAATTCTGAACTGGGCTTAAATCCCTGCGTACGCATGGGTCAGAATTATGAGTTTGAATGTATTTAACACATCTGAGAAGTATCTTAAATAACTGTCTTCATTAAATTTTGGCAGATCGACCCTGCTGAAATTTAACAGGGGGAACCTATGGTGTTTACCTTATCAGGCGGATTTTGGGGCTTTAAACACCAAAAGTTGCATGTTATGCCCCACAAACTCATAATTGGTATTATTTATCACCCCCGGTAAATAACTTACCCCATGGTATTGCTATTTATCAGGTGTGTTAAATAACATTCAAACTCAGCCCTTCGAATTGATCCTGGTTCTTTGAAGACATGTTTTAGGCATCCAAATATCAGGCTTCCAGCCACGATGAAGCTCACCGTGCATGTTCAATCTGTGTGTTTGCCACTGTGTACCCACAGAAAAATGACCATGCTCATTTTTGTTAAAGCATGTAGGTAAAATTGTCAGACCAACTTGCAGGATCAGACTGGCCTATAGGGCCACCAGGTAGTGCCCAAACCGCTGGTCTGACAGGTCAGAGTGAGGACTGTTTTTTGGCTGTTTGTGGGTTGGTTGTTTGTTTGCTCTACTGGTTTTTACTGTTGATTTCTGTGATATTAAACAAACAAGCTGAAATCCATACAGTCTTCCTTATCTTGTAAAATGTCTGTACAAGTTCAAAACTGCTCCAGTTTGAAAACATGGGCCTCTTTTTTAGCTTTCTATTTCACTAATGGAGGCCACTTTTATTTTGGTGCCTGGGTCTATTTTCTGTCCCAGCCCGGCCCTGCCTCTGTGCCTATGATCTGCCACTTCATTTTTGCTATAAAGGTTAATGCTGTTTGTCTTTGGGGTCAATAATTATGTCTAAGTCTGGGAAACTGTCTGCCACCAAGTTCCTGGTTAGTGGATCAGATAATACCTTTCTGTTTTTTCTGGGTAACTTGGTTGGAAGAAGGTAGATTTCTCTGAACATTTCATTGAAAGTATTCTCTTTTGGAGGAAGCTAGAAAAACTCCCCCTGTGGAAAACTAGCTGAAATGGCTGTTAGCGTCAGCTGAAGCCATTTTGTTTTTGGCAGCCATTTTAGTTAGCCATGTGCTCGCCATGTGCTTTCTCCCTCTTCACTATTGCCTGCCCTTGTATTCTGCTTGTGTCATCTGTTACAGTTAACTCCTTCAGTACTGAGCCAGAGCACTGCACATGCTCAGAAAGGTCTAGCTGCTAGAATGCGCCTGCTCTTAGAGTAACTGTCAGGCTATTTTAACTAATGTCAGCAATATTGTAAGCCCTCCCACTCTGTTGAGTAAGCGATTCTTATGTATCCTTATATGTAACTAGCTATTCATGTGCACACTTGTACCGCCTCTTTTTGAGTCTACATGCTAACTCAGCTATAAACTGGGCATAAAAGACCCAGAGTGTTTGTACTCCTTAGACTGTCTCATACAGTGGCCTGAGGGTACTGTATTGACGCAGTCTCCCTCATGTGAGGTTAATAAAGTTGTTATTTTGATATTCCAGCTTCCGTGCCAATCTCTTCTTTGTTGGTTTAAGGACCAGGTGCATCAGTGAACCCCTAGTGTTAGACCTGTCAGCCCTAGGGTGGTCTTACCCCGTTTTTTTCTCTTTGCGCCTCATTTTTGCCACTACCTTTTTGTTGGACCTAGGTCTTTGGGCGCCTTACCACTGCCAAACAGTGCTGAGGCACAGGTGCTCTTTCCTAATAAGATGGCTGCCACAGGCCCCTGCTACTGCGGAGTGGCCATTGCGCACGCACATACTAGTAGTCAGGATCAGGCTGGGACATAATGATACAGTATCCATGCCGTCCCCGCCTCTGGGCCTCATAGCCAGACATGAGGGAAGCTTCTAGAACCTTCCAGCGCGGGGAGGAGTTATGTTTTGCCGCCTTCAGGAGGGTCACCTGACCTAGGTGTATAAGAGGTTTGGAGGGAAACCTAGTTAGTCAGTTGGGGCACCACTGGACCTGAGGGAACCTCTGCCGGAGTACAGGCGGTTGGGCCTAGGGGGGAAAACTACACTACTGCACTGACTGGGCTTAGGCACTGCTGTACCAAGATAGCTGAGGAACACCTTCCACCTGCTGACCTTGCCCAGCGTGAGGGAACCCAGGAAACCACCTTCAGTGTGCCTGCAGGGCACCATCCTGTTAAAGATTGCAGGAATCGCTGTTAGCATGAGCTGAAAGCCATTTTGTACTTGGCAGCCATTTTAGTTAGCCATGTGCTCGCCATGTGCTTTCTCCCTCTTCCAGAGTCTTGCACATGCTCAGAGAGGCCTAGCTGGTAGAATGCACCTGCTCCTAGTATACAACTGTCAAGCTATTCTTACTCATGTAAGCAGTTTAGTCTCCCTCCCACTTTGTGGAGCAAGCAAATTTTGTATACCCATATTAGTCAATAAGCATGCTTGTATGTGCTAGGACCTCCCCTTGATTTTATGCTGACTATATAACAAATGCATATATAAGGACCCTGTTCTCTGCACTCATTAGAATGCCTCCTACAGTGGCCTGCGGGTACCGTAAGATGCAATCTCCCTCATCTGAGGTTAATAAAACATGTTTTTTTGATATTACAGCTTCTGTGCCAATCTCTTCTTTGTTGGTCTTAAGGACCAGATGTATCAGTGAACCCCTAAGAAGGTTTTTATTTCTACAAATGGCGCCCGAAAGTGGGACTCATCGGTGCAGCGGCTATCCAAGGGAGTGGTCTTGAAGGGAGAC
Organism: Calotriton arnoldi; assembly: GCA_963921515.1. Lineage (NCBI taxonomy): Eukaryota > Metazoa > Chordata > Amphibia > Caudata > Salamandridae > Calotriton > Calotriton arnoldi. Next base: position 620,924 of record CAWUFW010010741.1, on the reverse strand, counting down.
AGGAATCTACTGAGGAGTACAGGACCGGAATCTACTGAGGAGGTACCCTGCGCACAGAGATTGTTTTGTCTTCCAGCCCAGTATATTTCTGGTCTTCCTGATCTGATCCTCCAAGTGTTTGCCGCTCCCGACTGAGAACTTCTTTGGCGTGAGTATTTTAAAATGACCGTTAGGTCACTCAGAACTTGGCAGTTGGAACCTGGACACCATTTGATTGGTAAGAGCCGTTTTGCGGCACTTGCTGTTGGTTTGATGCCTTTGATTGGTAAGGTAGTTTTAGTAACACTTACTGTGGCTTTGTTTGTATGATTGGCCAATTTTGGAATTTGTTTTGTAATTATATATGCATTGCAATTCATATAGGCAGGTAATGAGGAGATTTTTTTCTAACTTTGAAAATTTGAACGGCACACATTGTGTTAAGTGTCACTTGGAGTATAATATTATATATGCTATAATATTTTTGGCATGCCTGTTACCAGCACACTTTGTTGAAAGTGTTGCTGTCTTGGAGGTACCGATATGGATTTAAGAAGTACTCAGTTGACTCCTCAGAGGGGATACCTAAATAGGTTTAGGTATAGTAAAAAGATATTTCTTCCTTGGTGACTAAGTACCCCATGGAACTAAATATGTACATAAAACGGATCCGGATCTGCGCACTTAGTAACATTCATAAGTGGTGATATGCAGAGCGCTTTTGAGTGTTCTACCAGCCAAAACTGGCGAATTTGGTGTATTTTGGCTTCTTGACCATGGAACAGTTTTTTGGGCTACTTTTGAGAGCTCTTCTTGTAAATATGACTTACAATTAGTATTTACAAATAGGTTGGTCTTGCGTACACTTTGTAAGCTGTCCTAAGTATTGATTTGTGGGTTAAATGTGTGTTTAAATGTCTATGTGGGGTTTTTTGTTTGACATTGGTAATACTTGTGTGAGTACTCTGTGTACGAATGGCTAGCTTTAAGCGCGCTGTGTTGTGTCCTTCTGTAACTGTCTGGAATGAGCTCAATGAGTTTGTTTATGTTTTTTTGCTGTCATCATTCTGTTACGCAAAATGTCATTTAGTTACTTACATATTAAATAAAAATCCAGAAATAAATTATGTAACATATGCTAAACAGCTGCATGTTACTATTAAATTGACAGAGTAAGACACTATACATGTGTGCAAATTGCCACAATGCTAAACATAAAATTAGAATTCGTATTCAATAGGATTAAAATAGGCCTCATACAGAGAGAAAAAAACAAAATTGTGTGTTTTGTAATCAATAGACTTAAATACACAATGTTACAGCCTTTTCCTTAAATACATTGTATTAGACATTAAAAGGCATGCACATCATTTGAGTGAATTTGGTCGTTGCTGAACTAAATACACATTATAGAAAGATAGATTTGACTGCATTTAAATGCCTCAGTTTTTAAATAGACTGTGACATGCTTTTCTTTCAGCACCCGAGAAAAAGCTTTCCGACAGCTGTGTTTAAACTAACTAACTAAAAAGAAACCGTTTGACACAGCAAATGGGGATTTAACTCTGTCAGGGTATTTCAAATAATAAAGGGGTTTTTTCCTGAGAAAGGCGTGAAAATTCGACGCCTGCTGACAAACAACAGCTGCATAAATAGCATATGGCTATTCCTGCTCACGGCCACAGACAGGAATGCTGTGTCAGCGATATTTTAAGTCAGTGTAAACCTGGTATACAGGCCTGCATTATTTTAAAAGTTTTAAAAACCAGTTTCATTATTTTGGATAACAGAGAACAAAATTGAAAGTAGGGATTTCCTTTCTTAATGCCTTTTTATAAGTATATCTATGGTTCTGATGTTAAATGATAACTGTTCTTTTAAAAAGTGGCGCAGACTTTTCCTGTTTCAAGTAAGGCTTCTGTGCTTAGGGTTATGAATGAATGTGTTTAAATATGATAGGCTACGAATGAAGCTTGCTTTTCAAATGTGGAATCATCAAAATGGTTGGTTTTGATTAAAAAATAAATAAAATTAATTATATGAGAAAAAAATATATTGTTAAAAACAAATGCTTTAAATTCGTTTTTTCATCTTTATAAAGCCTAATCATCATACTGTGAATTCCTAGCATCAAAGTTGAATTTAAGCAGTGCTGTACCGCAATAAGAAGGGAACTTAAATGTGAAATGTCACTTTACCCAGCCGTACAAAACTTATTTTTATAAGGGTATATCTTATACATTTCTGATTTCCCATTCCTGGGCTATCTAGAGAACACTCTGGGGGTTCCTATTATGCAAAAATATTGTAGGATATTCATTTTTAAGTGCCCCTACCACCAAAGTCGAAATTGAGCTAAATTCACAATTTTACAAGCAGTTCTACCACTCAAGGCAGTTTTAACGTGCTCTCAGGCTTCCATAAAGTATATGCAAGTATAAAATAAACAGCTGCCTCTGCATTACTAGATTGCACACCACTGTACATAAATGAAAATAAGTATAGGACTGCTTTTCGCTGTGATTCTCCAGAGTTGCTTTGCATTACAAAACCGCATGGCAAGCCTTGCACAAACAAAATGAGCAGCTGCTGAACGGGTCAAAGGTCGGAGTTCTGCATTTAGCAACTTAGCAGGGTGAAGGGTAATGTTTGCTGGGACACTTCGACCTTCGAAAAGTTTTTGAAAGACGAGATGATAGCGCAAAGAGAGAAAGAGAAGCTTTGCTTCCTATTTTTGGCAAACACACGTTTTGCGCACTCCTATGCCACGACGGAAGACAACCCTCAGTTGAACATTGATCTGCCATTTATATAAAATAATGGTTTTAGTTTAAAGAATACTGTGTAGGGGCTACGATAAGGAGGAAATGGATTTTAGTTTGCATTCATGCGCCCTCATGTTAATCTAGTACAATTGCTGTAGAAATTGGTTTAAAGTTAACTCAATTTGCATTATGTTAGACTGAATCAGAGAATAGCCACTTTCTAAGATATCTCCTACAAGTTTGTTTGTGCCCAGTTGCTACAAATAGGGGTTGAAAGTGTTGACAGAAGTAAAACCTGTTTCAGGTTTTCCTACTGTCAAAATGGGGGAAGGAGGCTAGCTCCTCTACAAATTAAGGGTAGGCAAAATTATGTTTTCTCTCTTCTTTTTCTCACTTTTTTTTGAGTCTGTCTAAAGCTGTCTAGGAAATGGCCATGTGACAGTTAAGGCACTTTGCATTGTTCATAAGGCGGCACACAAAATGGGGCCTAAACCATTACAGAGAATGTTTACTTGGTACTCCCCAGCTAGAAGTCTTCGTTCCTTGGCAACCCACCTAGTATGTACCCCACGAGTCAAGAAAACCCGACTAGGAGGTAGATCATTTGGCTATGCAGCCGCAAGGCTATGGAATGAACTACCAAGTGAACTCAGACAGACTGATGACTTACTGCAGTTTAGAAAAAGCTAAAAACCAGGCTCTTTCACAAAGAATAGCCTTGAGAGATTGGCGCATGATGATTCATAGTTTTATAGCTGCACAGTGATTTAGGTAATCCCAGCGCCAGGATGCCCGTTGGGTGACAGCTGCGCTATATAAATGCTACTTACAATTACAATTACAATTGGCTATTCTGTAATACTGTTTTAAAATTGTTAGAATTAATAAAAAGATGAAACACATAAGCTATGTTACTGCCCATCCTGTATGAAAGAATGAGTAGAACAGATTGATGTTCCCTTATTTGATCTTTAAGGAAAATTGTATAGTGGGGGTTTTTGTTCAAAAATCTCAGGTGGCAACACTATTATTGTTTGTTATTCTCATGTTCTATACAGTTTTGCAAGGGCATTGCTAGTCTTTTATTAGCTAGTCTGTGTAAATAAGCTGACAGCCCTTATTAGAGTTGGAGATAGGGTTTTTTTTCCTTTTGAAAATGATGTTGCATAGTCCAGATCGTGAAAAGTACAATGCAGGAAAGACGCTCATGTGATCCTTAGCAAACATTTTGAAGGAAAATATTGTTTTATAGGAGTTTGTTTGTCATAACATGTTCTGCTGGAGAAAAAGTACCCACTATGTTGAAGTTTAGTTCTTTTTGCAATAAGAATCCCTGTTAAATTAGCAGTCTTAGATTTTCCTGCTGCACCTATAACATGAGAGCATGGTCCTAAGCATAACATGTAAGAGAAATTATTTTACAAGTGTCTGCAGTCCTGTACAAGTAATGTAAAATCTATGAGTAAAAGTGTAGAACATTTCCTTTTTCTGGAGGGTTCTTCAGATTAGTAATATAGGAATACACCAATGTAAGTATTTGGAGTATGTCTGTATTGTTTTTCTCTTTTCCTCAGAATTTATTAAATGAACACAGACTTCCTTGGCTGTTTGGGATTGGGTGATGTATTACTCTTGTCAGTTCACCAAAACGTTCCTTTTTATACTTGCCAATAGGTCCAGGGTTTTCTACTCTCAGATAGATGAAGTGGCTCTTGGGTGCCTTGCTAATGTATGGGGCGCCCCAGGACTAAGAGAGTATTCTGAGACTATCCTCTCTGTTGTTAGATTATTTCTGTGCCTTGTCTAAAGACCTCTTGTTCTGTCCACCAATAGATATTTGCTGCCTTACAACCATTGCCAGAGGGGCCCGGACATCAGATCCAGCCTGGGAGTCAGCGCCACTCCAGTTTGAAGCCAAAGTTAAAGGAACCAGCATAGGCGTTGCTGGCAACTAGGACCTCAGTGAAGGCGGAAGCACTGGGACGTGAAGTGTGTACCCCTGCCACTGTCTTGGGCGAAAGACAGGGTTACAAATCAGGATGGAGAAATCTTTGTGTGGATCCAGTTTTTGATGCCCAGCTGAGAGAGTCACAGAACGACAAGGACGGCAAGGAGGCTTTTGCTTGAGGTGACCCCTTTGAAACAAGGGTTGCTTCAGGCCTCTTAATCCTGGTCCCAAAGTGAATGCAAGTCTACGCCTTTGTTTGTTGATCAAGAGATGCCCGGGCATTTGTGCCCCAACAAAAGAGCAGTGCGCCAGAGGTGCAAATACAGGAGTTAGGGAAGGACTTGAGTTTAGGGTACAGGTGCTATGCCCTTGGTGCCTGTTAGATTAAAGTGAAGAAAACTGGTGCACTGCCTGAGACACTGGATAGGATCATTGAGGGTATTTGCCCTGGGGGGTGATTGCCCTATCCTGAAAGAAAGACTTTTTCTTCTCCGTGATTCTTGAGTTGCGAGTTGTGCAGCTCCACCGTGGGAACAACAAGAGCCTGCCTGTGAGGCTCAAACGGACACAGGGAGAAGACTCCCCTCTGGCTGGTGGTTTTAGAACTTTCCCAAGGACTCTTTTTTTGTTAGTAATGTACCCCTTTGGTCGTCCCATTTTTGAGGAGGAGCAGCCCTTTGCGGCTCCTTGTCCTAATTCCTATGGTCTTGTGTGGTCCTCCTGGTCCCCCGGAGCCACAATTGTTTTTTGTAATAATATGTCTGATTGCTTTAATATTTTTTAAGAGTAATGTTTATTCTGCACGAGAAAAGTTCATCTGAGCATGTTACTTTACTCTTTCCTTAAGTATATTTATTGATAATTCAGCCCTCATAAAATACTGAGAAAGTCTATTGAAAATGTTTTTATTAGGTATGTGCTGTTGGCTATTTTGAAATTGACTTGACGAGCCCCCATCAGAGCCCTGAAACTTAAAATTAGACTAGATGGTTTTGGTATTTGCTTTCTGCTTAGGATTGGAAAATATTGAGATTTCTGTTTGAGATAATAGTCATTATTCTCTCTTGCTACCTGTATGACCCAATGCTCTGTTCACTTTGTACTCCTGCTTATACCTTGTATATACCTGCTTAATGAAATGTTTAGAATGTAAATGCCCACCTAGCATAGGATATTGATGAATTTATGAGAAGAAAATGTGCAAAATATTTTCTATGTCTCTACTAGATCATGGGAATGTCTTTAGCTCATGCTAAAAGGATCGTCTGTTAAAGATTGCAGGAATCGCTGTTAGCATGAGCTGAAAGCCATTTTGTACTTGGCAGCCATTTTAGTTAGCCATGTGCTCGCCATGTGCTTTCTCCCTCTTCCAGAGTCTTGCACATGCTCAGAGAGGCCTAGCTGGTAGAATGCACCTGCTCCTAGTATACAACTGTCAAGCTATTCTTACTCATGTAAGCAGTTTAGTCTCCCTCCCACTTTGTGGAGCAAGCAAATTTTGTATACCCATATTAGTCAATAAGCATGCTTGTATGTGCTAGGACCTCCCCTTGATTTTATGCTGACTATATAACAAATGCATATATAAGGACCCTGTTCTCTGCACTCATTAGAATGCCTCCTACAGTGGCCTGCGGGTACCGTAAGATGCAATCTCCCTCATCTGAGGTTAATAAAACATGTTTTTTTGATATTACAGCTTCTGTGCCAATCTCTTCTTTGTTGGTCTTAAGGACCAGATGTATCAGTGAACCCCTAAGAAGGTTTTTATTTCTACAATCCTGCCTCTTGGACCTGCCAACTCAACCCCCTAATCTGCATCCAAGTAACTGCATCCAAGTAACTGCATCCAAGTAACTGCATCCAAGTAACTGCATCCAAGTAACTGCATCCAAGTAACTGCATCCAAGTAACTGCATCCAAGTAACTGCATCCAAGTAACTGCATCCAAGTAACCGCAACCAAGTACCAGCAACCAAGCCAGACAACTTCAAAGATGCTACTGCTGGGGGATCACCAGGTAAAGCGCTGTGTGCTGTGCCCTGAGGAAGCGCTGTGACTGTAGAGCGCTGTGTCCTGAGGAAGCGCTGTGACTGTAGAGCGCTGTGTTCCTAAGCGCTGGGCCCCCATAGCCTGCATCCTGCCACCAGTCTTGTGCGCTTCCCTAGCGATGTCCCCAGCACCTACTGCCCACGAGGTGCTGGCCTGAGAGAACGGATTGCCCTACCGAGCACTGTGTAGCGCACCCCTGCTGGGCCCAAGAATCACCGCGCGCCCCTGCGCCGTGAAGAATAAGCGCTGGGCCCTTGTCACCGCCGCGGGCCGGATACCTGCGGTAGCGTTGCTGCCGAAGTCACCGCTGCGACTCCAGGGCCGGGAGAAGAGTGCACGTGTGTCAGGGAGGTCCGCTGCGGCCCCCGGTGTGAGGAGATCGCTGCCGCGGAGGTACGAAGGGCCGCGTTAGGCCTGAGGAACGCCGAGGACCCGCGTTGCCGAGCAACGAAGGCCCCGGCCGCGTCAGAGGCCGCGCCCCCAGGAAGCCGCGACATCATTGGCTCCCGGCTCCGGAGGCCGACGGAGGCCCGGAGCAGGACGACGTCGGGGGGGCTCCACTGCCTGTGGGAGCCCCTGGAACAGGCCCGCAGACCCCCCAGAGAGCACTGAGGTCCCTAGAGGTCGCACCGCCTCTCCCGGTCGAAGCCCCACGAGCAAGTAAGAGCGGGCTGACCGGGGAGGAGGCGCCCGGCCCCCATCGAGGCCCCGCGCCTACGCGGACAGCAAGGTGAGTCCGGGAGGCCCTGGGAGGGATTCCACACAGCAGGGAGGCCTTCGGATAACATCGCTACCCCCGCCTATCGTCCCGAGTGGACTACGAGGGGCAGTGGCCCCCATCCTGCTGAGTTGACTGCCCCTTTCAGGTGTAAATGCCGTAGGCCGGTCCCAATCAGGCCTGCTCATTGAGGTTATTACTTGCCCTACAAAGGGAAAGGCCCTAAAGGTGAAACCCCGCGTGCTGAATGTTCCTGCAATGAAATACCTACGCAAGGAAGGTTACCTGGGTGACAGGGATTGAGCCGTGTCTCTCATGTTAAATGCATACCTGTATCAAGTCTTTTATTGCATAAGATGTTACCAAGGTGGGGTGATTAATCTACAGTAAGGCCTTTAATGAATTGAATGTACTTACATGAATTGAGCCTCTGTGTTCACCTGCCAAGAGTTAAAGTGTTCCTATGTTGTAGGCCTACCTGCTTTGTGACGCCCACTGTACTGAATGTGGTTGCGCCTAGGTTGATACAGGTTCTTCTTCAACTACAGCGTTATGTACATCTAATCTGTTGCTCATTGAATGTCGCTAAGTGCATTGAAGTCTATATTTTGACCTGCAACCTATGACCTACAGTGTTACCTACTTGTCAATGAGGTTAATGCTACTGCCTTTTAATGGCATAACGTTTTACTGTTATAATGTGCTTGAATGAATTTACGCACTGGTTTTGAGAAGCTAAATGAATTGCAATGTTGCCTAAGATTATCTGCCTCATCTATTGCTGATCTAAAATTAGATAAAGGATCTTGTTTTTATACAAAAGCCTGGTGTGGTGTCTCCCTTATTGTGTGCGCATTACTGAGTCAGTGTGAGTGTGTGCTGCACAAGTGCTTAACACATTGCCTTCGGGTGCCTTCCTGCCTCGCGCCAAGCTACCGTGTCGGAATCGGTGACCCCGCTTCTAACATTGGTGTTCAGCGGTGGGATAAGGACTTGTGCTTGTGCAGCACCCTACAGGGATTCAGTGTGCGCCGCAATTGGACACCTATTTGTAAGCAAGCCTAACAATTCGCCCTTCATTGCCTGACTGTACATGCTCCTGTGTTAACCTGTTGCTTACGTCCTAGGAGTTTTCCCTTAAGTTGTCTGGGGCCCCACCTGTCAGGATGGAGTTTGAGCTGGCCAACCTAGAAATGTATACGGTGGCGCAGCTGAGGGAGTTCTGTCGGGGGATGGGGGTGCCCGTCAAGCGAGGCGCCAAGAGAGAGGAGCTTCTGAAAGTCTTGAGGGCATGGGTATTGGCCCACCCGGAAGGGAGAGTGGTCGAGGAACAGGGGGAGCTGGACGCTCCAAGAGAGCTAGACCTACTGCACATAGACATCAGTGAGAATGTGTTGCCAGGGAGACATTCCAGGGCAGGCAGTAGTTTGTCAGCGAGCAGTGAGTCTGTGGAGGAGTACGAGGACAGGAGGGAGGAGAGGCAATTGAGGCTAGAGCTTGCTAAAATGGACAAGGAGCGAGAAGAGGCAAGGCTAGCCATGGAAGAGAGGAAGCTTGCGCATGAGCTAAGCCTGAAAGAATTAGAGCTCCGAGCCTTGCAGATAGAGACGCAGGGCAACTTGAATGGTGGCAGCGTACCCGCTGAGGTTCCACGAGAGCCTAAGTTTTACCTACCTAAGGAGGTGATGGCCAGTTTCAGTGTAGGGGATGACATTGCTAAGTGGTTGGCGGCGTATGAGGTGTCTTTGGTAGCCCATGGGGTGCCTGAGAAGTACTGGGGGGGAGGCCTGTATAGGTACATACCTCCGTTGGCAAGGGACACACTCTTGACGTTAGACAAAGGGGATCAGACAAATTACCCTGTCATGAAAGAGGCACTGCTTAAAAAGTTTGGCCTCACTCCAGAGAAGTATCGCCAGAAATTCCGCAACAGCCACAAGCTTCCCACACAGAACTGGGTGGATTTTTTTGATTATGCCCGTAAGGCATTGGAGGGTTGGGTGCGTGGCAGCGAAGTAAGTGATTATGAAGGGCTGTACAATCTATTTTTAAGAGAGCACCTTCTTGATAAGAGTTTTCCAGAGCTGCGCCAACACCTGGTGGACCGCAAGCTGACCGATCCTCGGGAACTTGCGGAGGAGGCGGATACCTGGGTTAGCACTCAGGTGTCCCACAAGGGATCCGGGGGAGACCCCCCAAAATGTGGACAGGGTTTTCCCCAGAAGAGAGAGGGGGGAGATAAAAAGAAGGAGTTCTTTAAAGGCCCCCAAAATAGACCGCATGGGAGAGGGGTAGGTTCCCCACCCCAATCTGGATTCCAGAAACCCACTTACCCTGACAAGAGTCAGCAGCCCAGAACTGTCCGGTGCTACGAGTGCGGGGAGGTTGGACACTACAAGGGGGATCCCCAGTGTCGCAAGAGGACCCCAGCCCCCACAGGAGGTAAGATCCCCGGGGCGGCCAGTGTAGCGCTTGGGGAGGAGTTGTCCCTAGGTAGGGGAGGTGAGAGGACAGGCTTGACCTTAGTTTCCCTGGGGGATAGAGAGATGATCCCACGGGTTCAGGTACCCTCGAACACTGCCAAGTACCGGCAGAGGGTCCTGGTGAACGGGGAGGAGGTGGAGGCTCTGAGGGACACAGGTGCCAGCATGACGATGGTAAGACGTCAGCTGGTGTCCCCGGAGCAGGTGATTCCTGAAGTATTCCACCCGGTTGTCATGGCTGATAATAGCCTGGGTCATTACCCCGTGGCCCAAGTTCCCTTTGAGTGGGGAGGAGTCTCAGGCCTGTTGAGAGTTGCGGTGAGCCCTGCCATGCCAGTTGACTGTCTGCTCGGAAACGACTTGGAATATACTGCCTGGAAGGAGGTGGAGTTCAACGCCCACGCTGAGATGCTGGGATTACCAGGGTGGACTTGCGTAGTCACGCGGTCCATGGCTGCCCGGCAAGGAACTCAACCTGGGTTGGAGCCTGAAACAATGGCCCAGCCCACTGCTGGACAAGAAGACATCCTTGAGGATGCACCCTGCGAGATGGATGGGGAGCCCGCAGAGGTGACCCCGGACTCCGCTGAGGTGGATGTTGTTCCCGTGGGGGACTTGCCGACCCCTGCAGAGTGGCAGGTGGAAGGAGGGCCTACCCGGGAGGAATTCTGTCGGGTGCAGAGAGAGTGCCCAACGCTTGAAGGCATGCGGCAGCAGGCCGAAGCCCAAGCAACTGGTAAAGAGACCGGTAATTATCATGTCTACTGGGAGGATGGTCTCCTCTACAGTGAGCCTAAGGCTCCGGTGCATGGGTCATCAAGGGCCTTAGTGGTCCCCCAATGCTACCGAGCCTTCCTGCTGGAATTGGCACACGAGATACCACTGGCAGGACACCTGGGCCAGGATAAGACATTTGCTCGATTGGTCCCACATTTTTATTGGCCCCAGAATGCGAGTTGCCTCTGACACCTTTTGTAAGACCTGTGTGACTTGTCAGGCGAGTGGCAAGACACGGACTAAGTTGAAGGTCCCTCTGGAACCGCTCCCGGTTGTCGGTACTCCTTTTGAGCGGGTAGGAATTGACATTGTCGGGCCAATGGACCCGCCGACTTCTTCGGGACATAGGTTCATCTTGGTGTTGGTGGACCACGCCACCCGGAGGCAATCCCTCTGAGGACCATCACGGCACCTGTGGTGGCGCGGGCCTTGATGGGGATTTTTACCCGAGTGGGATTCCCCAAGGTCGTGGTGTCAGATAGGGGCACAAATTTCATGTCGGCCTACATGCAGGCCATGTGGAAGGAGTGCGGAGTGACCTACAGGTTCTCCACTCCTTACCACCCCCAGACTAACGGCCTCGTGGAGTGCTTCAACAAGACCCTGAAGGGGATGATCCGAAGCCTACCTGAGGACTTGAGAAGGAAGTGGGATGTCCTCTTACCCTGTCTGCTCTTCTCCTACCGAGAGGTGCCGCAGAAGGGGGTCGGTTTCAGCCCCTTTGAGCTGCTCTATGGACACCCCGTTAGAGGGCCCCTCAGTCTTGTGAAGGAGGGGTGGGAGAAGTCTTCCCAGAAGCTTCCCCGTGATGTGGTCAGCTACATGCTGGCATTCCAAAGTCAAATAGCCAAGCTGTGGAAGGAAGCCTCAGACAATCTGGAGGCTAGTCAAGCCGTCATGAAGGAGTGGTACGACCGGAATGCTCGAGCGGTGGAGTTAGACCCTGGACAGAAGGTGTGGGTCATGGAGCCCGGAGAGCTTAGCGCCCTCCAGGACCGGTGGACTGGACCGTATGAAATTTTGGAGAGAAGAGGCCAGACCACTTATGTAGTAGACCTCAAGACCCACCGTCAACCCCACAGGGTGCTCCACGTCAACCGCCTTAAGCCACACCAGGAGCGGTCAGAACTTACCCTCCTGATGGTGACGGATGGAAGTGAAGAGGAGGAGAGCGAGCCTCTTCAGGACCTTCTGGCGGCCAAAGAGAACGATGGATTGGTGGAGGGAGTGGTTCTCTCCCCATCCTTGACCCTTGAGCAACAGGGGGACTGCCGCCAGGTATTGGAGCGGTACTCCTCGTTGTTTTCCCTCACTCCTGGGATTACGCACCTGTGTACCCATGATGTGGACACAGGGGACAGCCCGCCTGTGAAAACCAAGTCTTACCGGCTGTCCGACAAAGTCAGAACCAGCATCCAGAGTGAGGTAGCCAAAATGTTGGAGCTGGGGGTGAATGAGCCTTCCAGCAGCCCTTGGGCTAGTCCGGTGGTGTTGGTGCCGAAAGCGGCCCCACCGGGCACCACACCAGAACTTCGGTTCTGTGTGGACTACCGTGGTCTGAACTCCATGACCAAGACTGATGCTCACCCGATCCCTCGGGCGGATTAGCTCATTGACCGACTGGGAGCAGCTCGGTACTTAAGCACAATTGACCTGACGTCAGGATATTGGCAGATTGCCATGACGGACGGAGCGAAGGAGAAGACTGCGTTCTCCACCCCCGAGGGCCACTTTCAATTTCGGGTGATGCCCTTCGGGCTGAAAAATGCTCCGGCCACTTTCCAGCGGTTGGTTAACCAGGTACTGTCTGGCCTAGAGGCCTTCTCTGCTGCCTACCTGGATGACATAACTGTCTTCAGCAGCAGCTGGGAGGACCATCTGGAGCATCTCCAGGAGGTGCTGCAGGCTCTACAGCGGGCTGGCCTAACCATCAAGGCCAGATTGGACAGGGATCTGTCGTCTACCTGGGACACCTGGTGGGCGGGGTAAGGTGCAACCCCCCCCAGGCCAAAATCGAGACCATCTTGGCCTGGGAGCCCCCCAAAACCCAAACGGAGGTCCGGGCTTTCCTTGGCCTCACGGGTTACTACCGCCGGTTTGTCAAGGGCTATGGGACCATCGTAGCCCCCCTGACTGAATTGACGTCCAAGAAGCAGCCACGCAAAGTAATCTGGACGGCTGCCTGTCAAGAAGCGTTTGACACTCTGAAGCACGCGATGTGCACCACTCCGGTGCTCAGGACTCCGGACTTTGGAAAAGAATTCATTGTGCATACAGACGCCTCTGAGCATGGAATTGGAGCTGTGCTCTCTCAACTGAATGATAACGGCCAAGACCAGCCAGTGGCCTTTATTTCTCGAAGGCTACTCCCCCGGGAACAGCGGTGGAGTACGATAGAGCGAGAAGCCTTCGCAGTGGTTTGGGCTTTGAAGAAGCTGAGGCCATACCTCTTTGGCTCTCACTTCCTTATTCAGACCGACCACCGACCCCTTCGCTGGCTCATGCAGATGAGAGGCGAAAACCCCAAATTGTTGAGGTGGTCCATTTCCCTCCAGGGGATGGACTTTCGGGTGGAACATCGACCCGGAGTTGACCACGCCAACGCTGACTACCCCCGACATATATTACCTTACTTTTATGGATGTGTATGGTCCTTCAAAGAATTTGCGGGATGAGTCTAAAATGCAGAGCAATGGTCTAACTATATTCAATTTGTTGAACAATGTTTTAATTGAGACCTGTGATATTGTGCTGGTTGAGTGCTATGATTATTGGCGGACTTCCCATATTGACTCTCCAGGACATGTTTTTCATCGTTTGTGGTGCCAAGAATGGAAGGCATGAGCATCAAAAATAATGGGAGAAAAATAAGGCCCACTTGACAAAACAAATATACGTTTTGACTACGATCCAGGAATTTCTGTAAAATCAATACCAAACTATTCATGTTAAGAAACCCTGAACTAAAGCTATAAATCTTGGCATTATCAAAATAGCATGCAGTTATCACAACCACAGTGATTTAAGTGCATGAATATAGAGGGGCTGATTCTCAAAACAATCATGAATATGGGGCAAAGTACTAGAGGAGTACTCTTTTACGTACTTTACATGCTTTTCTGAATCAGCCCTGAAACGTCCAACTATCCATTAGTAAAAGTGGAAAGAGGGCCCAGTCCTTTCTGTTTGTAATCATTGTGTATGAATATTCATTGAATATCCCCATCTGTTTTCCCATTACTGATGTTTTGGGGCAAATTCACAAAGGCATCAAAGAGTACGTAAACAAGTACCACCGGAGTACTACTTCATTTACTCTAAAATGTCTTTGTGATTAGGCCCCATCCTGTTCAGTATGTACGTGGACATACACATAGATTGCATAGGAGTTACAGAAAGGTTTAGAATAAGCAAATCATTATCAGATGTGTTAGTGCTGTTGGATCCAATGAAGAAAAAAAAGACCACAAGTCCCAGAAGGCACCGAATTTTTAAATGACAGGCTGGACTGGATTCATGGCGTCCTGGGCTGTGACAAGAAAATAAACGTATAGCTAAAGAAGAGAGGAGGACAGTGAGTCAGGCAGGCCAACACAAACCAAAAGTAAGACAGAGCATAAACACATAAATAATACACATTTCTTGAAACATTGAACCATATTTATCAACCTATTGGAGAAAAACAGCTACAATGTCTGCAACAATGGCATCTGCTGGTGTGTTGTTACTTACTTCCACCGTTAGTGTTTCCAGGCAGTAATTTACAACCACAAGAGCTTAGCTATTGTTCTGCTGCAGAGCAAGATTGGTTTCTGTGTGTATTCCTTTTACTCTTAATAGTTCCCACACCCTTCGCGTGCGTTGTTTATGATTCTGCTATTTTTCTGAGTAGTCTGCAGACAGCCGGAGAGAGCAAGGACAAAATGTCACAAATCAACGTAATGCCTATTATTTCAGCAATTTTCTGTTCTCGATATGCGGCATTTAGTGATCAGTTGTGAATTGCACTTGTATTAGTGTGTATTGATTTCACTGGATACCTAGCATGACAGGATGAAGTGGGGTAAAACAGCATTAAATTGTTTCTGAAAGTCTGCGGTGGTGTAATGTGATTCGTGTTAGTTTCGTTATGTTCCCTTAATCAATATTGATTTTGAGATGGTGGGAAATTAAGGTAGAAAGGCAGTAGAAGCAAAAACAGAGAGGTTATCACAGTAGGTGCACTGCTCTTTTACCCAGCAAAATCCTGAGAAAGTACTGCTCTCAGAGTCGTCCTCACTTTTGCAGTGGGATTTGCGAGAAAATGTTTCTAGTTCTGAAAATGTAAAAATATTCAGGAGGTCGATGGTAACCAAAGATTAAGGAACATATTTTCTAATCATTCACGCAACGCAGGGCAACAAACAAAGTCGCTGCGCTGCGTGAATGAGAGTGATCAGAAATGCTCCATATTTACAAAGATACCGTGCATTTCCGCTCTCTCCTTGCCCTGGTGCACTCTTTGCAGCCTATGACCAACCCAGGGACCCTTGCAGCAACTTTTCTGCCCCTTTCACTAAATTAATTTCACTATTTTAAAACTTGTGAGTGGTTCGGTCCTAGATAACACCAAGAAAACTGAAAGAGTTGACGTGCCATTCATGGCTGACAAGGAGAACTGCCCTGCCGCCATAGGTGGCGCTCGCCTTAAAAAAAATCTTGATAAATCTTTTTACTTCTCCTCTTCCCTAAAAAAAGTCAGCAGAGTTTAAGGGACAATAAAGATGTTTCTTTTCCAGTCCTTCTCAGATCTTAAACACTGGTCTTTATAGCAATCCATCTGCTCCTGGGTGGACTCAGCTATGTCTTGTAGATCATAATACCTTAAGTCAAAATTAATTTTCATAAAGGCTCAGTTTGCCTATGTGCCTTTGGAAGAAATATGACTTTGTCTGGTGGGAAATAATGTGAAAACTGGAGGGTGATATTTAACATCAAAATATAATCTTCTTACCAACTGGTATGTTGTTTCCATCACAAAATGTCCCTCTAAATGTATTTCCATAACTAATGGTCTCTAACGGATAACTCTGGTTATCAGCACACAAATGCAGGCAACATAAATTCTCTTTGCTACCAATGACATCATAACAGCAGTGATCAAAGAAATAACAGCTGTAACAGAAAACCCAATGTGTAACCATACAATGTAACTTCATGTGAAGAACGGCAGCTAGTTTCTCTTATTTTTCTGCAGTCTTTCCTTTAGATCTACCTAAAAGCATAATAATAAGAGATACTAGCTGAGTTGAGGATCTGAATGTAACGCACAAACAGCACTGCACTGCACTTTAAAGAACAGCAGGAACGCTTAGTATTAACGCATATATATCAAGAAAATGGGGAAGCGTGCATGCTCACCCATTGCAATTTTCTCCCCAGGTGCTTAGCCCTTCCCAGAGAGGTCTTAGAAGGGTGGGTGGAGGATGCCACTTCCCACTCAAATTCAGTCTCTCTGGTGTGATTGTCTTCTCTTGATTTCCCTCTCCCAGTGGGCCAATTTTGATTGGGCGGTGTTGTTTTACTCCTATTGGCAGGCTCTAACCCCCTGGCCTCAACTGTTTTATATTCCTTTGGGGAACTTACTTTTGTTATACCATAGCTCCATACTCAGGACCTATCCTCTGTCTAACACCTGGATTTATCCTCAGCCTGAGGTGGCCTCCAGCAGCACTCACACAACCCTCAAGGCAGAGAGCCCACCATGCCTGTTCCCATAGCCTCCGTGGCCACATGAAGAGCACCCATGTGATAGCAGAAGTCAGGGGTGGCCCTCTGAATGTGGTTACCCCTCTGCTGGCCCAGTCCTCAGAAGCGCCAGGAGAACTCTTCTCTCTCAGGGTCCCCCAGCAGGTCCATCCCTTCACTGTCCCTCATAAGGTGCAAGGGGAGCAGTGCCACTGGCCCTGGAGAGGTGAATTCACAGAGTACCATCTAGGCTAAAACTAGGGTGCTCCAGCTCCCAAGACAGGGTCTGGTCTTCTGCTGGGTCCTGCAGAATCCATCTTCTCTCTCCCCTGTGTAGGGGTGTTTTAATGGGGGAGGAGGGGGCGGAAAGTTCTCAAAAGTACATCATCATTCCACCCCATACCAAAACATACTGCACAGCATTTTGGAACATTTCATGATAGCAACTTAGAGTGGTCAGTTGAAAGGCTTGTGTTCGAGCCTGAAGAAACACCCTTAGCTGCCCCAGCGGTTGGGTCTTTCCCTCCAGAAATTCAAAGGGGAGCCCCTCCTGTGACTGGCTCCAGAGTTCTTCCCTTTGTCCTCCCTGGGGTGAGCCTTACCATGCCTGGTGCAGCATAAAAATTAATTATTACATGCAGATTCCATCCCCACCGTTTTCTTTCCCAGAAACAGTCCAAAGCACTGGTAAATGGTCCTGCTGTGTAGGGAGGCCTTTTAGCCTCACGCTGGCAAGCAGAGTAATTAACCTGGTCCAGCAGATGGAACAAAAGCTAGGAATCTAATTAAGAGCTGAGTTAGAGAAATATGACAAATCCTCAAGTGCCAGAAGAGTGCAAATAGTATAAAAGTGGCATTGAAACTGCACTCTAGATCCATTTTTACGATATGGTTGCTGCATCACGCTAGTTTCTAGGTCTCAGTATGTCAAAACTATACTTGGGTGCAGATTTCAACCATAATGTACAACACAGTAAAGCACACACCCTTTTAAGTTAAGCACTACAGATTTACATTATGAATCCCCCACTCAATATAACCCCTACACCAGGTCACCACCAAACCCAGAAGGATCCCTTTTGCGATAGGCTATCTGTGCCCATATACCTGGCTGAGGTTGATGGTACCCCCGTTCACTCAGCGTGCACATGTGTGTGCATACATGTCCATGTGCAGTCAACCCGGAGCACCTTACCACAGCTGAGCAGCATTGGACCTTGTATTAAAAGGCAGACACTGGCGGCTGTCACTCTCAATCAATTTTTGCCAGAGTTTACACTGATTGAGACACATTTAGTTAAACTCACTCATGATAAAAGTCCAAAAACCAGGTAGTCCAAAAGAAATAAGTCCATGTGGTTTAATAGGTTGGGACCAATTTTCCTACACCAACTTAGACACAATTCCTGTTACTTGCCAAGAACAAGAAACAAGAAACAGTACAAACCTGACTTAATGACATGAACATTGATGGCTACAATTCTCAAATTCCACTAAAGTTCAATACACTTGGATTCACCCTCGGCATCAACCTCACCCTGAAGGAACCCATAGCCCTAAAACAAAGATGGCCTGGTACCAGCTCTCTCTTCTAAAGAAATAAAATCTTTTTTTTGAAGGAAGCGATATCGGTAACTGTTGGTCAAGCCTTTGTACTCTTGCAACTGGATGGTGGTAACACTCTGTTCCATGGCCTCCCATACTCCACACTGGAACCCTTAAGGGCACACTATATTGTAGCAGCTTGTCTCCTCTAGGGCCAGAAGAGATATGATCACTTCATCCCATCCTGATTGAATTAATTGGCTCCGTTTTCCAGCCTGCACCATCTTCAAAACCAGCAGCTTCATTTACAAAATTTATGACCAGCACCTCCCCGCCATTTCCCTTATATTGCAGATAAACTCACCATCTCGGGTTCATGGCACACCTGCAGCCAGGGCACCATCAGACTGCAGACAAAAAGTATCAAAAATAAAAACAAGGCAGCAGACCTTTTCCATCTGTGCACCCGGAATGGATCTCCCTATCCATCATGACCACCCCTAGGCTGCTCCAGTTTACGAAAATGTTGAGAACACACACCTTTAAAGAACACCACAACACAATGCATTAACAGTCCGCAAACCAGCTACCGTTCCTATCACTTATTGACTTTATGCATGACTTCGAACCTTTAGAGCACTCTGCTGCCTTTTGGTTCGAGCTAAAGAAATGTCATAAACATGCATACATAGATACATAAAAGTTGACTCTGACTTCTCGTCAGTCCCATACTTGTTTTTAGAAGATCAGGTTAAGTGTTTGGTCAAGGAAAATAATGCTACTGAATAACTAATTGTGCAGCCCTCAAAGAATACCTGACCCATCATTCATGCAAACCTATAGATTCATTGAAGTACTGTGGAATGTTAGAGTGATATTCTGTCAAGATGGTGGCATGTGATAAAAGAAGTGAAAGGGCTAAGGTGATCTCTGAAGAGTGTATCTCTGTGGGGTCAGAGCTGTAAAGAGTGATGTGCCTAGTCAGCAAACAAATGTGAAGAACTGAGAAAGCCACATTTATGTAAGTGAAGACAATTCCAAGTAATTGTCCTGATGAGAAGGTTTTCGTTAGCATCCAAGTAGGCTTCGAAATACAACATCTCCATAAAATACTGTATGCACATATACTTAAGAGAATTATTGATGAAGGTATCTCCCTCAGATTTCCAAGGCAGATAAAGCATGTTCGAAAGAGCACTACTTCATAATGAATTCAGATAAAGAATCAAAAATTACAATTTATTGTGGAATGTGAACTATTGCAAGGAAAACCTTTATTTATTCTGCAACAACTGTTACATAAATGTACATATTATGTCAAAGTAGTGTGTAGTGCTTGTACTCCTGCTTTTGGGAAGGACTTTTAATGACTTTTTCCATCCTGTGGGTGGGTGATGTAGACAATGAATACTTTGTGAACCTAATGAACTGAAGGAATGATGGAATATTGGATGGTGAATTCAAGGGCTGAGTGCATTGAAAGGAGAACGGGCTTCTGTGTTTAAACATAAATGCTGGCTACTGATAAGTGATTGAATAATTAGAATTGTATTGCTTTCATGTTATTTTCACCAGTAAGCGAACTGGGTGATAATAGCAAACGATCTTGCTTCCTTAATAAGGGCTAAATCTGAAGTAGTATCCACTGGTGGAATTTCATCTGCCATACTGTTCCCAAGGTGAAGAAAATTCTATCACTTGGTGGAAATAAAATATCCTCTGATTTCTGAAGGAAGTACTCAATCCAAGGAGAAATCACAGATGTAATTTGCTCCACTAATCTGATCCTATGTTGGGGCAGATTCCACCTCTGGATTTTTACTAGATGTAGCACTATGTTGTGATTTTCCAATTCTAAGTCAGGAGCGAAGTGTTGAATTGTGTTGCTTTGTGTATTATGCCTTTTGTGAAACTAAAAATCACCAGCGCACTGGACCAAACATAGAGAAACGTTGCTTAATCTTTCTTTACTTTAAAATTATATGAAAAATATGCAAATCATTATTTTATTTCCTCATTATAACAGGCACTTGTACGCAGTAAAAACATTTTTAACAGATTGGGGCATTTGTTTAAAAAATATTGTTTAAAAAATATTGTCAAATGTTTTAACTTACTTATGAGGCCTATACTGACCATCATTAAAGCAATTGCTTTATAATTCTTCTTTTATTTAATGAATGACAAAATTGCCCTAAACCAAATTACACAAAGTGCCCTCTTCGTGGTTGATTGTAAAATTTGCAATGTGCATTGGCGGTGCAAAGTGATGAAGCACAAACGGATAAAGATATAGGGTCCAATTTACAAAGATTTTGCTCTGACTAACTCTCATAATACTCCTGTCTTACTCCTGGAAGTCATGAGTTAGCGGGGAGTCATAACAAAATCTTTGTGAATCAGGCATGCAATCTTCTCTTTGTGTTTTACAATTTTGCTCCTTTCAGTATTCATACCAAAGCAAAAAAGTGCTCTTTTCTCCTTTTTTCGAGTGTCATCCATGTGGATTGACTGAGGACCAATAAGGATACATTTACGCTACATTTTATGTCATATTATTTATGACTGGTAATTAAATAATCGGAAAATGTTCTTTGAAAGAGAACAAATAAAAGGAGCAAAGCAGTGTATCTTTACACTTCTGTGTTTCAAGTATTAGCAATACTTAATTTGTGCCGGTGGTGGACACTGACACTCCATTTTAGGTCTGGCTTGACAGCATATGATTTGCCAGACCTTAAGTGTTCAACAGAAAAAGAGCTTATAAAAACTACTGAGAAAGGTGCTTTGGCTCCACCCAAATGTTGGTTTTCTTGAGTACAGATGTTGACTGGGCAAAAGTTATGTGCTTCTTCTCAAAAAGAGCACTGAATTGCACTTTTTCCTTGTGGGAAAGCATACGTGCAATATAGAAAGACTGAGTTGGTTGTGGTGACAAGCCACTGATTGAGGTCCTAGGCATGATTTGTTCAACATGAAAAGTGATGACAAAGGCAATAGTCTGGACTTTTTTATTATGAAAAGAATATGTCAAAGCTAATAGGTCTTTTAAGTGTGGATTGTCATTGGAAGCTTGTAGACAGGTATTTTGTTGCAAGTAGCATTAGACTACCATAGTATGCAAGGGTCTTGGTGTTACCTCGATG
The DNA here is from genome assembly GCA_963921515.1 of Calotriton arnoldi. Taxonomy (NCBI): domain Eukaryota; kingdom Metazoa; phylum Chordata; class Amphibia; order Caudata; family Salamandridae; genus Calotriton; species Calotriton arnoldi. The sequence continues at coordinate 599,784 of CAWUFW010010741.1, read as the reverse complement.
AAAAACCTTTGGGATAAAAGACTTGTACATTGAGAATCCTAATTATGCCATTTTAGGAAGGGGTGTTTATTTTAAAAAGTTATGTCAGAGGCCATAAGTCTAATATTTTTATTATGAAAAGTTACAACAAACGCAGAAAGCCTGACTTAATAATTGTAAAAATCGTATAGTAAAGATATTTGGTCTTTAAGGGTGGATGGCTATTACACTGTATTAAAGCCTGTAGATAGTTATTGCGTTACATGGATTTTCACAGATTACTCTGGAAGGTAATGAATTTGGTGTTGGCTTCCCTTTTGCTTTCATACTCTGACAAACACTGCAGGCAGACAAATTGCAATTTGATAATCCTTATTAACCCATATTGTTCTGCCATGTGTATTTTATATACACTAATAATTTTCTGGATCCATGAGTGAAGGATGCCCAGTAGGAAACCTAATGCAGAATTCAGTAGACCTGAGTTGCCCAATCTAACAAGCCAATGATAAAGCTATAGGCCTACGTGGTAATTTGTGAACATGTATGTCAGGTGCCATTGGTCTAATATGTTAATTATGAAAAGTTACAGGAAGTTAACTAAGCCTAAAGTGAAACACATTTGTTAAAAGCAATAGGCCTTTAACGTTGAATTGTCTTGATTCTGTGTTAAAGGCTGCAGACAGATATTTTGTTATGTGGACTCTCACTGATTTTCATAGTAGGTAATCGTTTTGGTTTGGTTATACCCTCTGACAAACACTTGAAGCTGAATATTTGCAATCCTTGTTAGCCCTTTTCACAGGGGTTGTTTATTCTATTACAGGACCGGAGGCTCGGATTATTGCTTCTCTTTCTTTTACTGCAAATTTTCAGCAGCCAAAGAAAAACGTTTAAACATAACATAAACTACACTTCCCATGATGCCATACACTTTAACCACAAATCACAGTCTCTCATTCTGTATAAGAGCACTCCTTAACATACCGTGAGCCTCTTTTTTTTTTGCTGCTCGCAGCCAAGTTAAGTGCCTTACCACCTTTCTTGATTGCTTCGTTTAGGCATTGTTTGTATGTTCATGTGTATGATGCTAAGAAGAACAAATAAGAGAGCTAGGACGATGAGCGGGCCGTCCTTGTCCCTAGGTAAGTATAGAAAAACAACTTGGACGGACCAATCTAAATGGCTATCCAACACTGCAGTGCCTGGCACCACAAGGGTTTGGTAAAAGAACCCTCACACACCAACCTAGTTGGTGTCATGCTTCATCATCGGGTTCCCAGCTGAGTAGCCGAATGCTACTCAGCTGTGCTGCGACACCTGGTTACAGTGGAGCTGCTTTTTTGATTTTTTGTGAGTGTGATGAAGTGGTGTAAATTAAAAATACCTCTGAGTTTCTAACTGATAATTACTTTATTCCCAGTGGCCCAGGGTATGTTTAAAAACAATGAGTGGATAATATTTTAAGACTAGTGATTGCGTCTTAATTATCCATGGTCTACATGTTTCAGCCCTTTTACAAAATGTTATAGGGCTTTCTTCAGGACCTCTCTAACAAAACTAATGGTGAAAGTGAAAAAGTGAGTGGTAAAAAGTTTAAACCATGTGTCTATGCATTTTAAGCACACACGCTAAGGTGTGCTGTATATGCTTCGTGGACTAACCGTAATTTGGGTCCACTGCTGTGCATGTACCTGTAAGAGAAAGTAAGACAATACAACACAGTACAACACTTAACACATAAAATATGCAAACCAGAATTCATTGTATGCCATATCCGTGATTTTCTTCATATACCTTCATGGTGGTTGCAGAAGCACTCAGTGTCAGGTATACGTGTAATGCCATTCATACATATAACATGCACTCAAATATAATGAGCAAAGTAAAATGCATGTGACCGACTAGGTGTACATGCCAGGACTAATCAAAGGCGCTTAGTTAAAGCCTTTTTGAAAAGTACTAAACTGCGTGAAGGGTGAGGCGCAGTAAAGCACGTGGACTATCTAATTAATTAAGTGAAAGTCACCCTTAACGGAGGTCAAAAACCGCGTGGAGCCGGTTGAAATGCGCCGTGTGGACATAGCGGTATCACTGTTACTTGGTGATAGTCTAAGTCTGTGGGCTTTTGAAAAACCAATGGTTAAATCGCCCGTTTTAAAGATAATTACAAAAATTACGTTATTTGCGAAAAATCATTGCTGATCTGGTCCCGGGAGGGGTGAGCCCCTATTGTCACACACTGAGGAGGAATAAAAACAGGAAGAGGAAAGTCATTATATGTAGGGGCAGCGTCAAAGGTACATCCCTGCATCCAACAAGTACTCAAAAGGTCTTACTTCGTCAAGGTGCTCGCCCGCAATACCACCTACTCCGGTCTCCTCGGGAACAGGATGCTTCCCGCTGTGGTGACCGGAGCTGATATTTAAGTTACCGTAACGTGGGAAAACTTCCTGGTGTCAGCGTGATACGTCAGGACGCCTCCCGTGTGCTGGCCGAAAAAGACTAGACCGCTTCTCCCAATCGCGAGAAGCGTGAGACAGTGACGGATGGACGTCCTGCGGGTGCTTTCGTGGTGACATGGCTGTCTGATAGCCACGTGAAGCGGAGCCATCTGTATGTCGAAAAATGATATACATAGTATGGGAACCGAAAATTGGCACGAATGCTGGTTGAAGCGCAAGTATTAATGTGTAAAAAACTTTTTTGTTAAATAGAGCACATGAAAGTGCACAGAATTTTGTGCGCTCGGCTCACAAAGATATATAAGTCGGATGAATATAGATTAAAAGCAGTGTTTATACAGAAAGAGTGTTTTACAAAAAAAGGTGTTTTTGCAAAAACAGGGGGAGCACAAGGGATACAGAGCATACGGCAGTAGGTTAGCTCTGCTGAGAGAGACAGATGTTGGCCCAAAGTAGATGCAGGAGACTGTTAAACAGAATACTGCATATATTCATGTGCCACATATGCACAGACTGTGAAGGTATCCTTAAAATTTAGGAGATCTCATGGAGGGGAGATGGCTGACTAATAGGAAGTGATAAAAGGATGTAAATTATCTCAGAGTAAGAATGACTAGCAAGGTGGTCATCTGTTCAGACTGTTCCAAGGTATATTGTCGTTCAAACCATGGAGGTGGGTGGACAAGCGATATATCCATCGCTGCTCTTTTTCCAGGAGTTGTTCTTGCACATTGTTGGTGTTCGGTTCCAGTTGTTCGATAACAAACCATTCCATGTCATTTGTTGTATGTCCTTTTTCCAAAAAGTGGTTTGTCATGCGTGTTGTATTACGTTTGCACCGGATGTTGCTTCTGTGTTCAAAGATGCGTGTCTTAACTCTGCGGCTAGTCATGCCTATATACCTTAAACCACAAGGACATGTGATGAGGTATATGGCATTGGTAGTATTGCAATGTGTGTGCTTGCGTATCTCCCAAACCTTTCCTGGTTCCAGATTCAGGGATTTGGTAGTCTTTGTCAAGTGACACACACTGCAATCACCGCATGGGTAGTGCCCGGTCAATTTCGGGAGTCCCCACGCATTGTGTATGGTATTGATTTGTTTGGTGTGCTGTTGAGGTCTGGTAGACACCAGGCTATTTTTCAGACTTTTCCCCTTACGGTAAGAGAACAAGGGTTTTTCCCACTGTTGGTTACCAGTGTTAAGTATCTTCCACTGTTTCTGGATGATGTGGGCCACCTGGTTCGACACTGGGTTGTAAGTGGTCACGCAGGTGAGCGGGATAGTTGGTTCAGTTTGTGGTTTCTGTTCCATTAGTCCCTCTCTGTTTTGATTATGTGCCCTTTTCTTTGCTTTTTCAGTGATCCTGTCTGGATAGCCTCGTTGTTTCAGTTTTGAAGATAGCATCTGTGCCTGATCTTTGAAGTCTTGTAGATTGCTACAATTTGTGCGCAACCTCAAGTACTGTCCATAGGGAAGGTTTTCCCTGAGTGTCCGAGGATGAAAGCTGGTGTAATGAAGTAAAGAGTTCCTTGCCGTGGCTTTGAAGTGGGTCTTGGTCTCAAGTTTCCCATTTGAGTGTGTTATATCAAGGTCAAGGAACGTGATGGTCTTCCTGCTTGTGGTGTGGGTGAATTTCAGATTAGGGTCACACCCATTTATCCAGGTGAAAAAGGTCTCAAGTGACTCTTCCGATCCTTCCTAAATAAGGAGGACATCATCAATGTACCTTTTATAGAACCGTATGTTTGTTACTGATGAGGTGTTGGGATTGAACAGATGTGTTTGTTCAAAATTAAAAACATACAGTCCGGCCACACTTGGGGCAAAGGTGCTGCCCATTGATGTTCCGTATGTTTGGAGGTACAGCTGTCCCTCAAATTCAAAATAGTTTTCTTTTAATGCCAACTCCGCACATCTTAGAATAAATGATTTTGGTGTTTTATATTCCCAGGTATTGGCATCGAGTGACGATTCCAGGACCCTCAGAGTGTCGTCTTGTGGCAGATTGGTATATAGACTTTCTATATCCAGACTTACCAGGAAGGACGTGTTAGGATCGAATGTTAGGTTTCTGATCTGTCCTAAGAGGTCTTTTGTGTCTCTGAGATAGGTGGTTGTGGCCTGTACTATCGGCTGTAGAAAAAAGTCACAAAATGTCGATAGTGGTTCAAGTACTGAACCTATACCCGATACTATGGGGCGCCTGGGTGGTGGCACTTTATTTTTATGTATTTTTGGGATGGTATAGAAGTATGGTACTTTTCCCGTGGTGGAAATAAGGAATTGTGCCTCCTTGTTGCTGATGTGTCCTCTGCTTTCAGCATCGCTCACCATTTCTTGGATGGTTTTCTTCAATCTGGTAGTAGGATCCTCCTGTAAAGGTAGTTAATTCCGTCTGTAACTCAGGAGACGGAGGCATTCATTCTTGTAAGCTGTCTTGTCCTGGAGGACTATCCCTCCCCCTTTGTCCGTTGGCTTGATCACTATGTTTTCATTGTTTTTAAGCATGAATAGGGCTTCAAATTCTTTTTTGTTGGTATTCTTAAATGTCTTTTTTTCTTGAAGGGTCTCTATATCTTTAAAGACCGCCTGCTCAAAGGCTGCAATCTCAACTGGTATTGCACTTGGGGGTGGTACAAAACTAGATTTGGTTTTGAAACCAGTGTCGCCTCTTTCTTGTGTGTCAGTTGCCACCGGCTGGTTTATGAAAGATGCCTTGAGTTTTAGTTTCCTAAAAAATTCTGCCATTTCGCAGTGGAGGCAAAACTTATCAAGGCGGGCCGTAGGAACAAAACCTAAGCCCTTGTTCAGTAGGTCCATTTCCATCTGGGTTAGGACGTGTTCAGAGTAGTTGGTCACTAGGTCCTGCTGCAGCTCGTTCCCGCCTGTTGGTCTTTTGTTTTGCTCCTGGTGTGTGCTCCTTGGTTCTGGTCGTCCTCCCAATGCACTTGGGGCTGTCTTCTCCGTTTTCCTTGTCCTCTGCGGCCGTTCCCTAAAAAAGGAAACCGCTGGTCCTGATTCATAAATGGTGTCTGTGGTGGGGCAAAGGGTGGATTCCAGCCAAACATCATGTGTGGGGGCATCTGAGGGAATGCATGTGGAAACTGCAATGGGTTTCCTGGTGGTCCTTGTTGCCATGGTTGTTGCCAGTTATTTGGCCTTCCTCTGCCTCTTTGTCTGTTGCGGTAATTTCCTGAACTGGAACCGCTGCTGACGGAAGAGTCGTCTTCTGAGCCGCTGGAGGAGTCATTGCGTTTCGGTGGTTGGTAATCTGCCTCCGCATATGGGTAAGTTTTTGAATATGAGAATTTCTTAAGATCCTTTTGGAATTTTTGGCATTGTTTATATGTTCATGTGTATGATGCTGCATAATAATCGCTGACCGTGCCGCTTGTGTCTCAGTCAAGCAATAATTTCTACTGTTGTATTACATCGTGTGTATTGGCAGCATTTATTTCACCTGTTTTCTCAAGTGTCATTTCATTTTCACTGCGCTGCTCAATGATCGCTGACCGCACCGTGCGCGTCGTGGGCCAGCGATCGTTTGTACCACTTGTTTTTTTCTCTTGCACCGATTCCTTGGCACACACGCTTGTGTCCAGCGGCTGCGCCGCTTCTCTGTTCTCTCCATGGAGCCTTCCCTCATCAGGCCCGCAAGCGTTATACAATCAAAATAGAGCCGGATGCACGTAGCCCAATTGGGCTATATTTTGGGCTCCTTTTGGGCTACGCGCCGTCCCCTTTCCGTTTCACGTCCTTGTTCGGTGTTCTTTTTTTTTTTACTCAAAGTCTGTTTATTATTTTCAGCAAGCAAGACACAGACAACAAACAGTTGGCATTACAACACTTTTGGGATGTCTTTTGGCTATGATGAGTCGCTAAGGTAGTGCCTCTTGGCATACAGGGTTGGTCAAAGTGGCCAGTACAATGCGGATAAAGAGGAAAGAGAAGGAGATCAACCAAGGCCACAGTACACTGTAAACATGCTACAAACTATGAGAATAAGAAAACCACAAAGCACTCAACGGCAGGTACGTACGCCTCTCAGCTACATGCCAGGCAAGCATTATGAAGACTATAGTTCATATCGTAGAGTGACCTGTGGGGAAAGTCAACAGTGCACAGCTTCTTAGGACTCACAGGATTGTGTAGTCTTTTCTGTGTTAGCCTACGCGGAGGGCTGATAGACCAGTAGGCTCCTGGGATGCAGCCAAAGAGACAGATGGGTAGTAACCCTTAGGAACATTGTCGGCCAAGTATAGCCCTTGCCACCGTTTGTGTCCGTGGGTGCAGGGGGGGGTGCTTTGCAATTTTGTATGTTTATGTAGGAGTGCAGTGCTGCAGTTGGCAGTATTGGAGCCGGGAAGCGGCTGTGAGTTGGAACTCTGCCTTGCCCTGTGCAAAGAATTTCATGTTGACTCCTGTAAATAAGTCGCTGAGCGTACAGCATTCCCCATCACCCACTTACGGAACGATGCAGGAGAGAGCGCCGGAGGGAAGTCAGGGTAGCGGGCGATCAGTGTGTTTGGGGAGGGAAAAGAGGTCAGACCCCTCTTTTGTGTCAAGTTGTCCCAGATGTCAAGTACTGTGCGAGTAGGGTTACCAATGCACTTTGGGGTGTGTTTGGGCAGCCATGCAAGGTCCCACAGCGGGCGGCACACCACTGCTCTGTCCATTTGGAACCAGTGTTTGTCGCTTTCCCGGATGACCCACTCTGAAATGTAGCACAGGTGGGCAGCCCAGTAATACTCTAGTAGGTTAGGGCATGCTAGTCCCCCCCTTTCCAGTGGGAGCATTAACAATGCATTAGATATGCGGGGTCGTTTGCCGTTCCAGATAAAAGTATGCACTTTGCGTTGCAAGTGCAGGATCGAGTCTGGGAGAACTGGCGTAGGCAGCGTTTGAAAGAGATAGAGGACTTGCAGTAGTATGTTCATTTTAAGTATGTTCACACGCCCAAGCCAGGACACATGCAGGGGTTTCCATCTCTGGAGGTCAGACAAGATTGAGCGGCCAGTTAGCCTGTGACAAGGTTGAGAGTGTGGGTGTGATAGTGAGGCTCAAGTATTTGATTGAGTCAGTGGACCACTGAAAGGAGGCCAGGCGCCTGCTGCGTGCCATGCCTTACAGTGATAGGGTCTGTTAGCTGCCCATTGACCCAGATTTTTGCCCCTGGAGCCGTGTAGAAGGCCATTATCTTCAAGACCATTCCTGGGCCTAAGCTGATCTTTTCAAGGACCATGCTCAGGAAGGACCAATTAACCCTGTCAAATGCCTTCTCTGCATCTAGGGAGAGAAGGCACGTGGGGAAATGATGGCGATTCGCTTTTTTCACTAAGTGCGCTATTCAGCGGTTATTGTCCACTCCCTGCCTGTGTCGGATGAAGCAGACCTGGTCTTGCTCAATAAGAGATAGGGTTCCAGCCGCTGCGCCAAAATTTTAGTGAACAACTTAGCGTCTGTATTGAGTAGCGCAATGGGGCGGTAGGAAGAGCAAGAGACAGGGTCCTTGCCAGCTTTGTGAATGAGAGAGAGTTCAGCTGAGGCCATCGTGGGCGTAAGTCCCGATGCGTAGGTAAAGGAGTTAAACAATCGAACCAGGTGGTCTTGCAAGTTGGGCATAAATAGCCGATAAAAGGCAACAGGGAGGCCATCAGGACCAGATGTCTTACTAAGGGGAAGAACACCCACCGCATTTTTCAGTTCCTCGACGGTGATCGGTTCGTCCAGAAGGGTGACGTGCAGGGAGGCAGTGGCTCCCACTCACAGGAGTTCAAGTAGGACTTGATTGTCTCGGGGTCAGTTTCTTCCTGCGAGTAAAGCCCCTGGTAATATTCGTGAAATCTCCTACGCTTGTCTCCCTCTGCTGTCGGCCAGCTGCCATCCTCTGACCGCAGCTTAGCGATATGCGCCCTAGCGCACAGTTGGCAGAGCCTACGGACTAGGAGCCTGCCCACCTTGTCGCCCCCCTTGTAGTAGTGCTGTTTTAATACCAGAAGCACCCGTTCCGCCCTCCCAGTTCTGTGTGCACGAAGTTGGCCCCTCAGCACAGCCAGCTGCCATTTGGTGCGACGGAAGGGGTTGGCCTTATCTTGCTGCTCTAGTTGTTTGATTTCGGCGGTGAGGTTGGACTCAACTATCCTAGATTCTCTCCTCAGCGCGATTGTTATAGATGTAATTGTGTCCCGGATGGTGGCTTTAAAACCATCCCACAGAGAGTGTGGCGAGAGTTCAGGGAGATCATTGAGCGAAAAGTAGTCAGCGATGCTTTTCCGGATTTCGACAACATCGATGGGGTCCTGTAAGAGGTGCAGCAGCAGACGCCAGGGCGGCAGGGCATTGGCCGGGTGGCTGGTACCCTCCGATATCAGTTCCACAACTGCATGGTCTGAGATGGAGATGTCGGATATGTCCGCGGAGCAAGCGCGGTGAAGGAGGGAGTGAGTAGCAAAGATGTGGTCTGTGCGGTAGTAGGAAGAGTGAACATGAGAGAAAAAGGAGTAATCCCTTGGGTTGGGGTGTTTGTAGTGCCATACGTCGACCAGACCCAGGTTCCCCACATCGCACTTGAGTTGTTGTGACATGGCCCCTCTGTTTTGGAATGTAGTTCCCTGCAGTCGAGGGTGGGGTCTCACACCAGGTTGAAATTTCCTCCCACCAAGATGTCTCCATCCACCCCCTCCAACTTCTCTCTCAAGACCCACCAGAGGTAAGTGTCCTGGGAGGTGTTAGGGGCATAAATATTTAGTATGGTCAGTTTTCCCTGTCTCTTGAGGAGATGAAGCGTCAAGTATCATCCTTCCCTGTTTTGCAATACCCTAGTGTCAGAAGAATAAAAGCCAGCCTTGCACAGAATGCCCACTCCTACAGTCTTTCATGTCGTATATGCCCAGAAGTGCTTTGGATAGCGCAGATGCGCCATGCGGTGACAGTCTGTTTGCAGCACGTGGTCTCCTATAGAAGGAGTATGTCTGGGTCATGTTGTAGTATGTAGCGCCAAACTTGTTTGCGTTTATTGGGAGAATTTAGACCCCGAACATTCAGGGATATTAATTTAGTGTTCCCTGACATTCGTGTGGGTTCCTAAGGGGAGTGTCAAGTGTGCTAATGCATTGCTCGTGGTACCCATGGCCCCAATTTCCACCTGTGACGTTAGTGTATAGTGGTGGTGCACACCTGTGAGAGAGATTGACCTGTGAGAACAGAGAAAAAAGAAAAAAAGGAAAAAGCAGAGAACAATTAAAGTGAACAATGGGCCAACTGGGCCCGATAGGGGCCTCCATATCCTGTGCAGGCTGACACACAGTGCGCCCAGCCTGCTAGAGGGGTCATCCTCCAGGAGTGGTGGTCGATGGGAAGTGGCCATTTGTGAGCAGTCTGGGCACTTTGAGAGGAGCTGGAGTGTGGTTCCTCTCCAGGCTCCAGGGACCACCACCGCTGCCACACAGCAAGAGAGCCTCAGGGTGGAATGATGCAAGGAGTAGTCCCCAGCCACAGGGGGAAGCAGGAGCCAGTTCACGGGGAGCTGCTGGCGGACCATGCCGGCAATGAGGCCCCTCCAAGACACCTGAGGTGGTGGATGATGTCCCGTTTGGTTTCCTGCTAGGTTTCCTCCACCTGGCATTTGTTGGGACGTTGCGGCTGGACCTTAGTTCACATTGGTCACAGGTTTTTTCCAGTGGGATCTCCAGCTTGTGAGTCAGCATGATTGCCAGCTTCGTCAGGAAGGCCCACCAGGTGCTTGGCCTACAAGAGAGATCTGAGGGATCGATTCCTGCCCTCTCACTGGAACAGAAGGGCAAAGGGGTGGCCCCATTGATAGCGAATCCCCAGCTCGTGGAGCTTGTCAGTGACCGGCTTGAATTTTCGTCACTTCCGCAATGTTTTTGGGGGACAGGTCCTGAAATAGTTGCACCGTGTGACCTCGAAACGTCAGTACTGCTTTACCTCTGTCAGCCAAAAGGTTTGCCTCTTTTTTCACGAAGAAGTGGACACGGGTCAAGATATCTGGGTTTGCGCCCTTTTGTCCCGGGCCCACAGCAACCCGGTGTGCTCTATCGAGGGTTGGCGGAGAGGTGTCTTCGTCCCCACTGATCTCATGGAGGAGATCGGCTGTGTAAGACAGGATGCTGTTGCCTTCTGCTCCTTTAGGGACTCCTCATATGCGTATGTTGTTACAGCGGCTTCTATTTTCCAAGTCTTCCTGTTTAGATTGGATCTCTATGTTCTGTTCCTCTAGGGCTGCCACCCGCCTCCATAGCATTTCTTGGTCCTCGGAGCAAGCATCAACCGTACATTCCAGGTCATCCACTCTCTCCCCTATGTCTGTGACTTCTTTCCGCATATCCATAAGGCAGGATTTGACCTCGTCCTTGAGGGAACCAATGTCTGCGTGGATTTCCTGCAAATAGCGGGCCATATAGGCCTGCGTGATCGGGGCCACAGATGGGGGCTCCATCGTCGGTGTTCGTGGAGAGGCCAACGGCTCAGGCTCGGTGAGGGACACTTTGGACCAGAGGGAGGTCACTGGATTATCCTTTGCTGCTTTGGAGCGTGGCATGTACACTCTGCCTTACTTGGGGGATAGTCGAACTGACGGAATGTCTGAATGTGATCCACCCCACTACCTATAGGGCTTATGGCAGTACAAGCGTTGAGAGGCTGGCCGGTCAAGCCAGGGAAGCCTGCAGTTCAGTTTGGTAAGAGATGTGGGCTCGTGCCACCCCGGGTGCACGACAGTGTGCAGGTTCAGGCAGCTAGTTGCTGGGCTTGCATCGTAGATGGCGCTCCACGGGGGGAACAGAGATCAACGGGCGCCAACACGATCGGCCTCGCTCGCCACTTGGTGTTTTGCTTCCGCGCTGGGTGAAGCTTTGTTGACTCCCTCGCAGGTCGAGCTGTCCTCCCCTGACACAGCCCCCCGGGTCCAGGTAGTTGCAACTGACCGGGCCCCAGGGCCGTGTTCTGGGGGGAAGGGGCGTGCCAGCGCTCTGTCCAGATCCACCGCCTGGATCGATTTTACAGAGATTCTGCTGGGCAGGCCCCTGGACCCAGGCAGTGGGATCTCAGAGGGCCCAGGCAGGTTGGATGAAACTAGCAGGCTCTGGGGCCCCCGCCGTCCACCCAGCAGATTGCCGATCTGCAGATTCCTGATGTGGTATGTTGGAATAGGCCGCGTTCCCCCTGCGTGGGCAGCCGCTTGGGTGAGTGCCAGGCGAGAGTTCAGTGGTTCCCCCAGAGTGACGGGGAGCCTCGCGCAGGGCAGCGGGTGGGAGCGCCGGCAGTGTCAGGCGGCAGGAGAGAAGGGTGCACAATTGCAAGCGTTTCCCTGCCCCTCACCTCTGATAGTCCGGACTGGTGTGCCAGGCCCCACACCTGGCCAGTGGGGGCAAGCAGGGTAGGCAAGGTCAAGGTCAAGGGCCGCAGGCCTGCTGTCTTTCCGGCACCAGCCGCTGCTGTCCCAATCCTCAGAGGCCCGCTCCACCGCCCACCTCCAGGGGCGGGTCGCAGTCCGGGCATCCGGAGCCCACTTTGACTCACCGCAGGCTTCCGGCTCGAAGGCACTCACCGCGGGCCCCCAGCCCGCTCTCGTCTTCTCAGGCGGCAGGGGGCTCTGCCCGGAGGCAGTCGCTGACGAGTTTCAGGAGATAGGTGAAAGGGAACCCGCGCCGGCAAGACCCGCCACTCCGTATCTTCTCCAGCAGGCCCGAGGCTCCCAGACTCCAGCCCCGGGTCCTGCGGCAATGCTGATCCTGGTTCGGTGGGTCATGCCCCTAGCAGGGCAGGGACTGTGTCTTTCGCCACTGGAGCGCTTCTCAGATGGGCTGCAGCGGCCGGCTGGCATTTGCCCCAAGCTCTAACTGGGGCGCGCCGTGTAGTTCCTCCATCAAAATGGTGCCCAGGACACTCCAAGCAGGCGCTGGGACTCAGCTAGGCACTGTTTCAGCACCGTTCGGTGCCACTTGCGCCTCTGAAGGTTGCCCGTGTGTCAGGCGTCTCCCAATCGACCACTGGAGCCAGGATGCATGCTTCTCTGCCTCGGTTGGCGTCGGATGGGCCCCAGGCTGCCAGAGAGCGAGTGGAACACGTCTTACTCCATTCCCCTCCAGGCCACACCCCCGTTCGGTGTTCTTTTAACACCGGACTCCACCCTGCCTTTAGCCTCACAGCGTGGTGCTATGCCGTCCTCTGGCTGTAATAATTGGAGTTGGCCCTGAGCTGAGTGCAGGTTCATAGATATATTTGGCTCTTGACGCCCTATACAATTGGGATGTAATAATCCTATTACAGCTTTGCTGAGGAGCATATTTTCTGCCTAATCTTAGTGCACTGTGGGTTGGCTCCCCCCAGACTGATTCCTCTGGAATAGACTTGGCTTACCAGTGTGTGTTCAGATGGGTGGCAAAAGTGAAGGCCAAGCTGTCTACATGGCATCACGCACAGACCCGAGCTAATCTCCCTCAAGCTCCTTCAGGGGACCATGAATATTCAGCCCCTTCAGCTTCTTTAAGTACGCCACCAAAGCGCAAAGTGGCCAGAGACACCGACACTGAAACTAATGCCGATTCTTCAGACCATAATTCTCCTCCTAAGAAGAAGAAGTCCAAAAAATCGCCTGCAGTCAGATCCTCTATCACTACTTTGCAAATAGCCTTCTCATTTGATTTCAATCCCCAGGACAACGTCCATCTTCGTTCCTCAGATTGGGCTCCTGCCCCTGAGGTCACAGAATATCTTCACGAGAATCTGCATAAAAGTTTTGATAAGGAGGTTTGCAGCCACTTGCGGGATGAATGTCCCCGCCCTGACATTCCCGACAATCTGGCTGAAACCCCAGTTATTGACCCTAATATGCTGGCTTTCCTAAGAAATTTGCCAAAGACCCGAAGAAGGGCATTGACCGCGCATGGTGCGGATGCCAGGATAAACATTTGGATCTGGCTGGTCCTCTCGCTAAGATTCTGGAGATGGCTCTCATTGCTAGGGACGCGGGTTCGCCCATGGATCCTGATATTTTGGCGGCTGGACTCAATGTGCCATATGCTTCCTAGGGAATGCCAACTGCACTTTCTCAACAGAAAGGCACAAGTCCTTGCTGATGAGAATGGACTCCAACCTCACGGATCTCGCCTCCGCTGAAGCAGGCCCGTTAGCTGAGGGTCTTCTCTTCGGGGACAGGTTTGTTAAAGACGTGTCCAAATATGTGGGCACCTTTGCGTCACCTGATAAGGCCCAAACCCACTCAAAAAGAGTCTTTCAAGTTGGCCTTTTTGGCAGGGCCGGGCGAGGCAGGGGCTGCTCGCCAGGCCGATATTACTTTCAGGGTCCCTCAAGGAGGGTATGGTTGCTGCACAGGTGACTGGCAGGACACCACCAGAGGCGGCACCTTCTACCCCACCAGGCAACGGTTCTCCTGCCACAGCTCCAATCAAGGCAGTCATTGAGCGGGCTTCCAGCCACAGATTACCTCAAGTAAGGATTCTTAGATCTTCTTCCATTCCTCTGTGGGGGTCGTGTCCGATATTTTCTACACAAGCCAGTGTCCATTACGCAGGATGCATGGGTCCTACAAACAGTCTAGGGTTTCCACATAGATTTCTATCAGACTCCACATCCAGAGTTCCTCCCCATCAGATGCATTTTTCCCAACAAGACAGCGTTTTTATAGACGCGAAAATAGGAGACGCTGCAGAACAATGCAGTGGCATATTGTGACAATGCTCCAGGGGCTTCTGCAGCAACGTTTCCCTGGTACAGAAGAGGGGAAGTGGAAACAGATTGGTATTAAACTTGAGGGACTTCAACCATTTCGTCACATACAAACACTTCAAGATGGAGGGTATCCATCTGTTGGCGGACTTGCTGCGGTAAGGTGACTGGATGGTCCGGTTGGACCTCAAGGATGCATATTTAACTATTCAAATCTTTCTTCTACACCGGCGTTTCCTACAATCCCGGTGGAAGGGCCGGTGGTTGGAATATTTGGTCCTTCCTTTCGGGTTTTCTTCAGCTCCATGGTGCTTCACCAAGCTGATGAAGCCGGTAGTGGCCCCTCTCAAGGAACAGGGAATACGCTTGATAATTTCTCCAGATGACATTCTTATCATGGCCCCCTCTCTATCCCTGGCCTCCCTTCATCTACATATGACGATGTCCCTTCTGCTGGAACCGGGTTTTGTCATCTACGAAACAGTTCTCTGCCCTTCTCAGTCGATAGAGTTTCTGGGATTTGTGATCGACTCTCAGTTGGTGCAGGTGAAACTTCCCAAATCCAAATTGTGAGACTTGAAGAAGGAACTGAAGTTGATGCTATCCAAACAGCTGGTATCCTTGCGAACTATCGCTCGTGTTGTCGGTCTCCTGGCATCCTTGATGCAGGCCATTTTTCCTGGTCCCCTTCATTACCGGGCCTGACAATGTTTGAAGATACGCCATCTTCAGAAGGGCTTGTCATACATAGATCAAGTTCCCCTGACAGAGGACGTCAGCGAGGAACTCCGCTAGTGGCTGAGCCACGTGGATGCCTGGAACGGCAGAGCTATCTCCGGTTCTCTTCTGGAAATGGTGAAAGAATCCGATGCCAGTCATTGGGGCTGGGGGGGATCATTGTGGACAGGTATCCACAGGAGGCAGATGGTCTATTCAGGAATTGTCCCTTCACATCAATTGCCTGGTGCTTTTGGCGGGGTCATTTGTGGTTCGGACCCTCTCTCCCAAGTCGGTATCTTGTTGCATTCTTCTTCTGATGGACAACATATCAGCAGTGCGATACATCGACAAAGGTGGGGGCACGAGGTCCCCGATGTTGGTGGAGATTGGCAAGGATTTCTGGCACTATTTTCTCACTCACCAGATTTCAGTGATAGTGGAGTACATTCAGGGTCAGTCCAACACTGTGACGGACTGGAACTCCCGTCACCTGAAAGATTACAGCGATTGGCAGCTCCCACCGTAACTGTTCCAGATGATTCACTCGATTTGGGGTCCATGTGTAATAGACCTTTTCGCCTCCAGATTGAATTGCCAGTTAGAGATTTTCTTCAACTGCAGGCCGAATCCTCTAGCGAGGGCCACGGATGCTTTTTCACAGGATTGGTCTATGACTCTGAATTACGCGTTTCCCCCGTTTGTACTTATTCCCAGGGTGGTGACTCAGATCTCTTGCCAGTCGGCAGAGGTAGTCATGGTCAACCCCCTGTGGAAAACTCATCCTGGGTTTCCAATGCTCTTGGAACTGGCGTGCAATTGCCCTCTCCTTCTTCCTTGGTCCCAGATGATGCTCCAGGGCCTTCAGGGGAGTTGCATCCATTGATAATGTCGGGGCAGCTGTCCCTGATGGTCTCAAGGCTTTCCGGCAACAGTGGACGTTGCCAGGAATTTGGGAAGCAGCTTCAGGTTTCTTTCAGCGGGCCTGGGCACCATCCACCAGGAAGCGATACACGTCAGCATGGCGATGCTGGATGGGTTGGTGCCTGGAACGGCACTTGGATCCTGTGGAGACAGAGTTATCTCAAGTGATAAATTTTCATTCGCACAAGGCCTCAGAGGGTCTAACTTATAGGTCGGTAAATAACTTTAGATCGGCTATTTCTGCAGGGCATGCCCAGGTTGACGGTGGACCGGTAGGTATGCACCCATTGGTATGCAAACTGCTCAAAGGTATTCAAGTGGCGAATCCTCCTAAGGCTAAGTATTATTTTTTGTGGGAAATATCTAGGATATTGGCCTTGTTCGAATGATGGCCAAATAATTCCCAGTTGTCTAGGAAACAGTTGTCAGCCAAATTGGCTATACTTTTGTGTTTGTCTGCCTGTCGACGCTCCTCCGATGTGAGAGTCCTCGACTTGACAGGTAGAGTATTTACTCCGGAAGGAGTTTCATTTACTATTTCTGGAAGAACTAAAACTTTTTCATGTTGTGTTGAATATAATGCTTTTCCTTCTAATGAGAAATTATGTTTAGTCCAATGTCTAAAGGCGTATGAAGAATGCACCCATCCAGTGAGACCGGAAGGTTGTTCAAGAGTATTGATTGCTTTACAAAGGCCTTTTAAACCTGTCACACTGGCCACAATTGCTAGATGACTGAGATATGTCATGGCAGAATTTGGTATTGATACGCAAATGTTTGGTACTCATTCTGTTAGAGGCGCAATGGCGTCTAAGTCATATATGTTGAGTTCCAATATTAAGGATATCATGAAATCAGCTGACTAGTCCTCTGAATCTAGTTTTAAGCAGTTTTATTATAAACCTGTGGGCAATATTACTTCTGTGGTTTTTGATAAGCGTTAAACTAGCAATAATCCAAGCCTCCGGTCCTGTAATAGAATAAAAGATTTGCCAGCATTCATAAATATAAACACAATTATAGTCCACAAAGAATAAATTTGCTAGAATTGCGACAAGAATTTTCAATTCTATTAAGGACACTGAGGGAAGGATTATTGCTTCTCTTTAATTTACTGAAAATTTTCAGCAACCAATGAAAAACGTTTAAACATAAGATAAACTACATTTCCCATGATGCTATGCACTTTAACCACCTATCACAGTCTCTCATTCCAGATAAGAGCACTCCTTAACATATCACAAGCCTCTTTCTTTGCCTCGAGACGATCATCAACAACGATAACTCCTCAGCATCTACAGCCCTTTCAGTGGTCCTCCTTGACGCAAGTAACAGCTGAAAACTTGAACCAGAACTCAGTGTCAAATTTGACCAGCAACCTGGAATAGGATAATTCTCCCTTTTGTTCCGAACCTGAAAAGAAAAGGAACCAGTAATATCCGTGGAAAAAGCACCCAATATATAAGGGCGGGTAACACATACCAGTCATGAATAATGACATAATGGGCGGTATAATCCTCGCCTCTGTGTCCTTAATAGAATTGAAAATTCTTGGCCCAAATTCTAGCAAATTTATTCTTTGTGGACTTTATTGTGTTTATATTTGTAATTTTATGACTGTTCACTTAATAAATGCCAGTTTATGTGCAATACAGGAGATCCCAGTTGGTTATGGCAGTGATGAAGGCTGTAGGGTTTATTGGTTCATTGGGAAAAGATATGTCAAGTGCCAAAGGTCTGATCTGTTATTATGAAAAGGGGCAAAAAAGATAGTGGGCCTGACATATTTATTGTTAAATGCATTCATTAAATCCAATAGGGATTCAATGGTGGGTTGCTTTACACTGTGTTGAGGGCTCCAGACTACTATTTTGTTATAAGGAATCTCATAGAATAACATAGTAAGCAAGGATAAATTCTTAGGGTAGAAGATTTGCACTGTGGTAATCCTTTTTAGACCTTCTTAAAGGGGGAGCATTTATTATTTAGCCATATGTCATTTTATACATATTTGTAATTCTACTTACTACTTGCCTGATGGCTGCCTTGCAGGAAGGCTTGTGCTCTATATAAAAAGGTCTGAGTTGGTGATGGTGACAAACTAATGATAAAGGCTATAGGCCTATTAGTTCATCCGTGAAAATTATGTCATTTGATACAGCACTGATCTTTTTATTATGAAATGTTATGACAACGACTGTAGGGCTGGCATATTTGTTGTGATAGCAGACGTTAAACCAAGGAGATTTTAAGAGTGGATTGTCATTAGACTGTGTTAATGCCATTTTGTTACATGGACTCTCATAAGTTACTGCAGTAGTCCAGGATTTTGGTGTTGGTTACTTCCTTTGACAAACCCTGAGGGTAGAATATTTGCACTGTGTATAATCCTTGCTATATCCTCTTGGGAGGCCTGGCACATGTAGTTATCTGCCAGGCCCCCGTAATGAAACAAATAAAAAAATCTACATACAAATACACACTGGCGGCTGGTGCCATTTGAAAATTGTGGGATGTAAAAGTTGTGGATGAGCCCCAGTGTCACCCACAGCTCAGTACAGACCCCCCCTCCTCAGATTACTCACCTACACGGGCTGGCTGATGCCAGAGCCCCCCTCACACCAGGAGCAGCAGTATGGGAGGGGCAATCATTGCGAGGGCCGGTGCCGCGGGGAGGGATGAGTCCCTGGGAGTTGAAATAAACTTTCAGGGATCTGAACTCATCCCAAAAATAAATAGAGAATTTCCTGTTTATTTTGCAGTGTGTGACATATGGAAATAACAATAAGGATTTTAAAGACCAGAAAGAGAGTGCAAGAGTGGAGAGAAAGTGGGGAAGGGCCATGATATAACCTTTTTATGAAAAACTCACCTCTGTAATCACCCAGCTCTTTTATCTATCAAGTCAGACAATAATCTGTCTGCTGGTTCTGAAAAAGCAACTATTCAACTTTAAAGCCAACATGTAGTAAGGGGAAGTTCTGGTGGATTTCTAGTTACATTTCATTCCCATTTGCTATGAGCATGTCTAGTATTTAAAACAAGTGTGCAGGGACAGAGAAAACAGCAGTCAGACTACAAGATTTAAAAGCCAGTCTTCAACTAAACTACTTACTAACTTTGCATTTAGGTCTCTTGTGAACAGGACCGCACGATGTGGTCAGTGGAGAGATACAATCCTAAATTACTGTCAGGCGGACTCATCCGCGTCTTTTCCACTCCCTCGCCTTGTGCGCTGCGCACTGAGCATGACCACAAGGGAACAGTAGAGACTGCAAGGCAGCAAGGGACAGAAAATCTCCAATAACGTCATGGCTTTATAATTAAGCCACACAGTGACTGGCCATGTTCTTCTCTAAACTCAAACCTCCCACCCCGAGCTGCCTTCTAGACTAGGTCTACTCGCCTCTCTTGAGCCAATCCAGGCGCTGCTCACAGTATGGGAGCAGCGCCAGGATTGGCTGGAGCAGGCAAAACCAGCGCTCCTTAGGTGACCGGGGAGGCTGGTGCTTTCATCCCCGGCTCACTAATGTTCTGCTGGTTAGAGAAGCCACACGTGTGCATGTTGGGTCAGTTTAGAAGACACCCGTCCCAACTCAACATGCACACTAAGACTTCAGCTGAGCCATCCAGTCTGCCTGCGCTGCTGTTAATAATTCAGCCCGACCCCACCCACTCATGATTGACAGCCAAGGCATCTGCCTGCAGTGTGCGCACAACTCGCTCCGCAGGTCACGGCTGGAATAAAAACACCGCCGTGGCCGGGAAGAAAACTTATGTTAAATTTTAACAAGTGAGTTTAGTATGGGGGATGGGGGGAAACAAATACAGGGGGGTGACACTCTAACACACCCATAGAGAAACCACCACTGCATATACATATATTAAGGGTCTTGGAGTCGGGCGTGGCTTGACGCCGACAAGAATGGCCGCCTTCAAGTGAGGCTCCATGGCGGCTCGGGAGGGTCGTGCTCCCTCCTGTCGGATGTACTCTGTTGGCACGGTCCAAGTGAGCTCCACGCGACCATGAAGTTGCCTGTAATTGTTTGCAGCCACTGAAGCTCCTTTGCGGTAAGCGGAGCGCCTCGTTTTTTCTTTTTCTCGGGCCAGCACATTTCCCCTCAGGACTCACGCCTGCCATTTTGTTTTCACCCCGGTCATGATTCCTTCTCATAATTAAGTGGCGGAGATGTTTTTGATAATGTGACATTGGTCTGCACATATTTGTTTGCTGCCAAATCTACCAGGATACTTGTAATTTTGAGCAACAAGTCAGCAGTTTAATTTTGTTGGAGTTCTTTATTTCCTCCTCAGTGACATTTTCAATGGTTACTTTTCTTCCCGTGTGGGTTCTTTGAGGTCATGATGCATTAACTCTCAACGACACTTGTGACCCTTGCATCAGTCCTGCTTTCAGTGTTGTTTTATTGAAGAGACGAGGGAAATATCACTTCTTTTTTTGAGATACATCTCTTAAATATAAAGCGTTCTCTGTTTCCTTGGCTGTTTGTGCATGGGGAGGACAAGGCCTGTCCATCGTGCGGTCAACACCTCTCCTACTCCTCCGTCTATAACCCTATAACTCCGTCTATAACTATAACCCTTTCAGCATTCTTCAGGAGTCAGAGCAAGGTGCGGTATCTCTTTCAACAAATGTGACGTCCTCAAATATTCCACTTCCTACTTCTAATCTCACATCCAAACTGGCTGTTACTTCGCTTTCACCGGGAAAAAGGGTTAAAAAAGATCCTCCTTCACCAGCTATATCTCCTCCATCAATATCCATGGAATTAATTCTTGAGGACATACGGGCGCTTCGAGCGTATATGGAAGAGACTAATATACGTCTTCAAAATTTGGATGATAAATGGTCTAATATGGAGAGTAAAGTCACTCAAATAGAAAGTAGAGTAGACTCTTTTCAAGCTGAGTCAAGTTCCTTCCATGCAAATGCAAATCTCACATCTTCAGAAACAGGTTGCGAATCCTGAAAATCATAATAGACCAATTATTCGCGTATTTATAGTTTAGCAGAGGGGCTTGAAGACTCTAATCGGCTCTCCTTTTTTCAATCTATTCTTCCAAAGATTCTTGGTCTTCCTGATACGCCAGCACTAAATATTCAAAGAGCTCATCTGTTAGGTCGTGGTTCACAAACTTCTTCTTCATCTAGCAAGCCAAGAGGTGTTATCCTGCATTTTTAGAATACGCAGATTTGTTAAAAGTTCTACAAGCAGTCAAATTCAAAGGCAAAATCTCATGGCAAGGACCCACTCTTTTCTTTTCCCAAGACTATGCTAAGGCAACAGCAGCTAGAAGGAAGAAGTTTTTGGACATGAGACCGGCACTTTGAAACATTAATGCCAGATTTGTTCTTATACACGCTTGCCTTTTCAAAGTTACTTATAAAAGAAAGACTATGACCTATGAAGATCCTAGTCTACAACAGCGTTTTCTGGACAGTTGCAGACAGGAGGATATGGAAATTGCTAGATCTGCTGTTTGATTTTATGTTATAATTTTTTAGTATATTTCTTGTTGCTTGTAATGTGTATTGTTTTGTGTTGGATTTTGTATAATACGTTTTTCTTTCGTTAGGTACTGCCTTTATAATTCCTTAATATGACTTCTCGTCCGTCTGGATGGTGTGCTTCCTCCCTCCCATTCCACCCTGAGGTCTCCGGTCGGTTGTGTCGATTTCTTATGTGGCTTCACCACCCTCGATTTTCGTGTATGTTTTTGAGTATGTCAAATTTTCTATTTTGTATATGGCATTTGTCTTTTTCTTCCTTATTCTTTTTCCTATTCTTTTTTCTCTTCTCTCCTGTCTTTTTTCGTCAGAATTTTCTTATTAGCACTTTATATTTTTTCCTTTCTCTTCCTTCCTTTTTTCTACCTTTTTTATTATGTTCTTTTTTCCTTTTAGCTTTATTATCTCTTTTTCTTCTTCTATAATTCTATCTCATTTCTCATATATTATCTATTCTATTACAATCTCATGGTTATATCTCATCATATTTATACAGTTCTTACATTTTAATTGTTATTATTACTTGTTTGATAGTTTTGAATTTATTACTGTATTGTAGTGGCTTTCAGATTTATTTCATGGAATGTCAAAGGTTTAGGCTCCCCTATAAAATGTTAAAGGGTTTTATCCCATATTTCTAGTTTAAAGGGTGATATTGTTTTGTTACAGGTAATACATATATCAGACACTGAGGTAACTAAGCTTAAAAGACAATAGGTTGGTTATGTTTTTGCATCTCGTGGTTCAGGGAAACGTATTGGGCTTGCTATTTTATGTCATAAACGTCTCTCAGGATCTGATGATGAGGGTAGATGGGTTTCAGTTTCCTTACTTGTTGATAACATTCCCTTGACTACCGTTAACCTATCTGCACCTACTAATCCAGATAAGTCTTTTTGGCCCCAGGTCTTATCTAAATTGATGACTTATAACGAGGATTATTTACTAGTAGGTGGTGATTGTAACATGGTTTTTGATCCAATTATAGATAGATGCTCTAAAGCTAGATTTATACCTTCACATATGCATTCCTAGTTTAAATCAACAATCCCTCAATGATCTCTTGTTAATTCTTGGAGATTATGCAACCCGACACTTCAAGAGCATACTTTCTTATCCCTGTTCATTTTTCTCAATCTTGAATATATTATCTGTTTATTTCTAACTCACTTGCTCAACATCTCATACACTCAGATATAGGATCCATATTATTTTGGATCATGCACCTCTCACTCTGGATTTATGTCTCCTTTTACCCACTCAAGGAACTAGAAGATGGAGATTTAACAATTTTCTTCTTTTAGATCCCAGGTTTATAAAAGGTTTTGAACAATTTGCCAATACATTTTTCTGGAAAATGAATCTCCTGATATTTCTCCTCAAACTATTTGGGATACTTTTAAAGTTGCCTCTACTGATTTCCTTATTATCTTTGTGGCCCAGAAAGGGAAATCTTCCTTGAATAATTTTAAATTACTCAATTCACCTTTTAAACAATTAGAACACTCTATTTATAGTACCAAATCTAAAACTGATCTCAATGAGTTAGTTAATGCTAAATTTGTGTTTAATAAACTTTGTGAAGAAATTGCTAACTCGTATTTGCATAAATCTAGTGTCAGGTATTATAGCGGTCAATAAAGCAGGAAAACGTCTTGCTAATTGCCTTAAAATAAGAAAGGAACGTACTAAAATTGACTCTCTTTTAACCTCTACCAATCGTACTATACATAAAAATGAAGATATACTTTCGGAATTTACAAACATTTTTCGGACTTGTTAATCTCCGGAATCTCATTCTAATCAACAAGATCCTCTTCAATATTTATCGTCTATTTCTCCTCCTTCCAATTCTAACATAGATTTGTCCTCATTGGATGCTGATATTCAAATTCAGGACATTTCTAATGCTATTCGTTCCATTAAACATGGTAAAGCTCCAGGACCTGATGACTATAGAGTTTTATTCAAATTTTTCTAAATTTCTCATACCTAAACCACACCAATATTTTCTTTACTTTATATCCTTTCAAACATCTAGAGGTTCTTTTCAGGACGCTTTAATATGTCTCTTCCCCAAAGACAACAAGGATCATACAGTGGGTACAAATTATCGTCCGATTTCTATAATTCATTTAGATTATAAAATATTTGCAAAAATACTAGCTCTTTGTCTGGATACTTCATTTCCTCAGCTAATTGGGAAGTAACAATGTGGTTTCATGAAAGGTAGGCATCTCTCTGACAACACTAGATTATTTTTTAATGTTCTTAGTAAGTTTAAATCTTACAAATTCCTTTAGCAGTTGTGTCTTTAGATGCGGAAAAGGCATCTGATAGTCAGCTGGCCTTTTATTTTTTCTACACTTTCTTGGTTCGGTTTTCATTCTAAATTTCTTAATTATGTTTCTTTGTTGTATTCTTCCCCTAAATCCTCAATACTAGCCAATGGCCTTGTGTCCCCATTTTTCCCCCTTTACAGGGGTATTCGACAAGGTTGTCCTCTTTCTCCTCTATTATTTATTCTTGCTTTAGAACCTTTTTTAATAAAAATTCATTCAAGCCCAGAGATAAAAGGTTTTGTCTCTCTGTTTACGGTGATGATATATTACTTTTTATTTCCCATCCACAGACATCTTTACTAGCTTTTGTACTAGAAGTGGACAATTTTGCATCTGTTTCAGGTTATAAATTACATGCTGACAAGTGCGAAATTCTTCCCCTAAATAGATTGTTTTCATGCAGATTTTTCTTCTTCCTCTTTTCATTGGAATCCGGAAAAAATTAAATATCTTGGATTGTGGTTCACCGAGTCTATTAAAGATACTATATCTTTAAATTTGAAAGCATTGTAAACAGTGTTAAATTCATTTACATCTTGTTGGAATCCTCTATTTTTATCTTGGAGGGGTCGCCTGGATACTATAAAATTGATGTTAATCCCTATAATATTATTTTGTCTTTCGAATATGCCTGTAAATATTTCTCACTCCCAATATAAAAATCTTACTCCAGCTTATCTAAATTCTTATAAAATAACAAAAAGCCTTGGATGTCTCTACACAAACTCAAAAGACCTAAACATATTGGGGGGGGGTTAATTTTACAGAATTCCACACATATCATTTAGCTTTCTTCCTTAAACAAACTTATTTTGTTTTGCAGGAAGAAGCTTCTTTAGTTTCTCCCTTATGGACTGATCTTGAAAAGTCCTTTTACATCCTTTTTCTTTTATGGAGTTTTTATCTTTTACATCTAGACCTTCATCACTTTCTCTCCCAATTTTTAAGAATACAGGCAAAGTACTTCAACCTATGTTTGTCACCTATAGAAACCCTAAAGACCAATTTTTGCAGTCATCACTTTGGCACAATACTTCTATTAAACTACATATTAAAAACATTTTTTGAAAATACTGGTATGCTAAAAGTCTCAAGTGGGTTTATCAGCTCTTTCAGAATGATGTTTGTGTTCCTTTTTTGGTAGCTCAATCACGTTTTTCCGTTCTACTTTCATATAAAACCAAATGCATGTCCTTAATTTCTGTAGTTAAATTCTCATACAATAAATTTCTTCTTAATCCCACAATTTCTTCCCCAATACCTAGTATAAATAAGATTTTATATGCAAACCCTTCTGCATCTCAACTATATAAACATCTGATGTTTTTTTCAGATACTAAAGCCAAAACGGAGGTGGAGCGTTTTTGGGAAATTGATTTAAAAACTGCATTCTTGATTCCAATTTGGAACAAAATCTGGAATAAAATAAGGAAATCTTCTAGAGCAGCTAATACCACCCAAACCTTATTTTTTTAAATCTATAATAGACTTTTGATCACTCCTGCTACATTGCACAAAATAGATCTTGCTATCCCATAAAAGCTGGTCATGTTCCACTGCTCCAGCAGATCTTAAACATATGTTATGTGAGTGTCCTTCCATTTATGATTTTTGGTTACAAATTTGGCAACAGATGAACACTATTTTTTGTAAACATGTTCCGTATACTTCTATTAATATTTTTCTAGGAAGTGTTTCAGAGGATTGGTTATCTTAATCTAAGGATTTTAACATAATAGATTTACTTCTTGCAGTTGCTTTTTGGCAGATTACAAAATCATGGAAAGATGCTTCTAAGGTATCTTTTCAGGCATGGTGGTATGGAGTCTCTCACAATCACAGAATGGACAGAGCATCTGTTCACCCAGTTACTCTTGCTATTAAAAGGGATCTCTTATGGTTGTCCATAACAAACTTTTTAAATCGGTCTGCTCACAATTCCTGTTTCCATAATCCTAGAATTTAAGAAGTACCTCAACCTCCATGAATTACTTTTTATTGTTATTACTAGCTCTACCTGTTTTTGCCATTATTTCTTCATTGATTTTTGTAATATTGTTATATAGTTAGTTTTTTCACGATGGTATATGATAATTGTCTTAGCCCTCTTTTTCTTTCCCTCCCCCTCCCCCTTTTTTCTTCTTTTACTTTTTCCATTTAATATTTATGGTTATATGCATAATAAGTATCTTTTGTATATTTTCCAATGTACTTGCATACTTGCATATCTCTTCAATAGAATTTACTTTAAACTTTTTAAAAAAAGGGTCTTGGAGTCTTCTACCTGTTTTTTTCACATATTGTTTCTCTCTGTGGTAGCATACTGCATGGACAGTGGCGTAACACAGGCCCCCGCAGCCCCTGCGGTATGGGGGCTCCCGTGCTGCAGGGGGCCCGTGCTGCAGGGGGCCCCCTCAGCACAGTACTCAGTCCTGAGAGCTCCGGATAAAATCCGGTGCGGGCCCCTCCATGTACCTTGCAGGCAGGGCTTTAAGTGGAATGAAAAAACTGGGGGGTCTCTCAAAGGGGCGTGGCAGATGTAATTAAGGGCGTGGCCTAAAAATACGTAAGCTAAAAATCTGTGCTTAGCATAGTGTGCCGCCCAACTTGTATTTTGCTGTTTGTCATTGCTTCCAGATATATGATACAACAAGAAACATACCTACAACAAGTCAGGACTATTGGCTTTGTCAATGGTTGTTAGTTGCATACGATAAGCAGCAACTATGGCTTCGCTGTATATAATTTTGAAAAAGCTTCCACTTAAAGCCCTTGTGACACCACCACAATGTTGCTGCTCCTGAGTTTCAAAAAGAGAAGGGAAATCCAGAGAGAAAATGACTCTATTTTAAGGATTTCCCTTCCCCTACAACGCTCACCTGGCATGACGTCATGCCGTAACTTCTCCACTAGTGAGAAGTGGGCAGTGTGAGCACGCGCACATCAATGTGCCTGCTGTCACTGCAGTCCGGAAAAACGGACCGCCTGTGCCAGGGCACAAAACAGAACCCGATAGAGACCCGTTTCGAGGCCCCCTTTAAAAAACTGCCGATGCTCAGCACCGGTGAGACCCGGCCCACTTAAAGCCTTGCTTGCAGGGGTGCCCCCTCAACTTTCGTTACACCACTGTGCTTGGAGCAATGGATTAGCCCATTTCTGCTATTGACTCTATTGCCCTATGAGGAACTGCATTGTTCCTGATCACATGTGCCTATCTGTCCGAAAATGGGAGTACTTCAGTGACTAGGCTGTTGGCAAGTTCTTTAGTTTTCCATTTTATACTTTTATGGGTCATCTTTCATTTCTTTCTTTTTTAGATCATCCTGCAGCACCCCTGTCAGTCCCACCAGATCACTCGCTTACTTCTCATTTCATTTGCAGTGTGCAGCATTCTGTGTGACCACTATTTCTAAATTTTGCAGCCATCTTAGATACTGTCTATAGTGTATCATTGTTTTGCTGTTCTAAGGAATTCACCATATTTAGAAGCATTATGTTGGTCACCTTGGATCAGCCTATCAGTGATACACTACACACTTTATAATTCAAAGATGGCTGCCCAGTGCGATGTTTAATGGGCGGCCATGGTATGGTATTGTGCATAATGTATCATTGTTTTTTTGCTCCAAGATGGCCAACACATTGCTTCTACATGTGGCAGATATACTGGAACTTTGAAACACCATGCAGTACGTACAATACCATTGCAAGACATTCATTTTTGTATTGCAAATAATATTCCTACCAAGGTTAGCTGCTGTGCTTTCTTTTTTGTACTTTTAGTCTTGTAATTCATTGTCCATATGCTTATCAAGTTTGTTTGTCTTTTTTTAGTGGATGGATGAATGGGCAAATGCAGTAATCAGTGGGTGAATGACTAGATGCATTAGTGCAAGGATGTGTGAGAGTGCACATATGATGATTTCAATTCAATTCTTCTTTACTCTTCTTTGTATAGATCATAAAAGCACAAGATTAAAAATTTCAATAAAATATTAAAATATACATGCAAAAGTCCTTGTCACATCATTAAAGTCTCATTAAAATTCTACAGTAGTTTAAAGAAAGTAACTACAGTGCATGATCCTAATAACAGCTAAAATACCTATTTAAATACTCTCCATAGATTTTCTACTACGGATGGCCATCTTGAGGAAGCAACAAACATTAAAGCAAATTTCAGGACTATTTAACTGTTGAAGGTAAGTTAATGCCATTCTACATTGTTGAAAAACAGTCTTAGGTTTGAGACACGATTGGGAAAACTTGTGATAAAAACCACAGAAGAACATGAAGTGCACTGAAGTCTGTTCCAACTTGTCATCGCAGGGACAGCGGGGAGTTCTGTACTCCACATACCTTCTATCCCATGATAACAAACTAGACGCCAAACCATCCTTGACCTAAATTTAAATAAAAGGGACCATTCCCATCGGGTTAGCTCCAATGTTAAATAAAGTGCAATATCACATGTTGCAAACGTAGAATAGTAGTAACAAATAGTATGCTTACTGATACACTCCTGAATCCTCAGTGTAGCAGCATGATGTAAAAACCAATGCTTTACCAATTTTTTTGTAGTTTTAGTGATCAAATCAGGGGCACTAAACACTTCAGAAATGCCGATTTTGCACACAACTTAATGTAGCCAAGGTATAGCAGAGCCCCTGTCCAGCTTCAGGCAGTCTTCAATCACTGCCCATTAAAGCTAGCCTCCTTGTTGCTCCACACACTGACCCACAACAAAAGGGGGGCTAATTTAATATGTTCTATTATGCACTCTAAATTTAATTCGGAGTGCAGGATAAAATTAGCGCTTGAGGGCGGGAGATTTAACAGTTTCCTACAGATTCTATTCTCTTCCACCTGAACGGGGGCTGCAGTATGAAACCCCAAATCCCGACTCCATAGGTGGCTGCAGGTACGCATTGCATTTGTAAACTTTAAGGAAAGGAGAGATAGTAGCCCTGCCATCCCTCCTGGCTAAATTGAAAAGGGGAGCCTGCTGCCCTCGCCAGTTTCAGGCGGGCAGCATTAACTTGCGTCTGCCAGGAATTGCCTACATCAAAAGCCAGCCCAAGGTAGCTGAAGTTGGTAACTGCACTTAGCTGCTTGTCACCCAGATTTAATACTGGCATATCTTTCCTACCCGGACCATATACCATAATGTGTGACGTCTCAAAGTTAGTTTTCAGATCTAGGGTTTTCATTAAAAAAAACAAAGGATTCCACCAAATTATGGAGCTCGGGGAGTTCTAGCCAGCACCACAGTGTCGTCGGCATATAGTAAAGCCGATACGGCAAAATTGTCGATTTTTGGTACGTCCTTGGTTGAACTTACTAGAGAAGCGTTCAGATCATTGATATATAAAATAAATAATAACGATGCTAACACACACCACTGGCGTACACCAATAGTCAGGGAGAAGGTATTGGAAAGTTCACCTGATTGGCCATACTGGACATTTGCAGTCAGATTTTCATGGAGACCATTCAAGAAATTCACCAATGCAATGCCTACCCCTAAATCAATTAACAACAGCCATAGTTTGGTTCTATTTATGGAGTCAAAAGCGGTGGAGAGATCCATGAAAGCTAGGTACAGTGGACAGCACCTGGCGATAGTGTACTTACTTACAATCAGATGCAAATTCAAGCCACTGATCCACTGTACCCAGCCCAGGACAGAAGCTGTATTGGCAGTTGGATAGAATACTGTTATTGGTAGCCCATGTCTGCAGGCGACTGAAAATAACCCTCCCCAGTATCTTTATGGAACTGTCGACCAAAGAGATAGGTCTATAACATTTGAGTGACCCCCTATCGCCTTTTTAAAAAATGGGCACAATTATGGATAAGGACCAAGACTTTGGGATATTACAACTTAAAGAGTTATTAAAATGATTTGCGAGTAGGGAACCCCAAAGTTCAGGATAACATTTATAAAGATCCCATTAGGGTCCGGTGCCTTGCTACCGGCACTTGCTTGTACAGCATCTTCAACTACCATGGTGGTAAACTGTAATAGAATAGGTTCAGTAGAAGAGATAAAAAGATGTTTCAATCAATCCTCTTGTTCAATTTCCCTTTCTATATGATAAATACTGGCAAAATGCTCAACCCAGTCCTGGCCTGAAATGTTACAAATTAAAAGGGGGTTTAAGAGAGAGCCTTATTACTGTTTCCCAGAAAATCTTGCTACATTTTTGTGCCACAGCCAGTTCTAACTTCTCCGAGTCCTTAAAAAGCAAGATACGCTTCCTTTCTTTAATAGTGGATCTGTAATACTTCCTAGCCTCCCGAATTGCTACTATATCCCGTGGGGAGCTGGCTAACATTTTTCTCAGGTGGCGATTAGCGACAGAGCATTTCCCGTCGAACCACCGTGGGTTTTTAGACACAGGTACAGGTGGTTTCAACTGAGAATTCTTGATGGTAGTGCATAATTATTGATAGCATTGAAATAGCTCACCCCTAGATCCATCATCAAGACATTCCAGAAAAAGCGGTAAATACTTCTTCAGTAGTTCCCTCAGGGTAGCAGAGGGATCTTTCATATTCCAAACCAACCTCAAACCATCTTTACAGTGTTTGCAGATACCATCATCCGATATAGGGCTTTTATCTCTAGATAATGGAAAAACTCCTTCAACAAATAGGGCATTCTGATCACTCCACTGTGTCACTATTATAGTACTTTGCCGACACCACTGCAAAAAATATTTTGATGCAAATATGTAATTAATGGTTGACATTTTCCCCTTTTCCTCTAAATGTAGGTTTGGCTGGGTTGCTTCCCGTTCTTCTAGATCCATTCGAGCAACTAAGGCCCTTGAATATGACTCGTTACATCACAAGCCATTACTCCGCGTGCCATTACAACGCGGTTGTTACAACGACCGCGTTGTTACCACGCAAAGCCATTACTACGCAAGTCATTACATCGACTTGCAGTAGATGGCGCGCTGACATTAGAAATGTATAATTTACTATTCCAACTCCAGCCTACGTAACAGTAGGGAAGGTGTTGGAATAGTAAACTATACTATTTCTAATGTTAGCACGCCATCTACCGCAAGTCGATGTAACGACTTGCATAGTAATGGAATTGGGTGGTTACAACGCGGTCGTTTTATGCTCAAACTAATGGCACATCCATGGGGTTTTCTGGGGCTCCCAGTTACGCTAATATCTTTATGCTTAAATTTGAGACTGAGTTTATCTATTCTGATGTGGTTTGGACAAACCATCTTAAGTTATATCGCCGCTATATTGACGATATTTTCATCATCTGGCAAGGACCCCGTCATGTTTTAGAAAATTGCATTTCTTCATTGAATGAAATTAATCCCAGGATTCAATTCACTTCCAGCATTGAGGCTAGTACCATTTCATTTCTTGATGTGTGTATTAAACGTCAGGTTCTGTCATCTCAACAAGTGTGTTTCGGAAAAAGACTGATCGCAATAATTCTCTGTTATTCCAGAGTTTTCATCCACTTCCATTGAAAAGACATTTGCCGTATTCTCAATTCACTAGGATTAAAAGAATAACATCTGATCCTGAGACATGTGTACACACTATAAAACAGTACAAATTGAAATTTTAAAAAAGGGGTTACCCCACTCATATACTCGACAAGGCTGAAACCCGAGCCCTTGCAGTTGATAGAGATTTGCTACTAAAGAAGTCACATAAGCCATCTATATCCAGAGAGGTTTTTGTATCTACCTTCTCCACGCACTCACAACAAATTAAGCGTATTGTACTTAATAGATGGGATCTGTTGCAATCTGAATCAGATTTTCAAGGCCTTTTCCAACATCCTCCTCTTTTCGCATACAAACGTTCTTGTAATTTAAAAGAATTACTTGCTAAACCCATGATTGGTCAGAACATTACTCACAAGGGTATGATCAAATGTCTCAATTGTTCTCATTGTAACAACGCCATTGTAGGCACGTGTATATCCCATCCACGCTCAGGCAAGAATATCTTATTGAATTTTACAGCTAACTGCAACAGTAAATTTGTCATTTATGTGATTAAATGCCCTTGCGGACTTTACTATGTTGGCAAAACTGAGAGAAATTTACGCACTCAGATTACCGAACACAAAAGCAGAATAAGGACCAATACGTTAAGCTCCCCCCTTGCTCAACACTGGTTAGAAAAACACCACACCATTGCGCAGCTGAGATTCAGTGTGGTAGAACTTGTCAAAGAGACAGCAGGCAGAGACATGACACGTTTTCTGTCGCAACGTGAATTACATTGAATATGGTTCATGGAGAATCTTGTGCCGAACGGGTTGAATGACAAATGTGAATTTTCTTGCTTCTTGTAATTGTTTTTATAACTATTTTTGAGATACTAATACTATATCATGACGTATTTGTTTCTTCATGTAAGTTCTGACCAACACCTATATGTTGTTTTCATTTCCTTATTTGAGTTTACTAGTGATGTACACTAGTATTCATTCACATGGGTAGTCTATTAGATATGTTGTTAATTTCGCAGTTTCAATGTTATGGATTACTGTTCTCCATCGTCAATATTACGTATCACTGTTTTCTTTTGTCAATTTAACTTTATTGTTAGTTTGTCATTCTTGCATTCTTTCGTTTCAATTGTTTGTTTCTCTGTTATTTTGAATGTCGTTAATTTTACATATTATTTTTGATCTTTATCTGTATGTTATATTTATTCAATTATTTGCATGTTGTCTTTCCACCATTTTTCGACCACAGTCTTTTTTCAACCATAGTCGTTTTCGCTGGGCAGTCCCCATTTCTGTTTCCATGCTTTTTTTACGTTTTCACGTTTTATTTGCGCACGCACTTCGTTTACTCGTCTCTCCTGTTGAGAATTGAGAAGTCACCCGCACTCGCGACATGTCACGCTTTGGTGAGTTTACCTTGTTGGATACTTCGCTACCTTTGCTTTCCTTTGGTAGCGTTCTGTTTGATTGACAAGCCTTTTTCGTGTCTGTCTAGTTCCCGCTTCATAGCCCTCCAGTGTTTACTGAGTGGTTGTGTTCCTTCAAGCTGCATTGAGGTTATCCTCACATGCACAATATTGGTAAGCCTTTGCGCACCTTCATTTTCACTTTTCTGTAGTTCACTGAGCACCATTCATCGTGACGCTTCTGGTGATGATGTTTTATTTAAACTTTATGTTTCATCGACCTTTTCTGCACACGTAAAAATGTTTACTTTCATCGTTAGCACTTTAGTAGCACGTGACTTCACGGTGTTCCTTTACGATTGGGTATTTCACTTTCTGGTTCATCTCTTGTTTGGCATTGGTGTGTTATTTTCTAATCCTGACACTTTGACAATCCTCTCGAGCTCTTCTCTTTAACATAATGCTCTTCATATCGTTCTTTATTACAATGTTGATCAGCCGCTGTGTTATTTAGATTGTGATTATGTCATTTGATATTTACAGTTCCCCTGAAGAAGGGCCGCCTATTTGGCCCGAAATGCATTGGGATCTTTTTTCAAATTGTTATTATTCAAGCTGCATCAAGCAATTTTTCAGTATTTAAGCTGTATCAAGCAACTTTTGGTTGAATTGATCGCGTCTCCTCCGCTACTGGATTGAATAAAAAGCTGAGAGACCCACGCAGTTCTCCTCTATTTTGTTTCCATTGGGAAGAACATTTTGTGCAATTTTCTTTGTATCTACGGTCAACTGTTGTTTATAACTATTTGAAACTCTAAAAGACTACTGATTACCTTTGTTGACACTCTTTCATGAGTGCGTTTCTTGTAGTGCATTCAAGTATCCCCAGATAGTTTCTGGGTTGTTTGTTTTCTTGCTCGAATTTGGCGGTATGCAGAACCGTCACCTTGTTGCACACACATGGTTTTAAAATTCTGTTTAAACTAGTTGTATATTATTGTTTCAAGGTATCATTGAGTGCATTTTGCGCTGCATACTGTTGTTTTTGATTTCACTTTCTAAAAGGGGCATTTTTAAACATAAAATTTATAAACCATCTTTACTAAAAGATGTGTTTTTAAATTCGGAGCTCACGCAAATCCAACTCCAAATCTCTAGCTGTTCCCAATTGAAAGTTACACTTGTAAAATGTTACAAGGCAGCTCCGATGATAACCTATGGGAGAGCTAGTCCTTGCAATAGTGAAAAATGAAATTGGCAATATTTCACTATCAGGACAAGTAAAACACACCACTACATGGCCTACTTTTCACATACACTGCACTCTGCCCATGGGGGTACCTTGGGTCTGCCTTAAGGATGCCTTACATGTAGTAAAAGGGAAGGTTAGGGCCTGGCAATTGGGTGCCCTTGCCAGGTCGACATGGCAGTTTAAAACTGCGCTCACAGACACTGCAATGGCAGGCCTGAGACAAGTTTACAGGGCTACTCATGTGGGTAGCACAACCAGTGCTGCAGGCCCACTAATAGTATTTGATTTACAGGCCCTGGGCACACCTAGTGTACTTTACTAGGGACCTACCAGTAAATCAAATATGCCAATCATGGATGACCAATCAGAATTACAATTTAGGCAGAGAGTATATGCATTTTAGCACTGATTATCACTGGTAAAGTTCCCAGAGTCCTAAAGATAACAAAAACAGGTCAGATAAATAGAAGGCAAAAAGCAAAACGTCAAGGGATAAACCTGCAAAAAGGGCTAGGTCCAACAGGGGGTGAAACCCTTCTCAAGTAGCAACCACAATTCTTCTCAGGGTGAAGTCACCAGCATACCCTAAATTAACCTGTGCTCAACCCTCGGGTTGCTTGGCACAGAGCAGCCAAGTTTAACTCAGAGGCAATGTATAAAGTATTTGTGCAACACTTCAAGCAGTAACACAGTGGAAACATAGCACAAAAGGAGCCCACAACAGTATTAGAAACATAGAGTGCTTTTTAATAAATAAAATAAGACCATAATGCCAAAAAGCCAATTACTAGAACAGAAGATATGAAATGTAATATTTTTAGTAAAAAGAGCACCAAAAGGTGTAAAGCGCCAACGGCGGATATCTGGTCGCGCCGGACCGGGACAAAGTCACAAGTTCAGGCCGGCTATGATGGAGCACGGGCCAGCTGCAAGGATTCAGTTTGGCCCACTGAACAGAGTACCTTAAATTCTGGTTTGCGAAGTGTTGCATGGAATCCCTTCGAAGAGGTGTCGCGCAGCCAGAGCAATGAGCTAGTTCTGACATGGGGCAAGGCTGCGGTGCGAGGCCTTGTTGCATCGATGTCAGGGACTCCAGC
Organism: Calotriton arnoldi; assembly: GCA_963921515.1. Lineage (NCBI taxonomy): Eukaryota > Metazoa > Chordata > Amphibia > Caudata > Salamandridae > Calotriton > Calotriton arnoldi. The sequence goes on along the minus strand of CAWUFW010010741.1, from coordinate 564,855 downwards.
GTGCATTTGGGGTGATGCATGAGTTCCGGAGAGCTGCGAGGCTGCGATGCGGAGTCCGTTGTTGAGGCTGCCATAAACGAGGGATGCAAGGGCCTGTGCCTGGGATGTTCTGCGAAGCGGCGGTTCCGATGTGGCGTTGTAATGTGATGTGAGTCTTTTGTGGCGATTCCGATACATGCAGTGCAGCAATGCTTCGGTTCTGCTCAGTTTTGCGCCGCACAACAGAGGAGATGCGTCAGTTTCCCTGGATCCACAGAGGTTGGCAGAGCACCTTAGGCCCACTTCCAAGGGTCCAGGACTGGGGTGGCACCACTTGACAGGAAAGACTCACAGATGGCAGAGTCCAGGTGCAGATGCAATGTTATTGGAAGCCTGTTATGTCCCTTAGGCTTCAGATCAGGAGGCCAGCCAACTAGTCTTTGGAGTCACTCAGAGTTCTTGGTTCAAATGATGCAGGTCCAGTCTCTCTCCCTCAGGCAAGAGGGCAGCAGGTCAGAACAGCAAAGCAGGAGTCCAGCAGAGTGAAGTCCAGCAGAGTGGCAGGCCTCAGCAGCCCAGAAGTCAGCAGAGTATACACAGATCCAGAAGTGTACTGAAGTTGTTGTTTCTAAGGTCCTTCTTTTATACACTGTTGTGCATTTGAAGTTTGGAGAAGGTTCAAGAGGCATGCCTTTGAAGTGCAAACAGTTGCCCTTCCTTCCTGGCCCTGGCTCCAGACTCACTGCTGGGGGGTTATGCAGCCCTTTGTGGGGAGGCAGGACACAGGCTATTCAGGTGTAAGTGAAGATGGGCCCAGCTCCTCCCTTCCATCCTGCCAGTGATGGCCCATCCAGGCACACCTAAGCTTCCATTGTGTCTGGCTGTCGAGAAGGAATACCCAAAGCCCAACTGGCAACTAAACCCAGTCATGTGACCAGAGACAGGCTGTAGGCATCGAATGGCTAAGGCAAGAAAATAGCAACTTTCTAAATGTTGGATTCAAGAACAGGGGTTGGGCCAATATTGCGTCACCAAGGCTAGGCCACTGAAAACTGACACCGAACTGAAATTGTCAATTCTGATGATCCTTTAACACATTCAATTTTAACATTCATGGTCATGCAAATGAATTCCTGCGACCACCGTTTATTCACTTTGCATTGTAGAACCTTTTAATCATTTTAGCATCCCAAAATCATAAACAGATAACCAACACATATAGCAAGCATTACAAGTCCATCAGTGCTGATAACCCACAATACATTTGCCAAAAAAACATAGCTACTACATGTACATTTGCACAAACAAAACAATTCATACTTTGTGTAAACAGAAAACAATACATATATCCTGATTCTGAATTTTATCATCCACTAGGAGCTACTACAATTTGTTTCATTCAATTCACTCCTGCCTGTTGGGCTTTAACCAGAGGCACTCACACAAGTTTATATGCAGCCTGGCTATTGATAGGGACCTATCTTTTCAATCATTTATTTCCATTCCGTGTGTGACAGTAATCTCACTCTCCTGCGCTTCTGGTGTTAAACACTGTTGACGTGTTTCAAACCCAATATTATTTTGAGGGCTCTCCTTAGGACTTTCTAAAAGTAGCATTTTCAGAATTGTAATTTAAAATGCGACTTCACCATAAATTAGGATTCTACATTAGGATTCCACAGGCACCAAACATGCACCAGTTATCTCTTCCTATTTCGAAATTACATTTATGCGAGGGATAGGCCTTTCAGTAATGAAGAACTAATTTAAAGAGTTTTATACTAACAAGGCATGTAAACTAAAAAGTAAATGCCGTGCTTTTTAAATACATTGCACTCTGCCATCTGGGCTATCAATGGCCTACTCTAGGGGAGACTTAGATATATTAAAAAGGAAGGTTTGAGTCTGGCAAAAGGCTTTTTTTGCCAGGTCGAAAGGACAGTTTAAAGCTGCACACACAGGCTTTGCACTGGCAGGCTGAGACATGTTTAAAGGCCTACTTAATTAGGTGGAAAATCTGTGGTGCAGGCCCAATAGTAGCATTTAATTTACAAGCGCTGTGCACAGGTAGCACACTTTACTAGGGACTTAGAAGTAAATATGCCAATTGGGGATAAGCCAATATTACCATGCTTTAATAAGTGAGCACATGCACTTTAGCATAGGTTAGCCGTGGTAAAGCATGCAAAGTCCTAATGCCAGCAAAAACGAGATCAGGAGGCAAAAAGTTGGGGAGAAGACCACCCTAAGGCTGACAGGTCTAACAACCATCTAATGTTAAAGTCTCTTTACCATAAAACACCAGCACTAGACTTTGTTCTTTGATATCTTGTCATGTTTAAGGTTTTCATAAACTAAAGATATTTTAGGAAATTTAGAGAGAAAATCTTTACTCAGTATTTCGATAAGATCGCTTAAGATGGCCTCAAAAATAGCTGCTTTGGTATAATTTACCTTAATGGAAATAGGAAGGCTAAAGGTCTGCTGGATCATAGAAAAAGGAAGAACCATCTCTAGATCAACTAATTGATGAACTCATAATAGTCCTTTCTGTAGCCAAAATGGCCAAAAATAGATCTATTATTTAATTTGGGTATTTTATTGCAAATATAGTGTATTATATGAAGTTGATTTTTATTTATTCAGACACTGTGCTAACATTTTTCATGGATTTCTGATAACTGGAGAATAGATAGATCTAGGTGGTTGTGTTAGTGCAAAGAGTGCTGTAAATTAAAAGGGCAAGCTGGAGTGTTTTTCCATAAAGACCCAAACTCAGCAATGTTTAGTGTTACTCCCCTTAACTAAAAAAGGCTTCCCTAAGATAAAATACCTCATGAAAACCATTAAATTCAGGAAATTTAACTTCTCCTTCTGATTTTGATTTTCCTAGTTTAGCTGGAGATATATGAACTTTTATATTGTTCCATACAAATTCTGAAAGTATGTTATCTATTTTGATGAACAGGGTTCTAGGTTTTTTAACAGGATAATTGATAAGGAGTAGAATACAATAGAGGTAACATTATTTTAGTCTAAGTGACACAGCCAAAATACAACTATTTACTTCCACTGTGTATGAGAGAATTAAGTGTTTCTATAATATAATCTAAAATAAATTTGAGAGCATCTTATATGTAATTTTAGGAACCATATACTTGGGTATTTAATTTTAGTACTATTCTAGGATCAAATACAGATTAATACAAGTTTTGTTAAGTCGCAATATTTCTGATATGTCTATGTTTAACTGATATCGTGACATCCTAGGAAAAAAAATTAACCTCATTAAAGAATGTGGGCATTGATCTGTCTGGGCCTGCATAAAGTATAATATCTGCTTAAACAGACAGCATAACCTGAATATCTCTTTATTGAATACCGCAAAGTTCCTCATTGTGTCTAATTTTAGAGGGAAAGAGTAAGTCAATCACCACACATGGCCAACAACGGGTAATGTAAGACACTCCTGTAGAAATCAATGGAGCCAGGGAATGATACTAGCGCACAAGAAAACACTCAAAATAAAATCAATTAAATAACATTTTAAATAAAACTGTATGTGATTATTTTTATTATTCATTTGTTAATAGCAAATTATAACAAATGGTGAAATGTTACGGATTTATATACATAAATTCATTTTAGTACAATATGGAGTAAATGACAATTTGTTTTTTAAACATATTTAAATCACAATTGAAATAATGCATTACTTGCATTTAAGATTGTGACACATTAAACACAAATGTTGATCTAAGGGGTGGGAGAGGGAAATTAACTTTTGATTCATTTCATTTAATTAAAGATTATTTAAATAAAAAAGTAAAAACTTTAAATAATTTAAACTGTATTAATAGATTACGTTTTAGTGCAGATGTGTTATCTCTCATTACAGTGGCAGTCCTGGGTGAATATGAGTTAGGGAAATGTGGTTCAATGATTTTTAATAATATTTGTTTTTTATTAGGTTATAATGTTTTTTTTATTTTAAATTCCTTTATATAAGAAGCTCTCCACCCCAGTGGTGGAGAAATCTACAAACACGCAGAAAGTTACTAATAGTATCTTTACACTAATAAATCCCATCATACAAGTATTTACTGCCTCATTTGAGGGGATAAAGACTCAAAAATCTACATCTGGAAGTAAATCTAAATATGGAAAAAATGAATTCCATCCATGAGGATATTTACACCTAAGTGAAGGCCTAGATCTACACAACAGGAGATCTACACATGCAAACATACATTTATGAACCATTTTATTTTATTTTCTCGATAGTATGATACAGTGACTCGTATCATCAACTTATATAACAGTTAAACAATTAAGAACATGCAGCGACATTACTAATGTGCAGGTCATTTTGAGGTATTGGTTAACCCACCCCCCCTTTCTGTTGTGCATCAGTTACACATTCTATGGAGTTTAAGCACAATGTCCACAATGCTACCAGATGGCAAAAGAGTATATTGTTGGCCAACTTAAGGTGGTCTTATTGCACCTGGGAAGTCCCGGCGGGCACTACAGCACCAGCTTAAAGGGCAAGAAACAAGGAACAAACATGTACAGGCATAGGTAGGGGAGAATATACATTAGTTGACATAGTATTAGGTCGCATTAGCCTGAGCAGCCCTCACTATAAGCTTGCAGATTGGCTATTAAAGTGTCCCATTATGCCACTATGGGGTATTTTGGCAGACCACAGGCTTCTTCTCGCCTAAGTGCGTGCCTTCGCTTGTCCCCACTCGAGTGTAGCCTGGCACCAGTGAGACTCTCCTGGCAGTGTCTGAGCTTTCCAGTACATAGCCAGGAACCTGGATGTAATCGATAGTGCTAATTCAATAAATATGTTTATGACTTTAGAAGTTTTGGGGCATTTAAAAAGACCCAGTAATCATCCCTCTAAGGTGCACACCCTTGTGCGGCCGGTCACTTCCGTTAGTCCCTCAGAAACTGCATCCCATAGAGTTCTGGCAGCCGGGCAATTCCAGAACATGTGTCCTATATCAGCCCCCTGATGTAGGCAGCACAGACATATGGAGGGGATCCCAAATAGTTGCTGGAGTGACCCTGGGGTAAGGTACGTTCTGTGAAGAATGTTATGTTGAAAATATTGGAACTTCGGGTTTTGCGATACTTTTCTGGGGTAATGGAGCACTCTTTCTCATTCCTTGTGTGTCGTGGCTCTACTTACATCACCTACCCAACATCTGCGGGTTCTGGCAAGTGGGTCATGTGTAGAGTATGTGAGGGCCCTAACAAACCATGTTATGAGTTTACACCCGCTGCCCATTATATATAGCATGTGCAATAACAGATGTTGGTCAGGTTCGGTATCTGTCATGCGCCACTAGTTTTCCAGTACCGCCAAGTGGCTGCCATAGGCCAGAAAATGGCTAGCCGGGAGTCCATACTCTTCATGTAAGCGATTATAGGGCATGAGCGCTCCGTCCTGAAATAAAGCATCAAGTGTAGTGACACCAGCTATCTCCCAGGCCTCCATCCCCACTCTGCCTAACCGTTCAGCAAACTGGGATATAGAATTTAGGGGGATCTCCGGGGAATACCGAGGCACACGTGACATGAGTCGCAGACCAGGTTGAAGGCTTTTATGCGTCATCTTTAGTAACCCATTGGCATTGTGTGGGAGTTTGGCCTGGGGTAGAACAAGCCTGTGGATCAAACTATGCAGTTGGTCTAGTGCAGGAAGGCAGAGCTCCTCTGTGAGGTGACCCGCCAACTAGCGAGCTGGCCACTGCAGCTGGGTTGCCAAGTAGTAATGTTCAAAATTCGGAGCACCTAGCCACCGGTAGTTGTCATTTGCGGAGTGCAACTCGCAGCCTCCCCTTATTCCAAATGAAGTTGCAGAGTTTAGTGTACAAAATGTAGCTTTTGGGATGTGGACTGAAAGATTATGAAAATAATAAAGCAGCCGGGAGATAGTGAGATTCTACCCTGCACCGTGAACAGCAAGGTGCTCCAGAATGTCATCTGGGGGCGCAACGAGGCCATGGCTGGAGTTAGGTTGCCATCTATTAGGTCTTGGGCTGCATGATAGATATTAATTCCCAGATAGTGAAAAGTGCGAGATTCCCAGTGCAGTAATTGTGAATCCGCTAGCAGATCTTGTCGCGGGCAATCAGGGTGCAAGGGGAATAGACAGGACTTCGCCCAGTTTACACCTAACCCAGTGGCAGTGTGGAATTCCTACAATGTGGCATGAATGTCAACAATTCCCTACTGGAGATCACGGATGTAAATGAGGACATCATCCGCTTATAATTAAACACCGTGCATCTCATCATGCAGAGGAAAGCCCCAGATCTGGCCCTGAAGCCTCTGAGCCAGGAGTTCCATTGCCAGAGCAAAGAGCAGAGGGGACAGCGGGCACCCCTGCTGCGTTCCCCTGCTCACTGGGAAGGAAGGAGAGCTGCATTGACCAATTTTTATTTGTGCTGTGAATTCGGTATATAAAAGCCGGTTCAGGCCATGTAGCTGGTCTGGAATTCCAAAGGCCGTTAGTGTTGAGAACAGATACCCCCAGTTTACTGTATCGAAGGCTTTCTCAAAATGTCCAGCACCATGCATGCAGCATATAGACACTGGATCTTGTAGACTCCCTTCACTTGGTGGAGCCGAAGAATGTTTAAGGTAGTGGATTTCCCGGGCACAAAACCATTCTGATCCGGATGTACCAGTCGGGGAACTTGTTTATATAGTCTGCACACTATGATTTTGCTCAAAATCTTATAGTGCATACCCAGCATCGATAATGGCAGCTTAGAGGTGAGATCTAATGGGTCCTTGCCTGGTTTTGGGAGGGATACTATCAGTGATTCACACAGAGTGGGTGGGAGACGGCCACGTGCCTGGGCGTCCTGAAATAATTGCAATGATTTAGGAGCGAAGTGGAACTCGTATTTCTTATAAAATTTGATTGGGAGCCCAACAAATCCTGGGGTTTTGTTAGTCACCATTTGCCTGATGGCTGCCTTAACTTCCTGCAGAGTGAGAGGAGAATTTAGCTCATGCCCGTCTAACGGAGAGAGTTCTGTAAGGGTCACGGAGTCCAGGAAGGCACGCATGGCGCCATGCCGGTCCACATATGGAGGGTCATAGAGAGCTTGACAATGTGCAGTGAATGCCTCATGGACGTTCACCTGATCCATGGCCAGTGTCCCCTGAAGGGTCCTGACCATTGTGATGGCCAATGTCTGGTTGGCACTGTGCAATAGCCAGGCCAATAGGTGGCCCGATTTGTTTCCATACACTTGCTTCCGGGCCTGGTATGCACGACAATCGAGGGAGCGCAATTGCTCAACAAGTCGGGCATGCTCATCTAGAGCCTCCTTTAAAGCCCTCTGCTTTGTGCGGTCTGCACGAGCCTCATTTTCTAGAAGAGTCAATGAGGACTCAATACTTAAGAGCTCTCTGTGTAAGACAGCCCTGGCCCCCATGACAGTGTGGATGCAATGGCCCGAAGAACTACCTTCATTACCTCTCAATCGATGCATTTGGAGGAAAATGTGCCCCAGTTTTCAACCAGGTATTGGGAGATAGTCTCATCCGTGGTGTCACGGAAGACCTGGTCCTCCAACAGACCAGGCTGCAGTCTTCAGGTGGGGACCAGTCGCTGCACCACACCACGCGCTAACTGCAGCTGCAAGGGATTATGGTCGGAAAAGGTCTTCCTTAAGTATTCTGCGCCTGTCGCCATTAGCCTGGTGGCCGGATCACATAAGATCTGTTCAAGACGGACATATGAGTTGTGCAGAGGGGAATAGTAGCATTGGTCCCTAATAAGCGGAAGTATTGATCCCCAACAAGCCAATAAGGACCAGTGTTGTAGCCAATGTGTGAGTTTGGCCACTGAGGTAACCATGGGGGATGTGGAAAGAGGCGGATGTGAGCGATCCAAGCTCGGGTCTAAAACGCGGTTAAAATCACCGCCAAGAATCCACAGTATATGGGCCCATTTTGAGAGTGTAATGGAAAGACGAGAAAGGAATGATGAATACGCCACATTGGGGGCATATATGCATCCCAAAAGTACCTCCCTGCCATCCAATTGCCCCTCCATCAGTACATAGCACCTCATCAGGATCCATCTCTGATCTCAGAGGCCAAAAAGGGACCTCGGGCGGAACCAGATCAATGTGCCCTTAGCAAAGCCAGAGTATGTTGTGCAAAAACTTTGCCCCCAGTGCTTCTGCAAGTGGATGTTCTCCCCACCCGCCACATGGGTCTCCTGCAAAAAGGCGATTTGTGTCCCTCGCCGTCTCAAATACTGTTGAACTGCATGCCTTTTCCTGGAAGTACCCATTCCACGTAATTATATTAATCTTGGCCATTTGTGTGGTTCCAGAAGAAAGCTAGACCGCTAGAGTTAGCAGCAGTACGCTGCACTATGACAGTGCTCTGCTCCATAGTGGTAACGGCCCATAACGGGTGATATATGAGTGTGCTGCAAAACATAGCAAACAATAATAGTAGAACCCATAACTCCCCACCCAGGGCAATCCACAAAACTTGATCGCCCAAACATGGAAAAAACTGTCACATACTTGGGTTGCTCCTGGGTGCATGGTTATGCTCTTCAAAGTCATCCTGGAGCCAGACGATGGGGGGTGGCCAGTGTGTCTCCAGTCCGTACCATATTCGGGCTGCTATAAGTACCTTAACTAAGTTCATCGGTGTGAGAAAAGGCCCTCTTTCTGCATGGTTGCCCCCACTTTTTGCTGAATTGCTGATGTGCTTTGACTCAGTGTGCCCTGGGCGCCTGCTAATCAGGTACCCAGGGCCTATGTTCTTTCCCTAAAACTGCATTGAAGCCTAAACCCAATTGGCATCTCTGGCCACAGGGCAGACCCTGGTAAATGGTACCACAGGTACCCAGGGCACTGTGACCAGAGAAGGCCTCTAAGGGCTGCAGCACTTAATGTGCCACCCTTAGAGGTCCTGTACCATTACACTCACACACTGCCTTTGCAGGCTGTGTGTTTTGGTGCAGAACAAAGTGAAGAGTTGACATGGCACACATTCCTGTGTGCCATGCCTACAACCCACTGCCCTGGCATAGATCAGTCACCCCTCTAGCTGGGTGCACTATACCAGTGGTGAGGGTACAGGTGCATGAGCCCTGTACCCCTACAGTGTCTAAGTCCATTCTTAGACATTGTAAGTGCAGTGTTGCCATTAAGAGTATATGGTGCTGGGAGTTTGTCATTACGAACTCCACAGCACCATAATGGCTACAATGAAAACTGAGAAGTTTGGTATCAAACTTCTCAGCACATTAAACCCACACTGATGCCAGTGTGGGATTTAATGAAAAATGCACACAGAGGGCATCTTAGAGATGCCCCCTAAAAACTAACCTACCACTAGTGTCCAGGCTGAGTGTCTGCTTTCAGCTGCCACCACCAGACATGTTTCTGGACCCCTGGGTCGAGAGCCTGCTGCTCTCTGGGGCCTGAAACAATGCGCATTCTGGGACGAGGTGCAAAGCCTCCTCCCCCAGGATGGGCAGGGTTCACGAAGGGGAAGCTTCAAAGGCTTTTGCCGCCTTTGTGAGCTTTCCCAGGCCACTTGCTGCTTTCAGCAACTGGTCCCCACTGGTTCCACCCCCACTTTGGGTGGGAGAACCGGTGGGAAAAACAAGTGAGGAAGAGAGGTGTGCCCACTTCTGCCAACTCCACACCTCAGGTGGGGGAGGCGAGGTGAAGCACAACTCTCAGTCCCCGCCATCTTGCAGATGGGGGAACTCAGCCAACCAGGGAAAGGCTTATGCCCCCCCCACTGGAGGGTGGCATAATAGGGGGTGTACCTACCCCAGGGAAGGGACCCATTGGTCTCAACCTTTTACCTACCTGTAACCCCCCTAAATCTAGTATTTAGGGACACCCCTGAACCTTGCTACCTCAGACAAGAAGAAACTACAAGAAAGACCGAGCAGCTGTGCAGAAGCTAACAAGAGGAAGAAGCCCACTGACTTGGCCCCAGCCCTACCGGCCTGTCTCCACCTCGAACCTGCTCCTGCGAAATCCCGGTGTGTCCTGCAGCCAGCAACCTCGAAAATCCCGGAGGACCTGCCTGCCTTCAACCACAAAGACTGTGTCTCCCGTGAACACCGGATTTGTTAATCTGCAACCTCTGGTTCCGGCCGGACACGGCGGATCCGCCCCACTCTGCACCTGCCATCCACGGCCCGAGCTCGAGTGGGCAAACACCACAAGGAGGTCTCCCCGGTGATCCTGACCCGAGATCCGGCGACCCCTGACCTGCCTCAAACCTCCTGCTGACGCCTGCAGCCTAAATCCGGAAGGTCCCCCCAACCGCGACCAGGAGCTGGTAAGAAGATCCGACCCCAAAAGACACCTCTGCACCCGACGCCCCACAGCCTTGGGTGACCAAACCGACGGTGCCTAACCAACCCCTAATTTCCCAACTTACCTCTCGAAGTGGTGGTCACACCCAGAAGACCTTTGTCCCCAAGCCTGCAGTGCCTTTGCAAACCGGAGGTTCCCCAGTGCAAACAACAGGGCGCCCGACGTCGAAACAGCACCCTGCACCCGTCCGCCCTAGTGCCGCTGAGGGTGCATCTTTGGTGCTACTTTGTTTCCGTATTTGCCCTGAGCTAATATCCAGGAGCTTTGCTCCCACAACCAAGTGGCCTGCTCGTCAGCAGCCACCAACCGGAGGCCCCTATCCCCGTTGGATAACATTGGGCCTCAGCACTCTGCGCCCGGCCGCCCTAGTGCCGCTGAGGGTGTAACAAGAGTGCATCCTTGACCCTGGGGGACCCCTGAGTCTACCCCCAGAACCTCAACTCCCACTACCGAATACTTACCTTATAACCGATAAAACTATTTTTCTCCATAGGATAACATTGACCGTTTGTCTTGGAAAAGTTTCTAAGTGTGGAGTTTGAAAACCTAAAGAAATTCTTTAAAATGGTACTGTTTAACTAAAACGATTTTACTTACCTGTTTACAGGAAATGTCCCAGAGTAGTATCCAGGTATACTACTCTGTGTAAAAAAAGTAATCTCAAAAGTAACTTACCTGTAACTTTACTAAAAAGCCCATTCAAAGTATATGCACTGTATTCTGAGAAGCATTACATTATCAGTAACACTACTGTAATCAAATCAAAGTACATTTACAATTGCAATCCAAACTGTGTTACAATCTGTATATTTACTGCAAAGTACTTCTCACTTACCTGTGCCAGGCTTGCTTGGTTCTAGGACATAAAATAACTAAAATTATATTTTTATACAAAAACAATTGGTCTGAAGTTCAGTGTTTGAGTGTGTGAATTCATTTGCTGACTGAGTGTGTTCAACAAATGCTTAACACTGTCCTCTGATACTGCCTTACTGCTCGACCACACTACCACAAATAGAGAGTGAGGTGTTATCTAACTTTACCTCTGCCTACCTTTGGGGTTCCACTGGACTCTGTGCACACTATACCTCACTTTGGTATAGTATATACAGAGCCAGCTTCTTACAGTCGGAGATACCCATTAATTTCATGTAATTCTATATTCTAGTGTAGAAGGACTTTTGAGGCGAGTAACTTCTTTGTCGCCAGACGCATTCATAGAATCTCATCAGATGTTAGTGGCGTTATGACTGGAAGAAAGGACGAGGTTGTACTGCCCATGGAGTGAGCGGAGTCCACATCAGAGACTTCGTTTTCCGAAGGATGCACCGTTGGTGATCTACGATCCACCCACAGGGCAACCGCCGTTGGCAAGGCCTGAGCCCGTTCTTCCCTGGCCTGTTCCAGAGTAGGGCCCCCTGGGAGGTTGGAGGTCCTGGAACCACGGGACCTACTGTTACGGTGTTTCAAGGAACCCGTTGGTGGACGGCGTTGTGGTTGCACTGTGGGGGCAGAGACCTCATAGCGATGCTGCTCCACCCAGTCCCAGGCATCTCCTGGCTCTGTAAAGAAGTAGCTCTTATTCTTGACCATCACTTTAAGTCTGGCAGGGAATAACAGACCACCTGGCGCAGCCTACGTTTCACTTCCAAGAAGGAGTCCCAGCGATGTTCCATTGAGATTGTGAAGTCTGGAAAAATAATTACTCTTGTAATTTCAAATGTAAGTGGGGAAGCCATCCTGGCAGCCTGCAGCAGAGTGTACTTATCTCCATAATTTAGAACCCAGGCTACAATCTGCTGAGTGGAACCCGTGGTGCCCAGATGCGATGGGCATGCTCGAGCAGAAAGTGGGGGGATAATTGATTCAGTGCCATCACCTGCGAAACCCAGGTCTCAAAAACTTTACTGCATCGTCACCTTCTGCCCTCTACGAAAATCCCACTATGCGAAGTTTATTTCAGTGCAAGTGCCCCTCAGAGTCCTCCGCCTGGGCCTCCAACTCCTGGACCTTGGTAGTGAGAGAGCAGACCTTGCTCTCCAACTCCTTCATGGATGGATGGATATCTTTGATCTCATGCTCGGTGTGAGCAACCCGTTCCGCCAGCTTGCATTAATCTTTGCGAAGGAGTCCCAGTTCGATCACCACTGCATCCACTCTATTGCGTAAGGCCTGTCCCGAATCTTTAATTGCGGTGAGTATTTGGTCAAGCTTAAGATCCGTCTGCATCTCCATTCGCAACCCGGCCAATGGCGGCCCCCCCACTGGGCATCCCCATGAGCTCATCGGGCTGGGCGTTCTGTTGTTGCAGACCCACTCAGCCCCTGTGTCCCATGGCGTTCCGCACTCTGATGGACAGGGACCCACAAATACAGTCCATTCATTTAGTAAGGCTCCAACAGAAGCAAATCCTCGTAACGGATCCTTGTCCCAGTTGCCTTTATACAAATCAGTGGGGCAGCATGAGCAGTTCCACAGAGTCTTGATGTATTGGGCGGGGGGAGATCTGCACCCGCCTTCCAAGTACCGATAGTTCCTGCAGGCTGTCCCCTCAGAAATGTTATAATGAAACAACACTCAACATGGATGTCACCACCAGGTCCGGGACATCTCCTGGTTATGGGTCAAGTAAACAGGCACGGTGCAGGACCAGCCTTACCCCCGAATCCTCCGTATGAAAAAAGGGAGGGGGGCACAATCAGTCCCGACAGCTTCTCCTTGAGTGGCAGCCTCCGGGATAAAGGTGTACCTCTGCTCTATGCTGCCAGGGCCACATGCTCCAGTCAGCAAATTACACCAGGGTCCCACGAAGCAGAACGAGCCATCCTCACAGCCCAATATAATCCCAATACTATGCAGTACATTCAGTTTGGCCTGGGAGAGGAAATGGTAGTGGTCAGCCACCAGGATGATTAAGAAATGTCACAGGGTTGCCCGCAAGGCCTTTTCCTGTGTTGTTAATGTCAGGGCCTACGCCAAATCCGGTGTATCCAGTTCAATGGCCAGAGGGTGGGAGGAAAGAAGCAAGGGCCCAAGCCGAGTGATGGAGGGTGACGGCGGGGGAGGGGGAATTATGTGAACTGCACCCCGCTCCCTGCCAAGATGCACTCACCGCGCTGGTCCTGTGATGACTGTCAGCGCTGAGCACCAGAGGGGGTCCCCCATAGCCGCTCCGCCCAGCATGTACCATTGGGCACCGAGCGGACAGACAGAAAGCAGAGAGGCCCCAGTGGAAGGGGGTTGCTATCCAGCTCACAGCCCCCATGTGGATCGCCTAAACAACAAGGCGGATGCTGCCTCCTGCTCCCGTCCTCATGTGGTGCGGGCCCGCCTCACAATATTAGGCCGCACGGGCCGGGGTCAGCTCCTCACTTCCAGTGGCCTCCCTGGGCTGAGGGAGCCGCTAAAACAGCATCAGTAGTGCCCTGCCAACCACCACACCCGGGGAGACTGCCGAATCCAGGCACCCAGATGTGGATGGTCGCAATGCAGATCACGGGTCTCCCGTCTGAGCTCCTCTCAAACTCATCCGCCATCTTGGCCGAGCTGGCCACGCCGCCAGCAAACATACCTTTGTGAATATGGCCTATGGTATCTTAGGTGAATTGGAAGATCTGGATGACCCACAACAAGTTCTGTCTTGCTTAAGGAAGAGCAAGTCCTTCATAGGTAGTTGAGATGAAACAAGATCAACAGAGGGTACATCAGACATATGAGATCAATTTTTCTGTATGAGTTTCAATTTCCTGTTTTTTTCCATATATGTACAATTCACTAAACCAATGTAAAAAAGCCTGAGATTTGTAGGTACTATCTTGTGAACTTAAAAACAAGACATCTGTTGAATGCCTTCTAAAAATGGAGATCATGAGATGAGAAGATGACACCCATGTTCCACCAAGATTATCCAAATTGTTTGGAATTATATTGACCAAGAAGCTGAAATCATATAGACGATGAGGGAAAATATATGCAGCCTTTTGTTTTACACAGTTCTCAAAGTAGATCCTCTATCTTTGAGCCACAAAAGTACTTACCTCAATAAGCAATCAGGTCTCTGATAAACAAATTCCTTAGATACTGCCACAGTTGCCACCTGCTGTCCTAGGTCAGTAAAAAAATATGCTTCTTCCCCAGTGGCGTAGCAAGGGGGGGGTGAGTTTTGGGAGCGGCGAGACCCCCCCTGCTCTTACCTGCTGCCTTCGTGGTCGGCCGCCAAGGAAATCGCTAACATGCAGAATGTTCAACAAAAGAGCTTTAGACATTCACCAATGCACATAATATTAACTCCCGGGAGTATTCAATTGAAGGGCTTGCATATTATGACAACATATTTAACACAATATTTAAAAAGGGTAAGAAATAGAATCTACTTAGAGCTTCAAGCACAGCTCATGAAAACGGACAAATATCACAAACCTAAGTTTAACATTCCTTTAGTACTTTGATGAGAACATCACCAATGATGTTGCATCAGGCATGGCATGTTAATCTTTTGGCCATTGGAATTCTGTGATTTCGCGGCAGGTCATTTTCTATTTTTTTTAACTGATTTACTGCACTTGTCACATAATCCACCATCTGCTGATTAATTTGCAGATTACAAACAAAAAATGTTCCTAGCTCAAACAGATCAAACGTTACTAAAATAAAAGGACCATACTTGGTGCTGTGTAGTGGCAGACCCTTTGCAAAGGTTTATTGGTCACCTTTCCATCGCTAATTGCAGTATTCATGTATTAAACAGGTACTAATAGGGTGAATATTTGCCCATACAATTAATATGGGTTGATTATGAACAAAATGGAAAATAATTCTACATTAAAAGTGTTTGCATAAGTTAAATTTTTTTTGCAGCATAATTTGATCATTCGTTCGTCTTACAATATATACCATCACTAACAACATCAATGACGTCACTGGGTAAAACAAGGAAGTCATCAAGTAAGACGTTAGAATTCTGTACACATTCATTTCGCTACTCACTTGACATTTTTATCAGAGAAAAATTATTTCACTACAAGGTACACATCTGAAGTTGTCCAAAATGTAATTGATTTAGTACGAGAGACATGATGTGAGGGCAGCAGAAAAGAGTAAGGGCTAAAGCTGAAAGTGATTTGTGCGGAACATTTTGTTGGGAAAGCAAAATGTAAAACAGTAACTGACCTACCTTTCCTTTGGAACAAACATAAGCGGAGCCTCTGCGTCAATACTGTACGCGCATCAGCTCGCCTCAGTACATTGGAAGAACATAGAAATAATGGAAGACTTTATAGTTCACAGCAGTATTCACAAATTTCAAATGCCACACAACATCTTTGAAGCGTCTTCTCAAAACAGAGCTTGGCAATTATATTCTTTTTGAATGAACTTATTCATCTGAGATTTGTTAAGGTAATACATGTTTTTTTAATTATTTTAACATATATGCATACATCTAGGACATACTACCTTTAGCTTTGGCAGACCTGTTGTTTCTAATATACAACATGTACTTAGAATGGGTTAGCTCCTTGCTCATGATTGGATGGCTCGGTTGTCTAAGATTTCTGCTTTTGATTTGATGACTTTCCTTCCTATTCTTCTGTTTATCTTACACAGGAGCTTTTCGATCTCAGTGTTCCTACTGGATGAGTTGCATACATCTACTGTTAACTTTATGGGTCTTTTTTATTTTCCGTTTAGCAATCCATTGGAATTCATGTGCTTTCTTCACTGGGCCAATGAGCGCTCTTTTTTACTCTCCTCCCTACAGCCCTGTTCTGCCACTAATCTCACTCCTCGTTAGGTATATATCTTACCTGTGCACTCCCACCCTGCCTTTTTACTCCCTAATGCTCCCCCTGGAAGAAAAACCTTAGAAATTCACTGAAAAAAACAGAGGTTAAAGTAACATTATAGTTAGGTGAGAATTTCAGTGACAACATAAGTATTTCTGTGACAAAGTAACATTTTAAACATACAAAATCACTGTAATTCACCAGTTATAGTTAGCTCTGGTAACCATAACTGGTGCCCTAAGGTAACTATAACTCGCACCCCCGCCATGCATAGTTTGCTCATCAATAATTTCATTGCAAATGTTGCAGTTCTATTATTAATTATGTCATAGATATCATGGGTAGTGTAATATGTGGGTTAATTAGCAGTGCATGGCGAGGGCACGAGTTATAGTTACCCAAAGGCATGTAATATAGTTACCAGAGCTAGCTATAACTGGTGAATTTCAGTGGTTTTGTACATTTAAATTGTTACGTTGTCACTGAAATTCTCACCTAACTATAATGTTAATTTAACTTTTGATTTTTCCAGTGGATTTCTAAGGGATTTTTTAATTAGACCAGCTCCCACTCAGGTATTTAAGGAGACTCATGTCGTGGACATTCAGCCGGCTCTGAGAACGGCCAGTCGCTTTTTCTTGTTTATTGTAAAATTCTGTGTTTATTCTTTTTAAAATTGATGTAGTAGAAGTGTGCGTTCAAAAACGATTTGGGGAATTTAATATTCTGACATGTAATGAGTGTCAGGAGGGGAATTGCTGCTATTTAAAGAGAACTGCTGCTATTGAAATGCATCCTGCACTTAGGCACATTGAACTTTATTCAGGGCCATCTGAAGTGCATTCTTGACTAAGTTTGGGGGCCTTTCCTATGCTTTCACTTGGAGTGGAGCGCCATTTTTCCTCTGACTCCCGGGGCCATTATTAAAACACCATTTTGATTGGTGAGCGGTCTAATGTTATAATACCAGCTCCCACTCAGCTATTTAAGGACACACACACCGCGGACGTATAGTGGACGTGTTCACCCTCACTCCCTGAGGTGACACATGGATCTGTCAGCTATAAGGCCTGCCTTATTAATTGTAGGTCCCTTTCAAAGCACTCATCTGACATATTGCTTCTGCTATCAGATAACACCTGAGATTTCACATCTCTCGCTGAAACCTGGCTGAAGGAAGGTTCCAACCCTGACCTTGCCATGGCCATCCCTCCAGGTTACCGGAAAATGTGTGCTAATCGTGGAGGGGACAAGATGAGAAGTAGGGTCGCCATCATCCTCACAGACAGTTTTGAAGCCTCCTCATCTGTGCTGGGCCATATCGAGAACCTCGAGGGCCTTATCTTCTATATTAAAATAACCCCCACATTTTCTTTTTCCGGCTTGGTGATTTATAAGCCCCCGGAGTGCCCCAACAGGTGACTCCGACAACTGTGTGACACTATCGCTCAAATGTCATTACAATGCACTACTCTTACTGTCCTGGGGGATTTTAACACCCACGTTGACGTTCCTAACTGCATACAGGTCTCCCAGCTGATCCAAACCTTGGCAGGCCTCAGCATGATACAACAGGTCATTGTGCCCACCTTCAAAGCCGGTCACATGTTGGACCTAATTTTTTCCAACATTTTTTCTTTCAGAGCCAGCGCACCTGAACGTTTGGTTTGGATTGTTGAAGACTAGGGCAACTCCCGAAATGAAGAAAAGATGGCAGAATGCTACAGAGGAGCCTTTTGTGCTCTCTCTTCAATCCTGTCCTCCCTTATTTTCAGGCAACCCAGACTCTGATGCGGTCCTGTTCAATCAATGGATCACTAAGGCCTTATAATAATAATAATAAGGTACTGTTTCTTGTGGGCTTATCAGACGCACAGTCTGTGTTGTGACTTGTGTCCCAGCTTCGATCTAGACAGGTTTTCTTTTTCTCTTCTTCTCTTTTCTATTCTGCCTAACTGGCCATGGGTAAGAGGAAACTGGTGGAGGGAGGTTCAGTGGAAGCACGCTCTAAAGCCAGAAAGACCAAGAAAGGTATGAGGCACGCTGGTGGGAACTGTGTCCTAGACCAAATTGATAATCTTCTAATTGAAAGTGTGGATCTCCTAACCCCACCTGAGATCACAGATAGCCCTAACTCTAGGCTAGCCAAGACCCCAATACCACAAAAACTCAAAGAAGCTGAAATGTATACCGCACTTCTTTAAAAATCACACTATACCCACCCTGAGGCGGGATTGTCCAAAATCCACTGACACTGAGGTGATTTGTCCAGACAGTTCTATTTCCATACAGCCACAGATTCCGCTGGACCCAGATGTTATCCTTTGCAACAGATTTGCACTACTCACAGCTATGGTAGAAACCCCACAAGCTGAGGAGGAGGGCGAGGGAGAGAGTGCTGTAGTGGGAGTTGAACATGCTCCACCTATGGGGCATGCTATGCCAGGCGCTGATGTTTTAACAAGTATCAGTGATCTAAGAACAAAAGTTAGGGTCTTGAACTCGCTTATACTCGAGCTTAAAGGCCAGGTCAACTTCCTTTTGGCCAAAAACGGGAGCCCTACTACCCAAGTGAGTGTACAAGCGTCACAGACTGCCAAACCACATTACAAAGATCCTCCATTGCTTCTGGTTGGTCCCCCCCGCAGGTTCCCGCCAGCTACAGGCATTTACTGGTAGTGTAGGCACCGCACAAAATTTTAGCAAAATGGGGAATAGTGGAAAGTTCCTGGGAAAGCGGGCGGTCCCCTGAGTATAGCCAAGGGTCTTTGTGGGCAGGGTGAAAGATCTTATAGCAGTGTAATCCAATATTGGAGTAACCACAGTAACTATCAAACGAGAGAGGAGAATTCAGCCCCCTTAAATTCTAAAGGGATCTATATGATGAATGTCCCAAAAAATATTGATAACCTGAGGCTGGAAGGTGAAGATTCACTCAGGAATAAAGTAATCCTCTGGATTAGACATGTTAGAGGCTGCAGGTCGGGAATTAGTGAGGACATTTTGCGAGCAACAAGGTTTTCCCCTCCAAATAGCCCCATGGATTATATTGAATTTACCTTGGTAGATGTTAGTTTGGTACGGAGCTTAATTGCTTTGGAACCAAGAACCTGCTCTCCTGTGAGAACTTGCATTCAATTCAAGTATCCGCCTTCTAATCTGACAACTGATATTCCTTTTGTAACCATGTATACTGGCCAAGATTCGAACCTGGCCAAAAACGATTGACTTTATCGGTCTGTTCCAATCCCAAGCCTGGAGCGTCAGCTAGCCCCGCTAAAGGCAAGCTGTCCTAATAGTATTGGACAGAAAGTTTCTGAATCCGGGGGCCTACTTATATCTAGGGAACAGTCCTTAAGGGGTGCTGCACTTTCTACATCCTGCCAGTACCAGTTGTGTGCAGAACTGTTGACTTTAAGACTCAGCTCCCGTAAGATCCCTAAGCCAAAGGACATGCACCAGCTATGGTTGGTGCCATGGAATGTGGCTGGGGTGAAGTCTAAGATGATCCTTCCGCACTGGATCCAATATATGGAAACGTTTGATATTTGCATACTACAAGAAACCTGGAGCACTACTCCATTCCATATGCCAGGATATTTAACATACAACTCTCCCGCTATCCAGAGCAAAACAGGCCGTCCAGCTGGGGGATTGCTAATTTGGGTAAAGATTGAACTTAAGTGCCAGGTTTGCAAGCTCCCCTGTAACAATCCCAATATTTTGAGTATCCAACTTGAGTAAAACAGGCTGCACTCTGGTAATCTATCATGTCTTTGCGAGAGGACCAGGAGAGGTGGCAGATCCTCTACTCTTTTGCTTTCTGCACCCCCTGATTCTAGCAAGCAATTTCAATGTCACATTTGAACCTTTGGGAAGGGAGGCTGTTTGCGAGGAAAGGGAAGTTGACGACCTTTGGCTAGTCCCCAACTCAACTTGCCGCCAATCCGTTAATGGACCCAAGTGGCTCTACAGCTAAATACCATTACTTTGGGACATAGGCTGAGGGCCACAAATAAGCGGAGCAAGTCAGACAAACTAGGGACTAACACCTTTAATAGATCTAAGGGACTAAGCCGTATTGATTATTTTTTACTTGATCTGAAGTTATCGTCAAGGCTGATAGACATGATTGTAGGTACCACTGTAGACAGTGACCACAATCCATTGTGTATGCGCCTTATGTCTCCCTGGGGAGAGACTTCCAACGTGTTTAGATCCCACTTAGCGACTAGAGAACTCCTCCCATTGAATGACAATCGCCGCCTTAACTTAAGTGGCGAAAGGTGATTCTGGATGAGGCCAAGCTCCAGTCTCTTAACCAGGAATTGACAGAGCGGCTAGTAGACTTTTGAGGGGAAACAACCGTTACAACGCATGCGTTACAACGCATGCCATTACCCCGCATGTCGTTACAACGCGAATGGCTTGTTACAGGGGGTAGAAGGTGTTGGATTTAACTCCAACACCTTCCCTACTGTTACACACACTGGAGTTGGAATAGTAAGTTATACTATTCCAACTTCCAGCGCACCCCCGACAGCAAGTCGGGGTAAAGATTTGCGTTGGAATGGCATGCGGGGTAATGGCATGCGTTGTAACATCATACAACCACTTTAGAGACATGCTTGAAAAACCGTAAGGGAAGGAAGATATAACACACAGGCACTCCCGCTTGTTTATCCAGCTGGCCAGGCAATTTAGTGATTCTTCGCCCCTCCCAAAGCATAACTCTCAGGTACCTCCACAGACTGCATGGTTTAACCAAGAGTGCAGGCAGCTAGGACGGCAACTAGCTTCTGCCATTAGATCCCACTCAACTAATTTAGTAAGAGACCTGGGAAGGTCCTATAAAAAAGAACATGATAGAGCTAAAAGGGAGTGAGATGAGAACAGTTGGAGGCTTATTGGAGATGCCTTTGCCCGTAAAGATTCTAAACTGTTGTGGTTTCTGGTGACTCAGGGGGATGCCAGGTAGTCCACCCATCCACCTAGTAACAATGCAATCTTGGCTTGGTATGATCTCTTTAAGCTTTTGTATACGGTTCCATTGGACATAAATCTAGAAACATCTAAGCCAGACCACCCATCGGTTCATTCTAAGGAGCTTTTTACCAGCTGTGAAATTCAGGCCTCTCTTAAATCAATTTCTCAAGCTGAGGCCCCCGGCCCGATGGTATTCCTGGCG
This sequence comes from Calotriton arnoldi, assembly GCA_963921515.1. NCBI lineage: Eukaryota > Metazoa > Chordata > Amphibia > Caudata > Salamandridae > Calotriton > Calotriton arnoldi. The sequence goes on along the minus strand of CAWUFW010010741.1, from coordinate 543,511 downwards.
ATTTGTTTATGTATGATACTGACAACTGGGTGACGTACATTCTGATCCTGTCCAATGCTATTGCAGAGGGCACCCCAGTATTCCAGTCTTGGAAGGGCGCTGAGGTGAACCCTATTTTTTAAAAAGGTGATAGATACTCTCCAAGTAGCTACAAACCAATTAGCCTTATTGACTCAATCCAAAAAGTGGTGAGTCGAGCTCTTCTGGCCAAGATACAGGTATGGATTGAGGAGAACAATATTTTATCTCCATATCAAGCAGGCTTTAGAGCCAAAATGGGTACAATAGATCAGGGGGCGTATTACATAAGGTGCCCCGGGGACGCAACGGGCGTTTGTGCAAACTTTGCACACCCCCGGGGCACTTTGGTATTATGGAAGGGAGCGCTGACGCTTGTGCGTCCCCTTCTAAAATACCGATAGCGCTGGCGCACTTAAAGCACCAGCGCTATCAACAGAGCCTGTTCCCTCATTTGCATAGGGGCGTGCCCTATGCAAATGAGGGAATTCCTTTGACTCTGCGCCCGCGCCATATTACAGACGGCGCAGAGTCAAAGAAGCTCAGAAGGCGCACTGACAGTGCGCCATTTAAAAGGTGGCGCACTGTCAGTGCGCCCCCTGAGAGCAGCCCTCTGCAGGGGGTAAAGGGGGTCCCATGGACCCCCAGGCATCCCCTTGCAGGCGGGTACAGTCACTGACTGTACCCGCCTGCAAGGGGATCGCTAATCCCCTTTGAAAGTGCAGGCGGGTGCCGCCTGCATTGTGAAAACACAGAGCAGGTGCTCCGTGTTTTCACATGAATGCGCTGCTCCCAGGGCAGCGCAAGTTCGCGGCTGCCCCCAGGGCAGCGCACTCACCATAATGGGGAGCATTGGCGTTGTTTGCGCCCGGCGCACCTTTTTAAAGGTACGCCGGGCGCAAACAATGCCAATACCTAATACGGCCCCAGGTGTTTCATTTCTTTCTACTTGTTGGAAGACTGTGATTATTGGCCGGGGGAGTTTATATATGGCTTTTATAGATCTTAAGACTGCGTTCGACCTCGTCCCTAGACAAAAACTGTGGCAATGCCTTTCAGACATGGGGATGCCGCTAGAGTTATTGCCCCTAGTAACTCGCCTCTATGCAGTGAACTTTGCTAAAGTTCGATGGGGTGAGACGTTAGCAGGGGCTTGTGCCAAGGATATTTTCTGGCCCCCACACTCTTTTCTCATTATATGAACAATGTTGTGCAATATCTGCAGCAGGACCCTTCTGACACACCAATGCTGGGGGGTGAATGGGTCGTAATGCTGCTGTTTGTGGATGATACCCTGCTGGTGTGAAAAACCTCGGGGTCTACAGAAATCGCTCACGTGATTTAATGCTTTCTGTATTATGCGTAGCCTGGAGATTAACACCTCTAAAGCAAAATTCCTGATGACTAATCCCCACAAGTCATATAAGGGTAGACCTACTCTGGGTGGTACTCTGTTAGAGAGAGTCAACACCTTTGATTATCTGGGAATTACTGTAGCTGATAGTATGTCTTGGAAGCCCCAAGTAGCTAAGTCTACTTGGAGGCTTTCCCAAATAGCTGAGGCACCGAGTAAAGAACATGGATCTTTCTACAGTAAACCAGTGGCAGGGCCTCTCCAGATATACGAATCTAAAGCGGTGAGTGTGGCATTTTATGGTGCCGAGCTGTGGGGCTTCGAAAGGATGGATAATCTTGTCAGAGTTGAGAATAAATTTCTGAGGAGTATAGTCCGGCTTCCCCAGAGTACACCTCTCCATCCCTTAAGGCTTGATTTAGGTAAGAAAAAGATTGCCGATAAGGCTATGTTACGTCCACTGCTGTTTTGGCAGAGGATTTGGTCCACCCCAGAGTTAATGTCCTATGCTAAGGCCCTAGATGAAGTTATCTCCCAAGATAAGCAGAAAAAGTTAGGGTGGCTGAAGAACTTTACACTTTTATTAGCGAATATAGGGCTAGAGGACTATTGGGTAAACAGAGATCCAGCTTCATTCCCCAGTAAAAATCTAATGTAATTGCAGTACTCAGTCTGGGTCGCCCAGACAGCAGCTACTGAGTCAAATGAGGGCCGGCTAAGCTCGGAATTTACAGATTTCAAACCTGCTGCTCTCCTAGAAGCCTATCTAGATACTAGCCAGATTCCTTTGGATAGGAAACTATATATGAAGTTCAGGTTAGACATGCTTCCCCTTAATGCACTCACTAGATCATGGTTTAAACCCACTGCGACATCACGCTTTTGCCCTCTTTGCACTACTACATTAGAATCCCCAGTGCATGTTCTATTTGCCTGCCCTGCCTATTCTCGTCCTAGATCAAAGTGGCTTACACCTTTATGCAAGCAGCTGGAGACGCGTGATCATGCAAACGCTTTGCACATACTTAGATCAGATTCCAGACAAATGATAGCCTGTGCAGTTTCAAAGTTTTTGAGCCATTTTGGGGCATAAGGAGGAAGCTGCTGAACAGAGGTAGAGACTAACTACTATAGACTTTATCTGTTTTTAAATTAAACCAATGCACCCGCTGTACAGTACCCTTATGCTGGATAAATTTAGGCATGAGTTGGCCAATAGGCCACGTAGTAGATACTGTCAGAAGTCTCCGCCTCTTAGAGGCACTGCTGTTTACGCTGCACCAGTTTGAGGGTTGTCCAGCATGCGAATAATAATCTAAGCTTATACCCTCGGTCTATTGTTGAGAATATGATTGTATTAGCTATTCCCTTTTAATTTTTAATGTATGGAATGAATTTTATTTTATATCATTTTAGCTCACTGTGTATTTTAGGCTTTCTCTTAATTTTATTAATCTGTAGCGTATGAGCGAAATCACACAAGGCACTTTTATAGTCTTATGACTTAACAATGTTTACTGCTGTTTTCGGTTAGATCACGTTTTTATTGTATTAAAATGACCTTGGGTTGCAATACGTGCTGTTACCTGTAACAATGCTTTTATGGTTTTTAACCAAAATAAAGCTAAATGATGATGACTTTTCCCTGCTCATTGGCAGGTAAACCGATGGTGTCGTGGGGTTTGGGGACCCCGGGGCATTGTACTTGAGCTGGCCCGGGTGGAGGGCATCCCCAGGGTCACAAAATGGCTTTGGGAGGTGGGCTGCATGGCCCTCTCCCCATCTAAATATTTGCAGCAAAGGGCCTGACCAGGTTCTGGGAGGTGGCCCTCCCTTTTATTAAATTGACGGCCCCAGGGTATGGGATCCCCAGGGCCTTTTTATGCTTTGGGAGGGGGTGAATGCACCCTCCTCCCCTTAATTTGTGGGCGCCCCGGGGTATGGGGTCCCAGGGACTTTATAGACACAGAGAGGGGGCCGGCACCCCCTCCCCATTAATAAGCTATTGGCCGCAGAGGATTGGGACTCCTGGGCCTCTTAGAAGCTTGGGGAGGACTGCCATGCACCCCCCTCCCCTAACATATATGCTGCCCCCCTAGGACCTGGGGGGCTGTTTATTGAAATGGGCTGGAGCCTGTGCTTTCTTTTCTTTTTAATTTTACTGTGGATTTGCGGACCGCGTCAGCAGGCCAAGGGGGTCAGGCTATCCGTACACTGCCCACTATGTCTTTTTTTTGCATTTTTATTAGGATTCGGGACTGAGTCCCGAGTCCTAAGATGTCTGCCGGCATATTGTTGTTGGTGTGGTGGCAGCCAATCAGATCTCAGCTACAGAAATTTCAGGTCTGCAGATCCTCAGCGGTGTGATATATACAAAGTTTTTGAGCATTCATTGCTCAAAAACTACTGAATGGATTTGCACCAAATCACAAAAAGCACTCTTTCTGGACCAAACCAACATCTCGCTTTCTGACAGATTTGGTGTAAATTCGTTCAGCGGTTTGGGCTGTAACTTTGTCTAAAGTTCCTATGGAAAAACGTGTGGGGCAAACGCATTTTGGGACCCCCCTTTTTTCTCAGCCCCCGCTATATATGGGTAGTGATAGACATGTCTGCATTTCATAGGAAGTGCTTTTTTTGGTTTTCTATTAGCTTTGGTGCCATTTGATAAATCTTCACGAAACTTTAAAAAAAAAGTTCATCCACCTCAACTCCAAAGTTTATCTACCTCAACTCCTTCCTGGAAAGTTTTGGGGTGGTCCGTGAAGCGGGGGCTGAGAAAAAAGGGGTACTGAAACACAAAATCCCCATGCATTTTTCATTGACTTTTTAGGAAAGCGATATCATAAAAACTGTTGAACGGAATGACCCCAAATTTTGAAGGAAGCTAATTCTTGGTCCAGAAAGCATGCTTTTTGTGATATGGTGTAAATATGTTCAATAGTTTTTGAGATATTAAGGGACGCAAGCATTTGTATATTTGGACGGTTGCGTTTGAGGGACTCTTGTGAGAGGAGTGCCTCAAAACCCAATTTTAAACAGTAGAGCATTCCGATTGGCCCAGTGGGCTTTTGTTCCCAGGGGCCTATTTACTCCCATGGTAGCCAGTGCTCTGATTGTCTGCTTGCAACATGAATTAAAATGTTGTAGGCCACCATTACAGGAGTCTAGGACTTAGTCCTCTGGCCTGAGGTTAAATTTAGAACCAATATAAGGGGGCAGGGTAGGGATTCCCTGACCCCTAGGCCCTGTGGGGGGGACCCCACTGCGGCAAATTCTTTTTTTTTTTTTTTAAATGCTGCGAGTCCTGCGGGACTCCTGCAGGGTTGAGACATGCAAAAAAACAAGAAACGGCGGCCAGGGGCTGACGTGAATTACATAAGAGGAGGGGTGCGCACGCCCCCCTCCCCGAGCCTCATTGAGGGCCCAGGGACCCCATCTTCTGGTGTCAAAGTATGAGAAAAGGAAGAAGGGGCACACAGCCCCCCTATAGGGCCATCACGGCCCCACTTTCCCCTCCCTGAGCCTGGATAGGCCTTGGAACCCCGTCCCCAGGGCTGAAAAATGTATTAGGGGAGGGGGAACAGCATGAATGGGCCCCAGAAACTCCATCCCCTGGGGCCATTACTTAAATATGGAGGAGGGGGCACACTGCCCTCCCCTCCTTGAGCCATTTCTTCGGGCCAAACTAGAATGGTGTAGAAGGGGGCATGGATTCACCCTCTCTGAGCTTGTAATGACCCTGGGGACTCTAACTTCTGGGGTCAGCTCAATTATTGTGTCCTGAGGAGCCCACCTCAGGACACAGTAGTTTTCCTGCAACAGCACTGGCAGGGAAACATTTGTCTGCTCCAACCCGGTGGGAGCATTTTTAAAGTTCTTGCTGAGTGGGAGCAGTCTTGCCTTCCCTGCTTATAGGAACATGGGCAGGGAAGGCATGTCTGCTCCCACTCGGCGGAAGCTTTAAAAATGCTTTCACCGGGTGGAAGCACACTTTTGTTTCCCTGCCCACACTTTTGCGGCAGGTAACACACAGCACACATTGCTCCCGCCTGTCGGGAGTTAGCAAAAACAGTGGCCACCTCCCCTTCAAGTTAATTGCGGTCCATGGAATTGGGGTACCTGGGGCCTATTAAGGCTTGGGGAAGGGGGGGCTTTCAGCCCCATGCACCTTTGTATGCAATTCGACCCCGGGGATGGGGTACCTGAGGCCTAATAATGCTTAGGGAAGGGGGCCATGTGCCCTCTCCCTTTTGTAAAAAATGGAGGCCCCAGGAGATGGGATCCCTGTGGTCCCTTCTGGCTTCAGGATGGTAGCCGTAGTCCCCCCCTTCCCTTTCTAAATATGCTTTTTCCCCAGGGGATGGAATTCCTTGGGCCTCTATTGGTTTGAGTAGGGGGCTGTGCTCCCCCTTCCAATAATTTTTTTATAAGTCCCCAGGTCCCTTAGTGGCTCCGGGAGGGGGGCTGCACACCCCCTCCCCTTTATAAAAGACCCCGAGGCCCTTACTGGCTCGGGGAGTGGGGCCACAAGCTCAAAAATAGTATCAGGTACACCCAGTGATCAAAAAAGGAAAAAGAAAGGCAAAAAAATCAACTTAGTATAGCGTGGCGGCGGCAAGATAGCTGCTTGCTGAAGCGGCTCTGCCAGACGAGTCTGCACATCCACTTACAATCCCATCCACAGCGTCCCATCCGTGGATATATACCGCGGAATTGGACCAAGAACACTGTTGTGATCGTCCTGGTCCCAGGAGCGGTGTGCGGGCAGCCCTCCTGAGCCTGTAAATCACGACCGACGCCGGAGACCTGAAGGCGCTTCGCAACTGCAAGATGGCGGCTGGCATATTCAACGAAGCTGCTAAGGACCAGTGAGGGCACGGGCAGTCCCCGGCCGGGGGCAAGGACAGACCGCGACCCCCCTGCCAGTACCGGGAGCGGTCGGTGCTGAAATAGTGAAAGCACCTGGCGAGAGCACGGTAGCTGCAGCCAACGTGAGCCAGGAGTACGGGAGCCTCCGTCCGCTAGTGGTGCCCGGTCGCAAAAAGGAGCCGCGGCGGAGCTGCCGGACCTGCCGGACCTGTTCATGAAAGCGGAAGTGAGCGGCAAGCCCCCCCCTCCTCCTAACCGGAGTTGTGGGTGTGATCCTGGCTGTGGGCGTAGCGACCGCTGCGGGCACTAGAGGAGCTGTGGCTGAGGCAGGCGGACTCTGCGAGGAGCTCGGAATGCCTGGGGGCCTTCGCCTGCTGTGCGGCGTAGAGTGTGGTGACCGCGTCGGAGCTGCCGGGCAGGTGAGGAGGGGCCTAGCAGTATTTGTGGCCCGCTGGACGTGCTGGCGATAAATTGCTGCATGGGCTGCTATCTGACGTGAAGCAGCTGACTGGGCCTGTGGGCGCTGAAGGCTGCCTCCCCCCCGTCGGTGATAGCTGGGTGTGCGACCTGGTGGGGAGAGGGCATCGACGCTGTTCCTAGGGGCCACGTGAACGTAGTGGTGAAGATGGTGCACATAATAGACTACACAGAATGCGCTTGGTTGTGGGGGAGTTTGGAGCTGTTCTTTGGCTTGCATTTTCTGTTGATCTGGGGGCCGCCATTTTGTGTCAAGTTTGTTGTGACTGTTACTCTGGGCCCACCATCTTGTTGGCCTCGACCGATTCCTGGATCACTGCTTGCCGCCGGTTCACGCCTTTGGTCGCCTGCCTGTCCATTGCCCCTGGATGGCCCCCTCTGGGATGCTCTCTCCCCCCCAGACATTAATGGCCACTAATGAGGCTCCCTTATTTTCACCCCTGCCTTGAGGTCCCCCAAATTACTGAGATGACCCAACGCGGTGATTGAATTTGGCACTGGACTTAGTGACTATGTGACCCCACCTGGGTTTGGGCCCGCTTACTCTAATCTTTTTGGGCTCCCATGAGGTACTTGTCTTGCACTGCCGGTCTGCCAGAACTGATTTGCTTCCCATCCCCCTGTTTCTACTCCCCTCCCCATTTCCATCCATCCTCCATTGGGGACTTGTCCTTATATGTTTGTCTATGCAACTGTAACTAAATGTAACTATGCATAACTGTTATTCTTGTTATCCCTGACCTCGGAGACCCGAGCAACATGGTTGATGCCCGGTGGAGCTGCTAGACAGCTATAGAGGAGATCGTCCCTGGTTTTCCCCCTCGGCCGTCACCTACCCAGCCGGACATTGGGCACAGTTCTCCTTGTCTCCCTGCTGTGTGTCCTTCCTCCCCCTCCCTCCGACGAACTACTGTAACATTGTTTTTTGCCTGTGTTTTTACTATGCTCTTGTAACGGATGTAATTTGTATCTTGTAACTCAATGTTCCTTATGTAAAGCGCCCTGATACCTCCGGGTCTAGCCAGCGCTATATAAAACTCTTCAAATAAAAATAAAAATAAAATAGTTTCAAATGTTTGGCTTACTTTTAACTAATGTATGCCCCAATGTGTCTTCGCTGGGTTAAGCTTTAAGCAGAATTGTGCACAAGATATTGGGGATGGTAGATGTACTTTATATTTTCTGTTGCCTTGCCGAAGATTTCAGAAATGGTGGTGTGTTCTCGGAAATATGAAATCTTTATGGTTCTACAGAAAAAGAACCCAGGTGGCCTGAACATAAAGGCCTTCTCTATATAACCTTGTGTCTAGTACAGTAAAAACTTGTCTAAATCAGCACTTCTGTTATAGTAGATTGCACATCCTCCCACTTAGGCGGTCATTATAAGAGTTGCGGGAATCTCTATTCAATTGTAAATGAGTTTACGGTGGAATCAGGATTCTGAGTTGTGCAGGAATACTGCACTTCTGAATTCCTATCCTTGAACACCTTTTCCAGACCTGACAACTAACACAGCACCACAGTGTGTCACACAAAATCGGATGAAGAGCCAGTATCTCATGATGTGTGCACAGTGAGCTCGAAATCCCTGCAAGAGCAGATTTCCCGTTCATTATTTGGAGGCCCTTGGTAGATTTGTTATTTGTTTTTTTTGTGGAGGCTCTACTTGAGGCATACTGGTCTCAAGCTCCACCACCTCTCCTTACCCCTATCTCCAACTTTGTTATCCAGGTGCTGATAGGCTCCAGGTCCTGCCCTCACTCCAGACCTTGCTACTTCAAGGCCCCGTCCTCTTCTCTCACTTTTTAAAAACAATGTTTTTATTGGGTTTTACAGCAAGGTAAATACAAGCAACGGGTTGTGCCATTTGAAATGACGTATTGGGTGAGTACTCACATTGATACAACTCTGGGTAAAGAGGAACATCAAGACAATATGAACGGAGAATAGTAGTAAAGCATCTCATGAGTTCAAACAGTGAAACATGAATAAGTACATCTGGCATATAGATGCGGGCAACTCAACAGGGGCACAGGCTAGATCTGGGGGGGCGAAGGGGATTAATGAGGGAGTAATGGCAGGTGGGTCCGAGTAGGAAAGGTGCACCAGGGTATGTGTAGATGAGTGGCTAGTGTGGGGGTAGCGGTGACGTACGGCAGCGAGTTTCCGGGTTGTGTATGGTCCCTATCAGGGGGTTCCCGGGGAATGGCTTAGAATCAAGAAAGGAGGTGCACGGCGCAGGAAAGGTGAAATTGGAAAGTAGAGTGTAGTGTCTTGCTGTGGGAGCATTCAGAGCATGATGAGGGGTGTAGGCCAGTGTAACTCATGGGGTGAGGTTGTTGTTTCCCACATGCTGTAAGAAGTGGGTAAGAAGGGTATCCTATTCAGGGGAAGTAGGGCGCTTACGTAGGTGGCAGACCTCCTCATATCGTAAAGCTCTTCCTCTGCCCTCTCCCATTTTTGCATCGCTCAATGTCATACCACCATTGGGAGTGCCACCTCAGCTCTCCACTGGAGCGTGAGTGCACGTTTAGCCAGTGGAAGCGTCATTGTTGCAAAGCCCGTCCACACTTTATGTTGTTTCCTGTGCTTAAAGATACCCAAAGCGCATGCTTCCTATGTGCAGATGTCAGAAAGTTCTGTGACCTCTAGTGACCTCAAGTGTTTCATAAAGGGTCTGGCAGGTACAGCTTAGCAGTCTACGGGTGAGGAATTGCCCCTGTGGGCCATGGTCTTTAGTGAGTTGTGAGAAGAGATTCCCAATAGTAACCAGTGACTGCTCCCGCCAGCTTCATAGCTTCGGGGACGAGTGGAAACCTGGAAAGTAGGGGAGACCCACCAGAAGGAGTTTTGGAGCATGTGCAGGCATACAGTGTGTGAGACAAGGCAGTTGAACCATACAGGTCCTGGCCACCGCCACCTGCAGGGACCAGAGGGTCAGGTGTGGGACCTTGGGGAGGAGGAATCCAGAATTGTTGACGGGGACAGAAAACCTGGCCCCTGGCACGTTTTTCCAAGTGGTGCGCAGCTGTCCAGCGTGTCAACCACTGTAACTGTGCTGCCAGGAAAAACGCTTTGAAGGAGGCGCACTCAGTCCACCCAGACCTACCAGAAACTGCAATTTTATCAGGGTGATTTGGCAGCATTTGTTTCCCCAGATAAGGACAAAGAGCATTGAGTCCAATTCAAAAAAAGGTTTCTATCCTCGCCTTTGACGTGGTAAAACTATTTTCATAGTTGGTAGGTCTCACTTCGCCAGGAAAAACTTGTGAAATGAACATAGGGAAAGATCAGCAGAAGGAGTAAAAAACACGTGAGAATTATTGTGCATCATTTATTCACATTGAAACTCTGACTAAGGCAGTAATAGGGCATCCAGAAATTATTCTTCACTGCAACATTGGTAATAGCCAGTGGTGTTGTCCCTCCAGTTTCCAAGCCACGTTCTTAATGAAAGCCTTATTTTTAATTTGCCTCTTGAGTGGTGACTCTTGTTAACCCTCCTGTTCAGGATCCCGTCTTAATAACTAACATCAACATATCCTAGTTCACTTGTGTTGCAATCACAAAACTCTCACCAACAGTTTTTATTAGTGAAGCTTCCTATCCTTTATGTCTACACAAACTCTGTTAGAAACAATCTCCTTTTAAATATTCAATGTACAAAACATCTTACTCAGCTAATCCCTTGTCCATTCATTCATGTGTGAATTCTGGAATTTCCAATTAGTTTCAAAATATTAAGCTAGTTTTTAATTTTCCTATGTACGTATAAAACAAATGCATTGGCTAAGTCGTTACAGCTTTATGATGGCATTCGCACACTCTGTTGCTCTCTCTCCCTCGACTCTCTCTCCCCCACTCTGTCTCTCACACACACTGTGTGGAAAATTCACTAAGAAGTGGTGATACAAGGAGGCAACGTAAGTTGCTGCATTGCCTGAAAAGGAGAGAGCAGAACAGTGCCATATCTACTAACAGATGTAGACTGAAAATGAAAATATGTCCAGCACCAAAATAAAAGTGTTCCAATTAGCAAATCAAATAACTAAACAAGTGACCCACATTTGCAAATAAGGCAATTTGTAAAGAAACGTTGTTTACTTTGATGCAAGGAATGGGAGACATTTTTGCTTGCTACAGGCAATGTTTGTGGTGATATCAAGAAAATCAACAGTAAAAACCGTACAACCAGACCAATAAACACGCCCACAAACCACAACCACTCCAGCCCACACACTGACCTATCAGGCCAGTCCCTCCTCTGGCACTGCTTGATTACCTTATAGGCCAGTCTGACCTGTCTACTAATATGTGACACTGTTTTTCTCTCTCCCTGCTATGGCACACTTTAGGCTGCCATGCACCAACGAGCCCACCCTTGCACCATAGTGCAAGGGGCTGTGTGTGTGTGTGATGTTAAGGTTGACTGGAAGGGGATCCTTCCAGTCAGAAAATGTATGCTTGTTCATAGTTAAAAGGTTTTCTAACTTTGTATGTGTGCTGTACATTACAGCATACTTGCAAACTTAAAAAAATGTTTTGAGAAAAGAAAACTTTTCTCATGTTACTCCTGCCTTGAAGTGACATAGGTGCCAAATTTACAAACATTTGATGCAACGCAATGCAGCAAGATAACTTGCTGCGCAGCGTCCAATGGAGGAAGCAGCAATGTGCCATAGTTACCAAGATATGGAGCATTCTTGCTCTGTGCACTGGTGCACACAGTGCTGCCTAGCCCCAACACAGGCACTTTTGCCCGAAGTTTCAAGGGTGCCTACGTTACAGTCAGGATTGTTTTTGTGCAGGAAGGAACACCTTCCTGCACAAAAACAATCCTCAGAGGCATTTTCCTCTTTCTACGTGTGCCGCAGAATGCACCACACGTAGAAAGAGGAAATAACAAGGAGAAATAAAGATATTTATTCTCTTTACTCCTCTGTTGGGATGGCGTAGCATGTTGACGCAATCCTAGTATTACTACCCTTAGTATATCTGGAATTATACAAAATCCACGGGTGGATGCGTGGGAATGCCCACACTCCACCCATGCTATGCCTTTCCAATGCAGAGTAACGCAAGGCATTGAATTGCACTGCCTTGCGCTACTCTGGATTTACGAAGCCACGCAGGACCACGCAAGATGACTTTGCGTGGCTTGGTAAATCTGACTTGAGCCCTTGCGGCACCTTGCATGACGCAATGGCAATACAAGCGCTTAATAAATCTAGCCTGTAAAGTTTTGAAGCAAATCCCTGTCTAGATCCATGGGTGGTTGCTTGGGAACTCACATGTACCACCCAATGTGGCACCTTGATGCAAAGTAGTGCAAGCAGAGCATAGCGCTACTTTGCATTACTAAAAACTACTTTCCAGTACAAATCGGAATTTTGTTGGAAAATAAATCCCAAAATCAACACTGTGTGACAATTTTCATCCCTTTTGCGATGCAAACCCAGCACAAAATGTTACTAATGTTTCCCCTGATTTTTTAATTCCAAATACCCGGTGAAAGAGCATGTTGTTCAGATAGGGGTGTGCGGTTTATTTCATATTCCTGAATGGCATGTGCACACATATTACAGGCACTCACAGCATTGCTCATTTATCTGCAGACTCTAACACAGTCATGCTGCCTGGCAAACCAACGTTCAGAAGAATTTACTCCTATCTATTTCACCTCTGTTTCCGGAATTATATGTCCCCTGTGAGGAAGCACCATGCAAAGCTAAAAGACAAAAACACATATTTCACGCTGAAGAAATGGAGAGTGTGAGCCGAATGAATGTCAGCCTTTGTGAAACCGTAAGGCCAAAATCAGACACAGTAGACTCCACAGGGACCAGTCTGACTCGTGCTCAGACGAATTCAAAAGGCCTGATTTATTTAATTGTTGCATTCACTGCTGTGCTCTTTCTTTTTCAGCATGGGTTCGAAAGGAAGTGCTGGCTGTTGTTAGGCCTGATAACACTGAACTCTGGAGTTGGATTTCAAGTTTAGATTTTTTTTCATCTTTAGGAAAGAAAGACTTATTTGTTTCAAAATAAAAAATGTGGAAAGGTACTAATATTTTTGGCAATGTCATATAGAGCTAACTCCGCTCAAGAGTATTGGAGCGCTTTACATGAGCACCAGTTTCGTTACACGTTCAAATGAATTTTTTTAGGCACCGGGAGATTTATAGATTTGCCCAGAATCACAGAATGTTGAACCAGTGCTGAGACTCAAACCTGGATTCCCAATTTTCCAAAATCAGCAGCTCTGGTCGTGGGGCCACGCAGCGGCGGCCGGCATGGCTCACAGGTGGGGAGGCGGGCGCGGGGGGGCGCGACGGGTGGCCGTGCAGGGGGGTGTCGCACGGGGGGCAAAATTTAAAAAACCCCCATAAACTTACCTTGAGGCCGGTCCTGCGTCTCTGCTCCTGCTCTCCTGTCTCTGACTACAGAAACAGGAAGCAGGCAGCCAGGCTCCCTCCCCTAAGCCAATCACATCCTGCAATGGAGCGTGTGATTGGTCTGAGCGCCGTGTCACGGCACTGAGCCAGGGGCTGGAGGGGTGGGCATTTTCTCCATGCACGCTGTAATGCAGCCTGCATGGAGAACAGGGAAGTGCACATGACTGGTTTGGGTGGCCCGAGAGAGCCGACTAAACAGTCATTGAGCACTTAGGAGTGGGCAAATCACCCCTTCACTGCCCTACTCCATGACCAGAGCAGCCTCGCCCACCTGCAAAGCAGCAGGACACGTCACGAAGCATAAAATGATAATAACTTCAAGTTATTATCATTTTATGTTTCTCTTCTTCACACTGCTTAAAAGCAGTAGGCTGACGCTCCTCCGCCATAGCGGAGGAGCCGCCCCTGGGGCCATGTCCTCTTCTCATCCCATAGCTTCAATGTAAAAATAAAGTAATATGCCAGTCAGTCAGTCAATAAAACTTTATTTGGCCACATTATGGCCATAAAAGTACATTTACACAGGGGGTAACCAATACAAATAGATAATAAAAACAAAGAGCAAAGCTACTTCACATGTGCAATTGTTAATACTAGGTGAAAAAGATCATCAGAAGAATTTACAAACATTTCTTCATTCGGCCCAACAAAACCCAATTCATTGCTATGGGCAATCCATATTTTTCCTTCCGCGTACTGCCTCCGATAAAAATCTTGCAACCCCGTAACATATCAAAGGGGATGAAAGCATTTGCAGATATATCAGGGCTGGTCTTACTTGTGCAAACTGGCAATTTTTTAAAATATGTACAATGTGTTTAGACCGTAAATCATTATAAAAGTCACAGAAAAACATAAAGTGCAACAAGTCTTGGTCTGAGAAATTATCACATGAACAAGGCTTTAGAGTCCCTACCTTTGAGAAACCCTTAGGTACTGTAAGAAACCAATGAACACAGTTGAATCTAAATCTAGATAAAAGAAAACGATGATGCAAGTTATTAATAAAAGACCAAAAGGGTTGATCTAAAATCCCAGGGCTTATTATCATATAATGTCTACACATGGGTTTGCTAAGTTCACTAGTTTCCCTTTCTAGTCTTCTCTTGGTTAGAAATTGGTTTTTAAATGTCTTTTACCTCACCAGGGTGCAGCTGTCTGGGTTGATTAAGAAGCTGAGGGCGCCCTAGAGCTGAGAGCTGTTGAGAGACATAACTTAACCAGGGATTATCTGCAAACCTATCTAACTTCATGCAATCCTCTAAAATGATTTGATTCAGGCAGGACTTGGGTCTGGACCATGTTTTTAGCCACCATATTAAGGGGGCAACTGCAATACAGTCTGTAACGTAGCCCTGCCTTAGTTCTTCATGCACCATAACGGCAGGGGTACTTGGAAGGGCAGCTAAGAGTTTCCGTAAATATTTGTTTTTGGCTCCTTGTAATTCTTTAACCTCCTTGTAACCCCAAACCACACTACCATAAGTTGTCATGGGGATGCATTTCTCGTTATAAACCTTCAGAATTGGCAATAAGGGTTTGCCCCCTAATCTTCTGGCGAAGTCCATTGTTGCCCCTGCGGCCCTTGCTAGAGTATTTTTCTTGAGTGCTCGCTGTGCCACCCAAGTACCATTTTCATCAAATAGCACACCCAAATATGGATAGGTTGCAACATTGGACAACTCCCCACCTTTACATATAAGTGATTTCTTCTTGCACTTTGTATTGCCAGATGACATTATATGGGATTTTATAAAATTGATAGAAAGGTCCAGTGCGACCATAAAATCAATAAAAGTATTTACAAGTCATTTCAGTGTTATTAGTGTCCTAGCAAGTAAAACCGCATCATCAGCATATAAAAGGGCAGGGATGGGCTTAAAACCTACTCTCGGGGTATCCTTGCTTGCATCGGATAACGCAGCCCCTAGGTTATTAATTTAGAGTGTAAATAAAACTGGGGCAAGAATACATCCCTGCCTCACTCCTCTCTTTATCTTCCATGATTTTGTTAGGGCGCCATTTTCATTGTATCTAGCAGAGGCAGTTAAATTAAGGTGAGACCAATCCAAGAAGGACACCAAGTCTGCATCCATGCCTATTTCTAACAGTAGAGGCCATAGTTTGGATCTGTTCACTCTATCGAAAGCGGACGTTAAGTCCATAAATGCCATGAACATACGACCTTTTTGGCAAGAGTGTATTTACTGGTTATCATAAGTAAGTTCACGCATTGGTCCACTGTTCCCATACCTTTTCTAAAACCAAATTGCAAATCCGATAGCACATTGCTTTCTTCTAACCAATTGCTTAAACGATCTAAAATTA
Source organism: Calotriton arnoldi (assembly GCA_963921515.1). NCBI lineage: Eukaryota > Metazoa > Chordata > Amphibia > Caudata > Salamandridae > Calotriton > Calotriton arnoldi. The sequence goes on along the minus strand of CAWUFW010010741.1, from coordinate 528,008 downwards.
CCTTGCCCATTATTTTAGCTGCCGAATCTAGTAGCAAAATCAGGCAGTAGCATGCTGGGTCATCCCTGGCACCCTTTTTATAAATAGGTAAAATCACCGCTGTGGACCAAGAATGAGGTGAACAAACCATTGTAGAGCATTAAAAATCTTCGTTAAAATCTTTGCCCATGTGCCTGGATCTGATTTATAAAGATCTGTCAGTATCCCATTGGGTCCTGGGGCTTTTCGAGCTGAGGCAGCTGCAATGACTTTCTGTACTTCATCCACCCTAAAACCTAGTGAGAGCGATACAGTACTGGGTGCCCAGGAAGTGTCAATTTGTTCTACGGCCACCTCTGCATAAATCTGCTCAAAATGACTGACCCACCTATCTGCAGGGATGACACACACTGTTCTCGACCTATCATTATTCTTAAAAAAGGGGTTATTTACAATGTTCCAAAATTTGGAACTATTAGCCAATGTGCTGGCCTGATTTAGGTCCTCCCATGCCTGTTCCCGTATATCATCTTTCCTTAGTTTTAAAGCCTTATTATTTGCTTTCCTGGGAACTTTGATCAGTTCTTGATCCTTGGGCTTGTTTTTTAATGCAGCCATAAGGGCTTTATCGGTTTTTGCGCAGTCTGCATTAAATCATTTGGCCCCCTTTATATCTGCTGATCTTCCTTTACCAGTTAGGTTTTTTACAATCCGCTTTGTCAGTTTATCAAATGCTTCTAATACCTCCTCGGGCTCATTATGGGTATCAAGGCACTGCTTAATGTCTTCTTTGCCCTCCGTATACAGCTGGGTTAAAAAAATGCTCTGGGATAATAATCCCCACCTAATTTTACGGGCCTGATCTGTGGGCTGAAATTCCCTATTTGCAAGGCTCTTTGACTCTTTTGACTCTTTGACCATCAAGCCCTTGGATTCAACAATAATTGAGTTGTGGTCACTGTAGCCGGTCCAGGATGAACTCACTTTCGTTATGTTTTGGAGTAGCGGGGCAGACACCACAATATAGTCTATAGTTGAGCAACACCCCCTCCCAAAAAAGGAGGGTACTATCTCTGCTTCGTTCGTGTGCTGTAAACAGTGTAAATTATTAACAGCAAAAAGGCTTTCTAACAAAGTACCTTGGGGTGAATGTTCAAAGTGAACCAGGGGAGACAGGTTGTCCGATGTCCCCCTGTCCAGTACACAGCTTGAAGAGAAGCGATGTACATTAAAGTAATATGCATCTCCAGCAAGAGTGCCAACCAGAGCCAACAGAACCGACTGTATCTGGAATTTCTTTGATTTATGTCATTCTGTGCCACAGTGAACGTCCTTTCGTCACCCAAACTTGGCTATGAAGTGGGTACCCGCAAGCTCTCCCCCATCATGCAACAGACACAACCTCTCTATGGGGCTCATTACGATGGTGGAACGATCGCCACCGCCGGGCCGGCGGTGGCGATCGTTCCGCTATCACAATGAGATTTACCCACCGCCATATTAGGATGGCGGTGGGTATCGCGGCGGACGCAAAGTCCGTCTGCCGCTTTTCTGCCGGTGGCAATCGCAGCGATTGCCTGGCGGACGGAGCAGGGCCACTAATATGGTGGCGGTGCCTAGCAGGCACCGCCCACCATATTAGGATGTGCCCTGGAAGAGGCCTTTCCATGGCTGCGCTGCCGCCATGGAAAGGCTGGCGGGGATTGGTATTGGGGGCCCGTTGCGGGCCCCCTCAGTGTGGGGGGAGGGTGTAGGTGCACTGGGGGGTACCCATGGTACCCCCCTACATTCCCATGCACAAGGTGGCAGGCACCGCGTGGTGCCTGTCACGTTGTGCATGGGAATGCACATCAAGGCATTTTGGCATTGCGAACGGTGCTGCAGCCAGCAGCACCGCCCGCAATGTTAAGAGGCCAGGATGCGCCCGCCATACTGGCGGGCGCCTCCTAATTGGGCTGGTGGGACCGCCGCACGTCTGGCGGGCGGTCCCATCACCGCTATGATGGCGGGCGGACTGATGTCCGCCCGCCATCATAATGAGCCCCTATGTTTCTACACCAACAGTAATCTTCAGGAGACAAAGAAAGAAAACATCTCCCTCTGTCTTTACTCGTCTTGCTATGCTAGATAAATCTATACCTCCCAGAAGCAAACTTTAAAGAAATCCTTGAAGTCTTGACACTATCACACCTCGATGCCACAATTGACTTTTATTGGCACTCTATCTTCTAGGAGAACCATCTTATATAACTGACACATGGTTTAACAAAGAACATCAGAGGTTTGAGCACATTGCCTGCTAAGACCAATCCTACTTCACTGACTGGCCCTGCAAGCCTAGATCATCTCCGATGCAACAACATCCCATAGAAGTAGTGAGTTCAAAATCAGTATGTATTCTGGCTGAACATCTGTCACTTGGAGGGGGCAGGTATCACCTGTGTGCACCAACCAGTTTTCCGTGAACTTGTTATCCGTGTGTTCTTTGAAAGACCTATCCCAAAGATGGCCAGGTTTTGCAAAAAGATGAATGAACTTAGTTTAAAACAACAGCAATATTTGGGAAATAGGGTTTCAGGACTTCCCATGGAGCTATTAATCTAAGCTTCTATTGTGATGTGTCCTAGGTCTTGTCCAGGGTAGTTAACTGCTTTGAGGGAATAGAGAAAAGATTTAAGGGGATTTAAGGGGAAATTATAAATTCCGCATGGAACAGATCATTTTTTATAGTTACCTGTAATGCTTTTTAAAGCTTTTCACAAGTTTTTATTAATACGACATCTTGACTTTTGGTATTTATATTGGTTTTATTCATGTGTCTCAGGTTTACTTAATTATTGTATTGATTTTTTTAAATTTTTTATTGGTGCATGATTACACTGAGCAGATTACACTTCATTTTTTTCAATCGCTTTGCGAATAGTTTATAAATACAAAGCATACATGTATTGTGCCACCGCGGGTAGATTGCATATATATTAAATAAGTTACTTATCGTAAATAAAAATTAATATAAATCAGCAGTTGTTCATCATGCACACATTTTATATACATTTTAACCCCCACTCCCACCCCTCCCACCCCCGGGGTTGGCACAGCTTTATATGAAATTTATTTTTTCTTTCCCCCCTCCTCTCTCCCTCTTTCCTTCCCTTCCCCCTTCCCTCTTTTTGAAAGCAGAAAAAGAAAGAAAGAAAACAAAGAAGAGAGAAGTGAAAGAAAAAAAAAAGAAAAGAAAAAGAAATAGAAAAAAAATAGCTAGTAGAAGTGAAGAAGAATTGGATTATCTAAATTATCTCTCAAGCCATTTAGTCAGAGGTTCCCAAATCTTTAGCCCCTTCTTACAGGACCGTACTCCTCTTTTTCCATAAATGGCTCTAAATTATAATTAGCCACCAATCTTGTTAGCCATTGATGGTACACAGGGGGAGAAGGATCCAGCCAGGCTGAGGCAAGGCAGAGACGATATATTGCCATGGCTATGAAAATCAGATACTCTCCTGGTTTGCCTTGCATCTCCTGATCCACCCCTAGACAGATCAGGGAGGGAGAAAGGACGATGTCCCTCCCTAGCATTTCTTTAAAGAAATTCGTAATCTCAAGTTTTAATTTACTTAATACATCACAAGAGGCAAACGTGATTAAGGTCAGCCTGATAAAGCGAACATCGTGGGCAAAGAGTCCCTCTCCCCGTCCCCCATTTTGCGATCTTCTTTGGAGTATAGTCCAGCGAAAAGCAGGATTTATAGTACTGGGCTTGAAGTCGGGCTGGAATTAACAAATTTTGTGCTAACTCGGCTGAATGGAAAAATAAATCTTCTGATATATCAATTTCCTCTTTCCACTTCCTGGCTCGTATTGTTAAATCATCCGGCATTAATATATTAAGAGAGTTATACACAGTTCCAATAGATGGATTATTCATTCTTAGATTATCAATAATGGAATTGTTAATAAATCCTGCTGGACCGCCACACTTTCTCCTTAAAAAGTCACGTACTTGCAGGTATTTATAAAAATCTTTCCAGTCCAGTTTAAATCTTTCTTTAAGACTCTCAAAAGAAGTTATATCAGAGGGAGAATATAAATCCCCCAATGTCAACAGGCCCTTCTTTTGCCACTTTTTAAGTAATGAGTCTTTAAAAATGTCAGGCAGATTTGTATTGTTGTATATTGGTGTGTAGTAGTTCAGACGACCCAGACCTAGCATTTTGCGAACCGACTTCATACATTTAAACCTGGGCACCAGCGTTTTAAAACGTACCTTTTATAGTGGGAATCATTTAAAAACCGCCAGATCCACCCCCATGCATCTTTACCCATTATGAGTTCTATAGGCGTAGGTATATCTCCCAAAAGATTATCTGTAACATTTTCTGATAAAAGAGTAAGATTGTTCAAAAGAGTGGTTGCCCAATAATAAAGCCTTATATTTGGGAGAGCCAGCCCCCCTTTTCCTTTGGTAGAGAAAGAAATTTGTAAGCTCTTCTGGGTTTTGCATAGGCCCATATAAATCGTGAGAACAAATCTTCGATTTTTTTTAGACACATGTTACTAAATTCGACGGAATAGCTCTTATAAAGTATACAAGTTTGGGGGGAAAAAAGCATTTTAATTAAATTAGATCTCCCTATTATTGAAAGATGCAATTTGTGTAGTCGGATTAGTTCGGGTTTGATTTTATCAATCAAGGGATCAATATTGCACTCAACTATCTTCTCGACGGTTGCCATAACTTCCACTCCAAGATACGTAGCTTTTTCAACCTGTCTTGTGTCTTGACTCATATCAACATTCTTACAGATTATCTGGGTTTTGGATCTATTAAGGGAATATCCAGACAAGCTTCCAAACCTAGCCGCCTCTAATTCAACCTCAGCCATAGATATTTCAGGATTAGCAGTCACCAAGGCAATATCGTCGGCATAGGCCAGAACTTTCGTCTCCCACCCATATGAAATAATAGGACTAATTTTCTGATTGTTTTCCAGCAGGCGCAGAAAAGGGTCTATATAGAGTGCGAACAGGAGGGGTGAGCTTGGACATCCCTGGCGAGTCCCCCTTTTTATTTAAAAAAAATCGGTTAGTGCGCCATTTAAAAATAGTCTTGCTGTAGGTTGATAATACAGCATCTTAAATGCTTTTATACATCCCTGACCTATCCCAACCCTTGACAGAGTCTCCCATAAAAAGGGCCAGGAGACCCTGTCAAAAGCCTTCTCAGCGTCGAGAAGAATAAGTGCCATTGGATCTCCTGAGATGTGCACTGCATCGAACAGAGAAATAATCCTCCTAACATGATCTACTGTGCCTCGTCCCGGTATAAATCCGTGCTGTCTCGGGGATATAACTTTGTGTATTACCCCTGCTAATCGAACTGCCAGGATTTTCGAATAGATTTTGCTATCCGCATATATCAGGGTTATAGGGCGGTAAGAGGCGGGATCTAATGCCGATTTAGGCTTTTTCAAGAATATAATGATTTTAGCTTGTGACCATGACTCTGGTGGTTTTCCCCGCCTGAACACATGAGTGAATAGCAGAAGCATGATCTCTTTTTTAGTTCCGTGGAGAATCTTTTATAAAATTCGCCTGGAATATTATCCAACCCGGTGGCTTTATTATTAGGAAGACAGTTAATGCAGAGCAGTATGTCAATCCATTGGGGGGGCTCATCAAGTAAAGCCTGGTCGTCATGCGATAATTGCACCGCTGGGATTTGGTTTAAATAATTAGCAATGTCATCTAACTGAGCAGTGGTTGTCTCGTGATATAGATCCTGATAATAAGCAAGGAACTCCTTGCGAATGCCCTCTACATCTGAGACAACTTCCTGCGCGGGGTTTTTAACTGCTGTAATGATATTCCTGGTGGCTTTTTGTCTTGCCCTAATCGCAAGGTGATGTCCAACCTGCTCGCTGCATTCATATGCCTCCCTCTTCCAAATTGCCAATCTATCCGCCGCTCTTTTGGCAATTACCCCCATGACGGCCGATTTAGCTGATATTATTCTTGCTTGCGCATCAGCTGAGTCCTTCCCATCCCTTAGAACAGTAATTAAGTTTTCTTCTGCCTCAGCCAGCTGAGATTGAAGTTTATCCCATTGTTGACGCTTTTCTCTATTTAAAGTAAGTGAAAAGCTAAGTGTCTCGCCTCTGATTGCTGCTTTTAGTGCATCCCAAACCACCTCAATCCCTGTGCTACCTAGATTATCCTTAATAAACTGTGACATCCAGTGTTTCATGTGCTTCCAGTACTCATCATTTAGAAGGAGGGATCGCTCAAAGGTCCAGTTGACAAAATCTCTATTGGCCACCATTACCCCCCTTATTTCCACGACTAAGGGATTATGGTCTGCCACTATGCGTGGAGATTTTTCTATTGAGCACTCGAGAAGAATAGGCTGAGATGCAAAGATATAGTCTAGCCTCACCATCTTATTGTGCGGAAAAGAATAAAAGGTATAGCCGGAGTCCGTGGGGTGTTGTGAATGCCAAATATCGATGAGTGCTTGCTCCCTACATAAATCCTTGAGGGCTTTAAAAACTTTTGGTTTTTGTCCATTGTATGTCCAGTTTCTATCACCAGTTATGCTCTTGTCTGCTGGCAGGTTAATATTAAAGTCACCGCAGATGACTAAAGGTAGTGGCCATTCGGCCAATTCATTATTCAGAAAATCAAAAATTGCTGAATCATCTGCGGTGCTGCCATATATGGTGCATATCGTAAGTAAGTTCCCATTTTCCCTTCGACATAGTGTGATAACCCACCTTCCATTTGAATCAGTTAATGTGCGTATAAATTGGAGTGAGCGTTTTGCTGATAAAATTGCTACCCCTCGTATCCTAGCATTTTGGGTAGTAGCCCCAACTACTGTAAAACCAAGTGAATCTAACAGATGAATTTGCGTCTTTTCTATGTGTGTTTCCTGCAAACATAGGATATCAGCTTTAAGTAACCTAAGTGCTACAGCCGTATTGCGTCGTTTCTTGATATCGTTAAGGCCACACACATTGATTGTTGCTATGCGTAATTTACTCATCTAAATGTAACAATATTTTCCCAACCTGCAACACATAATTTAAAGCAAAGCAAAGAAAAAAAAACCCCAAACAATGCATAACCCTCCTGGTGCCAGCCCCTTCCCCTGACCCTACCCCATCCCCCGTGAGCCCCACCCACCTCCCTCCACCACCCACTGAGGCTACCTGGTTCAGCGAGAACCAGGATGAGGACATCTGGGCAATCAGGGTCCCGAGCCCCCCTCCCCCGCTCCAACCCCTGACCTAACAGTCCAATCAATTTACTAGTCATTGACCTCGCTTACTTGTCCCCTGTATCATGCAATATAACGCAAAGTTTTTGGGTAATTTAATCCTTTGTGCTATCTTTTACTGTGAAAAATCAGTTCAAAGCCTCTGTTCAGTTCTTGGTTCTGTCTCTTCTAGTCTCTGTAATCTCCTGCAGATAGGCTTGGGCCTGGATTTCGGAAATGAAGCTGCGTGTAACCCCATTAAAGATAATTTTTAGACGTGCCAGATTTTGCAAGTATACCGTTGCCCCAATTTGTTGAAAGGGGGCAAAGAGTTGCCTCATCCTCCATCTTCGCTCAACTGTGGCATGAGCAAAGTCTGGCCGACTGAAAAAGGTAACGCCATTAAACTCCCTCTTGCTGGTAGGTCTCGCTAAATCAAAAAGTTTCTGGCGTAGGAGGAAGTTGCCAAAATATACTAGCATTGCGCGAGGATATTGCACCGAAGACTGAGGGCGTTTAGAAGGAGTTAATGGGAAGCGATGAACGCGTTGTATCTCTCTATCCCAATCCCAGAGTTGCAGCTCTGGAAATGCTCCTTTAAAAAGTGTAATCATGTAAGCCATTTGATCACTTCCTTCCGCTCCTTCGGGAACCCCCAAAATGCGAAGATTATTGCGTTGTGATCTGTTCTCCTGCTCCTCAATCTTCAGCATTAGGTCCTTTACTATCCCATCATGCGCATCCCCCTGTGCTTGGAGGGAGGAAACGTCTTTTTCCAGATTTTCGGTGCGCACCTCTACTGATGACATTCTATCAACTATCTCCACACAGGTTCGACCAACTTTCCTTATCGCACCCTGTAGTTTCTGAGTGGCATGACGGTTTTTTCGGTTGTCGATCTTGACCTCCTCCTGAAAACTTTTGATTGAGTGCAGGACTTCAGCAAGGGAAGGCTCCTCCTTATTTCTGGGGGCTCCTGAGTTTCCACTTCTCCAATCTTCCATGGTTGAGGGGTTGCCACCTGAAAATACTGTTTGATCTGAGGGAGTCGCAAACTGTGAGGATGAGTAATCCCATCTGAGCTCGGCGTTACTCCCTTGATCCATGGTTGCCCCACTCTTGTGTCTGTTTCGTTTTTTTTTTTTTTTTCTCCTTTTCTTTTCCACCTTCTTTTTTTGTATAGTATCTTCCCGAGAGTCCTCTGAGTCCTCTGAGCCCTTTGAGCTCGTACTTCCCCAGTTTTGCCTCTCACCATCGCTGGATGTCGAAATACCGGTCTCGTACCTCTCTGACTCATCTGTAACAGAGTGGGGTTTTTCAATGCTGTGGAGGTTTTCCAACCGTTGGGTGGCAGTATTTGCTGAGTTAGCTGGAAACTTCTGTAAAACAGTTTCAGTATTTGTACAGTTTGAACCCCCCCCTTACCCCCGTTCTCTGTCTCAGGTATTCTTGTATCCAGTTTCTGAAGAAGGGCCAAAGGGGCCTTTAAAGAATCATTCTGAATCTCCTCATAGTTTGTGCGTATATCTGCCTCTGTGGTAGGAACAACTCCTGTGTTTTCCATAGATGTTGGTAGAACCGGTGTTAACAAATTTGCCGCTGCGGGTCCCTGTGAAGTTTCTCCAACTACTACAGAAGTGGTTAGTTCAATCTGCCCCTCAGGTATCCCCTCCATGGCTGGTTCAATATACGCTTTTTCCACCACTGCCGGGCCAAACATATTAGATATTAATGGCTGAGAATCAGAGATCTGAACGTTATCTATGAGCTTAATGTTTTTTTTAGCTTGTAGTCTTTTTGTCTGTTTAGTCATCTGCTCAGACTTATCAATAGAATTCAGATTATCCAAGCATTCCCTGTTTTTTAATCCCCGCGTACCTGGGCGCCTTGTTTGGGGGTCTGAATGCGTTTGCTGCACCGCTTCAATCATTGCAGGTGCTAATAGTTGATTGTCTTTGACTTTAGCGGTTTTCCCACCACCTCGCCCTGCCATCCTTACTTGCTTTTCTTTAGTCTTTGAGGAGTCCTGGAAACAATGTAGCACCCGCTTTCGTTGAAGTCCGCTGCAGTTGCTGCCTCTGATCACGGCGTCTGGCAGAGTCGTCAGGAATTCTCCGATTGCCGATAGAGCTGCACCAGGCTGCCGCGTCTCTGCAGGCAGCCGCAGGGCGATGTGAAGTGAGGATGTGGGAGATACTGGAGTGGCGCAGCACGCTGTTCGTGACACCGGAGCCGGGCGTCTCTTCACTCCCTCTGATCTCCAGCCCGCGCGAGGATGACAAAGGCCGTGATGCAATGCCAGCCCATGCGGTCAGACTTGCCCGATGATATATAGTATTTTAAGCGAGGTTTTAGCTATGTTAGGGGTCAGACAGGCGGAGCGGCATCGGGTAGCTGCTACTCAGACGCCATCTTGCCTCAAACTTCCAATTATTTCCGTTAATTATGGTATTGATATTGTATTTTGTTAGGGTCAGTAAACTTTAATGATAGGTGGTAATTCTGCAATGACTTTAATTAATCATGTAATAAACGAATCTGAATCTGAGCCTGTGTACTCAAACCAGCGCTACCCTGAACGTATCACCCAGGCCGTCTTTGGCAGACCTCACATAGGTTTGATAAAAAGATTAATTAACCTATATTACACTAAAACCACATAATCAGAAAACGACACCAAGAGAATAAAATGGAAACTGACATTTGGTAAAGGGGCTTAGAGTCTAAACTTTTGAGAACTTAAGCAGGCCTTCAGGGATTGAAATAAAGTCCTGGCATCTCATTGGAGCCAGAAGAGGGAAAATGTAATTTAAAATGGAAATATGCACAAGGCTTTTTGTTGTTCAGGTGCACTTTTCACAAGGAAGTGCAGATCATAGCTACCACAAATTCCCCTGATAACTTTGAGAATGTTCTTCCGTCCTGTCCATGAAAATGGGCAGGATGGAAGACAATTCTAAGCACACACAAAAGGCCTCTAAGGTGGCCTGTCATCTGAGCTCTGCTGCCTCACCATAGCTCTGCATGGATGGAAAACCACTTCCTCCACCAAGGTTACACTCGAGGATGGGAGGCTATCCTTTGGTTATTTCATTCTGGGCCAGATGTACGACCGTTTTTTGCGGTCGCAAACGCGACATCGGCCCGCTTGTGACCGCAAAATAGGTCTGCCCTATTTACAAACTCTATTTTGCAACTCGGTAACCTATTACCGAATCGCAAAATAGGGTTTGCGACTCGCTATTAGGAAGGGGCGTGCCAAGGGCAAAACACTCGCAGTTTACAATGGGTGGTAAGCCACTCGCAAATGGGAACCTTCCCCTTTGTGACTGGCATTGAAAATATATTTTAAGAGCAGGGCTACGCTTAAAAAATGAAACAGTAACGTTTCATTTTTCTTTTTTAAATGCATCCCATTTTCCTTTAAGGAAAACGGGCTGCATTAAAAAAAAAACTGCTTTATTAAAAAAGCAGCCACAGACATGGTGGTCTGCTGACCCCAGCAGGCCGCCATCCCTGGGAGTACTAGCCATTCCCCATGGGGTCGCAAATTGCACCTGCCTCATGAATATTAATGAGGCAGTCAATTTGCAACCCCATTTGGAATTGCAAACAGTGTCTGAGACACTGTTGTAAATACCAATTTGCGAGTCGCAAAACAACGCAATTTGCGACTCGCAAATTGGAAAGGTCGTACATCTGCCCCTCTGTCTTTTGCAAGGCAACCTGAGATAAGTGGGAACAGATGTTATTATCTAGAAAGAAGCTGTTGTGCAAGGAGAGAATCATAACTGTCCGTGACGCCATCACTTCTCCCAGAGTCACAAAATATTGACTGATCACACCCTTTTATTATTATTAATACTTTCTTGATATAGCGCATGGCTACCCGTAGGCCTCCCAGCGCTCAAGCCATCACTGTAAATATTCAATCTTACTACATGTGCTGAAATAGCCAAGTTTTCAGTTTCTTCCTGAATTCGAGATGATGGGTCAATTTCCTCATTTTGGTGGGGAGCGAGTTCCATAGAACGGAAGCATTGAACGAGAACATCCGGCCTCCCGTTCTAGTTCTTGTGATCTTTGGAACTGTGGCTTGCAGTTGGTCGGCTGATCTCAAGTTCCGGGAAGGGTGGTAAAACGACAGCATGCTCTTAAGGATCTTGGGGCCGGTTCCCCACAGGGATTTGTGTGCTATGCATAGCGCTTTGAATTTTATTCGACCCTTTGGCAACAAGCTCCGGCCAACGGGAACCGAAAATTAGTGTCTGCTCTTTGGTTAAGCTGCTATGAGACTAGGAGAGCTGGAGCTGTGCTATGAGCAAGAATACAGCAGACACTTCCTAGGATGAAATTGAGTGACTGACGTACGACTGTAAATGTACTGGTGAACGCACTATTAGGAATTATAGAGAAACTCTTTTGTTCAAGGCTGATTTGTCATTCATGTCAAAGTATTTTCAGCACCCCGTATATAACACCGACTAAGTCACTCACACGTGCTTCCCCTCAAACATCCTACTGGGTGCTAAACAGCCGATGGACTAATCTGGGAAGGATTCACCAGTAGTTATTCTAGGGGAGTATATGAGCCTTGGCTCACTTCAACCCAGTGGCTTCTGCCCTTCTGAAAGTGGCGCTAAATGGAAAATCCTAAAGTTAGACAAAAAGAATGATCTAGGCAGAATGTGTAAAACCTGCTACTGGGGTCAGCTTCCTGTTGACTAATGTCATGTTTGACCCTCCAAGAACAATGTCCTCTGCACTGCTTCTTACCATTAACAAACACTAAAACCAATCTATTGATAAGGCACGCAGTGAATTTGCATACGAATGGTCTCTGCCTGAAGTGGCATAATGGGTGAAAAATGATGGACTGATATGTAGCCCAAGGGAATGCTAGCCGCTGGGACATTGGTAAGCATTCCATCCACCACCTTAGTATTTTACCTCGTTTTCACTGTGACATGGGACTCAAGCAACACCTCATTGACAAGGCTCATATAGGCCGAAACCAGTTTGAGGTTGCTTGTGTTGCAATACGGAGCGAACCCTGTCAGGCAGTTCAAATTGACTGGAGTGTTCCTTTTGGAGCAGGACCAAGACTAATTCGCATGTGGCTGGCCTCTCTTCAAAGTGGCACAGTGGGTGGAAAATGATGAAATTGAATGTGACCCTGAGCGATCTGCACTTGTTGAGATTAATTCAAGCATTCCTTCCATCTCTTTGTTGCCCTATCTGACAATGAAACAGACATCTCGAAAATAGTAAGCTATCACAATCTGTCTACAAGAGTACATTTGTTAGAATCCCTGCCTCTACCTTTGAAATTGTGGAGTCACATCAATAATGTTAATTGGCTTTTTAACTAGAGTGCTCTTAGAAACATGAAGCCATTTGGTATTTTTTGGTGCGCTGCACGAATATGTAAATCAATGAAGGCTGATCATAATTCGATGGATGACTGAGATTTCTCACTGTCACAACTGTCTACCTATGAACATCTCAAACAACATCAATACCTCATTATTGTCCGTAATTATTGTAAGCCAGCGGTAGAATCTGCCAGACCGGACTGGGCAAGTGGCTAGTATGTCTAATTCTTAAAGGGCGGGGAAAGAATACAGTATTAAGCCCCTTCGAAAGGATTTAAAACTGTCATTGGTGAGCAAAAGACTCATTGGTTCACGTGACACACTGATACGCCGAGACAACGAGACACTGCACCGAGCGGAGCGGAGCTGCGGTGCTCCCCCCCGAACTCCTTGCAGCAAGTGGCAGTGAGCGGAGGCGGACCGCGGGGGGCCACAGGACAAGCGCAGATCTCGGATTCGGACAGGGACCTTGAGGGAGAGGTGGCGGCAGAGTGGTAAGCGCGAGTGCCTGTCCAGTAGCCTAGCGGTTACTGGCGTGACCCTCTACCTCCCTCCCACCCATCCACCGTGTTCCCTGTTTCCCGCCCTGTGCTCCGGTGGATGCTTCTGCTGGGAGGCCGGGAGCTGAGCGCAGTGGTTTGGGTTTTGCGGGGGAGGCGCCAGTATTGCACCGGGCTGGTCTGCGGCATCGCAGGGCATCCCAGAGACACGCAGGGGGGCCTATAGCAGCACTCTGTCTTGGAGAGAGCCCCGGGAGAACACAGGAGTTGCCAACCGCCTCACAGTGAGCTTTTAGAGGAGAGAGGGGCAACGTTAGCCCGCCAACCTGCAAAAATTGTGAAATTTGAAGCTCCCCGTGAAGCTGCTCCTTAGTCCAAGAGACTATAAGAGGAGATTAAGATTTCCTTTCAAAGACTTACCCATACCCATACCCTGTTTGCATCAAAAAGAAAATATATAGCGTTGGTTCCACAGGCACAAGCATAAATCATAAAAAACAACTTGGATAGTTGGACTGTGGGACTTCTGCCCGCCCTTTCTTTCTTTCTTTCATCTCATTTTACTTTAATCTTGGACCCAGAAGGCAGGAGGAATTGAGTGTAGGCAGTAAGTAAACCCACGGGCTGTTGTCACCTGGTGGTACTTGTCTCTGCAGAAGAGCCCAGCACCTGGTGTGGCTTGTGAGTTGGTACTTGTCTCTGCAGAAGAGCCCAGCACCTGGTGTGGCTTGTGGGTTGGTTAACAGCGCTGTCCTACTTGCTTGGCTTTCTCTTCCTTCGCTTTGGAAAGGGAGCAGGTGTAGCGGAGCTGCCAAAGGAAAACCGAAACCTCCTTGCGCCCTCAAGTGATCTACCTGTGATCTACCTGTTGGCAATACATTAAGGAAGTTACTGGATGTGGCATCCAGAAAGATTTTAGCCTTACGCCTCTTATCAACTAGGGGTGCAAGAGTAAGTGGCAGTAAGGAAGTAATAATGGAGTTAAGCAAATTTAAATAAAAAAGTAAAGGAAACCAACTAATTAATAATATAAGGTCGGGAAGAACCCGTAAACAAGTGACGGAAAAAACAGGAAAAAAAGCTATCAAGGAGGTATGGGAATCATCGGGAAAAAGCAGACTAGCATCAACAAGTACACTCATTTCACCAATATATTCGATTTTTGGCAAAGGTTCACCTAGTAAAGAATTTATGTTCCTAAAGGATCCCACTGCAGCAATTTATTCAGAGACAGGTGAAACAGTGGGTCTACCAAATCCATTGACCCCACAAAAGACAGTAGCATCCAAACTTCAGGATTCCAACATGAAAACTACACAGGATATGGAAAAGGATCAGTCAACCAGCAAGCGGATAACAATTCAAGCACAAATACATGTCCCGGACCGCTCGCACTCCACCCCAAAATTCTTAGAAAGAGAGGGATCTTCTAGTGCCTTGCAAAAACATAAGGAACACCAATGTGATGTCTCAAATATTACTCATGCCCTAAAGGAAGATCATAACAAATCATGGCTTCATTCATTATCTTTTACAGATAATATTGATCTCCTTCAAACTTTGGAGGCAAAAACCATAAATCTATCAGACAAGCGGATAGAAAACTCAAAGAGCACTATAACACATTAACACAGACAGCCGATAATAGAAATATCTAGTACGCTGGAGCATCTTGCCCAAGTGGGCTCAGGGAAAGAGAGCAAGCAAGAGGAAAGTGATTATAAAAAAATTAAGGCATTAACGGAGTTGCGTTCTAGTGCAAAGCAAACAAGTAAAATAGTGACAGAAACAACTGAAAAAATAAAGGAGAACGAAATACCAACACAAGAATTCCTGGAGGACGGCCCCATAAAAGGGGAGAAACCAAAATAGAGGACTACACAGCTGTGTCTGCCTCGCTACTAAAAGTGCTAGAAACAGCAATAATCACTTTTAATATGCAGTCGGACAAATTGGATATTCAGATCGATTTAATGAATATAATAGCCACTTATATTGCTGGAATAAATTCTAAATTGGAAAATCTTACAGATCTAATAACTGCTGAAAAAAGTTCGAAGGCAGTGGTGTCCAGCGAGTGTGCATGTGGCCCAATAATCGACAAATTGAGCACAGTACCAGCAATTTTACAAAGTATCTTAATAGCAAGACAAACTAATGACCTGGAACAGCCAAAAAATGTAATCCACAGAGATGAAGCGATCAAAGATACTGAGTGAGTTTCAATCTATGAGAAATCCAAACCACGGGAACCAAATGAAGCACTCAAGCCCCCCCCGAGGAGGACCTAGAAGTTGAGAACTATAATACAAAACAATTAAAACAACAAAAGGCAATGATAATTGTTCAAGATGCTTCAAAGTCATGTAAACCAACGAAGAGACAAAAAAAACAGGCAAGGAAAGCTAGGAAGAGCAATAACGGTGAAAAAAGATTGTTCCATATCTTTGATAAAAAACAATTAGTTCAAATAAATAAATCTATAAACCATGTAAGGGAAGATGGGAATGACATAACTAATGAGCCACTCCCCATGTGGAATTCAAGAAGACATAGTACAAGTTCAGAGGAGTCAATGATTTCAAGTCAAATCAATCAGGAAACATTACTTAAAAAAACTACAATAACCAAAAGGATGAAGCGAACAAAACAAATAAAGAATACAGATATCCTACGCAAACGTGGGACGGCAATTGTAAAAAAAAAAAAAAAAGGAAAAAAATCAAAGTGTAATACAAGCAGAATCACAAGACAGTATAGTGATGGGACCAGCATTACGACAAGAGCTAAGTCCGGAATTAAACATCTCTGAAGGCCAAACTCAATCAAATAATAAGGATAGGCCAGAACATACCAATGGCTCATGTACTTCCCAAGAGTTAAGATCTACACAGTCCGTAATAAACAACAATCCTCTGGACCTAAAGGAATCAGACGAAGTTCCCCAAAAGAATACACAAATGGAAAATGCGCTAAAAGAGCAAGTGCAAATAAAAGTCAATATACGAAACACAAATGAAGTAGGGGCAAACTCTAGAATGGTGATGACAGTACCACAACACACGTTAAATAATATGTCATCAGATTTTGAGACAAATCAAGAAGATAGTCGGAGCAAGCAGATTATCCTAACGCCCAAATACACCTCACAAGGACAGCAAGATATCCTCAATAGAGGAAATATAATGTGATTATTGGCTGAAATTCCAGCTCTAAAAAACTTGTCTCAATGTGACTTGCTGTCCATAAAATGTATTCCTCATGAAGAAAAGAAACAGATGGAAAGAACGTATAATGAAAAGAAACAGATGGAAAGAACACTTGCGACGTGGAGAAATGAGGAAATAGTGGAAGCTATTATGAATGCCAGACAGCAATTCGAAGCATGGGGTATCTTATTGGAAAAACCCCAAAGACCTTGTTACCCATCACCGCTAATGAAGCTCTCGAAGAATTGTTCACCAGACACCGAAAAAAGCCAGGTGCTTTCGGTACTACAAAATGCTAGAGGTAAAAAGGGGATCATCAGTAATGGTAACAATATACAAACACGGGGACAGGGTCCAATGCACTGGGGATGGTTAGCGGCAACTCTTAATGTTCCGACAAGGGAATGACTTGTCAACCAAGCTAACAGTCCTCATTTCGATTGTTAAAAGCTTCTTTCTTGGAATATAGCGGGGGCTAAAAGTGAAATTCAGGGGCATGTGGCACCAATATACTGGAATAAATACGATATTATTGCATTGCAAGAGACCTAGTTGTTAAATCCACAGGAAATAGTTAATTATAAACTTCATCATGTCAACGCTGCAAGATCACATCGACATGGGAGAGCAAAGGGAGGCCTAGCAGTATACATTTCAACGGTAATAGCCATAGGTTCGGAGCAACTTAATACAACAACTTCAGACATACAGGTTATCAAATTAGACAATTTGTCAAAACATGATTCAACAATAATATTATTAATAAATGTCTATCTGCATCCAAATGTAGGGAAAAAACGACTGCAGTTGGATAAACTACTCTCGATAATTACAGAATACAGACTGACGAACCCGGAGTGGGAAATCATATTAACAGGTGATTTTAATACCAACCTCATTTACACCCCCGAGGAGGATGAGTTAATAACTGCGCAAAATGTTTTCTGGTCTGTACCGGTACAAACACCCTCAACGGCAAAACGAAGGGACTCAATTGGCCAAAAAACAGTTATGGCCCTGGAACATCTAGGACTGAGAATCTTAAATGGAAGAACGCAAGACGATAGGCCTCCATCTTGGACATATCAAGGCATAAATTCTCAGTCAATAATTGACTTTACAATCTTGTCTTTACCTTTACTGAATGAAGTGAGGAAATGCATGATTAATTTCACAACACAAAGTGATCATTCATATCAGTATCTGGAAATAAGAACTAATTTTCATAAGTATCAGGGAGCCCCCACAAGGATAGGTAACCTATTTACAACTAATTTTAAGCGCATAAGATGCTCGGCTGGTAATCTACTAGAGCTAACAAAGTTAGCAAAGGAGGCATTAGAAACCAACATAGCTACACAAAGCAATCAAGTAGAAAACTGGCCAACTTTCACTACAAAGTTCATGAGGCTCGCACCCAAACAGGAGCATGTAAAACAGAAAAGAAGCAAGGAAACCGCAAAACTCTCAAACAAAGCACTAACATTAAGGAAAGAAATTAGGAAGGCGGTCAGAAAGAACAGTATAAATAATGATGTGAGCTCCTGGAATGATATAAAAAATCTTTCAAAAGAATATATAAAAAACAAATTTGGAAGGATCAAAAATCGAACCAGGAGCAGTTCTGGACAAAGCTTCTTTTCTGCGCGAAACAATCGAGCAATCAAGCATTTTGAAAAATAATAAATGGAATATCTGGACCCTCTCAAACTATAAATAGCGCATGTGTGACGGAGTCGGACTGGGTAAACTACTTGAGTAGCACCTTTAAAAAAGATACAGTTTGTGATAATAAAAACAGTTATATTGGCTTGGAATCTAAGTCTCCAGATAAATCTAATGAACAGTTTAAAATTACGGATTCCCAAATAACGCTGGATTGCCAAATCCAGGTAGCTGATAGGATAATGAAAGTAATAAAATCAGGTCGAAAGGATGGGGCCCCGGGGCCTTAAGGAATACCGCAGGCCATTTTTTCAAGTGACTACGAATACTGGGCGATCCCATTGTCAGGACTCTTTATGGAGGCAAAATTATTGCATAATCTGCCCATGAGTTGGAAAGGTGCAATAATCAATCCAATATTCAAGGGCGGAGACAGATCGGATCCTGCAAATTATAGGCTCATAGCTCTAATGGATGTGGAAGCGAAATATTATGCTTCGTTAATCTTGGAGGACCTAGTAGAATGGTCTACTAAAAATAAGTTGATTCCTATGAACCAAACCGGATTTCGTAAGGGATTCGGTACAACAACTAATATACTTGCTTTGACCATGATGGCAGAAAGGTGTAAATGTCTGAATTTAAAATTACAGCTCTGTTTTATTGATTTTAAAGCAGCGTTTGACAGCATAGATCGAGGTCTACTGTGGTGTAGATTAAAGAAAATGGGTCTCCCAGACTTAATATTGCATGCAATAATTCAATTGTATACTGGAACTTGGATATGAATAAAAATTGCAGATGGTACGAGAATTTCAAGGGCAATTAAAACGGCAATAGGGCTAAAGCAAGGCTGCGTATTAGCCCCCATTTATTTAATCTTTTTATGGCGGATCTCTCTATAAGACTAAGGGGCATATTCACAAGGAGCTATCGCCGAATTAACGGCACTTTACCGCAGCCAAAGTCGTGATAAATTTACCCCCCCATTCACAAGCCGGTGTAAACAGCCCACAGCACCAGTTTACCCGCGATAGCAGCCGCAAAAAACATCGCCACAGAGGACCCCCGCAAATATCGCTAATGAGATGCAGAGTAGGCGTTCCCGTGGCAAAAGCCGAGACAACAGCACACCTCAACATTCACAACGACCAGCCACATCCGCGATAAAAACACAAAACAGGCGATAAGGTGGGTAAGCACCAGGAAATCTACACCTGCTCTGACCTGGTGTAAAGTCGGACAGCAGCCAGCACCACAAAAGGGAGCACAGCCCAGGGCCACATCCGAAGGGCAACAGATGCTATGGAGCCACCCATCATCGCGGCCCGGACACCCAAGAGGGCCACAACACCCACCTCCACCACCCCAGGACCCCAACCCACACCCGGAACACCCCCCTCGGACCACCACAGACGCTGCGCAGACAAAGACAGCGGAACCACAGGAAACGTACCAGCCGCACAGACCCAACATCTGACAATGTCACCCTCCACTACAGGCTGAAAGGGACAACCAACCTACGCATCCTGACCATCATTGCCTAACAGGCCTATGGCAACAACACGGCGGACAACCAACATGCCACCCCACACAAAGCTGATGGCGTGGCTGCACCTGTTGGCCCCTGGGACCCCCATCCAACACCCGCCAGAGTCGGAGGAGTCTCACAGCCAGCCACATCCAAGTCCCCCACACCTGTCCTGGACATCACCATCATCCTGCTACCCCAGTCCCCATACGTACAACACAATGCGCAGGATCCGCAGGAGACCAAGCAAGGACCATACGCCATAGCAGGATGCACGCACGTGTTGGGGGCAATACACAGCACACATGTACTACCTGTGCCCCCTGGTGACACAGCACACAATCACCGCAACAGGAAGCACACGTCTCACACCAATGTGCAGGCAACAACAGAACACCGTGGAACACCCAACAATGTCGCCTTCAAATACACAGCCAGTGTGCATGATACCTTCATCCTCCGACAGTCCATCATCAACCAGCGTTCCCAGGATGGCAACAAGGGAAATGCACACCCCCTTGGCAATATACAAATGAACACCCCACACACCTCAACTCCACAACCATGCAACTCACAACGCTGGCAATGCACACGTCACAAAATCCCATACACCAGGCACAACAATATGCCCACCCACCAGACACGACAGAACAACTTACAATGTCCACATGGGCAAGCCCTGAACATGAGCCAGCAACGTCATGGCACCTCAGCCACATAATAGCCTAATGTGGGGAGAGGTGGCAACTAGGCATGTGTGAAGGATGCAGTAGAACCATGATTGGGAAAGTACACAATGCCAAGAGTGCCGGAGATGTGCTGGACACCTCGCAGTATGCAGAACACACCCATATCCATGGCGACATACACCGCTTGCGTATGGAGTGTAGTGGACAGTGGATGCCACCATGTCACCCCAGCCAGTGGGGGACCTCGTGGAAATGTTGCCTGTTACGCCCCCCACTAAGCATCAGCGGAGTGGGATGGCCCGGCGTACGCCACGCCAGCGTAGAGGTGTGAATAAAAAGCACATAGGCCTGGGCGTGGTCCTCTTCCGGAAAGACCCACGTCTCTGCCAGGGTGGCGCCTCCCACCTCGCCACGAGGCCGACGCCATCCTCGTGAGCGGAGTTGCCTCCGATGCTGTGCACCTGCCGGACCTCGGCACGCTGGACCACGAACCCGTCAGGCCAGCCCCTGCGCAGCCAGGCCACACTGATCACCTTCCGACACCGGCGTGTGTCAAGGAGGGCCCACCACGTGCCGGCGCAAGCCCGAGGCCCGAGACATTGGCAGCCACCTCAGACCATCACGGCCTCCGCAACACCGGCCCGCTTTACTCCTTTTTCGTTGACGAACTCCACTGCCGCCCCCGGCCTACTCTTCGGACCAGTAGGTCCCATATGTGAAACTGTGTCCTGAGTCATGAATGGCAGTGACCCCAAATCTGGGCCAGCGGCCACAGCACCAGACCCCCCCTGATCAGTGAGGCATAGTTCCATATGGGCATCTTGAAACACGTGGTGCCACTAACCCTGTTCAATGTCAGCCTGCTACACATGGTGCCACTAACCCTGTTCAACGTCAGCCTGCTACACGTGGTGCCACTGAACCTGAACAACGCAGGCCGGTGGGGCCATCCAACCTATGCCGGAGACACTGGGTGGATGGGCCATGCTGACCGCTGCCTCAGGCCTACACCACGGTCAGGTAGGTCACACATTTGGAACTGAGTCTTGATTACACCATGGCAGTGAACATTATTCATGGCAGAGAACAATTCACAATACACCCTCCGATGTGGTGGCAACAAGTCTGTGCATGGCATCACAACCACACGTGTCCGTGGGCCTACGCGGACCACTGCCCTCGGCCTACGCTGCACACGAGTGGGATCACAGATTTGGAACTGAACATGGGTAATTCAAAAGGCAGAATACATTTCTTTGCACGCACGGAGGGGCATAAGAGGATGACACGTTGCAGTCCGGAGGGAACAGGATCAGCGTCACGGAGGTGATTGAACACTACCAACAACTGCCACTGTGTCACTAACTCTGTGCCTCGCAAGCCAAAGATCTGTGGCTGTGGGCCACTGCTGACCGCTGCCTCCGGCTTACACTGCAGTCCAGTAGGTCACAGAGCCTTGATTTGGCATTCTTGGAGTTCACAACTGTGTACCGGCATCATCGCAGACTGCAGCCCCTCACAGCACCTGTGCCACTACGTTTGTTCCCCGACATTCATGGACACTCACTGGTCGTACATTGGTGGCATCTGAGTCTATGGACTGGGGGCTAGTTTTCATCCTCATGTAGCTGATCCCGAATTGTTGGTGCAAACGAGGGTTGCGCTTTCTACTCCTCCATTTGCTGCTTCCAGATAACATCAGACCTTCCGCATCATGCCCTGGAGGACACCTTCCACTGTCCCCCGAAACCCTCCGCGACATACACCTCGGACATTGATGGTGACCCGCTCAGGTCGCATGGCCCATCTGACTGCACCACAAGTCACAGTCCCGTGGCTGGGTGCCTGTGCCGGCCGCAGTGCATCCGGGGCCACTAACTCTGTGCTGGTCAGGCCTGGGACCCCTTCTTCTGGGACATTGAATGGCCTCTGTAGCGATGGTCTTGGGGTCATGAACGCCATGTGTCTGTGACCCTGCGCTGTCCGCCTCCTCCGGCCCCAACTGCGGGCCCACACATGGCATCGAGTCTTGACCGGCCCGGACGTCGCATCACCGCAGGAGGCACACGCCACCACCGCAAGGACCAGCTTCAACCGCCATCTGCCAGAGTCAAAAGGGTGGTCCTGACAGACCTACGGAGTTGCTCAGACCTGTCGTGGTTGCCATCATCGGCCTGATACCCTGCTCAGCACTCCAGGTGCCAGTGACTCAGTGCACCGCAAGCCATTGTCCGTTACTGATTGTGTTTTGTGCTGTTGTGAGGTTGCGCAGCAATGTCACCTCATGCAGTGGGGAAGACCTGGGACCATGAGGAGGAGGAGGATGTCTCAAGTGTGCAGACGGGAGAAGGCACAGACAATGGGAGGGCAGGTGGCAACAGCCCCAAGGCAGCAATGCAGACTGGTGGCGGTAGTCAAGCTACACACCCGGATCTAATACTGGGTATTGCGCTGTGGACTGCGGACGCAACTGTCACCTCAGGCAGTGTGGGAGAGCTGGGACGTTGATGAGGAAGTTGATGCAGGTGTAACACACCCCACTGCATCTGCATCAGGACTAACCCGAAGTGACACAATCCTAGCAATTTCTTCACATGAGCGCGCTCTTCTCTAGTGCCCCTACCTCAGTGCACTGCAACTCACGGAACGTCCAGACTGAATATTGGGTTACCTCTGGCCTTACTCTGGATCCCTCCATGTTGCTCTGCATTTGGCTCTTTTATGCTGGTGTTTTCTGTTTCCATTACACTGGTGTCCACTTTTCATGTTGTTGGCAGCACCAAGCACTCCGTGCGGGCTGGCTTATACTCACCCCACACACATCCAGCACAGGCGTCACTGTACATGTGGCCCTGCCAATAAAGGGGCCGGTCGCACGTGCCCGTAGCCAGTTCAACATGATATGTGCATGTGTCTCTGTGGAGGTGTGGGTCTCCTCTGTGGGGTGTAAGTGGTCCCTGAAGGGTATTGGAAACCCACGTATGTGATCTAGTTCGCATTCCATGGGTTCGGCAACACCCTCACCTGTTGGGCCACCTAATTTTGGCGTTCTGCCACCTGGCATTGGGGTGCCATGTGTGGGTGGGTGAAGTGTTGTGAGGCAGCAGTGATTGCGTGTGCTTCATGCTGTGTGGTCTGTTGCAGGGGCTGGGTTCTCCTCTGAGTAGCTTGTCTGCCCTGGTCCTGGTGGTGGGTTGTGTGGGATGTCCATGGGCTGTTGTAGGGCGTCGGTGTCTGGGCTGTGGTGTTCGTCTCGGGCATCACTGATGGGTTGTCTGTTCTGACCTGCTGGAGGTGTTGTTTGTCCCTCTGCATTGTGAAGGGGAGGTGCATGTTGGCACTGTGTTGGTGCCTTGTTCTTGTCGACATGCAGACTGTGTGACAATGTACATTGTGACTGTTTGGGCGGTGGTGGCTATTTGAGTTGGGACAGTGTACATTTGGCCTACATGGCTGATGTGGGGTTGTAGCCGTAGATGTGCATCTCACAGTTCCCTGCTCTGTCCAATGTGATTGTTCTGTTTCTGCGCCTGGGTGGACCCAGTTGTGTCCCCTGTTCTGCAGTGTGTGTGTTGCACTTTGTGCCACATTGTCATGGTATGTGCTGTGATTGCTATGTGTGTGTGCTGCAGGGTGCCACGGGGATGGGGGACATGTCCCTGGGTAAATGTGGGTGTGCAGTGTGTTGCACCTCATTGTGCATGTGTGGCATTGTGCCCATCACCCCCCGTCCCCCCAGTCCCTGTTGGATCCTCACCCTGTTGTTGTTGTGTCAGGTCCTGTCGAGCTGTGTCCGTACTCCCTACTCCTTGCACCCTCTCCACACTGATGACTGTGGCCTGGCTATCCTCCTGTGGCGCTGGACTGCCACCTCCTGTCGCCGTTGCTGCCTTCCTGTTGGCAGCGGGTTTGTACCTGGTTTAGGTTGTCACGTCCAGCCGGCGCCTCTTGGCCTCCTGGATTGGCCTCCTGGGCACTCCGACTGCATTCCAGGTGGTCTGCTTGTGGGTCAGTTGCTGGTAGTGTTCTGTCGCCTCCGTGGCCTTGGTCTTGTTTTCCTGCTGTCTACACCACGTCTTCCTCTCACTTTTCTCCTTGGCCTTCCCCGAGCCAGTTGTTCCTTGCTGGTGGTCTATGGGGGTTGTGGGGTTCGCGTTGCCCTCTGCGCTGGGTCAGGGTGCATCTATGTTGCTACGTGCTTTGGCTTGTTTCTGGTGTGTTGTGTCTGTGGTTTTTATGGTGCAATTTCCCGCCAGACGCGTGGGATTTGCAGGCCTGAGGCTGCTTTTCGCTACTTTTTGTACCGCGATTGGCCTCATCACATGATTTCTCGCGTTCGCGTTTCGCATTTTTTCGGCGTGGCGTTGATTTTCACGCTGACATTTGACGCGTTATCTGGTGACTATCGCATGGTACCGCCTTGTTGTGAATTCCACGTTGACACAGGTTTATTTTCCCGTGATAGGCTACGTTATTGAAAGTTGCGTTACGCTACTCTTGCGGTAGTTATCACACGTTCTTGTGAATATACCCCTAAATGAGACAAATTCTCATCCACCACATTTGGGCCCATTGCCGATAACACATCTTTGTTACGCTGATGATATAGTTTTACTCAGTCTGACACGAGGTGGCCTACAAAGATCATTAAACGAGCTAGCAACATCTGCAAAGGACAACGCCTTGGAAATCAACCCAAAGAAAACGAAAACAATGACTATTGCAAAGCGGGCAGGACGCAAATTCCCTGTCAGGCTGGCAGAAATAAAATTAGGGGTAGTTAATAACTACAAATATCTAGGGCTGTACATTGATGATCGTTTAAATTTCCAAAAACATAAACAATATCTGGAAACAAAAAGTAATGGCCTAATATATACGCATTTTGTGCCCTCTCAAAAAAGCTAAAGGGTCCATCTTTAAAGCCTCTGTTAGACGTAATGGCTGCTAAATTGATGCCGACAGTGGAGTACGCAAGCATCGTTCTACACGGTACAGATGCTGAACTGCTGGACAAGATTCAAGTGAAAGCATACAAAAGGGTTTTTAAGTTACCACAGAATGCGTCACCAGCACAGGTGAGACTAGAATTTGGCCTTATTCATCAAGGGATTGGGAGAATCTAATGATATGTCAAAAGCTGGTACAAAATCTGGTTAAGTCGAGCTAACGACCTACACGACGCCCTGTGGCGGGCCCAGGAAGAAGATCAGCACTCTAGTTATGGCAAGTTTTTGAAATTGGCCGTGGAAGAAACAAAGTCCAAGGATCTCTGGGCACAGTCCCCCTCTTTTCCTGTTTTTCGTAAGGTGGCAAACAAAATGGCGAAACTACATGCATAAGTAGAGGACAAAAATAAATTTGCAAAGAGATCTCATGCCTGGATGGTAATACAGTCCTACACAAAATTACGACCGGCTGAATATCTGAGCACAACATATTCATACTACCTAAAACGGAAATTCATGGCCACCAGGTTTGGGCTTCTACCAAGCTTAGCGGATCAGCCCAAATGGAGATACAATGGGCCTATATTATGCACACTATGTGGCAATGAGAAGCAAGACCTCATTCATCTTATTTGTATATGTCCTTGTTTAAAGTCGACTCGGGCGTGGTTTTTGAAAAAGGCATTTAATGAGAGAGGTATTAGGTCTTGTAGAACTGTAATAATCAAGGGTTTGGATGCAACAGATCCCCATTTAAACTGTAAGGTGATGACATTTTTGATACGGTATAAACAGATAATAATGAAAATGGACAACAAATTCACCATGCCATTGATTGTGTAGTGTTTGCAAGTATCCAAAAAACGTTAAGTCCATCAGCTAAGAACAAATAAGAAGTGGTAGTAGGAATTGCAATATTGACTCCAATATTGGGACTGAAATAAGTAGCAATGGAAGCCCAGTTTCTTGGCAAATATAAATTGGACCATGTATTTTGGCTTTAATAGGTTAGATAGGTTTTAAAAGGATTTTATGTTTTGTTTTTAGTCACAAAGACAGCAATACTGTATACTTCCGCATGAAATCATTTTTTAAATAATTTTCTTATGACATTTTTTGCTAAAAATTTTAAGATACGGAGGATATAAGTATTTTCGATATTGTATGGTTTTTATTAACTGAAACAATAAAGATAAAAATAAAAAAAAAGATTTAAAACTCAAATTGGTGAGAAAAGGAAAAAAAAATCAATGAAGTCACAGAACGTTCACAGCAAGTGTGAGCATCTGGTATGAAAGCCCTGAAAACAGTTAAGGTCCAATAATTCCTCAGCCCATAAATCTGTAGAGAAGGGAAAACGGCAAGTCCCTCGACCCTGAAACAGAAATCATGACGAGTGTAAAGACACCGACATATAGGAGGTAGGGTAAGGACAAACCAATTAGAAAGTCTTCAAATGTGAGGCCTTGACATTTGAATCAAACTCTGTGAAGAGATAAACCACAGTCTCCCTCTGCCCCAAACTAGGAAGAAACCCAACATTGGGTCAGGGGAGGCTGGGCTCTAAATGTCGTTTAAAGTGCTCAGTGAGGCGTTGGCTGCAAAAGCAGAAACTGACTGAACTGATTCAGCCACTGAAATGGCTAGCTGTGCTTGTGCCCAACCTCCAGTGCGTTTGCATGTTCTGCGGCATTAAACACACTGCCCTGTTGCCCATCCATGACTCTGCTTTGCCCCGTTGCCTGTTACCATCTTCCTGCTGTCCTTCCACTTCCACAGTCCTCCCACTCTCGGACCTTCTGCCTCCTAGTTCCTCTTTCTGCCTGCCTCACTGGGAAGCCAGGGGATTGAGGATCTGACAGGTGGGTGAGGTGGAGTGGGAGTCATGATGTGGCGGTTGGGACATGTGGCCGCAACTGTGGTTGAGGCCAGGTGGAAGGAGATGGCCTCTGGTGCAGCTTGTGGAAGCGGCTCTCACTACGGCCCATCTATCTAGCGGGAAATTTGAACTGATGGCTTGCCACGGTGATGACGGTGGGTGGCACCTGCAACATGGTGTTTGATATGGCAGATTTACTCTGAGGGACGTGTGGTGTACAGCCTGTGGTGTGAGAAATAAAAGATGAGACCGCCCTGGGTCCTGGCTATCTCTGACAAAGGAAGACCACCGACATAGGTTCTATTCCGATATATGGGAGGGCTAGGTGTATCGCAGCGGCTATAGAGGCTGAGCGCGGGGCTCATGGTTCGATCCCCGGTGCTGGCGGCAGCTCTGCTCAGCACCCTGTGACTCTGGGCAATAGCTTGCTTAATCTTCCCGACTGCCCCAGCGCCTTGAGACCCTTATGGGTGATTAGTTCGCGCTTAACAAATACCAGATTTATTTATTTGAGCTGTCTTAGAATGGAGATACAAGCATAAAAAATCAGGTATAAGTTTACGCTGAAGAATATCTCCCTCCCTTCTTCCTCTCCTCTGGCTGTACAACTTGCCCATTTTGCTGTGAATATATAAATAGGAGCTGACGTTAGCCAGCACATAGTTCAGGTTGGCCCCTTAGTGGTCTACAGGATTAGCAGCAGTCTATGAGCTAACTGTGAACATCCGCCAAGGTGAGGAACGCGAAAGAATGAGCAAGCAAAATGGAAGAACAAGAAAGAAAGTCAAGAGGAAATACTCAAGGCAAAAAGGGAAGCTGTGGATGCTCCTAAGTTTGAACTATCCAATGTGACAGTACAATCGCAGGACGAAACTGTGAAAAGAGATGAGATACAGGAACCAGCAAAACTAGCAAATACAGTATCTGTTGATTCACCGAACACCAAGATGTTGGTGAGTAGTAAGGGCAGAACAGAATGAGCAAAATTACTAATTACTTTAAATAAAAAAGGGGCCCTAGGTAGGAGAAGTAAAGATGGCCTGGGCAATGCCCCTCATTTAATATGGTGTAACAGAAAATAACAAGGGTAAAACACAGAAAAGGACAAAGACGAAAGACACAGGCAACTGTATACGCCAGAAATTCATGGGGAACCTACCAATATACTTTTGATATTACTCAGACCACCTGACTGGCACTTTGTGGGCCTCCCTAAGTATTCGAAGTATTCAGACATTATACAAATAGAGGAAAAACAGGACATCAAGGGTTGAGCAAACAGGAAGAGATAATATTTTTCACCACTGCCAGTGATCTATCATGTCTTAATGATGAAGAACTAGCTTTCCTGGAATCCTGCCTTCCCCCTGTACAAATTCAATTGGCTAATGAAAGGAACAGTGATAGGAGAAGCCAAGAAAAACATATGGAGGAAATAACTATTCCAATGTACAACCAGAGACCCCTCCGGAGCAGTTTACGTACGCCTTTACCACGCATTGTTTGTATATATATTTACATATATAAACAATGTATTTGTGGGAGCAAACCCCACCCACACCCCGGAACTTACCTTAAATGTGTAGTAAAGGCATACCTTGTAAAAGCATATGCGTTCTAAAAACATGCCTGGTAAAAAATGCGTGATAAAGGTACAACGTGGTAAAAACCTCGTTCCCCCTCCGGAACACACAATGCTCTTGTTAATGAACTCTATAAGGAGGATGCTAAGTGCAATGTCTGTGGCTCTGACGTGGCAATTCCCCAAACTGGATATTCAAAGTACAATCATGCAAGAAAGGGCCGCCCATCCTGCAGCATTGACAGGAAAATGGTGACAATGGCTGACGTTTTTGCAGAGTCTTTTGGAAAACAGCCCAGTGTAGAAGATCAGGGGAGCCGCACAGCAATTCCACCAAAACTTAGCGAAACTGAGGAGATCCAGACATTGATCACCGATTGTAGGCAAGATAATTTATATATGGCATAGAGCGAACAAAATTACTGGTATGCACTTAACAAATAAGCGGTATAATAACTCAAAGCGATTGAACTTATTTTATCGACCAAGGCAAGATAAATAAGGACTCGACCCTGCCAGGATTCTGTCTCTTTGTTCTTTCCTGAGAAGAATTATGCCATCGATCGCTCGTAATTTATGTTGATCGTACTTTATAAACATTAATAAATATAGTGATGCTACATCCATTGCGTTTCAATTGTTTTATGTGCAGAAATCTAAGAAAGAGAATGCATTTCCTAAAACAGTGCATTCTTCTCCAAGCATTAGGCTATGTATTTCCATTGCAAACATTGATCACTAAACCTTTTTTGAGCGTAATACATAGTATTCCGAACGCAGAAAAGATGTCTCAATTTATATTGTATTCAATGACTTGCATGAGAAAAAAAAACAAGGAGGAATTTGAGGAAGTCCCCCTTATTCAGCAGCGTCTGCTTCTATTTTGATTAACAGTTTCTTTAGGAATTTTTTTCTTAATGGAACATCTGGCTTCCCACTCACTTTTTGGACCTGCATACCAAGACAAATATTGAGTTGGGGTGCTTGAACCAACACAGCACCTAAAGTCTGGGGAAAAAAAGTTATATAGTTCAATCAAGTTACATCAGAAGTCTAGACAATATCTCTATTTTAGTGTCTGTAGATCTTAATATGCTTTTTAAGAATTCGACAGATTATCATAAAACTCTTGCACAAATAAGTACTGGAAAGTAAGCATTAGGAAACACCGAAACAGCAAGAATCTGCCTCCAGTGCTTAATTTGCTCCGGTGGTTGCGGGTGGAGCGCACTGGCACTCACTTTGGGGACTGAGATTTATTTTTCGTCACCAGACTTTGGCCCACTGCAAGAGAGAGATAGACAGAAAACAAAATAAAAAGAACATAGGTAACAAGAGAAATCGGGGATGAAAAAGAACCTGCGTGAGTGACATAAAGTGACAGGGAGTGTAGGATGATGAAAGAAAGAGGCATGAGGTGAATTAAAACTAGGCAGCCATCATGTTCGGTAGCTCTGGCATTTGGCAGCACCAGCGCGGGGTCTAATAAATCTTTAGACCCTTCACTCTTTTCTTGTTTACCTTTTCTTTTCTCATCTTTTCTTTTCTTTTTTTCTTTTCTTGTCTGCAAATTAAACACTTAAGCATTGTCTACCTCATTGTTCATTCTCATTCTCAGAAGAACAGCTGCTTCCAAGAGCTACCTATGTGTTTTTCGTTAAGCGTAGAATCTTTGTAGTACAGTTCATATCAACCAACTACAATATCCAGAGCTACTATTTGAGATCCTCGTAAAAATGCTTTTGCTCACATTTTCAAACTAGATGGAGCAACCAAGATATGTCCCAACTCCTACGGACAACAGCTGAACCCTAAGCATCAAAATCCAAAAAGTAAATTTTTTTTTTTAGAGTTTTATATAGCGCAAACTAGACCCGAAGATATCAGGTATCAGAGCACCTTACATGAGCACCAGTTGCGTTACAGACGGAAACATTCATTTTTGTTGGGCATGGGGAGATTAAGTGATTTGCCCAGAATCACAGGATGTTGAGCATCGTTGCCGAGACTCAAACCCGGTTCCTCAGTTTCGAGGCTGACCGCTGTAGCTGTAAGGCTACATCCTCTCCCCAAATTATGATTAAAGCTGAAGAAGGGAGGGCAGGTAAATAAATTCAGCTCTGGAAAATATTTTAATACCAACCCTATATTTATTTAGTGATTTATTTATATATTTTTTCTATAGTGTAACTATACTCCTGGTAGTCAGAGCGCTGCACAAGTCTTTGAAATGAGAAGCGTAGAAGCATAAGATGATACAACCGGGGAACTCTGTACAGAACATTGTAACAAAAGAAGCACAAAAACAATTGAACAGAGAAAGTAAGAGGGATAACATTACAGTACGAAGAGAGGCATGAAAAGACAGACCATACGGTGAAACAATTTCAGAGTGCTGTACAAAGTGTTAGCAAATATATGTACCAGAAGAATGAGTGGAGCAATTGGAGAATGCTGTAACGCGATAACAGGAGTAAAATGAACAATCTAATGCTGTGAGACCTAAAATAAACAACCCAATAAAGAAGGAAGTCATCTTGGCTTACCCAAGTGTACATGAGGGGTAAACAAGATGAGTTAGTGGGGTAGAGTAAAAATAAATAAGAAGTGCTGTTATATCATCAAACTGAGCATCATTAACTGTAAACCACAAAGCTCAAATAAGACAAGGGAAGTGAAACAAAATAGAACTTCGGAAAGTTGAGAGCTTGATTGAAGACAATAAAGGGGCTTATTACGATGTCGGTCCGAAAGCCTCTGACCGCAGTCAGAAAGCTTCCGACTAGCGGTCTGAGGCTTTCAGACCGACATCGTAATTGGCTCCAGAGTGTCCAGGGCCAATAATGGCTGCTACAGACCATATTCTCTAACATTCCAGTGTTTCTCATTCTTTTCTCCCTTTCTAATTTATAACACTGTACCCACAATGGGTTGAATGTTCTAATAGCCTTTTAGAACCTTCTAACTCAGGCTATAAAGCTTTAAACACATTCTCACTTGTTATAGGAGCTCGCTTGTGTCTCGGGCCTATTACTTAGGGTCCGGGGGCATCATAAACAAACAAATGATGCGGTTCAGTGCTGCAAGCCATTTTGCTGCACCTAGCTGCTTTATTTTAAAAGCACAGGGATGCGTTGTATTAACAACAATATGACGCATCCGTGTGCTTTCCCCTGTGCTGGCACACAATTAGCTGCCATGGGCCAGCACAGGCACCCTTGCATCATATTGCAAAGGTGCCTGCGTTGTTTTTGTGCAGGAAGGTACACCTTACTGCACAAAAACAATAGTTTTATGGCATTTTCCTCTTTTTATGCAAGCTGTAGAATGCAACACGCATAGAGAGAGGAAAAAACGAGGAGAAAAGTATTCCTCCTCATTGATTCACTCCTACATTTACCCTAGGCAGACGTAGAATTCTGACACATTCCCAGCTTTACAAAACTTAGTAAATCCTCAAATGTGTCAGCTTCTATGGATTTAGATGGGGAACACCCACAGCAACACCCATGGAACGCCCCTTTCATGCAGAGTAATGAGTAAAAGGGGCCCATATTTATAAGGCCATGAAAAGTAATGCATGGGGACTTTACGTGTACTTGTGAATACGGGCAGGCACACTGTGCCACCGGTGCTTCACAAAAAGTGACGCACCGGCTGTGCATTGCCCTTGTAAATGAGGCACAGGGTCTTTAACAAATGTTATTGCCCTCGGCAGGGGATATTGCTTATACAGTGATCAGAAAGAAAGGGTATTTTCAAGGCATATGAAGGTGTTTCTCAACAAGAATGTTTTAGAAGGTATTTGAGGGCAGAGAGAGGAAGGACTTTCTGAATATGCCTCTGAACAGCGTTCCAGACTGAGGGAGCCTTGCCCCAACAACTGTAGCAAGTCAAGTTGACCATATACAGTGAAAATTGGATGGTTTTCCACAAAATGTAAGATTAGAAATATGTGGCAAATTGACAATGCTTGAAAATCTTGATTGTCTATTTGCCAGTTTCAGTTCAAAATATTTTATTGAGTTTTAGTAGGAAACAAAATACTATACAAAAAGAGCACTGAAAAGGGTACATAGAATTGTACAGCATAGAATAACAAAGCTAATAACAATACCAAATGTAATATAAAATACCATGAAGCCAATAAAGTACATATACAGTCTCAAATGGGAAAAATGGTAATAAAGAAAATGAAACTAAAAAGGGAAACAAATTAAAAGAACAGAATAGAACTACTAAATTGAACCGGTCAATTCAAATGTGAATCAGTTGTATATGATATTAGTGAAAAATATTCAAAAAAGTAAATCTATATAATTATCTTTAGGCTTCCAAAATAAATGATAATTAGAAGCATTATGAGTGACTCTCGACAATGTCAATTTAGCTCCTTTTCTGGTAAATATTATCCAGGACCATCATGCATGTACAGATAACAATTAAACTTTTTTCCAGTTGGTAGTAATTGATTTTAAAGCTGCAGAAATTTAAAAATCAAACAGCTTACTATTAATAACAGACATATTTGTGTAAGTAAGGATGATTTACAAAACACTATGTCAAATGACAATTTACCTGCAATAGGAAATATTTTTGTAATGATCCTCCAAACCTCATCCCAAATTTTTTTAACACTACTACATTCATAAAGAATATGGCGTAAAGAGCCTACATTCATATTACAAATCCAAAAGTTAGGAGAATCTAAAAGATTTGCCTTAAATAATGACTATAAACAATTAAAGTAAAGAAACTGTATATAAAGATGAAGCAATTGTGTGAATAAACATTTCTAAATCTGAAGTAACCTTTAGAGGAAAATCGTTTGGAAATGAATCAAGGATTGAATTACACAAGAGCTCATATTTAGAAATATCTGATGGTAGCAAGGAAAAGTTGTCGTAGTTCATCAAGAGTCAAAAAAGCATTATTATGATAAATATCTTTTAAATAAAAAATACCAGCCTTAAACCAAGTTTGCCAAAATTTAGGATGTTTGGCTAGCTTTATGAAAGGATTATACCATAACGATCAATTTAAAGTATGTGAAATCAAAGATTGGAAAATCATATCCAAACCATGTAATATCAATTTAGTAGATTTAAATATTGCAGAGCTTTTTAACAAGGCGGGTGAATTAGTTATAGTGATAAGAGCAGGTAGAGGAAATGGCAAAATCAAACTTTGTTCCTCAAAAAGTCATGAAGGCGAATTAGAAGGCTGTGGATAATGAACCCATAGGGAATGTAGGGGCCTATTAGGATGGCGGGCGGACTTTCATCCGGCCGCCATCCCTGCGGAGCTGGGACCATCCACCATAGGTGCACCGGTCCCGCCCGCCGTATTAGGATGCGCCCGCCACACTGGCGGGCGCATCCTGGTAGTGTAACATTTTGGATGGTGCTGCTGGCTGCAGCACCGTACGCAATGTCACAAAACCACGTATTGCATTGCGGTGCACAACGTGGCAGGCACCGCACGGCGCCTGCCACCTTGGGCATTACAATGTCGGGGGGTACCATAGGTACCCCCCAAGTGCAGCCCCCCACCCACCCCCCGGGGGCCCGCAACGGGCCCCCACAGCAATTCCCGCCAGCCCTTTCATGGCGGCATCGCCACCATGAAAGGGTCAGAACCGCCAGGCATCATGATATGGATGGCGGTGCCTTCCAGGCACCGCCACCATATTATGCCCGAGTTCCGCCCGGCCGGCAATCGTGACAATTGCCAACCGGTGGAAAAGCGGCGGACGGACTTTCCGTCCGCCGCGGTACCCCCCGCCATAGTAATATGGCGGGGGTAAATTATGTTGTGATGGCGGGCGGATCGGCACCGCAGGCCGGTCGGTGGCGATACGCCCGCCATCATAATGACCCCCTTTGTTTTAAAATAAACGCTTTATGATAATTAAGGAAATCGGTAAACCAAAGCCCCCATTGTTCTTAGTCATTTTTTATTTATTATAACTTATAAGAGAAGATATATTATTCCAAATAAACTTAGAGATAAGTTTATCTACAATTTTATAAAAGTGAAGAGGAAGTTGAGTAGATACCATAGAAAAAAGATAAAAGATTTTTGGGGCAAAGACCATTTTAATAGAATCAATTACCCCCCACCGAGATAAATGTAAGGCAGACCATTTATGAATTTTTTCTTTGATATGATTGACAATATAATCACAATTCAATGTGATCAAATGTTTAGTGGTGTGAGAAAATAAAATTCCAAGATATTTAAGTTCATCCTTTTGCCATACTATTTCTTTGTTGAGTACCATATCTGGGACACATCAAACATTCAAAGGAACAAAATCTGTTTTATTTGTATTTAGAGTATATCTTGATATCTGAGAGTACTTATTAATTAGATTTAATAGAGGTGAAATGGAAAATTCAGGCTTGCCAATATACAAGTGTACATCATCTGCACACGTGGACTTCTTAATAGGAACATTATTTATGAGGAGACCTTCAATTTCCACAGAATTCCTGATGGAAATAAGCAAAGGTTCAATAGCAAGAAGAAAAAGCAAAGGTGATAGGGGGCAACCTCGTCTGGTACCCTCAAAAGGAAAAATGTATCAGAAATATGACCATTAATGAAAAACTTGGCAGAAGGACCAGAGTAAAGAGCAGACATCTTATCAATAAGCAAGCTACCAAAGTTAAAAGCAGATATTGCCAATGAACCTTATCAAATGCCTTTTCTGCATCTAATGCTAAAACACCATGTGGCATCATTAAAGAAGAACCATTTTCAATAGTATGGAAACATAATCTTACATTATTTACCGAATGTCTATTTTTCTTAAAACCATATTGGTCAATATGATGGATAGTATCAAGCACAGAGGCCAATCTGGCTGCTAAAATCTTTGCATAAATGTTACTATCCTGATTAGTTAAGGAAATAGGCCGATAATTTGAGACATTGGTTGGATCCTTGTTAGGTTTCTGGAGAACTATTAGTAGGGCCTCAGTAAAGGTCCCAGAGGTTGAACCTGTATTACCAAAATGAGTAAACAATTTGAGTAGATGAGGTGAAAGGTGAGGAGATAATTCTTTATAAAATTCAGCAGGAATACCATCTAGACCAGGAGATTTAAGCAACTTAAGGGATTTAATAGCTGAATGCACTTCTTCTAATGTAATTGGTAGATCTATCTTAACTCTAACTGACTGAGTAATCTTGGGCATACCACACATATCTAAAGAAAATCACAAGCTGGAGGCTTGTTATATAAAGTTGAGTAATAATTCATAAATTCTTGAACTCTTTCTTAGTGAGATAAAACAATTTGACCATTAGAATTATGAATTTCATTAATTGGAATTTTATTTCTCTTAATACACAGATAATTTGCCAAATGTCTTCCAGATCGATTAACATTGAAACAAAATTTTGCTTTGCTATCAGAAATGTGTAGGCCAGCTCTATTGCTTAATGTGGAATTTAATTCACAACGGAGGTTTTGTAGAATTAATTTAGATTTGATGTCGGTAGATGTGATAAAGAGACGTTCATACATTGCTGTCTGTTTATCTAATTCTCTGACTCTGGAATTGAATGATTTGTTGTTATGGGCCATAATAGAAATTGTTGCCTCTCTAATATACACATTAAATGCATCCCATCTCTTAACAAGTGAAGTAGAACCTTCAGGGTTAAATGAAAAATATTCATTTAGAGCAGACAAAAGCTTTGGCTTCTTTTTCTCATTGAGGACAATATTAGTATTCATGCGCCATCGACATTGCGATTGTGGAGAGGAGCTATATCGTAAAAAACCAGAAATTAGCGCATGATCAGAAATATCAATATTATGAATAGCAGTGCAGGAAACTGAAGGGATTCATTGACGGGATATTAATATATAATATATACAAGGGTAGGAAATATGAGGATTAGAAAAAAAGTAAATTGTTTCTCTGTTGAATTATGTAGACACCAACTATCTACTAATTTAGTCGTTTAAAAAAAGATTTTCGAGTGAAAATGCCCTTTGGAGGACGATATTTGGTTTGAGATGTTCTATCCAATAAAGAGTCACATATGAGATTAAAATCGCCTCCAATAATAAAGCGGAACATTACCTAATTTTAGTATTTCAGAAGCAAAAAGGGACCAAAAATTAAGATCATCTGATGTTTGACCGCACACATTAATTAGATGCAAAATGATATTACCAATTTTAATTTTAGCAATGATGTAGCGACCTTCTGAATCTGAACTCGTGTTTACAATTTGAAGATGTATTTCTTTTTGCAAAGAGAATAGCAACTCCATTTTTCTTGTTAAGCGCCGGAGAAGAAATAACCTTAACAACCCATTTTTTGTTCATATAAGATAAAACTATTTCATCTTTGTGTCTCTTGAAGCAAACAAATATCAGCTTTATGTCTAGCTAAATATTCTAGAACCTTAGTACATTTCACAGGGTGTCGTAAACCTTTAACATTAAAAGAAACAATTTTTATACCAGTACTGTTATCCATTTTTATAGAGAAGGAAGGACAGTAAAGCAGAAGTAAAAACAAATAGATTAGAAGAATAAAAAGTAGCTCCAACATGGTGTAAGAGGAAAAATAGGAAATACGCAGACCAATACGAAAAAGACAACATAGACAGACATAAACACGACAACATAAAAACATAAATAATAGCCCAGAATCGCACATACGCAAATACAAGATCAGCCAGCCCAAATGAAGCCCACCAAGAAGAACTTAGAAAAATAGGCGAGTTATGAAGAAGAAATTATAACAGAGGAATCATGTGTCAGACACATTTATTTCCATTGAGAGTGGTAACTGCTGATCCAGGAATAGACGAAGATCCTCAAGGCAATTAAAAGGCTTGGAAAAATTATCTTTCCATATTCTCATGGTAGATGGATCAAAAAGGCCGTATTTGAAACCACAGCTTCTTAGCTTAGCGGTCTGAGGCCCAAAAATTTCTTGCATATTATAACAGTTTCTTTAGCAAAATCTTGGTCAATACAAATGTTATGATCATTAACCATCAAAGACAGGATCTCTCTTTCTGCTTTCCAAATCATCACCAAATGATGGTGATGCAAAACTTGAAAATCACTTGACGAGGTTTGGTATGACTTGGATTACGATGAGGAGGAATTCTATGTGCCTTACCAATTTCAAATTTCTCTGGAAAAGTAATATGTAAAATACCCCTTAGGAATTTTTCTAAATACTGTGCAGTTATTCCCCTCAACATCCTCTGGCAAATTAAAAATATGCAGGTTGTACTGTTTATTACGATTTTCTAAATCAAGCAACAGACTACCCATAGGTAATATTTTTGCTATAAGAGGCATCAAACCATCAATTTTGGATTTATTATCCTGTATTTTAATTGCATTGTCAGAAACCTTCATAGAAAGACTTGCCATATCTTCACGATTATTTTTAATTTCTGAGGCAATATTTTCTGTTTATGGAACAAACAGTTTGTCATTCCTCTAATAAAGTAGATAAAGAAGGTTCCTCAGACTCCACAATTTTTGTTTGCATTTGTTGAAGCACCATGACAGTGAAAAAAGCAGCTTAAAATGATTATAAGAAGGAAATAAGTGACAAGCTCTAAAAAAAGAGACTGTGCAGCAGCTAAAACCAACTGTGGGTGTGGTTTAGGCCAAAGGCATGCCCTTTCCTGTGAGGTAGTCCGCCCTCCTGAGAGAAAGCTTCGGCAGCAGAACACTTGCCTGATCGGTTAAAGGCTGGAGCATGAAAAACCCTGCAAAGGCTGCAAGAAATGGTCCAGGAATGACATCAACACAAAACTCCTGCCTTACTTAGCCCTCGAGGAGCAACTTAACAGGTACAACCCGCCAAAAATGCGACGTTATAATAGTCGATAAATATGGCTTTGCCAAGAGCTATCAAGCAGCGGCTATCTTGTTTCGTGCACTCGTGCCACTCCTTATGCATGTTTTAAAGACAGGTATAAAAGTAAAAACGTCTGCCCATGTACCCAGGAGCAACAATTCTTCATAGCAGAAAATCATGCATGTGTCTATATGAGAATGCTGTACCTGATAAAAACAATGGTTTCACACCAAGCAACTATTTGTTACCCAGGAGAAGGTTGCCTTTAATATACATTGCACCGCAATGAGAAATAATAATTATAATCATATGTGAGTAGAACGAGAGGCAGCTCTAAATACTGTACCAGGACATCCTGCAGATCTCTTTTCCAATCCATGGGCATTGATGCCTTTGCTTTGCAAGATGGTGGCCTCAAGTATTTATTGTTTCCGCCAAGCACTTTACGGTGCTGTATTAGTATTGCAGGGTGCTACAAATGATATGATTGTCAAGGTGCCACCCTGACAGGAGTGCTGGGTAAATGTGCCACACTCTGCTCAGTATGTCGGCCCATTGCAGGTGATCATTAATGTTAAAAAAGAACAGAGCTGCACATTATGCTTGGGGGATGCTCAAAGTTCCAGATGGATGCTCAGTAGCTAGAGTGAGGCAGAATACCTGTTACCTTGAAGGGATTGACCCGAAACACTCAGGAATCTGGCAGTAGAGTTATCTATTAGGCTATAAATACTGCATGATAACAGTGGACACATTACCCCAGTAAGTACAGGCTACAATACCATTGCCCCTTTCCACATTTTTCCTCATCATACAAAACAAGCTTTTGATGCTAGTTTTCACATTGCTGTCAGTATCTGATGAACACTTACCACGGCGGTTTCAGTTTCACGTTGACAGTCTAAAAAGGTACATTGCCATACCATGAGGCACACCGCTTCCCAACATGTAAAGAAAACATTGCCATGCCAGTAGCCACATTGTTCCCAGCAAGCCAAACACTATTGCCTAGGCAGCCCTCTTCATTGCCCCAGTATGTAAAGCCCTTCCACTATAGCACTATGCGCATTGCCCCCAATATGGAATGGCCTGACATAATCCACTCTGCCCACAGTATGTAAATTAACATACAAGTGTCGCTATTTTCTTTCCCCTTCCTTGCGTGACCTCCATTTCCAGTTGCATGAGATTGGGCTTACAGGTGCAGACCAAATGATAAACCACATACATTCCCTCTAGGTAGGTGCATGGAATCAGTGCTTGGCCATACCAGATAAGTGAACTGAAGACGTTGAGGTAGCGGCATTGGGACTGAGAGTGGCCGCAAGGCAGTACAGGTGGCAAGAACTCTTGCAGCCTGAAATAGCCCACCAGCAGCTCTCCACCATGCCTGCTTAGTTGAAAATAGGTGTCAAAATACCAGAGTACAACAGCATTTACAGTGATTACACAGGCAAGCACTGTAGGAGAAGGAGAAATGTTTCCCTTGCGGCATTCTCTTCTATATCTTCGCAATCTTGAATACTACCAATGTTGCTTCTGCGTTGTAGAAGCATTTTGTCTGTTAGCACAATCACTTCCACAAGTCATGGGACTGCAGGGTAATAATCCACATCCCTCCTAACTTCACGATGGACATACCTACACTCTAGCAGGCCAGTTAGGCCGTGTTTTGAGGTACAATGTACTGCACCTACAAAATGTAAGAGTGGTCATACTGGTCAACTTCAGCACAATGAAAAGCCAGTTAAATACTGGTATGCATATTGGTAGGCATAGTAACTTGTGTCTTGATACCACAGGGCCTGATTCACAAAGGTTTCAGGTAGAAAGTCCCTTTTCATCTTGATGGCAGCATTTGCCTTCTCTGCGAAATGGGGAAATGTAATTACCATCATTGAAGTTGGTGGGAGCCTAGCAGAACTAGTTTGAGATTTGACCAGGCTTAGGCAAATAGGACAACTATTATTACAATCATCTTTGGGACAATGCTGCCAAAAATCTATTTGCACTAATACATTCAGTTTTTAATAATAACAGAATGCTGTACATTTTCATACTCTAAAATATTCCTAAATCAACTTATGGAATGTTATTTTTAAATGTGCAACACTCGTTTACCAGAGAGGATGCTCCATCCTATACACTAAACTAGCATCTTGCAATCATACCGTTGGAGAGAATAATGTGACTTTGATATACTGTTCAAACAAACATTGGTGAAAGGGAAACATCGCTTACAACGCATGCTAATACAATGTATGCCAT
The DNA here is from genome assembly GCA_963921515.1 of Calotriton arnoldi. NCBI lineage: Eukaryota > Metazoa > Chordata > Amphibia > Caudata > Salamandridae > Calotriton > Calotriton arnoldi. The sequence continues at coordinate 487,276 of CAWUFW010010741.1, read as the reverse complement.
TACAATGCATTTGCCATTACAACGCATGCTATTACATCGAGAATTAAGGTAAGTGTTTAGTTAAGTACTCATAAATATTTTAAATATATATTTTAATACCAGGGTATTAGTACTTTTAAAATGTAATATTAGTTTTAAGTAATTTAATATTAATTCAAAATAATACTTGCAAGGGTGTGGCACCATTTGTCTGGGACAGGATGCAAGGGAAATAGGGGTTTTGGGTGGGGAGTGTATTAATACTTGGGTATTCATTTGATTATCTGATTATTAATATTTATTATGTTTAATAGTATTTTAAAATAATGTCATAGTAATTAAAAAAAATACTTGTGAGGGTGTGACATGCTCCCTCTGGCACAATATGCAAGGGAAATAGGGGTTTTGGGTGGGGGAGTGTATTCATAGGCAGGTATTAATTTTAATACCTGGGTATTAAAATGTATTATCTTTAATATTATTTGTAAGTAATTTATTAATATTAAAACATAATACTTGTGAGGGTGTGACACCCTTTGTATGTCCTGGGATGCAAGGAAATTGGGTTTGTGGGTGGGTGTATTCATACCCGGGTATTAATTTTAATACCTGGGTAGTCCTTTATATTAAGTTTACCATTATTTTAAACAAATTTAATAATAATTAAAAAATATACATGTGAGGGAGTGACACCCTTTTTCTGGCACGGGATGCAAGGGAAATACCTGGGTATTATTATTTATTATCTTTACCATTCTTTTTAAGTAATTTAATAATAATATAAAAATAATACTTTTGAGGGCGTGACACCCTGGCCTGGGATGCAAGGGAAGTGCGGGTTTTGGGTGGGGGAGTGTATCAATGCTCGGGTATTAATTTATATTACCTTTAACATTATTGTTAAAGTAATTTAATAATAATTAAAAAACATAATTGTGAGGGTGTGACACCCTTTCTCTGACACGGGATGCAAGGGAAATAGGGGTTTTGGTTGGGGGAGTGTATTAAAACTCGGGTATTAATTTTAATACTTGGTTTGCAATTTAATTTTGTAATAATAGTTTACATTTTTTTTTACTAAATTAATTTTATAATATAGAAATCGATTTTTGGGGAAGGGCTGAGTAGTTATAAAAATCATTATTTATGAAAGAATAGTTGATAAGCACTAAATAATATAACTTTTGAACATAGGTAAAAATGCTTATATGTACATTCCAAGTATTTTTTTAAATAAACAGTAAACAATATAACAATAAAAAGACATTTATTTATAATTTTTAAATAAAATAAATAAATAGGACACATAAAAGTATTTAGAAATTTTTATTTAAAAAAATATATAACATCAAATTCGATTTTTATACATAGACTTAAACATAGAGAACTATATATTATTTAAAAAAATACTAAGTTTATTAAAGGACTACATTAAAAAAAATTTAAACATGTTTTTAAATAGTTCCATTAGAGTGAGTGGATGAAATCATCCCTTTTTTCTTTTTACTTTTACAGATGACGTACGCGGTTGAGTGTCAAGATCGGAAGCAAGGAAGAGCTGCGGTCAGGTAAGATAAACTTTATTTATTTAATAGATATTGTGGGTGGCATACTTTACTTAATGGTAAGGAGAGAGGAGGGAGGTAGTTAGATAGATGTTATTGTTTGCTGGGATGGGTGGATGAATCTAGAATTCCTGCCACAGTGGTCAGGACCCAATGTTGAAGCTGGCATGCGCCTCACAAATGTCTTCACCGAAGAGCCATTAGAAAGAGAATAATTTGAGTTGTGGGTGGAGGTCTGTGTCTGTTAATCAAATGTAGTAAAAGCAATAGTAATTTCCAAATCTCATATTCTTTTGTGCTTGGTTGCCAGGATGTGTAGTTTTTATTTGTTCCAATAGTGAAATCATACCAAAAGACAGCCAACATGTGTTTCCCCTGATAGCCAGTGGACGAGGGCTTTCTCAAGGCTGGTGTAGACAATAGGCCACAATAAGTGGTACAGCGGTAGAATCAGATTGCCAATGACTCACATCCAGATGGATGTTGGTAACATGCACAATACATAACAATAAGTAACAGTAAAGACCCAAAAGATACTAAGTTTGTAGGTGAGAGACATGAAAAAAGGGCAGGGGATGATAAAGTTGAAGAGGAAAATATATAATTCAAATTATTAACGGTACGATATGCAGACCACATTGAGAGGAGTTGTCACTTATTATACAGTAATTCCATAGTGATTTATTAATATGAATGGTTCAATAGCTAATAACCATAATGTATCAGACGAACTCCAAAACAGGTTAGTGACGGGATACGGACATTTATCCACACAGGCGGCATGTCCGCAATTCAGTCTTACATTGGCAGCGTCATCAACAAAGTAGTTAGATATATCACAGTTATATTACAAAACAGTTAAAGGAGAGAGACACACATCAGTCATCAATTGCATCCATATTGTCAAAATTGGGGGCGTTCCAGTTAGGTAATAACATATTTAAGTGAAGAATTGTTTAGAGAGAGAGAGACACAACACCTGAATGAGCTAAGAATCCATTAGATCATTATTCGCACTAACCAAATTAACACAGTTAGGTTACACAGCTCCTATCCAAGAGAAACCAAAAGAAAGAGAACAGAGTCATCACTCATACATAAAAGGGAGATTGCTGTGGTGAAAAACATAGCGCTTAGCAGGGTTTCCAGCGTGCTGTCCTATAGCCTGAAATACAACAGCGTGTAAGCAATCAATAAAATGCCAGAGCTGAAAATTGCTAAACACCCTCATAGTAAGGTGGGTGTGAGTGTAAGTCCGCTTACAAATATGAGGGCCCGTATTAGGACGATGTCTATGTGAGCCCTGTCAAAATGCCAGACAAGGGAATGGTTAAGTAAATGGACCCGTACAGCAAGGTCAAAAGGGACCAAAGAGTTACCCGAGGAAAAATGTGGGTGACAGGGGGTCGAGCAATTAAGGTGGGGTAACTAAACTGGTTGGGTCCTGCCGAATTGGGTGGGTGGTCAAATAAATAGACCGTGGGGTTAAGCGGCAAGTAAGATACATAAAAACCCATAAAAATGAAAAGTCAGGTTATTCCCTTACCAAAAAAGTTCTGGCGACGTGGTCCCTGCGGTCCCAGGAACAAGAATGTTCCGGGGCGGGCCGCTGCCACCCACTTTTTTCCTCGGGTAACTCTCTGGTCCCTTTTGACCTTGCTGTATGGGCCGTCGTATTCGTAAGCGGACTTACACTCATATACATGAATCGGGTTCTGCGAGTCCAACCAAACGATTACGATGCTTCTGGACATCGTTCGGTCTGACTTGCATTGACTTCAATAGGAGCTTGTGTTCTGAACGAGAATACAGGCTCTCATTGACAAAAGGGGTGGTTGGGGAAAGCCTTGCACCCTGTGGCGGGCACCACATGGTGCCTGCCACACTGTGCATGCATGGGAAGGGGGGACCCCTTTGGAGGGCCCTGGGAAGGGGGGACCCCTTCGGAGGGCCCTGGGTGAAAGGGGGGCTTGCTACGGGCCCCCAAAATCAGATTCCGACAGCCAATCCATGTCTGAACAACCGATTTGGAAAGGCTGTCCGAATCTGACATCCTAATCACTCGGCTGGAAGCGTGGTCTGTAGACCTCTACGATTCGGCTCTGACCGATTTGTTTACTCGCAATGCCTTTCGGAACTGAGTCGGACCGTCCGAATGCTTTCCAGCCATCGTAATGGGTCATTCGGAAAAGTGTCCGAGTCAGTCGGAAAGGCGGGTTCTGATTCCGATTCGGACGAATAGACTGCCGTTCGGTGCCTTTCTGAACGACATCGTAATCGACCCCTAAGTTGTTTGCCTCACCTTACTAAGGTTTTCTTGTTTGCTTGGTCGTCTTTTTGCTGTTCTAGAACTGTTTCTTCTGCTGTTTTTGTGGAATAAAAGTTTTCTCCCTTGTGGTTGATTTTGGGAAGGTCTAAAAGTAAAAGTGGATTTTTAATGATTGATGTTTGCCTAGCTTTTGGCTTTTTAAAAAAATGTTTTTGTTTGCTTTTGTTGCAAGAGTAGTTTTTGGGGTTATTTTAGCTGTGAAAGGCTTTCCCTTAGTTGAACTACTGCTGGAGATGATGTTTGCAGTTCAGATGATGGTTTTCTGTTTATTTCAGCTGTGCAACAAAAAAAAAATGACTGTGAATTTCATTTTTCATTGTTTACATTTATTCAACCAAAAACAAATGAACACCTTCCCTGAGTCAAGTAACTGTTTGAGGTAGAATAGTAAATCTAGCAACCCCCACTGACCAGCACCTTCTCTGAGGCAAGGACATGGGGGAGTTAGAATAGTAAATATCCTCCCCTGCACTGACCAGCACCTTACTTGAGCCAAGCAGCCTGCGAAGTAAGAATAGTAATTTTGCCCCCCCACCAGGGACCAGCACCTTCTCTGAGGCAAGCACCTTGTAGAGTTAGAATTGTTATTTTGCCCCCCACCACTGACAAGCACCTTTCCTGAGGCAAGGACATGGAGGAGTTAGAATAGTAAATTTCCTCCCCTGCATTGACCAGCACCTTCCCTGACGCAAGCACCCTGCGGAGTTAGAACAGTAATCTTGCCCCCCACCAGGGACCAGCACCTTCCCTAAAGCAAGCATCGCTGCGGAGTTACAATAGTTATTTTGCCCCCCACTACTGACCAGCACCTTCCCTGAGGTAAGTACCCTGCGGAGTTAGAATAGTAATTTTGCCCCCTACCACAGACCAGCACCTTCCCCGAGGCAAGGACATTGGGGAGTTAGAATAGTTATTATCTCCCCACCACTGACCAGCACCTTCCCTGAGGTATGCACCCTGCGGAGTAAGAATAGTTTTTGCCCCCCCACTGACCACCAACTTCCCTGAGGCAAGGGCATGGGCGAGTTAGAATAGTCCATTTCCACCCCTGCACTGACCAGCACCTTCTCTGACGCAAACACCCTGCGGGTTAGAATACTAATTTTGCCCCCCACTAGTGACCAGCACCTTTCCTGAGGCAAGCACCCTGCGGAGTTAGAATAGTTATTTTGTCCCTCACCACTGACTAGCACCTTCCCTGATGTAAGCACCATGCAGAGTTAGAATAGTAATTTTGCCCTCCACCCCTGACCAGCACCCTCCCTGAGGCAAGCACCCTGCAGAGTAAGAATAGTTCTTTTGCCCTCCAACACTGACCAGCACCTTCCCTGAGGCAAGGATGGAGGAGTTAGAATAGTGAATTTAGTCCCCTGCACTGACCAGCACCTTCCCCGAGGCAAGCACCCTGCGGAGTTAGAATAGTTAATTTGCCCCCCACTACTCACCACCACGTTCTCTGAGTTAAGCAGCCTGCGGAGTTAGTCTTGTAATTTTGCCTTATTTGACACTTGAAAAATATTTCTTTTTTTAAATACAAACACTTTACAGTGTACTTACAAAAGAATTTCCTCTGAAATTTCTTTCAATTTTGATTGCTGTGTGAGTATGGTGAAAGTCTGTAAATGATTTAAAAAAATGTAATTTGTAAGTTAAGGTTAATTCAAAATTATTTTAAACATACACTTACTTTTGACAGAATGTAGGTAGGTGCTGGTCAGTACAGAATATAGGTATTGTATTGTTGGAAATCTTTTTCAAGTTCTGTGAATATATTAAAAATGTACACAAAATTTTAGGCTTTTTAATTCATTGTTTTTTATCTAAATGTGCTTCGTTTTACACTTACACTTACTTCTGTCAATAGATGGCAGTGTCTGCAATCGAAGCTGGCAATTTTCTCCTGCTACTGTAGATGTGTTTGGTTACCAGGGAAGTCAGTGCACCACTGAGCACAAAATGGTGACCGGCTTAATTTATATGTTTGTCAGTGGTCAACAGAAATTTAAATAAAAATATGTTTTGGAATCAATTGTTCTGTGTGATGCAGAACCTGACAGAATGTGTATTTTGTATGTTGCGTGTAAAATGTTGTTTTTAACGTTTTTGTTCAGAATAGCAGCCATTTTGGGTAGATTGTGGTTAGGCAGATGTAGTGGAAATGGTGGCAGGACACCATTTTTTCTAGAGTTGATAAATACTAGGATGTCTTAGTGGAAATAATGGAAAGACATCCCGTTTTTATGCTTTGTTTGTATATGCTGGTTTTGGTAATGAATCCACACTGTTTGTTTATTCTTAAAAGTTTATGTATATGTCGAAATATTTTAATTTAAAAATATATTTTTTTTTTACTGTGTCCGCGCGTATTATATGTGCATGTTTAACATGGTATAATTAGTATGCGTTGTAATGGTATTCGTTGTATTGCTATGCGTTGTAATGGGTGGCAATGTAATGGCACTTTTTATGTATCTCTATCAACATGCGTTGTAATGGTAGTCGCATTAGTATTTTTAAATTAAAACAATAATTATAGACACACTTAATTACTTTTCAATTGAAAAAGTAACATAACTAAATCATTGATCAATTATTCTCAGGTTATGAATATTTTATTTTAAAAACTACACTTCCAAACCACAGTAAACCCAACACCCCAAATTTAAACAAAACTATCCGGCCAATAGCACTGTAAGCCCCAGAACCCAAACCTAAAATTGAAAACCTAAATTAAAAATGTAATAAACAATTAAATGGATAATCAACAATTAAAAGATATAACATAATTACAAATTATTCCAGTAACATTATCTAAGGTATAATAATTAAAAACAACAACCACCCAATCTTCCAATAAACCTAACAATTCCAAAATTAAAATGTAATAACAAAAAAGTATTAACATTTAAACAAATAGTAATTAAAAGATAGAATATAATTAACAAATTATTTAGCATTTATTCATGTATATAATAACAAAACACCACCTACCCAATCCCCCCAAAAAACAAACAATGAGAAGACAGATACATTACAATATTATTTTATTTTTTATAAAAAATGATGATTTCAAATAATATATAAAATAAAATGAAAACCTAAAACAACGCAAGAAACAAAATATTAAAAACAATATTAAAGTAAGCAATATTTTAAATTTTGATCTTATAATAAAACAGTTAACTATCTATATATTTATCTTCAATATTTTAGTCCATGATATTTTTGTAGTCACCAGATTTTGACCATGGTATCATAGTCAGATAATATTTTTTAGTCGACATGTAGGTGGAATGCCAGACAATTCTCCTCTCTGTTTGTGTTTACATCTTGTCTATTCTTTATGGGGATAAGCAATGTTTCCTGACAATGGGCATGTCATTTGTCTTACACACCCTGTCACAGAACCTTAGAGTGGATAAAGGAGTCACAATTGGGGATGTAGAATGTTTTTGATAAATTCTGGCCAGGCTACCTGGGCAATTCACCTCACCAGATACTTTATGAACCTGTGAGGTACCCCTGGGGTCACTCCTCTCCTTGGTCATGTTTATCATCTATATGGTTCTATCATTCAAACTTTTTGAGGGAGGCAACCTTTTTATCATTCCTTTGAAGACACCAATATCTGCGTTGAGGTGGAGGGCAGTCCTCTCAATACTCCACTTTAAGTGCTTTTTTTGAGTGACTGATAATTAGTTAAGGGGGAGTTGGCTCTATCTCAACTTGACTGAAGCAAATTCCCTCCTACTTGTGACCAAGAACCTACTAAATTGCATCCATTGAATGTCTTCCTATTGCTGGTACAGTAAAGCTTTGATTTTTAGTCACAATATCAAAAACCTAGTAATTTAACTAGTCAATGGCCTCTTATGAATCTTCAGTCATTTCTAAAAGTATGTTTTTAATACGTTCTTGATGAAGCCCTACTGCTAATTCACACTACAGACAGAGATTTGGTTGTGGATGCCTTGGACTACTACATTAGTTTGCCCAAGTGGGCTGTTGAGAATTTCCCTAGTGGGATGTTAAGTCACCAATAATGTGAATATATGGTGGTGGGGACACACTAAGCTCAGGACATGAGACGTTTAGATTAGCTTGAAAGTGAGCTGCTTCATATTTTAGAGTTATCGCAACATCAGATTAAAGCACATGAAAAAAAAGATGTCTATATTAATCCCTATGAGGAAGCTCCATCGGTGGGCATCTGGCATGATAAATTGCTCCTCTTTGTAGGTGATATGGCACTGGTAAGAAGAGATTTAGGATTTACATTGCCTTATGTGGCACAAACGCCTCAAATTCAGGAAAGAAGGGCATTGGAGTAAATTCACAAGGACATTTATGTTTACGTGAGTTAGTACTCCTGTAGTACTGCTTTACATACTCATATATGCCTTTATGATTGGTCTCTTAATCTTGAAACTAATCCTAAATTAGGGGCATATTTACAAGCCCCTATCGCCACAGGAATGTCACTTTTTCCGACGTTCCTGTGGCGATAGGGGCTTTGCCTTATTCACAAGGCGTTGTTAAGCCACTTAACGTGGATTAACACCGCCTTGTGAATAAGGCCCCCTTTCACACTACACTTAGGGGCGAGTATGATCTGATTAGGAAAGCCCTCCATACGACTCGGATCCGGAGGGCTTTCCTAGCGAATCGCGCTGTGAGAGACCGACTGAACGAGTATGATGCATCCGTATGTTGACGGACTTGGTTCGCTCGGACTCCCATTGAACTCTATGGGAGCCTGTATACCGATCACGTACACAGCCTACCCTTAGCAAAAAGGGGTGGGTGGGGAAAAGCCTGCAACCTGTGGCGGGCACCCCAGGGTGCCCGCCACACTGTGCATGCTTGGATCAGTGGGACCCATGGGCACCCCCGTGACCGATTCGGAGGGACCAGGGTGAGGGGGGACCTGCTACGGCCCCCTGAAGTCCTATTCCCACAGCCGTTTCGTCTGCCCCATATTTACGGCCCCCTGACGTCCTATTCCCACAGCCGTTTCGTCTGCCCCATATTTACAAGGGTGGCGTAAATATGGGGACTCCGTTTCTCCCTTTTTAATAATACCAGCTACAGGATTTAATAAAATGTAGTTTCCACGTAGCCAAGTATTTTTTAAACCCACAAGTCTGACCCTCCCATTCTTATCAATAATCACTTTATAGTCCTCACCCTACATAGTGCACCCACGTCGCCGTCAGTCGCAGCACGCCCCGTCCCGCAGCCGGGGGAAGAACCCGATGATGAAGCATGCCGCCAAGGGACATTTTGGTGGGTAAGGGTTATTTTAAGAAAACATATCCTTTTCTTTGAATACTACAAAGTTCACTGGAAAGATAGCTATTTTTGAGTACGGGTGGACTCTGGTTGTTTATGTAAGAAAGGAGCTTGAGTCCACATTAAACCTCACCTCTCTCTCCCCCTTTTGTTTGATTTGTGGTATTATACTATGCCATGCACTGTAATTGTTAACCATGAATGCCAATTACTTTAGCCATTTTTTAGTTCAGCCAGGACAAGTTTGAAGTATTGCCTACAAAGCTGGCAGATCTGAGAGGCACACTTGTTAATGAGACTCAGATGAAAGGGTGTGGAGAACGGGGAACATGGCGGCGCACACTGAGGGGCCGCGAGTCACCCGTGAGTCATAAGCCCAGAGCTGCATGGTTGCGTACTAGTTACCCCCGAGTTGAAGAGCGTACCTGATGGGTAGCTTCTTGATGCTGCTCCTTCTTTAAGGTCAGTATATTGGAGGCCCCCGGCTAAGATTCCAGCAGCAGCAGTGTTTTTCTTCAGTGTGGCGGCTAGCCCTGGGATCTCGTGCTGGGAGATTGGCACACAGGAACTCCAACGCAGCAGGGCAGCTTGCGAGTGAGCATATGGCAGTGTCAGCACAAGTCAGAATGCTGCCAGGGGACCTTCCCAGCCTCCCACTGTGACACGCTCAGAAGTGTACAGTCGCCCCAGGCATTGGGGAATAGTAGGAAGGGGGGCTGGGAGGCAGTGGAGAAAAATCAGTGGGTTAGGAGTCCCCTGCATATGGATAAGAGCGGTCCACCCACCGGTAAGGCTGGAGATAAGGCATCAACATATACGCTGCGCACCCGGAGCATAGTGGCTGCTAAGGTGTGCCCGGAGTCAGATTTGTCTTCTACTGTTGAGATGTTGTCATGAAGGACTCGGGGAGGGGCAGCAATGTGTGTCTGGTGGGGGTGTTGGCCTCCTGAAGAGGAGAGGAGGGCAGACGAAGACTTATGGAGTGTAGTTCAGATAGTGACCAGTAATAGGTTTGAAGCCATTGCTTTAGGAGAAGAGTCTGGGCTGGCTGAGGAGCTACCTCTGAGAGGTCAGCAAAAGGAAAATAGAGGTGGGATAGCTAGGGAGGAAGTAGAGGAATCACTGGTAGACATTCTTCTGGTTTTAAAAGAAGAGATGAAATATAGGTTCAAGGTCTTGGAGGCTAATCAGGTGGGCATTCAAGCCTCCTGCTCTGTTTTGGCTCAGCAGCTAGATGAAGTGGTTGCATGTACCAGAGCATTGGAGGAGGAGGTAGGCTTGATAAGACAAGATGTCGTAAAAAATGCCACAGGCATAAGCATGTTGGCTAAACAAAATCAAGGTCTGAGGGAAGATCTCGAGAGCGCGGAGAACCACTCATGGAGGAATAATTTAAGATTCCTGAATGTGCACGAGGCTGAGGAAGGAGTCGATTTGAAGGCCTTTATAATCTCTCTGTTGCGGTATGAAGAAATTAATCTAGATCGGGAGATACAGAGAGCACATAGGGATCGTTTTAGGAGGAATCCTCAATGAACGAAACCGAGAAAGATCCTGGTTAATTTTCTTTCATATGTGGTAAAGGAGGCAATCCTGAGCACAGCTCTAAGGGGTGGCTCCTGTACGATTAGAGGGTTTTCCTTTACAATCAGGTCGGATGTATACAAAGAAACAGAGCAGCAGCAATGGGAACTAGGCAGGAGGATAGAGGAACTACAGAAATTGGGGGCAAAAGTACAATTGAAATTCCCGGCAATGCCTCGCATTATGTGGAACAATCAGATATTTAATTATCATGCTGTGGAAGATGTGGATGCATTGATAGATACCATCAAAAAGAAGGGAGTCAACTTCTGAATTTTAGGAAGTCTGTGAACATTAGGCATAGGGAGTTGAGAGCGGCTAGCGTGGCTTATTGCAGCTAAGTTGTCATGAGTGCTGTGTGTCTGCATCTCCCGGAGAAGCTCATAAGGCATTTGCATGCCTAAAAGCATTGGGAGGGTTCCCCCGGGTGGGGAGCTGAGGTGGGTGTGGGAATGGGCACAGGGTGGGGAGCAGTGGGAATAAATAAAAAAAAACATGTCCTTGATATTACCAAGCAGCTGTTTTCATGTTTAGGGGCCCCAGATAGTGTACATGAAGTGGGATTTGAACCAGGTTGATTATGATGGGCGTTGGCAAGAATATATGTTTCTTAACATGGAATGGTAATGGTCTTAGGACCCTAAGTAGGCAGAGACTGGTGTTGCCATATCTTGAAGAAAGTCTCGCCCACATCATTATTTTACAGGAGACTCACTTAATTGCAAGTGAGAGTAGAGTTCTCCTGTCCAGGTGCAGATGGGTGGAGAGTTATGTGGTGTTGCACCAATCAGAGTGTTTTAAGGGGGTGGCGATTCTGATTAGAAAGGGCTCTGGGGTGGAGGTTATATTCTCAAAAACTGATAGGTCTGGAAGGTGGATCCTGGCTAGTATGAGATGTGCTGGTTTTGAGTTTGTGTGTAGGATTCTATGGTCCAAACTTGGATGATCCCCAGTACATCGCAAATCTATTTTGGAATTGAGTGGAGTACACTGCCCGCTGGTTTTGTAGGGTGATTTAAACACACTATTAGACCCCATTTTACCCAGAGAGACTGTGTTCAGGCACTCTGGATGAGACAAGCCCTTAGGAATATGCTCCAGGACCTAGGGTTGGTGGATGTATGATGATATCTAAAAGGTCAGATGAGAGGGTACACTTTCCACAGCAAAAAATATGGCCATTACTCTAGGTTGGATTATTTCTTGGCTGATCGAGATTTGGCTGCAAATATAAAAGAGGTTAATCATCTTCGGAGTCCTATCTCTGATCATTCAGCTGTCACCATGTTACTGCAATACCCTGGGTATAGGAAAAACTCAAGATGGATGTTAAAGCGAGCTATCCTCCTTGATGTTGGGGTGGTGTCCACTCTGAAAAGGGCTACTGGCGCGTTTTTTCTGGATAATGCTTGCACGGCTTCCCCAGGTCTGATATGGGACACATTTAAAGCGTTTATTTGAGGAGTTCTGAGAAGCCAGGTGCATTTTAAGAATAAGGTGGAAAGGGCGGAACTGTCCAAATTGGAGCAAGAGGTGGGGACTCGAGAGGCTACCCTCCAGAAGCAGAGTATGGGGGTGGGTAAGGAAGGGGTACTAAAACAGTTGGAGTAGGTACAGCTAAATTATAAAATCAAGTTGATATGAAGTGCAGGCAGCGGTGGCACGCTGGATGTATGAGACATTTTGAGTAGGGGGAGCGAGCTGGGCCTTTATTGGCATGGAAGGTGAGGGTGGAGAGATCCAGGAACACAATTAAGGAACTGGTTGTCAATCCCCAGGGAGATGTCTCAAATAAACCTAAAGATATGCAGGAACATCATGTCTTATTTTCCACACTATTTACAGAAGAGGTCTTCTCGGAGCTGCATAGGCTTAGAGAGTGGTTGAAGTACATTGATCTCCCTGGGCTCACAGAAGGTGGTAAAGAGCGTATGGAAACACAGATTACTCAGGAGGAAATCAGGAGACATTTGTTGCATATTAAAGATGGAAAAGTGGCTGGCCCCGATGCCATCCCCTTGGAGCTTTATAAGCTCCTAAAAGAGGAGGTCGTACCAGTCAGGGAGATGTTATTTAATCTAGTTCATCAGGAGAAGGCGCAGATTTCTGATTATTGGAAGGAAGCCAGAATAGTACTGGATTTAAAACTGGCAAAGGATCCTAGGAAGGCTGATTCGTATTGGCAAATATCTCTACTGAATTTGGATTATAAGGTTTTTATGAGCTTTCTGGCAGGGAGACTGGCCAAGCTAGCTCCCCAGCTAATGCACCAAGATCAGAAGGGCTGGGTCCCAAAGAGGAAAATCCATGAGGTTACTCAGCAGCTGATCGGATCTATAGATCTTGCCATGGCTCAGTCTGTCCCTTGGCTGTAGTCACCTTAGACGTAGCCAAGGCTTTCGACTGAGTCTGCTGCGCTTACCTGCGGGAGGTATTGGCGGCATTGGGTTTCAGTCCCCGCTTCATTGCAACGCTACAGAGGCTATATGAAAATTCGTCGGCCAGAATTTTGCCTAATGGTTCATTGACCAGGAGCTTTGGTATCTCTAGAGGAACTAGGCAGGGTTGCCTTCTTCTTCTGTCCTCTTTATTGTTTGATATTTATATTGAGCCATTTGCCAAGCTTCTTCAAAGAGATGAGCAAGTTATTCCTTTCAGTTCCATCCATTTTAATAATAAAACCTGCTCAGACTATCCCCAGGGTGGAAAGCTTGGTGAAGGAATTTGGGGCCCTATCGGGATATCTACTTAATATTTTGAAGTTGGAGGTGATGTGTTGGAATGTAGCAGATTGGAAGGGGGAATCTCGGGCAGAGATCAAGTATCCGGCATTATTATTATAAATCCACTGGAGGCAATACCACAGTATGATTTTAGGGGACGGGTGGAGAAGGAGGTAGATACTTTGCTTGCCAGATGGAAACCCTTTCCCTGACAATCTATGGGCGAGTAAACTTGAATAAGATGATGATACTCCCTAAATTGACCTATCTTTTCAACTGTATACCTCTTACGTTCCCAAGACCAGCTATCAATAAGATCCAGGGGAAAATAGCAAGTTTTATATGGGCATCTAGTGGAGCTAGGCTAGCATGGAAAAAGTTGAGGCATAGGCTCGAAAAGGGAGGCTTAACTCTCCCGGATTTGAATTTGTATTGCATAGCCTTTCAGTTTGAAAATTGTAGGATGCTTTTGAGTAAGCCGGGTGGCTCAACCTGGGGGAGTTGTTGGAAGAGATGGGTAGGGAGAGGGGATCCGCTGGATTCCTGTATAAGTTCAGTTCCCCAAAATTCTTTTAAAAAGTCTGGCTAAAGGTTCTAAAGGCAGCAGTGAGTTTATGGATTAGAGTTAGAAGGATTGGCTACTATTCTGATTTTGTACACATTTGGGACTTCCCAGGTACCCCAGAGTGTTTGAGAGATGGACTGAGTATTCCACTATGGAGGGCCGGGGTTATAACCTGGGGGGGATTGTTAGCAGTGCAGGGGATAGTACCCTAAGTTTTAAGGGTTAAGACTGGTGGTCTCTATGATTAAATATCTACAGTTGTCCTCTTGGTTTGCAAACACTACTCAGGAGATAGGGGGTGCATGGGAATTTGAGTCAGAACTGCAGAATGTGAGACCTAAAAGTAAGTAGGTGCCATGTTATAATGGAAGTTTCAGGAAGCTGAGGATAGAAATATGAAGGCGCCATACTCCGCATGGTAAGGAACTATGCAGGAGACAGATCTTCAATCAGTGTGTCAAACTTCCTTGAAGTTATTTTATTCTGTGGTAAACCAGCTAACCTCAAGCGAAATCATTTCTTTACCATCAATAGAGTATACTGGACACGTAAAAAGATTTAAAAAGATTGTACAGGAGCTGACCCCCATATGTAGTAGGTGTGGTATTTTAAGAACTCCTGACCAACATGTTTTTTTCACCGGTTTAGAGATAAAGGCTTTTTGGTAGGATATTGAGAATGTGGTTATGCATATTTCAGGAGTAAATATCATGTTATGCCTTATGTTGGTCCTAATGGGGGTTGAAATGGCCTCTTGTAATCTGTTGAGTATAGCGCAGAAGGGCCTCCTGTTTTACATTATGCTTCTAGCCAGTAGGAGATCTGTAAGTGTGGGACTGATTCATCACCTCCTAGCATGACAGACTGGCTAAAAGCTGTAATTTGGAATTGTCATATGGATACTGAGAGTAAACCTGATGGGGCTAATGTGAACAAGATCTGGTTTGGCTTCCTAAGGTGGAGTGGTATGTTGGCCACGGAATCGATTGAATGAGGGGTCCTATGATTACACCGAGGCGCCGCCGGTAACGGGGCAGATGGCTCAACTGGTGTGGTGAGGGCCAGCGAAAAATGCAGCAGGCTGAGGGTCGGATAGTAACCATTAAAAGGCCTGATTTTGCAGAAGCTATGGATATATGACCTATTTGTGTTGACTTTAGGACTCTGGGCACTTTACCACTGCAGATCAGTGTTAAAGTGCATATGCTCTCTGTGTGAATAGTACTTCTGATTGGTTATACATGATTGGCCTATTTGATTTACTGGTAAGTCCCTAGTAAAGCGCAATACGTGTGCCCAGGGCCTGTAAGTCAGATGCTACTAATGGGCCTGCAGCACTGATTGTGCCTCCCACATGAGTAGCCCTGTAAACTTGTTGCAGGCCTGCCATTGCAGTGTCTGTGAGTGCAGTTTTAAACTGCCATGTTGTCCTGGCAAGTTCATCCACTTGCCAGGTCCAAACCTTCCCTTTTACCACATGTAAGGTACCCCTAAGGTAGGCCCAAGGTATCGCCATGGGCAGGGTGCAGTGTATGTGAAAGGTAGGACATGTACTGGTGAGGTTTACATGTCCTGATAGTGAAATACTGCCAATTGTGTTTTTCACTATTGCAAGGACTAGGTCTCCCATAGGCTATCATTGGAGCTGCCTTGTAACATTTTACCAGTGTAACTTTCAATTGGGAACAGCTAGAGATTTGGAGTTAGGGCTCTTTGAGCTCAGAATTTTAAAACACATCTTTTAGTTAAGATGTTTTTTAAATTGTGTGTTTGAAAAGTTGGCATTTTCTTGTTTAACCATCCTCTGCCTGCCTGTGGTATCAACATCTGGTTTAGACTCACAGGGGCCTGTTTGTGCATTCACATCTAGACCATCAAACAAAGGGAGTTGAGGTGAGCCCTACATATCCTGTTGGACCATCACCAGGCTGAAAAGCCTTCCTGAGCTAGAGTGGTGGGAGGAGCTGTCACCTGCACCTGAATAGGGATGTGCCTGGCCTCTCACAGTGCTGTCTCCCCCCTTGGAGTGTGTCTGGAGCAAGACCAGGCAAGACAAGAACTTGTGCACTACAAAGACAATCCTTTGAAGAATGCCAACTTCAAAGGCCAATTGTGGTATAAATATTGGACCTAAAACCACAGACTGGTAGAACACTTCTGGATCAAGAGGAACCTCTGCTAAGGAGAAGAGCTGAAGAGCTGTGAGGAGGAGTACCTCTCCTTTGCTGTGCGTTGCTTTGCTGGGTTGGCCTGAAGTTGCAGCTTCTACTTTGGAGAGGAAAGGGACTGGACTTTACCTTGTATCCTGATTGTGACGTTTCTCCAAGGTCTTGTGTGTGCTGGTCTCCTGTTGGAAGTCTTAGGGCCATCTAAGACATCATCTGCAGCATCCCTGAACTCCACTGCTGGGAGTTCTGACCTGCCTTGTGGTGCCAAATCCAGTTCCTGAGTTTGTTCCTGCTGCAAAGAACTGCTTGAAACCATAAAAGTCGATGGATCGCCCTTCCAGCACCTGTTTTCTGACACAGCACCGCCATGCGGGAGAATTTTCCACGTACTGCCACCGTGCAGCCGAAGAAATCGACATAGCACCTGTCAGCGGCCGAAGAAACTGCCACAGTCTGAGTCTCCGAAGTGGGAGACTCTCGCACTGACTCTGACGCAGGCTCTGCTGTGCGTCTGAAAGAATCGATGCATCGTGAACCCGCAGCTGAAGAAATCGATGCAGTGCCTGTTTGCCGCCGCCACATGGACCTCCAGCATGTCCAGTTTTCCACGCATCGCACCTGTGCGACAAGTTTTTCTGATGCATCACTCACAGACCAGAACCATCTTGGATTTGGCGCATCGCTTCCCCCTACAGTCCGGATTCGACACAACACTTCACCTGCGTGCGGCAGAACCGACACATCACCTCCCCGTGGACTCAGGAACTGACGCATCACTGTGTTTTCCAATGCTTCCCTCCTTTGCAGCTGTTTTGCCTTGTGGATTTTGATGCATCTTAGGTACTACGTGTAAAAATACTGCATTCATAGAGTTCTATGGACAGATTTGCTTGAAACCTTCAAAAAGTCATATTTTGAGGTCTGTATGTTGGATTTGTGTCATTTTGGTCTTGTTTGGTTTAGATAAAGATACTTTTGTTTTTCCAAACTGGTGTGTTGCCCATTTGTAGTGTTTTCACTGTGTTACTGTGTGTTATGTACAAATACTTTACACATTGCCTCTTAGATAGGCCTGACTGCTCATGCCGAGCTACCAATGGGGTGAGCAGGGGTTATCTTGGGTGTATAATCCCGTCCCTACATGGACAGGGTGCATACCACTGCCAACTAGAGACTCCCATTTCTAACTAAAGGATCATGCCTTCCCTGCAGGAATGGTCCAAGAATAGCTTTGTCAGAATACTACTGTCTGACATAAATATCCAATCCTAAACATTGTTTCAAAAATATTTTCCCACTGGAGTTAATAATAGTAAATCTACACCCAAAGGGTGATATTGTTGTAAACAATGTCAGAGATATGATATTTTATGTTAGGTGATATTTCTGAAAATTATATTCTGACAGACAACCTACTGGCTAAATGTAGGTCTCACTGTCGTTGGATTAAGCACAGTATCATGTTCAAGGCCCCTTGCGTGGCATATCATGCCACTCATAAAGGCAGTTCATATTTGTTGCAAGATAAATTGCTGACATCCTATCAAAGGAAATGCCTAGGATCCACCAATTCCCTCTTTTTGGATGTTTGTTGAATCAACAAGGACCGGACTGGGGGTCATGCACCTTGCAGTAAAACATGTTACCATGTGCTCTAAAATTTGTCTGACATCACATCGCATCATATCATATCATATGACAGAAGGTGCTCCCCAATATAAAAGACCCACACAGTACCCTTCTCAGTTTTGCTCGGCAGTGGGTGTTCTGATCATAACTAGTGGCATTACGGGTTTCCTTTGGTCGAGGAGTCCTTCTGATGATGCGGGAGAGTGTATTGTCAGTCTTCAACAGGTCAAGGAAATACCTCATTGCAGAAAAGTAACAAACAAAAGAGCAGAGTATGATTGTGCCACACATGATGTAACGGGCAGTCCTGGCTGCATCACTATTATTTTTGCACCTCAGAATGCGCATAGTACAAATTACCAGACAGCCTTGCAGTGCCAGGCAGAACTCTGCCGGATGGCAGCTGTAATGAATAGATGCAGAAGGGGTGTGATCGGATGTTTGGAAGCAGCAGGAGAGAGCAAGGAAAGCCCAACGGAGTTGTCACTGGCTTGGACCAAATTCATACACATTGTAAAAATGATCATGGAGTTAGAGAGCTGCTTTGGCTCATGAACCTTATGTTGTTCAGCACTGTTCTGTTTTTTTGTGCCTTCTCAGACCATCTATTCTTGCCAATCTTTGATTGACTCAACTCCCCCTAAAGACTCGAATCCAAGCACAAGCTCAGGCATGGCTGAGCACTGTTGCCATTGCATGTACTTTGGATATGGCAGCCACAAAAACCCAAGAACATAAGTTCACTGCCATGAGGACAGCCAAGAGCACCATAATGAAGAGGCACTTTGAGAATACAAAAACAACTTTCCATATTTTATTTATGAAGGGTACGCATTCCAAATGGCAACATAAATTATAGGAGAATCTCCCAGACCAAGAAAAGTAAATTATGTCTTCTGGTTTTTATGTCAGTTACACTAACTCAGTCTGCATACTATAAAATACTTGCTTGGTTCTTACTTAAATCTGTTAAATTTTATGAAATACTGATAATCTGATAATTTTTTTTCTTTCATAAAACTCTCTTTACCAAACGACTTCAGGATATTTTATACTTAATCAAAATCTAATAATGTCCATGTCTCAGGAGATGCACTCTCTTAACGCTATATTTGCTGGAATAGTTGCAAATGGCTTTGCTACCTTTCAAGCTCAGCATGTATGATGTAAAATGATTGTGCTTAAAAATGTTTCTAAAAACATTTGAGGTGGGCAAATTGACAGTGTTGTTGCTGTTGTAGGTGCACTCGGTGAGAAGGTGACAGGAAACTGCCTAGAGTCTCTTTGCCAGTATTTTGTATAATTTATGCAACACTCTAGTGGCCGTTTTTATCAACACTTTGTGCAGGCTTTACACAAGAGTGACTCAAGCTGGTGCGAAGTGTTGATTCTGGGATTAACATTCGAGAGCGAAACATGTTTTGTGCTGGAAAGTAGCCCCAAAGTAGCACTTTGCGATACTTTGTGTCAAGGGGGCATACACAGGGGTGATATACGGGTGCTCTCTTGCAACAATCTGCATCTATATCTACTAACATTGGTAGGCTGTGATTTGTGTTAAAAATGTATACCTCCTCAAGGCAGGTTTAACATTAGATAAAAGTATCCTTTTCTCAAAACGTTTCTAAATTTGCAAGCGTGCTGTACTGTATAGCACACATACAAAGTTATAAAAGTGTTACACTGTGTCAAAGTAATTTTTTGTGCTACAAGGTATCCCTTCTAGAACAAAACCTATGCTTGACATCATGCACACACCCTTGCACTATGGTGTAATATTGCATGCATAGCCGCAAGGCAGCTTAGAATGCGATAGCATAGGGAGATAGAATAATGGTGCCAATCGTAGCAGTTATGGCGTTGTTTTGATCTTTCCTTTTTGTGCAATGTAGCGCACAAATTTTGGTTGCTGCACGGTGTTGTGTGAATTCTTTGCAAACTGGCCCTTACATGTGTACATATGTAGTTTTGATTTATAGTTTGTACCCTCTCTCGATTGGACACAGTTATACTTCACTGATGAACTCTACTGGTCTAACTGGAATGATAAAATGCCTTTGTCATTCTCAGCTCGGTATGGATTGTACTCTAGGTAATCCCATACTTAAAACAGTACATGTAAAACAGAAATTTGAGTTGGGTTGAATCAGAATGTCAGTGGATTAATTGGTGCAGCCACAGGAAGCAGCAGCTCTCCACATAAAAATACCGAACTTCCGAGAGTTACCTAACCTATGCTTTGCTCTATTTAGTGATGTCAAGAGCAATATACATGCTGCACAGGTATTCCGAGATTGGGAACATGTGACCAAGGTTTGCATAGAGTCTCCAATTGGTGCTTTCACCAGTGGGCCATGTGACTTGTTTTGGTGACCAGATTATCAGCTCTTAAACACAAGTTATTCTTGTTCAAGATTTATCAAGAAATGTTTAGACTTTACTACAGATAATCACAGCAGGGAGAGCTGAATAATAGTTTATAATGCTGTGATTGTTAACCAGTAGGGTAGATTTCTTTGAGGTGATTAGTGCCTATCCACATTTCCCCTCTTCCGATTCCTACTGTTATTAAAGAATGCCTAGCAATGCCATGTTTATGAGCAACAACATTCAGCAACTAAGCGCATCATGCACCAGAATATGACCCAAGTGCAAGCGTTGGTTCTAAAAGATCACTCTGTAATGCAGGTGGCTGAGAAAAGAATCTGCATTTCAATGGCCACAGAAGAGAAACTTCCACCAAAATCACTTAAGCATTGCCCGCCTCCTAAGGAAGCACACCTTTAGGGTAAGATAGCCAAGGCACAAGAAAGATGTTGGGGCATATTTACCATTATTTCACGCAGCACGATTCAGCAAAGGAACTTGCTGCACTGCATTGCATGAAAGGGAGAGAGCAGAAATACTCCATGTTAACAAGGATATGGCGAATTTCTGCAGTGTCCTTGTACTGGTTCACTGTATGGTGCCTGGCGCCAACACTGCATTACAGCAGGGTGGTTGTTGTGCAGGAAGTGATTACTGCACAATAACAACCCAAAAAGCATTTTCCTCTTTTTATGCATGATGCAGGATGCATCATGCACAAAAAGAGGAAATAACTGAAAAACAAATATGTTTCTCCTTGTTACACCATCCTCTGGGAGGCGTACAGATGTGACTCAATTCCAGTTCTACAGACTTCTATAAATCTGAAACTGTGTCAAATCCATGGGTGAATGAAGGGGAACACCCAAGCTACAGCCTTGGAACGCCTCCCGGCTCGAAATGTAACATTACTAGCACAAGCAGCTGTGTTGTGTTACATTTCTTAACAGAGCCATGCAAGGCAATGCAAATCACCCCTTGCGTGGTTTTGTAAATCTTACTGAAGCATTTGTGTAGTCCTTGCATCATCTTGTGCGATGCCAGGACAACGCAAAGTCTTATTAAATTAAGGCCCAAGGTTATTTAAAAAGGAACTGGAAGTCCGTAAGCGATATCGAAATTGACATATCAGCTCAGGATGAGTCTCATCTTTAAATGGAGTGGTTGTTGAGACTCGGAGGTCCAGAACATATATGGCATACAGCCCAAACCAGAGCCGTTTCCAGCCTGCTAGGCCTCCTACATATGAACAAAGAGTAGAAACACAATGTGTCATTTTGCAAAGTCAGTGCCAACTGCAATAAAAGTATCATTCACTAAAATAGAATACTTACATAGATCACATGTGCCTCAACACATAATCGGAAGGGATCAGGGTGATTATTGAACTCCAGCAGCAAGGGTGAACCCCAAAAACACCAACTCTCATTGTTGAAATCTGGAATGATGTTTGAAGCAGAAACTGGATACCCTCAAATCCTTTAAATAGGATAAGTCCCTAAAATAGAAATAATGGGAGTGTACATTAAATAAGGAAATAAGATAGGCTACTCAGCACTGCCTTTCTCTCAAAATATGACCTGAGGGTGGGTACACCAATACTCTCCAACTCAACGAAACAGGAAAAAGAAATGAAAAAGGTTAAAAGGGAATGTAACCTACACTGAAAGCACACAAGCTCTCAAAAACCAGAATTTGGTGAAAGGGTGCAAGATGGGAATGGGTAAGACAGATCTCTGTTTGTAGACAAAAAGTAAGCAAAAACCAACCATGAGAAACCTAAGCTGTATAGTACTCAGCAGAGCCATGGCTCAAAACCCATAAAAAGTATGCCTCAGGAACACCTCATCATGGCCTTGACTAGAAATGCTGAAAATTTGCACCACTAAACCTGTTCGTCAAGGTCGTATCTCATTATTTTAAATAAAAACCTTACCTTTTTTCTATAGAATAAAGGCTACAGAAAACATAATTTGTCAACAGTAGAAGGCAAAAAATGCCTTGGCTGATCTTAGATCTTCAATTTTTAGAAACCTTTAACTCCAGTGAGATGCCACACTGCCTGCTCAGCAATGCCATGACTCCTGAAATCCTGCCACCTTACTAGCAAATTCTTAGATAAATGATCAGCAAGCGGCAATCTCAGTATGAAAATTAGGTGCCTCAACACCCTAATCCTATACGTTATACTTAAACAGAATGGGCTGGAAGCCCTCTGATGCCGAGTGAGCAGAGTGTCTTGCTGATGTAACTTAAAAAACATGGATTCAAATTATTGTTGATACCTTTTTTAATGTATTAGACATCATAAGTTGTTTACACAACTGCCATGTGTTTAACATTTTCTGATACTTTTTCAAAGCTGCAATGACATCATAACAACATGTTTTGAAATGAAAGGTAAAGTGACTGTAGTTCAATAAAGACCACCTCAACACACTCCAAGCATCTGCAACAGGTGGATTTATGGTTTCTCTCTGGGTATAATCTGACATTATTCAATGTTTATATCAGGGGTCTCATATTGAACAGAGTTATTGGTTAATCCATTATGCTTGAGCTATTAGATAACTTGTAGTCATTATGGGAGAATCAAGATTTTCTTCTACCTGCTTGTACTTTAATTGTGGCCGGTGATTTGGACACTAGCTTTGAACCTATTAAGGTCTTCTCAGATCTAACTGAGGAAAAGGAATCTATCTGAGGTATCCGTCCAACTCAACTGTCCCCGACGTGTATCCCTCTAAGGTAGCTTGTCAGTCAGCTCTCTTGGCCATACATCCTGGCCTAAGAGCTGTTAATGGTAGGTCACTGTCTGATCATCCACCTAAATCAACATTTGTGTCTGGAAACATAATTATATATGTTGATTATAAATTAACAAAGCAATACTAGCGGCATCTTATGAACACCATATTAGAGATTCCTATGGAAGAGAGTGATCGCAGCTTGCTGATTTTATCTTTGAAATTATGTCACTCGCAATGCAAAAACACTTAAAGAATGATAAATCTGTCAGAATCCGAGTATACAAAACAGAAAAGGTTTAAATGGGCTGATGTTGTTCACAGGAACATTTTCCTACAATGTATGTTAAGATTTTGGCAGTGCTAGAGCTTTTCTTTCAAGATATATAGGAATCTAACAGTCTCATTTATCTGCATCAGAAGATGGAGGAGGTCATATAGCCATTTTTAACAAAAATTTCAAGCACAAAATGTAGGTGCCAGGGTGCAAACAGTTGGTATAATACAGAGTGTTGCCAGCAGAAGAAAGATGTTATAGAAGCTATTAAGAATAGACATAATGAAGAGGTTTTAAGAATTCATAGAAAATACAAAAATGTATAAAAGAATAAAAGGAATGACTGAGTTCAACAACAGCGGGAAGAACAACTGATTGAAACTAAGACAGATGATACATGCCCATTCTGACATATAATTACTCATTGGTTACAAGAAAAGATTGTAGTACCTGCAGTGGATATTGAAGAAGAATGTTGATATGCTCATCTTCCCTTCCTACCCTCTTGTAACACCATATTTCAGGATAGTGAGGATAGTAAGAAGGTCCATTAGGAGTATGGTATTCTTGAGGATGTGATACCAAATCCATTATCATTTACATTAGATGAAGTATTTGACAATTCTAGGTCTCAAAAAGGTGGTCGAGCCCCAGGCTTTGAAAGTCCCAATTTACTTATTTAAGTGAGAACCACATATCTGGAGACCCAAGTGTGTGATTTAAACTGTTCCTATCTAAAAAAAGGATGTATCAAGGATGATGTTGACTAGAGACACATCAGTATCATAGATAATAAACAAAAAGTATTTGAAAGAATCTTTCTAAACCATATTGTGGATTGGATTGTTTCTAATATTATACTTTATCACTGTCAGGCAGGCTTTCATATCAAATCAGCACCCTTTGTTTTCAACTGTTTTTATTATAGCTTTTAACAATCTACACACCGTCGACTGTTACAGTAAAACCACAATCGCAGCAATAGCATCAAGTTCATCACTTCTTCCGTTCTCCACCTTTCCCCTAATGGTAGTTTCTGTCCCAACCCCCTCTCTCTCCTACCCAGTCTCTATTCCACTACCCTGGGACTCCCCCACCAGCCTGATCAATTCTGTTTTAAGTGCCCTTTTCAGCAGATTGCCACAGGTATTTAATATACGTCCCTTGAACAAGCCCATAAGGATTTCTCCACCCACCCCAAATGTTCACAAACGTCTGAGGGCACCCTCTGGCTCTATAAACCACCATTTCTGCTTACATACATAAGTCCATACCTGTGATCCACTATCTTTTCGTGGACAGTTGTTGTTTACCCCAATACATGGCAATATTTCTTTTCACTAACATGAAGCATAAATTACAGAACAGCAACTGTGCACGGGTAAGATCCACATCACACAGTATCCCTAGAAGGAAGTATTGCAGGCTGTCTGGAATGGTGACCCCCCGGGACCACCTCTAACTCCTCCATAATGATCGCCCAATATTTGGCCACTCCAGGGTACTCCCAGTGGGTATGTAGGAAGGTGCTCCTGTCCACCCTGCATCTTAAACACTGTGGGTCTGCTGCCCTGCCCATTTTATGAAGTCAGGTTCCATTGTAATAGAGTCTATGCAAGATATTTAATTGAACTAATCTCAGTTTAGATTGAATGGCCACTAACTAGGGGTGAATGAAGGCCACCTCCCTTTCCACATCTTCCATATGCCCCAGGTCTCTCTCCCAGGCTGCTCAGAGGTTTCCCAGGGTATCTGGTTTATTATTCAGTATGGTACATTAAATCTGAGATGCCACCCCTGTGCCCAGGGCTTCACTGCGGACCCGATCCTCTAAGGAGCTAGCCTCAGGGATTGAAGCCCAATCTGAGTGTTCCGCCTGCAGGATGGGTTGCAACTGTAAAAACTTATAGTGGTTGTGTGGGATCCAATTTCTATTCACTTTGAAGGACTTCAAATGATTTCAACTCCCCGTGGCTAAAACATTGCCCATGGTGAAGATATCAATAAGGTCTTCTAGGGGGAATTCCTCAAGCCTCCGCACTTCTGGAAATATGTGGCCCTTCCGCAGTGGAGTGCGCCCAGTCTCTCGGCCACACCACCCCAAACTTCAATTGGCCTTGTCCCATGCCTCCAGGGTGGCCCGAGTGAGATGCAACAGAAGACGCATGCACCTGCGGTTGCCATACAGATAATGTAGACAAGCGTGGTCTTCCACAACTGCTCTCTCCAGTTTGGAAGCGGGTCAAGTCTCAGAGCGAACCCCCATTCGTTAATGCAATGGAGTTGCACTGCCATCCTGCATTCCTCTTTCCTTAATTCTAGGAGCCTCGAATCTTCCCCGCTCTAGTCATTAGATAACTTGTCTCCCTGTCCACAATCTCTTTCTCCAATTCCTCTACTCTCCAAGCCATTTTGCATTTCTCCTGTGCTATTAAGTTTTGTCCCTGCAGACTGTTTTATACTCCTCCCAGAGTGTCACTAGGGAGTACAGAACCAACATTTTCTGCTAAATACAGCTTAGGTGTCTCCCTCAACTCCTCTACCCACAGGCGATAAGTTTCCAGCCCCTGCCATCTCCCCGCCCTGCCTCCTCGCGTCCCAAAGTAAGTCTGAGGGGAGAGTGGTCAGAGATTTCCTGGGCTAGCTATTCGACCTTTTGAACCTCTTTCACTGCGGTGGCTAGTACAAACACATATTCTATTAGAGAGAAAAGGATTTATGGGCCCCTGAAAATTAGGAATACTGCCTGTCTTGGGGGTGTTTCAGTTTTCACAGGTCTGTCAAGGCCAAAGTGTGGGTGAACTAGGCCAATTCAGTGGCGTGCTGTGAAGCCAAATGGGAGAGGGGTCTGACCTCTCTCTATTGAGGAAGTCATTAAAGCCTCCCCCTATGATGTGTCTTATAGCTGTAGATTGCAGACGTACGGGTCCTATCGCCTCATGAACCTTTGGCTGTAATCTGGGGGAGGCATAGACATTTAGTATAAATATGGACTGATGACCCCAAGTGCCCTGGACACCAACATGGCATCCCGTGGGTCCTCCCATTTCTTGATCAACTTAAATGGGGAATTCTTCCTCATTAAAATCACCATCCCTGGTAAAGCCTCCATGTGTTATCAATACATATGGGCCCCTCTGGAGACACCAACAGTGCGAACTCAGGAGATGAGTTTCCTAGAGCAACACCAAGTCAGGCTCCTGTCGGTGGATAAACTGGGCTCCTAACCCGCATTTAATTATGTTGACTAGACCGTTGGCGTTCCAGGAAAGGATTCTCAATGGGGCTTGGTCTGCATCAGGTGTCGTCATTGGACCGTCTATGCAACGTGGGAGCAAAAAATGTGTCTGGGATTTTGTCTTGATTCTGCATTTCAAGTCAATCTAGTGTGTTAACTGCAGTGTAACTATAACATGGAACAAACTTCCCCAACTGGTCCCCCCTCTCCACATTTCCTGCTTGTGAGTTCAGAACTACCCACTTCCCCAACTTCAGAAAGGTCTGTAGCCCGCCCATTGCTCCCACTCCAAAAGTATAAATTAAATCAAAGTTCCCCCTTACCCAAATCCCACACAAGTAACAATGAACTAAAATACTTCATTAAAGGGGGTGGCTTGCTGCCCCCTCCAAATGAAGGATACTGAATTTGTTATAGTCCTACCCCTTCTCTCACAGAGGTCCCCCTCACCTGCCCCACTTCGGGGGGAAATCATGTTTAATGTCTTCCTTCACCAGCCTCTGGCCCGTCACAGGGAGCCCTCTCCTCCAACACTGGGGTGTTCCCCACCTCCCCCCGCTCCGGCCCGGTTTGTCTTTTGTGAGCTTTCTTGACCAGCTCCTATCCAGCCAGGTTCAGTATCTGAGGAATCGGAGAATCCCCCCATGCATCGACGTACTTTCCGCATGGATTGTCTGTGCCTGCCAGCTCGTCCTCTACCCCTCGCAGGTACATCACCCCAGTCTCCCCATGATGGATGCGGAAGGGGGTCATAACGGGTAAGCTCTCTTTTTTCGGCCACCCACTCCCATGCTGCCTTAGGGGTCTTGAAGAAAAAAGATTTGTTTGTATGCACCACTCTCAATTTGGCTGGAAAAAGGAGCATGTAGGATAAGTTCATCTCACGGTGTTTCCTTTTCACTGCCTCAAACGATTTACATTGGGTTTTGATTTGGCTGGTATAATATGAGAAGATCAGTATTCGGGAGGGATGGTACATTAGCTCCCCTTTTATGCATGCCTCTCTTAGGATTGTATCCTGGTCTTGAAAGTTAAAGATACGAGCAATCAGTGGTTGTAGGTGGGCCATGGGGGAGCTTTTGGTGCAAGAGCTCCATGTGCTCTCTCGATTCCAAACCACTGCGATAATTCCCGGCTAGGTATCCATGTCATGAGCCACTCCTCCCAGAAAGATCCTGACGAGGATATCTCCAAGGTCTCCGGGAAGTCCAGGAACCGCAGGTTGTTGTATCTGGACCTGTTCTCTATACGCCAGCACTCTAGTGGAGGCCACAAGTAGTTTAACTTCTGCATGGAGGGTAGACATCTCATCCTCCAGCATCGCTACTCAGCTCTCCAACTCTGTCACTCTTTCATCCACATCACGAAAGTCCTGTCTCAGGAGCACCACGTTGCCCCCCACCGCCCCTATTTTTGTTTCAACAGCCACTCTGGAGGATCTGATTTTCTGCAGGATCATTGCTGTGCCAAAGGTACAGTGGTCAAGACGGGGAGCATCACTCTGGGAAGTCCTTGGCATGTCCCCAACGGGAGCCGTTTATCTATTTATTGTGTTTTGTGAGGGGGCACTGGGACCAATGGGCTTCCCCATTGTCTCAGCTCCTGGCTCACAGCATATAAGAGCTAGGCCTCGGCCTCTGTGGCAAGCGTGGCCTCCAGATGCAAGATGCAATAATCGGGGCTGCAGGAGCAGCAGTTACTATCTGGGAGCAGTCATCTCTGCTCTGATCTGGCATGAGGCTCCTCTTTCTTCGTGAACGCAGGTCCACTACAGCCTGCCAGTCCAATACTCCACTGACCCAGAGTGGCACGGGCAGCTAGACAGTGCTCATTCTGATCCTGCCCCCATGTGTTGCCACTATGTTGCGTTAGTCCTGGGGGTGGGTGGCTGGGCTCAGCATTCCCCACTGGGGGGGGGGCTCCTACTCAGGTGTCAATCGTATCCACTCCTTGAGGACTGGGCCGCCGTCCTCAGATGTCCTCTCCAGGCCGGCAGGGCAAACCCGGGCCCAGCAGATACCTGAAGCACTACACACCTCCTATCTCTCCAGGAGGCCCCGGCTGCTTCTTCTCTGGCTGCTGAGCCATTGCTCTTCCCAATGCAGGCGCGATGATCCACCCGCAGTCTACCTCCCTGTCTAGCAAGGTGCCGCCCCAGTTGCTCAGGCCAACGAACGTCTCTCTCCCACACACTATCCACCACAGGAAATGTCCGCCTCAACCCCTCCAGGCCAGGTGGGGCAACTGCAAGAGAAGGATTTAACAGGGTTGTGGAGGAGGCTCAGGAGCTCTATCACAGAGCGACCGTCGTCTTGGATGGCTCAGCCACACCCCGGAATCAGCACCATTGACCAAGTTGTCAGATTCCATCTTTTGGTAGGAAATAACGTCAAACAAAGGAATTAATTAGCTCATGTGATATTCATGGACTTAAAGTCTGCTTTTGAGAACATCTCTTGTGAACATCTGTGGATGTTTTTGGTGTCTTTGGGTGGGCCTTTGGATTTATTCAATGTTCTAGTAAAGCAACATGAGAATCATAATATGCAAGAGTACTCTAAGGACCCACTTGGGAAGTAAATTAGCCTTTTTTTCATCGAACAAGGGCTATGTCAGGGGTCTGTACTAGCCCCAACATTATTCAATCTTTTTATTGGCAACATGGTGGGCTGGCTTAGTAGGTGCAAACAAGATGCACATCCTTGGTTAGCACTAACATCATAACCCTTTTTTTGCTGCGGATACCCTATTCGTTTCTTACACCCCTATGGGAATGTGACATTTGTTTGTTACCAAGGTTATTGTACTCTCATTGGTTTAAGTAGTACATTAAACAGACAACAACAAAGGTAAGGCATTTAACCAAAATAAAAGATTCTGTGGTAATGTGAATTCGAACAATTTCAGTTTGTAAAGTGTGATGGACTTTGACTATTTAGAGTATTAGGCTAAGCCATAATGGAAAATGGAATTTCAACAAAGGCCTCACAATTCTTGGTGTCTCAATGAATGGCCAATTTAATGGGTAGAAAGCTTGAAATTGTTGTTGGTTCGTTTGTATATGCTTTCCTATTACATGAATAAGGCTCATTATTCCACAGATTAGTGATCAGAGATATAAGAAATGTAAACACCTGACTTCAGAACAGCAAAATTGCCAATTCATCAAGATGAGTAAGCAAATATTGGACATCGTAACTTTGAAACACACGTGTGAAACATTTTTTTTCTTTAATTTCATGTTTGTTGTTCTTAATTGCAGCCGGGACCGTGCAGGTAAGAGCGGTGGGGCCGGGAGGGGGGTATTTCGACAGACGATGACGAGGGAAAATTGAATAATTAATTAATTTCCCTCGTCATACGTTGAAATCCCCCCCCCCCACCCGGCCCCACCGCCCTACCGCTCTTACCTGCATGGGCCGCGGCTGCTTAATAGACACTGAAGAAATACTGAAGGTGTGACAGCCTGCACATGTTTCACCCCTTACTGGTGAACATGCATGGAGCTTTTTCAAGGCTGTGAGAATTTTACCATTAAATAAGCAGTATTTACGTCAGTGCAAAGGCTGGTATGGGAACGTTACCATTGGCTGATTTACCTAATTCCCGGGCAAACAGGTGTAAACGTTTGGGACATTATCCTTTCTGACCAAATATCGTGGACAGTGAAGAACATTTTTTGTTTCTCTGGCCACAGTAGGAAAGTCACTGAGAAAATTCCTAGCACCTTGGGTAGGACGTTTGTGTATAAGATGTTATGGGGATGCCTTAAGTCTATGTAAGATAGATACATCACAGCTGTTTGTTTTTGCTATTTCTAAATACCTGCATTCAACATGGAATAAATGATTAATGACAACACATGTTCAACCCGATGAACAACCGGACTGAAGAGGGATGTACAATCTGATTTTAAAATTAAGTGTGTTGGTTGATACTCAATATGCTCCCTGTTGGTCTTAAAATGTATGGTCAAACAATCATTTCTATTATTCTTTTGCAGTATATAGCCCTGGAAAATAGTACTTGCACGTAGATTTCGTATGTAGATTTTTAATGCATATGGTAGTGCTGGAAATTATGGTATTGTTTTCCTATGTATTGTATTGATTGTATATGTGTTTTATGGATTTAAATTTTCTGAAATACACAATTAATGATAAGTGAGGTTAGCATTATGACCAATTGCACTTCACATTCACTGATTTTAACTGTATTATTTGGTACTCAGAGGTTGCTTTTAAAGTGAGCAGAATGATGGCATTCATCAGATAAACCTATCGTTTTTCATTTGATAAACTGAAAATGTATTGTAAAATATTCATCTTACAAAATTAAATTATATGTGTGAAACTGCTGAGTTGCTAGATTCAAAATTCAACGGTACCAGGATCCATATGTACTTAACTTTGAGTATTTGTAACAATAATTTACAAACAATTGTTGTACATTTTAATTTGTGACAAAAACATTCCATTTTTATTTATTTATTTATAAAGTTTTATATAGCGCGAACTTGACCCTAGAGGGTATCAGAGCGCTTTACAGATTAGTTAAATAAGTAGAAAATAGATAACCAAGAAACATAAACGATGACGATGTCCGTTGCAATCAGGAGTGGGACAGTGAGTTATAAACCAGTACTTAGACGGCCTGCAAGCCCTGGTTGGAGAACAGCTGGTCAGATCAGTATCCAGAGAATGAGTTTGTGGGTTCAGGGTAGAGATTTGTTCATTAAAAGCAGTTTGACTTCTTTTTTCAATGAAGTGATTGAAGGGATCAGTCTGATTTCAGGGGGCAGGGAGTTCCAGATTCTAGGGGCCAATCCAGAGAAGGCTCGGTTGTAGGTTTTCTTTTTTTGAAATTTTTGAGGTTTCAACAGTAAAGTGCTGGTTCTTCTAGATGATCTGCCACCGCCGGACAGCTCCAGTTTGTCAGCTAGGTACTTCGGTGTATTGAAGTGTAGGGATTTATGGGTCATGCAAGCAATTTTCATCTGAATCCTTGCCTCATAAGGGAGCCAGTTTAGTGCCTTCAGATCTGGAGTGATGTGGCTGTACCTTTTCGATCCAGTGATAAGCCTTGCAGCAGAGTTAAGGGATTCCCTTAGTGGAGCCATCCTGGATCTTGGCAGACCACATAGGGTAGCACTCCCATATTCTAATCTGGGGATAACTAGCGCTTGCACCGCTGATTTAAGGTCGTCGCAGGGGAGGAAGGGTTTTATTTTTCTTAGAATACTCATTTGAGAGTTTGCTCCTCTGGTGGCTTGGTAGGTTTTCATAACTAAAAAACATCATAACTGTCCCCTTATACACACTGCACAGTATCATTCTAAACAGCCGTTATTCAAGTCTGTCTAGCACTTGGAAATCTTTTTGATTGTAGAACATAATGCAGCCACAGATTTTTCTATCCTGGAACATTTTTAATATAAGCAAAGAATAAAAACAAGCATTGGCAATACCAATAGGTCTGGCTTTAAAAGAATGTTCTATGGTAATGTATTATAAGTAGATTGTGTGGGAATGCTAATGTATTTGTATGCAAGCGAAGAACAGGAGAATAATATTGGTGCAGGTTAAAAGGTCCTGTGACAGTTGCACTGTCAAGCTAGACCTAAAAATCCTTGTAGGGTTATGACTCCCCCCCCCCATCTGTGCTGCTGCCAGAGAAAAAAACAGAATGTATCTAGTTATCAAAGACAATTTGATAGCATGTGTGACCCTTGAAAGTTCAACCTCAGGCAGCAGGATAAATAAACAAAATTATCACAGCTGTGTGGAGAGCAGCACTTTTCTGTGGACGCACACAACGTCTGACCAATCAAAACATGTCTTCCTGGCTCCCAATATGTGGGCGGAGCTTAAACCCTTCTCTTGATGCTCTCATATAATTTTCTGGTGGCAGTTGCACTGTCAAGCCGGAATATAAATAGAAGGAGTGAAAACGGCAAAAAAGAAAACCTCAAAGATCTGTTGCATTAGTAAAGCATTTTTTTTTAATTTGTTGTACATTGTTCCACTAAATGTAAATCCCTCATGTTTTGTTTGAACTACATTTGGTGCGAAGATTCAAAAACCACAAATACAATTGAACTCACCATGTTCCACACGAATCGTGAGTTAGACTTCAACCCCCGACCGCAGAAGGAATTGTGTGACTAACTGAAATCTGGTATAGAATAACACTGAGCATTGTGAGTATCATTAGTATACCGAAGTTGTTATTGTTATATCGGAGATTCTTTAGTAGGTTCAGTTGTTACGTGTCGATAAGCCAATATACCTAAAATCCATCTCCATTCCTCAGTGTCTATACATGTTTGACCCAATACAGGACACTGTCTCCCAGCTATAGTGTTTATCTCATTTAATCTTTTGGAGTCCATTTGTATATCTCGTTACCCCAGTGTCTGACTGTGCTTGGCCCCATGTACCATCTTATATTTCCCTATCTAAGTGTTTCGCTCAGTGCTTGTTCTGCCTTGAACTTTGTCCTTCTGTCTATGCAATAGTGTCATATCTGCTTATGCTTGCTTCAATGTCTGTAAATCCTTTCCCTAGTCAGAGCTGCCAATTTTTCACTATGCGTAGGAATGACATTTCTGTGTTTACTGGGTTCTTAATTGTGACATTTGTATACCTTAAATGTGACACTTTGATACAATGTCGCAAGCAGTTGATCTTAAAAACTACTGAGATACTCAGTAAGTTTTGGCCCTGAATTTTGGTGCTATGGTTTTCTTTTTTTTATGAAAATAGTAATACTACAAGTACCAGAATACAACAGAAACATGGTTACTGGATGGCAAATTGCAGTCAGAGTTAATGTTGCAGATAAGTACTGTTAAGGCGTATTGCCACATACTTGAGCCTCTGTGTTGAGGACTCTGCTGATTGAGTGTAGCATGAACTCTTCCTTCTTTTTTCAGTATGGAGAACTCTGCCATCCTTCATGATTGGGGACCACAGTCTGTGCAGACAGACTGCTAACAGCCCCGAGGAGGGAATAGTACAGAGCCACAATGTTCCATGGGTCCTCCGTCCATACTCTGCAAGCAGCCTTCGAGAACCCCAGACATTATAAAGCATTAACCACCTGTCGGAGGGAGAGGTGAACCATCAACCATTGGTCCTTAGTACACACACTGCTGTCCACTCTGCTGTCTGTTGACAGTGAAGGCATATGGGCCATTCTCAAAGGGGTTTTGGCCTTGGTGCGATGCTTCTCTTGCATTACTGACATAGCCCAAATCTTGAGCCTAGTACAGCTACCAGGTCTCAAATGAGACAGGGCTAGTGGGAAGGATGTTGTAAAAAGAAAGATAAAAACAAAAGGGAGAGACAAAAGGTGGAGTTAATAGGACAGAGAAAGAAAGAGTGAAAGAAGAGGAAAAATGAAAGAGTTGTGCAAGAGGGAAGAGAGTCAACCATATAGCGAGGGAGGCAAACAGAGCAAGAGAAAGATTGGTACCTAATGCACTGAGACTGCAGTAGTGTAGAAAGATTATCATGGGCCCGAATTCAAGCAAAAATAAAGGACTCCTCCCTGCCTGCTGGATGCTGAAAGACAGCCAAAATAGCAGTGCAGTGGGTCCCTCACACCTTACTCTGAGCTGGCCTAGTTCAAAGAATCCCTTTACTGGAGTCCAGGTCTAGGATTCTGTACATCAATATCTGTATATCTCTTCCTGTTCCAGGGTTCACGCTCATCAATACCTGACCCAGTGTCCATGTCTCCCTGTTCCTGGTGTCTTTTAGCTTTCCCCTGCCTAAATGTCTTAGTCTTCGAGTCCTTGGGGTAGATTTATTGTCAAATACTGCAGGGCAGTGCAGCAACCAAAGTTGTTGAGCTTTGTTGTGCATTAGCGGACGGCGAGTTGACAGAGTGGGGGGTTGGTAGGTGGGAAACTGGTACGGGGGAATGGGGATGGGGAGAGACACATAAAAAAACATTTACCTGCTCGCCACATTGTGCTCCTCGCTTCTCCAGGCACCAGCTCTCAGAGTGCACTGTGGCCAATCCTGACACTGCTTTCATGCTGCTGAAAGCAGTGTCAGGATTGGTCTGAGCATCGATGATTTGCGCTCCCACAGACTGGGAGCCTGTGCCTGCTCTCTCCAACCCAGCAATGCAGCTGGGGTTGGAGAGATCTTCACTGCGCATGTGGGTTTGTCCAGCCTGAGACGGCTGGCCAAACCCACATGCGCAGTGAAGGTGGCGCCCAACACTCCCCCTTCAACTTGTCATTACCCTGGCCCCGCCCCAAGCCTTGACTCAGAGAGAAAAGTAAAACGATAATAAGCAAGAGTTTATTATCGTTTTATTTTTCCTGCTGCTGGCAGGTGGGGCGATGCTCCTCCGCCTTAGGGGAGGAGCCGTTGCTGGTGGTGTGGTTTTGGAGAGAGTAGTGCTGAGCCATATCTACTAATATATGGCATTGCAGCCCTCTTCCCCATAGATAGTGTACAAACAGGCTGCCTAGTGGCATGCATACACATTTTTAAAACAATGCAAATGAAGTGTACCCCTCCAATACAAAATACTATACCTAGACACATTTTGAAGCTTTTCACATATTAGATATGTGCTGTATAGTGCAGTGTGTGAAAAATTTGGAGAAAATAAAAGATTTCTCCTAGCTAGCACCTGCCTCAAGGAAGTTCTATTTTTTGTGCAAAACCCTGTCCAACAATTTTAGTAGATAAGGCTTTGCTCAGAAAACCATGGGTATAGAATGGCAATGTCCATGTACCACCCGAAGGCTGTCTCCTTGATGCAAAGTAGCACAATTGCTATTTGTGTTACTCTAAAGGATACTTTTCTGTACAAAAAAGTTTTGCCCTGGAAAGTAAAGACTTTATCAACACTTTGCACCACTCTGCATCACATTGTGTGACATTATGGTGGCATACAGTATTAGTAAATCCGCGCCCTAGTGTCTGTGTCTTACTTCAGCATTGTTATGTTTCCATCCACCAGTGTTTGTGTTTGTGCTGTTTCCATGTTCAAATTACATTTTTAATCAACTTGGTAAAATTAATTCCGATATTTTTTTCCCAAATTCATTGTAATCACTATTCAATCTTTAATGATGGCTCATTGACACCAGTTTAAGTTGTTTATATTTTGGTTCCTTGGCACTTTGTTGTCAACTGAAAAAACCCTTTGCCCACCTCCCTTCCTATTCAACAACAGCACCTTCCTTTGGTTTTTACACTTGAACTTCCCCGTATTCTCAGTACCACCTTGCCCATGCTTGCTATTTGACTGAATACCTCTCACTGATGCCGCAGTGTTCAAGTGTGCCTGCTACTCTGTTTCAAGTCTTTTTCTGATTTTCATCATACTTTAATAAAAACTGAGGAAAGACCATGTATTTAATCTGCGCTTGGTCCCCATTCTATTACCAGTATTGACATTACTTGTCTTAGGGCCTTTCAGAAGGGTAGGGAGCCAAAGGGTGCCAGGTGGTGAAAGGCTTGTTTTGGGCGTATTTAAGGAATGGAGCCAGGGGGTGATTTTTATGGTCTTAAAATGGAAGTGGGGGAAGGGAGGAAAAGGAGGATCCACAGTGCGGGAAGGAATGCAACCAGCGTGTATTGTGAGGTAAAATGACTGGGATGATGAGTAGTTAGCAGGTGCCAGGAGGGAAAAGATGGTCAGCCAGCTGGCAAATGTCATGAGAAAAATTGAGGGTCTGCAAAGCAATGTTTGTATGCAGTTGACTCATTAGATGTTAGGTTTAAAAAGAAGGGGCTACTGTATTGGGAGAATGTGGAGCCATTGGGTATCAGGAGGGGAAAGGGGGGGTTCACAGTGTGGTGGAGGTGAAAACTCACAGGTTCCACAGAGGATTCACAGTGAAGCTAGAATTGGGAGCCAATTAGCGCCAGAAAAGCAAGGAGCATACTTCATTCAAGAAAGGGGACAGATCATTAGGGTGCCTGGAAAAGAGCAGAGGCTCTTTAGCATGGCAGTGCGGGGAGCCATCAGGAGCTTGGATTTGTCTCCTGATGAAAGTGGATGCCTGGCTTTAGGAGGGAGAGTCACTGGATGTTGGGAATAAAATGGAAGGCCTACATTGTTGCTAGAGTTTGGAGCCAGTGGGCACTAGGAGTGGAACAGGATTGTTCACAGTGTGGGGAGGGTAGGAACTCACCGGAAGGCAAAGGGTATCCAGAGTGTAGTAGGTAAGGGAGCTAGTGG
Source organism: Calotriton arnoldi (assembly GCA_963921515.1). Lineage (NCBI taxonomy): Eukaryota > Metazoa > Chordata > Amphibia > Caudata > Salamandridae > Calotriton > Calotriton arnoldi. The sequence continues at coordinate 450,601 of CAWUFW010010741.1, read as the reverse complement.
GTGACAGTAGAGTAAGGAATATTGTAGCAGGGAGACTGAGAATGCCTGGAAAAGAACAGAGGATCTGTGGTGCATCTGTGTGAAGAGCCAGTGGTAGCTTGAGATGCCTCCTGATGGACATGGACACCTGGTTTCAGGATGGAGGAAGTGAAACAAGCATACACAGGATAGGAAAGACAAAATCTAGTAGATTTCTTGGGCCTACAGAATGGTAGGGGCAAGATGCCAGGTTGCAATGGGACATTCAACTGTAGGGGCTGGATGGGGAGCCAACAGCTGCCCTGATGCTCTCTCTATGGAAGGGGAGGCTTGGCTCCTATAAAGAGAAAGGAACAAACATGTATTGCTGTGCAAGTAGGCCTGACAACACATGAGTAGGCCTCCTATTGGACGCTGGTGTGTTTCACAGTCTCCTGCCAATCACTCCAGAAGTAGTAAAGCAGGTCTGTGGAGTAGAGAAATGTGCAGGATGTGCAGCGAACCATCAGGTGCCAAGAAAGCCTCCTTACCGAAAAGGAAGGGAGGGAAAAGGAAGATCCATAGTTTGGGATAAATGGGAATCCAAATGGTGCAAGGTAGGAGGGTGAGAGTCCACAATGTTGGAGAGCATAGAGAGTGCCAGTCAATGGAAATCCTTCCAGTGACGGTTAGATAGCTTGCATAATTGCAGTGCGAGCCAAAGCACTTCTTGAACCTTGAACTAAAAGACTCTGAACCTTATGGATAAAAGTACATTTTTTAATTCCTAAATAGCTAATAATACGGATTTGCTATTTAGAAATCACAAAATGTTATGTACTATGAGTCCAGTGTCTAAAATAGCGATTTCTTAGGATTCACTATTTAAGAACAGCAGCCCTCATGTATGAAAAATACATTTGGTAAAAGGGGGGTCGCAAATTGCACACCGACTTTAACGAATGCATTTATATTTTGCGAACAGAGTATGTATTAATAGCACTGTTCACAAAATACAGAACACTAGTGGGCTGCAATTTGACCTATCTCCTTAATATGCAAATTGTAACCCACTACGATTCACTAAAGTCACAGGGAGGGTGGCCGGCTCTGGTCAGCAGATAACCATTTCTGTGATTGCTTTTCAATAAAGCAATTTCTTTTTATATGCAGCCCATTTTCAGACGCCTTTTAATAAAAATGAGCAGCGATTGCGTTAACTACTGCGTACTCCTAAAAATGTTTTTGTAAACATTCACAAAAGTGCAGGGGCCCTTTGGGGTCTTCTCATTTTTGAATGGGTTACCACCTCCTTTGAGTTTGCGGTAAAATATGAATGTTTTGCGATTGGATTTTGGTCACAAAACATTAATGCATACCATAAGGAATCGTTATTTGAAAGGGATGCACTTAACATGCCCCTCCCAAATAGAGATTCCTAAGGGTTTCTTAAATCCATTTACCGATTCTGAACACCTTTATCTTCCAAAGTCATTGAGACTTTCTCCAGGCCAATTGAAACCCATGCACACTATAGTCATGATCAGAGCCACACAGAGCTAGAACCACAAGTTCTGCAGTGCACCAGAGCATTGTGACTAACTTTCCCCTCAGGTGTTGTGAGGTTAATAAGCCTTGTGCACAAACACTTCCATTTTACTTGTTCAGGTTTGAACTTGACATCTTTTTTAACGATGACTTTTAGCACACATTTGCTTGCACGCCCATATAAGGTAGTGTACTCAGTAAAGGTTTGCTTACAAATACAATTCTTCGTAGGCACATTATCATACCGTAGCACATTCTGTCCAAGGACTGGGTACACTGCGCAAACTGGCCTTGTTTGTTATATGTTCGACTACAGCTCTGGGTGGGTAGAATCAACAATGACTCCCGGACCAGAGCACAGGCTCAGAACGAGTGGGTCCAGTTTTATTATATAAACTGCCTTAAATCCTTCGTTCGGCAGAGGAGCATTTTGATAGATTGTCGCGGTCAGCCCATGCCTGAAATCTAGCCCAGCTGAATCCCATCACTATCCTGAGAGGGATGGTGGCCTGCTCTACACCAAGGCTGGTTACCAGATGACACATGCTTGCAGGTAAATGGGGAGTTAGTCCACTTTAAGGTATCTGACAGAATCGCATCCACCATATGCTCCCTAGGATAGGCAGTGCTAAGTAGGAGTACAATTGTATGTAGCCATATAATCAATGCAACAATTATAATGGTTGAATTATTCATCCTCTTCACCATTCTTGTGATGCTGGTAACTATGCTTTGTTTTCTTCTGTTAATAATTGCAGAACACATATTTTACACAATAATCCAGTTGCTTTAATAAATGTTTGAAATGCCAGTCTGTGTGTATCTTATGTCTCCCTTTGGGCATGCCTGAGTTGACAACGAAAGGGTAGATCTGTTTCCATGATTTGCTTGGGGGCATTAGGGTTGTCATGTTCTGAGGTTGCAGACAACATCAGGTACCCTATAAGGTTTAAAGGTCCAGATGGCGAACTGCGAGCTAGCCAGGAACTAGGTCAACATATTCTGATGGTATGAGGACTCATTCCCCATAGTTTTGACACTTATGTTGCGCAAACACACAGTCTAACCAAATTAGTAGGAACCATACGACACGGGGACCTCATTGGGTATGAAAGTTTATCCACAACCCACAATGTTATATTTGCTGGGAATCAAAAGATTGTGATGTTAAACATTAAGGGTCAGATTTAGAGTTTGGCAAGCAGGTTACTCTGTCAAACATGTGATACATTTCCTGTCCTCCTATTATAAGTGCACTATATCCTATGACTCTTGTAATAAAGTGGATGTGATATCCGAAATGTTGTGACAGAGTATCCTGTCTACCAAACTCTAAATCTGGTTGTATATCTAGATCATCTGCCATGTCTTTCCAATATTGATTGAGTTTGGGGCAGCACCAAAGCAAGTGTAAGAGAGATCCGGATTTTTGTTTTATCCCACTCTTAAATTCTGTATGGTGTATAGTGCCAATAGGTCATTATATGGCCAGAGCTTCTTTGTGAGCTACAATGGATACGCTCACCCTAGCCCTGTAATGAACCTCTCTCCATTACCTTTCTGACAACTGTCTGCTTAGTTCCAATTTCCACCCATTGTGGCCTGATGCTTTATCTTGCGTAGGGACACAGATGATAAGCTTAAATGTGTCCATCGTCTGATTTGGAGATCATCCATTTCTAAAATGAAGTCAGTAGTGTGCTTACCTGTGCTCTAATTGGTTTGTGTGATATCCAGTGCCTAATCTGTAGGTATGTTACTCTTTCAGCGTCTGGTATCCCATATTCTGCTTTCATCTGATCAAAAGCTTTCAGGCATTGCTTAATTTGAGCTTGTGGTTTCCTGTGAACGGTACCAGCACTTAATTGTCAACACCGGCACTTATGACAGTCTAAAGTAAAGAGGATCACACACTCCTAGTTTCTCAAAATTAATCCAATAGCTTACTTTTGTAGCGTGCAGTAGGGTTTCACTCTCTGATCCAAGAGTGTGAGAAACAAATGATTCAGAAGCTTTCCCCGATGGGGTTCGTCCCCTCCTTGCACTGCTTAAAGATCCTAACCAGTAGGGATTCTCTAAAGTTCATAAATCTTGCTCACAATTCAAAAATCGAGTTTCAATAAAGAATTTATTTATTGAATTTCCATATGGTTGTTATGGGTAATTTTCATGATTGAATACTTCAAAATGGCCTCTGTTGGTTTCAGGTACTACGTTTAGTCACTCGCCTTTGAGTTTGTTTCCTGTTTGTTTACATTATTATTATTCTACACTCAGTATTTACTCGATTTGAAATGATTTTAAGCATTTCTGTTTACTTTTGTTTATCCCAGTAACACAGATCATCTACGATTAATATGCCTTACTTTGCACTCATCTTTAACATTTGCATGATCTAATATGGCCGCCGTTATTCGCGTATATTTCACTCACGTCTAGTCGACCTTGCTTCTTCAAAGGCTTCTGGGTAATCGTTTGGATAATCACTGATGGGAGAGAGCTTTTACACGCGTCTTCTTCGACCAAAGAGCCGTGTAAGTTTATACAGACGCACGTGGGATGACTTTTTTAGAGCACTGGGTGCATGCTCACAAGGTTTCAAATTGGATATGAATTTATATGAGATTTCACTGTGTTTCACGCGTATGTCTAACTTTTTTACCGCGCTGCATACGTCTTACTGACACTTGAGAAACACCTTTGAAACACTTGGTTTTTTACCTTAGGAGAACGCGGCACTGGAACCGGTATATTTATCGATCATGTACATGGATTATATATGGCTAACCTTGTATTATGGTTACTAATTTTTCCACGAAATTATGAGCATGATTTACTGGTGTTAGATGGCACATCTACGATGTCATACATACGGCCGGCGTGACTCTTAGTATCCTTCTTAAACCGCGGATGATATTATCGGGGTCACTTGGTTACATGAACATTGTTTGTATGATTTACACCTCCAGAGTGGAGGTTGGTTACATTGTCTGTTATTTTTTAAGAGTACACGTGTTGAATAGGTTTAATCTATGTTGGTACAACTGGTCGGCTGGCAATTGTTGTGACCCTTGTACATTAATTGTTTTGAAGATTCATTATCTTCTGACAAAGGGTAAGTCCGGCCTGAAATGCATCGGGATGGGATGGTCTACAGTTGTTTATAGACAAGTTCTTTGACTTTTGAGAACTGTATTTACCATTCCACAGTGGCATGAATGAAAATTACCCATAACATCCAAATGGAAATTCAATGAATAAATTCTTTATTGAAACTCGATTTTTGAATTGTGAGCAAGATTTATGAACTTTACAGAATTCCTACTGGTTAGGATCTTTAAGCAGTGCAAGGAGCAGGCGTGGTGCGTCCATTGGGGCGTTGGGCGTTGCCCCCCGCCCTCCCACGCCCGCAGCTCCTCGGCGTCTCTGACTCAGTTTACTTAAGTTCAGAGACGCCGAGGGAGAACTGACAATCATGTCAGTCAGCATGATGTTGGACCGCCCACCCCCTTCAGAGTCTGAAGGGGGTGGGCGGTCCGGCGTCATGTTGACTGACATGCATTGTCAGACCAGCCAGGGACAGGCAGCAGCACAAGTGCGCATGAGTGGGGAAGGTGAGCGAATTTTTCGCCTGTGCCCAGTCATGCGCACTTGTGTTTGCACTGGCTTGCGCATGCCCATTAGGAGCCCCTCGGTCTCCTAATGGGCAGGCGGCGGGCGAAGAATAACCGTGCCCTAAGCCAATCCTGGCGCTGCAGCAGCACCAGGATTGGCTGAGGGGTTGCCACTCCAGTGCTGTTCCTGAAGAGGCACCAACGCGGACCAGGAGCAGAAGCGGTCAGGTAAGTTTTCTAAATTTAATTTTCCCTCGGTCGGCCCCCCACCCCCGCGTGACCCCCCCGTGAGTACTGCGAGCCACGACTGAATGTGCTGACACCACGAGACAGCTGTTGTTCTTCTAACATAACTGCATTGCTGTACTTCTTTGCTTTTACTTCACGGATGTCTCGTTCTTCAACGCATGAAGGTTATTTTTCACTCCTGTCTCTCACTCACTCCACTTTATTGGTTGTTCTGTGCTAACAGGTGCTATTTAAATTGCTAAAGACATATTTTTGTTAGCGTCATTGTTTGTTTAACGCAGGAGTCATCCCTGTCATCTCAGACTCTTGGGAGAGGACAGGTGTGATGGGAAAAAGTGACCAGGACAGAGGAAAAGGAGGGGACAGTTTTGGGTGACTGCGGAAGGGACCTGTGAATTGCGTGCACTAGGATTGGCTTGGAAAGGCTGCGTTGCGCAGCACCGTCTGTTTTTCTGGCCTGCCTTATGGTTTTCACCCAGTGGCAATCTGCGAGTCCAACAAAGGTGTTCTGCCGCATAGGTATTGGTTCTCGAGAGAGTGAACCCGCAACCTGTGTGAGGGTCGCCTTGGCCTCACGGTCTCTGAGGTAACATTCGGTGTGGTAGCAAAACCGCGGCACATGAGTATTGCTTTTCACCCGAACCCCTGTGGGAAAGCTCTCTTCTGGGTCTCCTGTCCTTCCCGCCAAATCTGGGCCCCTAAGATGTGTCGTCTGATTCCAGGGTTGTGAAGTCCAACGCAACTCGCATTGCAGGGCATTTTTTTCAGAGTGCCGGGCCTCTGACCTTCGGTTCATAATGAACACGTATTTTATTCTGCACTACAAAATAATAAGGACAGGAAACGTTGGCTCTTTAAAAAGTGTGTTGGTGTTACAGCACCTCGCCACAAGTTAACGCAGCCAGCGATGGCAGCAGTGAACCCCACAAAGCCACTACAAATGTTTTTCATTTGTGTCAGTCCTGAGACATAAACGAGAGGCTGCCAGCGCCCAGGTTCTTTGCTAGGCAACTGGGTGGACGCTTCTGAGTTCAGGGAGACTGGATGTGAGCGATCACCGGTTTCCTGAGCTCTTCACAGTTAAACTAAGCTGTGACAGGGCAGAGAGTTTACTCGAGTTGTGCAATGGCCGCGTGTTCCAGGCAGCCCCGACCTGTGTGATGTGCATTTCTAGATCAGGCTGCGATGGCTCAGCTGGACAGGAAGAAAGTGTGACTCAGACAGCTGTTGTCACGTCTTTCAGATGATTGCAGGGGATGGTGCACGTCACTCTCAGGAAGGAACAGTGCTGGTGTTTGCTTGTGCATATGAAGTGGAGGAAGACGAAGCATACACTGCGAATCTGGCACTTTTTAATGCCTCTATTCACCTGGTTAAACCCTGTTGGTTCACTTTAAGTTGCTCATTTAAGCATGTATATTGCGGCTGGCTTTAGAAGTAATCCAGGCCCTTTTAAGTGACACATGTTTGCAGATTCACAATTGCTTTATTAACCTTCCTGCTATCCCAAATTTGCTTGAAAATGCACCATTTGCCCACTCTTTTTTCAAAATTTTCTCGGGGGGGTGCCCCCCCCCTCCCACTAGGTGTTTCAGGCACGCTCGCTGCGCTCGCTCGCATCATTGCAGTACGGCTATTGTTTTACGCCTCACCACTTTCGAATGTCACCAGCCGCCACTGGCAAGGAGGGGACGAACCCCATCGGGGAACGCTTCTGAATCACTTATGACAGTCTGCCACATGATCGCGCTTTCAGTCGAATTTCGTGATGAGCACAACAGCTGTTTATTAATTCAATACACAATAAAAATGACTAATACCTACCACCCAGGCTGTTTTAATAGCTTTGGGGGCCTGGGATCGTCACACTTTTAAGAGTGTGATGATAAGTAGGGTGTTGGTGCTGTCAATGGCAGCGCTGGCAGGGGCAATGGGTGGTGCAAACTGCAGTGGCCTCCTGACGAGGGCCCTGGCATTTATATTTTTTACAAATTAAGCGCTTCTTTCAGGTCTTCTCCATCAAGGTATTGTCAGATACTCTCACACCCTGCGGAATGACAGTTTGCATATATTTTCCTTTATCAAGTGTTGGGTTAAAATTTAGTGAGTGGGGATGGAATTAGCCTATAGGCACTTTCTTCGCAGCTGCATATTCCATGATGCTAATGTTGCCTTTGTTACTAGCGAGGAGAAAAGGCCTCAAGATCTATACTTTTTAGTCAGCCATGGGACTTTCCAGATACGCTCTCCTGCGATTAGCTGGGCGGCAGCAAAGCACCAGTATTTTTCACTTTCCACCATGCTCCTCTCCACCATACACCATATAACAGAGCTAGGCCGAGTAGAAATGATTAGCTTAATAATACATACCCAGTCTTCCCTCCTCTTTTGGTAAAACATAGCACATTTTGCTAACCCGAGCTTTCTCCCAGCCCATACGAGTCTATGGAATAGCAGCTGGATTTTCTAGAATGTGCCTTTTGGGGGCTGAAGGGGCAGTGTTTGAGCCAAGTAAAGAAACCTGGGAGGTGCACTCATCTTGACATCCATCACAGCTACCAGCAGAATTTGAAAAAAAAAAACACACCCACACCTCTCCCTCCCCCCAGTTACAGTTCTAGGAAATTTCTAATATACCTTCTAAGTGATTGCTCTGACATTCTAGTTTTACTGAAAAACTGATATAGTGCCAAGTACAATTTATTTGTTGTTCAGTATAGTCTTATTCTTTTTGTAAACGGATTTTATTGCAGTTATGAGTTATATGTCATTTACACCATTCCATTATCTCATCTTGTAATGACAATGGGCTATCTCAGTCTACATTGTGGTAAACATCTCATATTAATTACATCTGCTTTAAACTCCGACAGCCCTAACTCCCCCCTACCACCTTTTGAGTCGCAACCGGTCATGGACATGTATCCAATCTTGTCTCGTCTCTGGTCTGGGGTCAGTATCAGACCAGGTTTCCTCCAGTGAGTCTTACTGGTGATCCTCCTGATATGTAGTTCATTCGGCACCCAGTTGTCCCCCTCGGTAGTCAGTGTGCTATGGGCTCCCAGGTGCAGACAGTGCCCCTGGTGTAGATTTCACTGATTCCGTCCTAGGGTCTTTCATGCTGTCAACCATTGCCTCCCAAGCTCTGGCTACCTCGATCAGCTGATCCCTCTACAAGAGTCCCTAAGCAGGACTTCCCCCTAACACCCTGTCCCACCTCACAAGCTCCCATACCTCTATCCGGGGCCATCCCGGGGCCTTCCAATGTCTTGTTATTTCCCATTTAGCTAGGATAAAGGCCAAGTCCTGGAACCTACTGGCAACCTTAGTTTTGAAGGTATGGGGAAACAGACTTAAGAGGCAGTGGGCCGGTGAACAGGGAATGGTCTTTTCAGTGATACCCACTACCACATTAGTAACTTCTTCCCAGTAGTTGTGCAGTGTCGGACATGACCAAATCATGTGCATCATCTCCGCCCCGAGTTCCCCTGCATACGGGGGCATGCCACATCTTCCCTGTGGAAGTATTTATTAATACACCCAGGGGTTAGATACGCCCTGTATACGATGTGGAAATTAATCAGTCGGAAACGGGCATTTCTAGTCACCTTGGCGTTTCTCTCGAGTATACTCTCCCAGTATTTATCTGCTATGGGGTACCTAAGTCCTCCATCCAGAGGTCGCTCAGTGTGGTCAATGGTTTGAGAGTGTCCCCCCCGTATCGCCCTATAGAGACATGTGACCGTTTTAATTTTGCCTCCTGCTGTGGCGATATACCTTCAAGCCTTATGGTGTTTGGTTTCTGAGGTGCCAGCCCTCCAGAGGCACCAGAGGGCTTCAGTCACCGCTCTATAAAGTAATAAGTGGCCCTGGGGAATGTCCAACCCTACCCGAAAAACTTTGAATCTTAGTCACCCCTGCCAGTATCCAGTCCCCAATTCCTCTTCAATGTCCCCCATGTGGTAGGATATGTAGCATTTTCATAGGGAGGTCCGGAGAGTAAGGGACCAAGCTATGTGTTTTCTGGAGGCATCTTCTCCAGCAGCGTCTCAATACCTGGAGCTCGTGTTCAGTAAAGTCTTAGGGGTCGATTCCGATTCCGGCCGGAAATCTCTCCGACCGAGCCGGACCCGGAGAGATTCCCGACCGAATCGGACTCTGACAGTCCGACCGAACGAGTACGATGCGCACGCATGCACCCGGACTCGATTCGGTCGGACTCCCATTGAAGTCAATGGGAGCCGGTCGTACAACGAGTACGCGGGCTCCCATTGTCTCAATGGGTGCGAGGCGAACAAGGGCGCCCCCTACAGCGGGTACGCTGCGAAGCGCATCGTGCCATACATGCACAGGTAGGGGGGACCCATGGGTCCCCCCTGTGTGCGACTCGCGCGGCCACGCGTACAGGGGGGTCCGACGCGGACCCCCAAAGTCCGGCTCCGACAGCTCTTTCGAGCCGGACAGCGTGAGTCGGTCGGACTGCTCGCGGCGCGCATCGTACTTACCCGGCCGGGGAACGTCTCCATTGCGCGGTGCGTGTTGTGTCCGTGCGAGTCGGTCGGAGCGTGTTGAAACCGCGTACGAGTCGGTCAGCGATTTCGCGTGCGCTTGCATCGTACTCGCTCGGCCGGACCCGCGTATGATTCGGTCGGGAAACAGAGCTCCGAATCGGATCCGGTAAAGCCGAATCCGATTCGGAGCACTACCGGCCGAGATCGGAATCGGCCCCTTAATGTCAGAATTTAATGGGTTGTCCATTTTAATACAAGAAAGGAAAGTTCACATTATTATTGTGGCCTTTAAATTTTCTTCTAAATTCTCAGTGTGGAAATTGGTAAAATAACGGTGCTGAGAGATAATGAGCTCCCGATATACGATATTTGCTTTTCAAACTAAAACAAGACGTACGTCTTAGAAGTTGTAATGTATTTCTAAAAATGTAAACTTCTTTCAATTTGACGTTCACTCAATGACAACTCTGCTAAGAACACCATATGAAATTCTCTTTTCTACAATAACTATTGGCTTAACAAAGTTGTTAGAGAATCGAGTTACATCTGATTTTGTGACATACAGGCAAAGAAAGCCAAGGCTAATATGATTTAGCAAAACCTTGATTACAGTAAAACATGCCCCTAGTTTGTTTTTAAAGGTGCCTCAAGTAAATCAGTTTACCTTTTGATGAAAGTGATTAGAGGATGTGTCTCCACATACAATTACTTCACAGCCCATAATTTCAGGACACCTCACAGGCTATCTTTCACCAAAGAAACTTAGAGCACCTCTATAGGATAACACCAGTCTCTGCTCATTGGCAGTCCATACAGAGAAAACTGGTCTCTGGGTCAGCGGATCTCAATTTACATATCAGTAAGAAGCCGTTTCACAATTTTGCTGTGGAAAATATTAGTTTGCCAAGGACAGTTAGTCTCTGAATTTTCTTTAAAGTTTTATCGCCGGCAGTGGGCGAATGGAGCACAAAAATCCCTTTTCATGAAAACAAAGGTTTCTGTTTTGCTACGAGTCCTACCTACATACTATTGTGTTTTTTAGAAATTACTTTCTTCGAACCAGGAAGAAAAGACGTGATGTGCCACATAGATCTGTTCAGCAACGAAATAAAATCCGTTCCTAAAGTGCTTAGCTTAATAAAAAAAGAACTGGCTGCTATCTGCCGCTGTGTGACCAGCAGTCACGTCTTCCACTGAAAAAACAGCAAATAGCACGTCCTTTGACTTGCAGCCCCCACTGTCTGAGTCCTTCAGCCAGCCTAATGTCACCAGCTATTTGCAACGTTATTTAAAAAAAAATCTTTTTGCAGTTTTATAATTAGTATATCAATTTATCAGCCTTACAAAAGACACAGCCCAGTGGCTCGCTTCACCTTTTAACTTTTAACACTGACATCTGTCTGCTCACTAACCATGATGGAGCGGTTGTGCTTTCCGTTGAGCCAGTGAAAGTCTTGGGGCTAACTGGTAACTATCTGGTCCATTCATTGTCAGGAGTGAAAAGACAGAGAGGTTTGACCGTTCGCTTCCCGAGTGCAATACATTCCTGCATTTTTCTCTTGCTCGCTGCTGTTCCCATCTGGGTTCTATTGGCTCGGGTCAGACTGCAGAGACGCGGGGCGGAAAGCTAAACTGCTGAGCTCTGCAGCGCGCGCTTCTCTGCAGTGTCGGCCACGCGGGGAGATAGAAGCTTGAGAAGTGCAGCACCGGATGCTGAGAATTCCAGTTTGGCAATGTGTCATCAAAACGTATTCTAATATAGGGTGCAGACTCTAGTGCTCAGCTTCCTGACTAACCTCTGCCACCACCACCACCACCCCATAACCACTGGTGACAGGAAGGGGTGGAATCAGTGAGGCTCACTGACCCCCTACCCTCTGACAAATTGTGAAAGGAGGATTTCCTGAGCCCAGTCACCGACTGGCATGTAGCCCCTGGCATTACAAAGCTTCAGCATGAAGCCCCCAAAGCTAACTTTACGTCCACGCTATCAAGAGTTGAAGCTTAGCCCAGAAACTATGGCTTTGTTGGCTGATGACCTCAGTGGCCTCAGGACTGTGATAGTAGCCCGAGATAGCTGTGAATGCACATTAATGCAGCAGAAAAGCCTTCAAAAGGAAGCAAGTGCGACTGGGGTGAGTGCGTATAGTGCTGTACTCAGCTAGCATCTGTGCATCTGATTCATGTTTTAATCAGTTTTAAAAAGTATTTTTTTAAAACCGGGGTTAAAAATAAAGAGGGCGACCCTAACACCCTCATTGGCAAGCTGCACTGATCTATTTAGATCCTTCAATACTACAGTGATAGTTTTATTCAGAGTTGTGATGTAAAATTCAGCACAAACTTTATTTTTTACAGCTGGTTTTAACTTTGCACCCATTATAAGATTAGTGCAGTAGCACACACACTTTTTTCTATCATGGCTGGGTAATAGCAAGCATAAAAATAGTCACTAAAACAGTTTTCACACATTATTGTCCCTTGATTACAACACAAGTAATAATCAGATGCAAAATAGATCTGATATTATGTGCAAACTTTATTTGAACTGAGAGGGGGTGTTGACCCGTTACAGCCCCCGTACTCAGAATGTATCTGTTAGTGAGGGAATATCACCACTTATGTGGTTCAAGACCATCTGTTTTTTTGCCATTGAAACAGAGTTGGTGGACTAATAGGATAACAGAAATGAAATGGTTGCAAACCTAAGGGCCCAGTAACGACTTTCCAACCAAATTCAAGAACGTCTCTCAAGTATCCAGGAGGGCAGCTATAGAAGCTCAACTCCTAGTTGTAGAGAAAGAGAGAATAGAGTTGGGCCTAGGACCCATCTCTGGTTGCAGCACAATAATAAACAGGGAGAAAAGTGATTCTTTTGACTCTAAAATCCCCAAAGGGATTGTCCCAAAAATATTTGAGGTTGATGATATCACCAAGTGGTTCATTGCTTTTGAGAGGGCCTGCCTTAGCAGACAGGTCAACGGGAAGCTGTGGAGTGCTATTGTGTGGGAAATGTTCTCAGTAAAGTGCAGGGACAGACTCCTGACACTCAATGAGAAAGATGCTGAATCCTATGGTCTCATGAAGGGTACCCTGATTGAGGCCTTTGGATTCACAACTGAAGAGTATAGAATCAGGTTCAGAGAGACTCAAAAACCCCCTGGGTAGATTTTGGAGGCTGCTCAATGAAATCACTAAGAGGTTGGTTAGCTGGTAACTATTTGCATGACTATGAAGGGCTTTATAATTTGATAATGAAGGGGCATCTTTTAATTGTTACCAAGAGAAGTTATATAAATTCCTGGTAGATGTAGGTCCACTTTCACCTTAAGATTTGAGGAAGAAGGCAAACCACTGGGTCAATACAAGGGTGACCAAGACTACCACTGGTGGGGAAGACCAAAAGAAAGAGGCCAAAAAGCCCCCCAAGGGAAAGAGGGTAACTCTAAAAACAAAGAGTCTTCTTCAAGCCCCCAAAAAGCTGTTCAGGAGGGTGGGCCCAGAGACTTTTCACAGCCAAAGGGTGGGTACAAGGGAACAAACTGGGATCTCAAGAAGGCTTCGTGCCATGACTGTAGAACCACAGGGCACTGCACTGGAGACTTTAGCTGTAAAAACAAGAAAAATGCCTCTAGTCCACCTGCAGTAAATTCAGTTGCTAATCTCCAGATGGGATCTCTGGAGCTATGTCAGGGAACTCACTGAGGCGACTGGTGGGGGTTATGGATGTAGCCACCTTAGCTGTCTGGCCCAATCATATGCAAAAATACAGACAGCATCCTGCTATTAACGGGGCCAGGGTGGAGGCATTGAGAGACACTGGTGCTAGTGTCACCATGGTAGCTGAGCAACTGATGTCCTCTGAACAGTATCTGCCTGGAAGGACCTATCCAGTCACCAATGCTGACAATGTGACAAAAACCGATCCCATGGCGATGGGGGAGGGGTTGCTGGCCAAAGAGGTAGCAGTGTCTTCATCAATCCCAGTCAACTGTTTGCTTGCAATGATCCTCAGCCTGGACTGAGGCAGAACTAAGAATCCATGCAGATATGCTTGGAATCCCACACTGGCTATGTGTGAAAACCAGAGAACAGAGCAGAGCCCAGAATGAAAACGAGGTGCTGGAGTCTGGAATGATGACCCAGCCCTCCAAGAGAAAAGGAAAGAAGACTGGGGGACGACCGGCTTCCAATCAGACACCAGACTCTTCTCCTCAGGAGGAAGAAGAGTCAGCCCCAGAGGGATCGGAGCCCCAGGAGCTGGAGCCTTACCAGTTGAGTTTTTGGGCCCAAGAGGACCCTTTAGGGAAGATCGGTGCCAGGGGCAGAAAACCTGTCCCACTCTTGAAAGCCTGCAACAGCAAGCTGCTGCACAGGAAGGAGGTGATGTCAGTGGTTCCCACTGGACCTGTTGGGAGGAGGGAATCCTTTACACTGAGGCCAGAGACCCCAATCCTGGTGCCACTAGGAGTGCAGTTGTGCCTCAGACGTTTAGGAATTCCTCCTAACTTTGGCTCATGACATCCCCCTAGCTGGACACCTTGGTCAGACCAAGACTTGGAGTAGGCTAGTCAGCCACTTCTACTGGCCAGGGATGCACCAGAAGGTGAAGGAGCTTTGTAACTCCTGTGCCACCTGTCAAGCCAGTGGCAAGACAGGTGGCCACCCAAAGACCACCTTAATTCCACTTTCAGTGGTTGGGGTTCCCTTTGAGAGGGTAGGGTTTGACATTGTTGGTCCCCTTGACACTCCTACAGCATCAGGAAACATATATATTCTGGTGGTAGTGGATCATGCCACCAGGTATCCTAAGGCTATTCTCCTTAGGACTACCACTGCCCCTGCAGTGGCTAGGGCCCAGGGTGGGCTTCCTTAAGGAGGTGGTGTCAGACAGAGGTACAAACTTCATGTTGGGCTACCTGTAACACATGTGGAAGAAGTGTGGATTGACCTACAGGTTTACTACCCCCTACCATCCCCAGTGTAGTGGCCTTGTTGAAAGATTCAGCAAGACCATGAAAGGTATGATTGGTGGACTCCATGAAAAACTCAGAAGGAGATGGGATGTCTAACTTCCTTGCCTGCGTTTTGCCTACAGGGAAATGCCACAGAAGGAAGTGGGGTTCTCCTCCTATGAACTTCTGTTTGGTCATCCTGTTAGGGGACCATTGTGCCTTGTGAAGGAAGGATGGGAGAAACCTCTCTTTGAGCCTAAACAAGATATAGTAGACTATGTGCTTGGCCACTACTCCAGGATTGCTGAATACATAGAGAAAGCACATAAAAACCTTGAGGCCAGCCAGAAGCTCCAGAAGCAATGGTATGACCAAAAGGCTGCCATGGTTGAGTTCCAACCAGGGTAGAAGGTGTGGGTTTTGGAGCCTGTGGCTCTAGGGCTCTCCGAGGAAAGTGAAGTGGACCCTAACCTATCCTAGAAACAAAAGGGGAGGTCACTATCTGGTGGACCTTGGCTTTTGTAGTAACCACAAAAGGGTCATCCATGTAAACCGCCTTAAGCCCTACTATGACAGGGCAGATGTGACCATGCTCATGGTTACAGATGAGGATCAGAAAGCAGAGAGTAAACCTCTCCTTGACCTCCTGTCAAATAATCCAAAAGATGGGTCAGTGGAAGGAGTAGTCTTGTCAGACACCCTCACTGCCCAACAGCAGACTGACTGCAGGCAAGTCCTAAATCAGTTTGCTGAGCTCTTCTCTCTGACCCCTGGTCAGACTAGCTGGTGTACCCATGATGTGGACACTGGTAAAAGCCTACCTGTCAAGAATAAAATATACAGGCAGTCTGATCATGTGAAAGAAAGCATCAAAGTTGAAGTAAGCAAGATGCTGGCGTTGGGAATCATAGAGCCATCTGAGAGCCCCTGGGCCAGCCCAGTTGTTCTAGTCCTCAAACCTCACCCCATGATGGTAAGAAAGAAATGAGGTTTTGTGTGGACTATAGGGGGCTCAATGCTGTGACCAAAACCGATGCACACATAATTTCCAGAGCAGACAAAGTGATTGACAGGTTGGGAGCAGCCAAGTAACCGAGTACCTTTGATCTCACATCTGGGTACAGGCAGAGCAAAAGAAAGATCTGCATTTCTAACCCCAGATGTGCATTATCAGTTCACTGTAATGCCCTTTGGTTTGAAAAAGAAAACGCACCTGCCACTTTTCAAAGGTTGGTGAATAAAGTCGTTGCTGGATTGGAATCCATTATTGCTGTCTTTAGCTCCACCTGGCAGGATCTCCTGATCCACCTTAAAGTACTTAAGACTCTGAAAAATGCAAGCCTCACTATCAAGGTAAGCAAGTGCCAGCTAGGGCAGAAAAAGATTGTATACTTGGGCCACCTTGTTGGTGGAGGCTGTGTTCAACCCTTACAGCCCAAGATCCAGACCATTCTGGACTGGGTGGCTCCAACAATCCGGATTCAAGTCAGGGCCTTCCTTGGCTTGACTGGGTACTACAGGAGGTTTTTGAAGAATTATGGCAGCACTGTGAAACCCCTCACAGAACTAACCTCAAAAGAATGCCCAAAAAGACAAACTGGACAGTGAGCTGTCAAAAGGCTTTTGACACTCTGAAGGGAGAATGTGCTCTGCACCTGTTGTGAAAGCTCCAGATTATGCCAAGCAATTAATTGTGCAGACAGATGCCTCTGAACATGGGATAGGAGTGGTCCTATCCCAAATAACTGACCAGGGTCAAGACCAACCAGTGGCTTTCATCAGTATAAGGCTACTCCCCAGGGAACAGGGTTGGAGTGCCATTGAGAGGGAAGCCTTTGCTGTGGTCTGGTCCCTGAAGAAGCTGAGACCATACCTGTTTGGCTCTTACTTCCTTGTTCAAACTGACTACAAGCCTCTCAGATGGTTAATGCAAATGAAAGTTGAAAATCCCAAACTGCTAAGGTGGTCCCTATGCCTACAAGGAATGGACTTTGAAGTGGAACACAGACCTGGGACTGCCCATGCCAATGCAGATGGCCTTTCCAGGTTCTTCCACTTAGACAATGGAGACTCTCTAGGGGAAGGTTAGTCTCATCCTCCTTCGTGGGGGTGGGGGGCTCTTGTAGGAAAGTGCCTCTTTTGGACATGGTTAGCCCCACACATTTTGCCCGGAAAATGATGTAACCTTGACTGGAAGTGCACAGAGTCCCTGCCAACCAGGTCCCCGGTGCCAGAACTTTCCCTAAACTGTACCTTTTGTTTCCCAATTGGCACAACTTCAGTACCCCTTTAAGTCCCTAGTAAATAGTACCCCTGGTACCTAGGGAATTGGCACTGAAGAGGAACCCTAAGGGTAGCAGCACGAATTGTGCCACCCTAGGGTCCCCTCACCAAGGCCATGCACACTGCCATTGCAGACTGTGTTCCTTGGTGCAGACGAAACCAAAAAGTTGACATGGCACACATCCCTGTGTGCCATGCTCACGGACACTGTTTAGGATATAGGTAAGACACACCTATAGCAGGCCTTATAGTACTAAGGCAGGGTGCACTATATCTCCTGTGAGGACATATCTGGATGAGCAGATATGCCTCTGCAATATCCATATCAATTCTTGGATATTGTAAGTGAACAGGGAAGCCATAGAGAGTACATGGGCTGGACACTCGTAATTATGAGTTCCCCAGCTCCATGATGGCTTCACTGTGCTATGGGATGTTTGGTAACATCTCATCTTAATAAACCTGCACTGTTTCCAGGGTCAGATGTATTAATAATTGTACTCGGAGGACACCTTAGAGGGTTCCCTGAAACCTACCAACCCTTAGTGTGGTCACCGACTGGTCTAAGTCAGCCTGTCACCACCAGACAGAGTTCTGACCTCATGGGGGTAGTGCCTGTGTGCTCAGAGGTCGAAAACAAGGCCTGCTCTGGGCGAAGGTGTACACCCCCCTCCAGTCAGGAAGAGCCATCTGTGGTGGGAAGCTTCAAAGGCCTTGCTTCCTTTGAAACATGACCCCAGCCTCTTCTGATAGAAGGAGCAGGCCCCCTCCTATCCTCACTCCTTTTGGTGGGAAGACAGGCGGCAAAACGAAGAAAGAGTAGGAGGTGTACCCCCTCTGCCAACTCCACCACTCAGGTGCTGGAGGTGAGGTGAAGTACATTTTTCAGTGCCCAACATCTTGAAGATGGTGGGACTTCTCCAATCAGGGCTAGGGCTATGTCCCCCTCCAACAGGAGGTGGACATAATAGAGGGTGTAGACACCCCAGGTAAGGGGCCCACTGGCCACTACCTGTCACTCCCTTGTAAATGCCCCTAAAATTAGTATTTAGGTGGCATCCCCAGACCCTGAAATTAGTATCCACGGACCCAAGAAGAAGAAGAATGAAGAACCGCTGTTGGACCGAGAACTGCATACCTCGTGATGGACTTTGGGTGCAAACTCCTACCTGCCGCCTCAGAACTCGACAGCTCATCTCATCAGTGTGTGAGCCTCCACAAACCCTGGAGGGTCATCAGCACTTCGCAAATCGCCAAGGAACTCCCTTGAAATAGAGGAGCTATCTACCTGCAGCTGCAGGTCTCAAAAGCAGCGAAGTCTAGCATCGTCCAGCTCCCCAGCCCGACAGACATCTCTGAGTACCTGCTCTGCCGGACCAGCTCAGCCTCTGCACCAAGTCTTGAGTCCCCAGGACCCACCATAGGTGAGACACCAATACCCAGGTACCTGACCCCTTGCTGCAGATGCCTACAAAACCGAGGTCAGGCAAACTCCAACTCTACAGCGAGCCACCCGATGAGGGACGTCAGGACTCTGGAGACCCACCTCAGCAGGGGCCCAGAAGCTCCAGAATCGTCGCTTCAAGGTTCCAGCCCCTAATCATTAGGTGTCTCTTTGCACACCATTGCCCAGCTGCACATCTTCACTGCACTCAGTCCGCCGGTCTGGGCACATTCAAACCAGCTGTGATCCCATGGCCACAGAGCCCTTGCAACCTCTACTCTCCCTTGAGAGCCCTCGGACTTACCTGCAAGTCCTCCTTTGCTTTGCTTTTGCAGGTGGGCCCCTGTCTTCGTAGCGCACCAGCTACAAAGTCCCCTTTTTCTGTGCTCCTGGTGAAATCCGGAAAGCTCACAAGAACTTGGCCGTGGAACTTTGGACCTTGGGACCCGAACCTTCAGATTCTAAAAGGTGAACCACTAAAGTAACTGCATTGCACTGATTTTTCAATTGCCTTTTTCCTTCCATAGGAAATGTATTGTGCGTAATTGCACACAACTGTGATTATTGCATTTGCTGTGATTTTCTTGTATTGCGAAAAGTATTTACCTTGTACCCAAAGTTTTTGGTCTAATTATTTATGTAAAAAGAAGTACTATTTTTCCAATTCAGTCTCAACTTCGCTCACTGAGTGTGTGTATCATTTATTGCCTCTGTGAGTACAACAAATGCTTAGCCCTACCCTCTGATAAACCTACCTGCTTGCCCACACTACCTCCAACATAGAGCATACTTTTGCCTCTGTAAACCAATAGGGGTCTCCCCGACCTCTTTGCACAGTGTACCCCATTGTGGTGCTCTATATAGAGAGGTGGGTTTGCTACATTAAATTTTCCTCCTTTTCTCTAAATTGGTGTGGAATTTTTCTTGTATTGTGTTCCCATTCAATCAATCAATCAATCAAGGGGTTTATAGAGCGCGCTACTCACTTGTGAGGGTCTCAAGGCGCTAGGGGGGCAGCTCCTACTCAGTCGAAGAGCAGGGTCTTGAGGTCCTTCCTGAAGGCGTGCAGGTTCGGGGAGCGTCTGGTGCGGATTGGGAGCTGGTTCCAGGTCTTGGCTGCGATGTAGGAGAACGTCCTTCCTCCTGCTCTGCTTCTACGGATGCGGGGGATTTCTGCTAGGGCGAGGTTGGCGGACTGGAGGTTCCTTTTGGGTGCGTGGAAGCAGACTCTTTTGTTGAGGTATTTGGGTCCGATGTTGTGGAGGGATTTGTAGGTGTGTGTGAGAAGCTTGAAGGTTATTCTCTTCTCGACGGGGAGCCAGTGTAGGTCGCGGAGGTGTTGCGCCATGTGTTCGTGCAGAGGAGTCCCGAGCACGAGTCTGGCCGCGGCGTTCTGGATGGTTTGGAGCTTGTGTAGGAGGGTCTTGTTGATGCCGGCGTAGAGGGCGTTTCCGTAATCCAGTCTGCTGGTTATGAGTGCGTGGGTGACGGTTTTTCTGTGCTCGGGGGGGATCCATTTGAAGGTCTTTCGGAGGATGCGGAGGCAGTTGTAGCTGGTGGAGGCGACGGCGTTGATCTGGTGGGTCATGGAGAGGGAGGAGTCCAGGATGATGCTGAGGTTCCGCGCGTGCTCTGTCATGGTGGGGGGGCTCCCGAGGGCGGAGGGCCACCATGTGTTGTCCCAGGCGGAGGTCGAGGGTCCCAGGATGAGGACCTCTGTTTTCTCGGTGTTGAGCTTCAGGCAGCTGTCCTTCATCCAGGCCGCGACGTCCTTCATTCCTTCCTGGAAGCTGATCCTGGTGTCATCGGGATCCTAAGTGAGGGAGAGGATGAGCTGGGTGTCATCGGCGTAAGATACTATGTTGAGTCTGTCCCATTGTATTACTGATTGAAGTGCTGCCTAAATACTTTACACATTGCCTCTAAGTTAAGCCTGACTACTTTGTGGGAAGCTATGAGAGTATTGAGCACAGGTTAATTTAGGATTTGCTTGTGACTTCACCCTGACAGGAATTGTGGTTGCTGTTTGAGTATGATTTCACTTCCCCCAACCAGTAATCCAATTTTTTACAGTCCATGACTAGATTTACTTTCATGAAAACAGGGTACTGCTCATAACAAAAACTCTTCAAATGATGCCACAATAAAGGGTTGGCCATTTTAGTATACATGAGTGTATCAGTCATACTCTTGGTGGAGCATCTTGGCAAAAGATGTAAAGGACTATGGGACAGATGTCCGTAGCTTTTTTTTAGATCGGAAGCGGGCCAATTTGCAGAATTGGGCCTTTTGAGACCGCAAAAAAGCATTTTTTAATGTACAAAGCCCTATTTTGCGATTTGTTAACCTATTAACGAATCACAAAATGGGTTTGCAATTTGGTATTAGGAAGGGGCTTGTTAAGGGCGCCCCTTCCTAATAGTGACTTGCAGTGGTATGTGTGAATGTTTTGCGACCGAAATGTGGTCGCAAATCATTTACATTTTACCGCCTACTTCAAGTAGGTGGTAACCCATTCGCAAATGGGCAGGGGACCCCACTTAGGTATCCCATTCTAAGTGTTCTTCAGTGTTGTGGAAGAAGTGATGACGATTTCTAGATTTTTACTTGAGGCTCCCACTGCCTGAAACATGTTGGGGGGGGGCAGCATTTCTGTTAAAAGTAAACTAATCCATTCACTCAAGGACTCTGTGATTAACCATATAGTCACAGGTTTTAATCCCATCTACTTCTTCCATGAACAATGAAATGAGTGCCACTGAGTTGGGTAACAATAAACATCTCTTATCTGTCAGTATGGCCATGTAAGACGAACTTCCTGAAATATATCGGAGTGTTAAAATAACATACGTTTATGGCAAATGGACTTCATAATGAGAATCTCTCTCCTGAATATACACATGGAGCTAAACTTTTTGTTTCAGGTTACCTGAGTTTATAAATAAAGCCCTGGTATCTTTAATATTTTAATGCAGGCATGTGTTCACTAACTCTTGGTGTGGACAGCAGGTTGTTGTTTGGTTGGCAACATTGGCCAATATACCAGTTATTAAATAAAGATAAAGGTAAAGGTGGAGCCTTAAGAAGATTACAGTGTGAAATAATGTAATACACGAGAATACCTGCTTATTTAGGGTCATTTCAGTGCAAATAACAGTGTGCTACCACAATATGCTTTAGTAAAATATTTATGACAGTGTGCTCAAATGCAACACCAGCTGCAAACTACACCCTTACCACTCTCCTGCTGAATGGGCATGGCTCATTTATGACACTTGTTCTTTGTGTGATGCTTGGATCTTTCAGAATCCCTATAAGTTTAGTGATGTAACATTGATGGCAGTACCCCTATCTGAAAATTGTTCCAGCACCACTGCTTTGAAGTTGGGAAACCTTAATAGTCTGACCATAGAGGTAGAAAAAATCTTAAATACAAGCAGAAACAAATCTTACTTAGTGACTTGTAGCATCTCATAGTATCAATCAATCAATCACGGGTTTGTTAAGCACGACTACTCACCCGTAAGGGTCTCAAGGTGTTGGGGAGGAGGGGAGGTGCAGGTTCCAGTCCATCAAGGAGGAGGTCTGTCGAAGAGCCAGGTTTTGAGGTTTCTCGTGAAGATGGAGAGTGATGTTGTCTGCCTGAGGTGGAGCGGAAGGGCGTTCCATGCTCTGGCCGCGAGGAAGGAGAAGGAGCGACCTCCTATTCTGGTCTTTTTGGCGCGGGGAACCACGGCGTAGGAGAGCTGGGCTGATCGTAGGGTTCTTTGGGGTGCTTGGAAGTTGATTCGGCTGTTGAGGTATGCTGGTCTGGTGTTGTGGAGGGCTTTGTGTGCGTGGGTGAGGATCTTGAAGGTGATTCTCGCCTCGATGGGGAGCCAGTGGAGTGTGCACAGGTGTTGGGAGATGTGGCAGTGTCGTGGTAGGTTGAGGACCAGTCTTGCGGCGGCGTTCTGGATGTTTTGTAGCTTGCGGGTGAGGTTTTTGTTTATTCCGGCGTAGAGTGCATTGCCGTAGTCGAGTCTGCTGGTGACGAGGGCGTGGGTGACTGTTTTTCTGTGCTCGAGGGGGATTTATTTGAAGGTCTTACGTAGGAGGTGGAGGATGTGGAAGCAGGAGGATGTGACGGAGTTGATCTGGCGGTCCATTTTGAGCTCGGTGTCTAGGATGATTCCAAGGTTGCGTGTGTGGTCCGTGGGGGTGGGTGGGCTACCGAGGGCGGGGGGCCACCAAGTGTCGTTCTAGGCATCGGGGTGTGGGCCCATGATGAGTACTTCTGTTTTATCGGTGTTGAATTGTAGGCAGCTGCTTTTCATACATTTGGCGACAGCTTCCATGCCTTCTTGGAAGTTGTGTTTGGCTGCGTTGGCTTAGTTGGATAGGGAGAGGATGAGTTGGGTGTTGTCTGCGTATGAAACAATGTTGAGTCCGTAGGTTCTGACGATGGGCGCGAGAGGAGCCATGTAGACGTCGAAGAGCATTGGGCTGAGGGAGGACCCCTGGGGGACTCCGCAGGTGGTTTGTGTAGGGTCCGAGAGGAAAGGGGGGAGTCTGACCCGCTGCGTTCTGCCGGAGAGGAAAGAGTAGTTCCAGTCGAGGGCCTTGTCCTGGATACCTGCGTTGTGGAGTCTGCATATTAGGGTGCGGTGGGATACCGTGTCGAAGGCCGCTGAGAGGTCGAGCAGGATGAGGGCTACTGTTTCTCCTTTGTCCAGTAGGGAGCGAATGTCGTCTGTTGCGGTGAGGAGGGCAGTTTCTGTGCTGTGGTTTTTTCTGAAGCCGGATTGTGACGGGTCGAGGATGTTGTGCTCTTCGATGAAGCTGGCAAGTTGGCTGTTGATGGCTTTCTCGATGACTTTCGCTGGGAACGGGAGCAGGGAGATGGGTCTGTAGTTTTTGAGGTCGGTGGGGTCCACCGAGGGCTTCTTCAGGAGGGGGTTGATCTCGGCGTGTTTCCAGTCGTCGGGGAAGGAGGCGTTCGCCAGGGAGCGGTTGATGGTATGGCGAAGCATGGGTGCGATGGTGTCGGTGGCTCTGTTGAAGATGTGGTGGGGGCAGGGGTCCGTGGGGGCCCCGGAGTGGATTGACTTCATCGTCTTCAGTGTGTCTTCGGTGGTGAGGGCTGTCCAGCTGTCAATCATCAATCGTTGGCTTCAGGATGTCAGGGGTGGCTGGTGGGGGTTCCGTGTGTTGGTTGTCTTCGTCGAAGTTGTCGTAGATGTTCTTGATTTTGTGGTGGAAGAAGGTGCTGAGTTTGTTGCAGAGGTCTTGTGAGGGGGGAATGTCAGTCGACTCGCTGGTGGGTTGGGCGAACTCCTTGATGATGTTGAAGAGTTCTTTGCTGTTGTGTGCGTGTGTGGAGATTCTGTCTTCAATTGCAGTTTTCCTCGTGTTTCTGATGAGCTGGTGATGGGTGGTGGTGGCGGCTTTGAAGTTGTTGTTGGCTTCTGTGGATTTGGAGTTCCTCCAGGTCTTTTTGAGGCGGCGGCAGGTGCGCCTGGACTCTCGCAGTTCGGGGGTAAACCATCTGGCCTTCTTGGCGTGTGTGTTGTTTTTCTTCTTGAGGGGGGCTATGGTGTTGACGCTGTCGGTGATCCATCTGTGTAGAGTTCGGGGGGCGGTGTTGGGGGCGTCGTCTTCCGCAGTGGCGGTGGTGGAGTTGCTGAGTGAGGAGGTGATTTGGTCGTCAGTGATTTTGGTCCAGTTTCTTCGTGGGAGCAGGTGCTGGTGTCTGTGGATGGTGGGTGTTCTGAAGGTGAAGTGGATGCATCGATGGTCTGTCCATTGGAGTTCGGTGGTGTGGCTGAAAGTGATGGAGTTTCCTGTTGTTGTGTGTTGTGAGTTGTGAAGAGGGGGTCGAGTTACATAGTATCTGTAACGTTATTTCCTGTAGGGTTTTCTTTTAAGTGCCTACCTGTATTATTTTCTATGGGAGGGTGTTGCAATATTAGTGGATTTCCATGTGTAGTGCTGGACTCACCACAAAAGTGTAAGCTACTACAAAAGTGCAGTTTGTGAATACCCAAAAGTAATAAACTTACAAAAGTGTAAATGTATTCAAAAGTATAAGTCATCTTTGTGAATCTGGCAGTGTACATGGATGTTGACTTTGCTGAACACTGTGGGTTGCCACTTCTAGAGTTGTTGTTGGTCCATAGTTCAAACCACCATCACACTTTTCAATTCTTCAAGAGGGACAGAACAAGCGCAAACATCCCTACTTAATTGGCAGGGAATACTTTAGGATTTCTAGACCTGCCTTCTTGAATTCTCTTGGTGGAAATGACTAGTCCCAGGATATATAACCTTTTATTCAGGTCATTAAGGTTCTTTTTGTCGGGCACGCTCCAGTCCCGGCGTCCCGGCGTCGCCGCTGCTTTAATGGGTGGAACGCGAAGCCTTTAAGACTGCGCACTGCCCCACAAACGACTGCTTGTCATTCCGGAGTCCTGTTTTCCCTTACCTGTAAATGGCTCCTTGTGTCTCAACGTCCGTTCCTGCTGTTTCCAGCTTCTTTGGCTGTCCGGCGTCCTTGTTCTTATCTGTTGGAGCGTTGGGTTTGTCATAGTGCATCGGGGTCACCATCCTCCGATCCCTCTCGAGCGTTCTACGGATGCCTGCTGCTGCACCTGAAACAAACAGAAGAGAAAGTTATTTTAAAAGTGGAAAACGCTTCTGGCGCCTGAAATGTAGTATTTGAAAAACGAATCTGAGATTACTGGTAGACTTTGGACGAAACTTGCTAGATGTTACGTGACTATGCTACAAATTGAAAATATCTAAAAAGTGAAAACAAACATTAGTATTATAAACATCATTGACATGAATGTGTGAAGAATTTGAACACTATTATTTTTGTTGACATGAATGTGCAAAGTATCTGACTCCAATGGATCTGCGCATTTGAAAATATTCTACATTTGTTTGAATTTCAGCAAGAAATGCTGCCAAAGATCATGTAATTGATTTAATCTTGCATGTCCAGAGTTCCCTATGTTTTCGAAAGTCCCTTTATGTTTTTAGAAGACTAATTTACTATGGGAGAAATGAACATCTTGTAAAACGGTTTAAGCAATAAGTCACTAGAGATTATATATAGATATGAGTCATAGGTATTAGATTAACACAATCATATAGATAAGAGAGATTTTAAATATTTAGGACTTACATTGTAGTTCCTTTATTGTAGATGCAGCAAGTGCACGTCTGGAAACATTGGTATACCTGACAAAGGAGGAAGGGACATTAGATAATTAGAACAGGTTTCATTCTAAACAGTCAGCTTACCACTGTATTAATTTATTGCTAAAACATTGCTATTTGTTTTATAGAAGCGAGAAGGCCAAGACAACACAGAAGCCCTGAAGTGATATACTGATCCCCACCAGTTTGTGTCCCTTCGTCCCCTTGGGGTGAGGTAGGGTCCGTACGACTGATCCGCTTGACCTACAGGGAAGTTAGGAATTCTGGGCCTAACCATTTTACTCCTGCGAATAAAGTCTGGTAAGAGCCTAACAGAGCTCTTGTTTAAAAGTTGCCTGGGTGAAATGGAGATACGCAATATTACCCAGGCCAATCTGGCTCATATGATCAGCAATTTACAAAAAGAAGCTCAAGCCTTAGCACAAAGAGTGGATTCTTTACAGAGGTACCCAGTTTAGATCAGGGTGCAAAATCTTCAGAAGAAGTCTTCTCTCAGTTTGCAGCTGCAGGTTCTAGTCAGGGTTCAGGAGACCCTCTAATCCAAGTTACTGTTCCACCTACTATTTCTCTAGCCCCTCCAGAGCGTTTTTCCAGGAATCATGCCAAATTTGTAACTTTTATAAGTTAGTGTCAACTATATATTATGCGTAAGCCTGCTTGTTCCCCTAATGAGCAATCAAAAGTGGCTTTTGTTGTGTCATATTTAGGGGGCATAGCTGCAACGTGGTCAATACCTTTAGTTGAGAGAGATGATCCATTGCTGAACAATTATTCTGCTTTTAAAACAGAATTAAAAAGATTATTTGAATAGCATACTTTTATTCAATCAGTGGACACTGAGTTACTTAATTTACGGCAAGCGAACAAGGATCTATTGACGTATATAACTACATTTATTAGGTTAGTGGCAGAATCAGGTTGACCTGAAAGTAAAAGGAGTTTTTTTATTTTATAAGGGACTTCAAGATGAATTAAAAGACCTTTTGGCCCAAGTTGTGGACCCTTGAGAAAACTGTAGTGAACTGATAGATTTGGTAGTGAAACTTGATCATCGTTTGGCAGAGCGCAGTTGGGATAAAGGAGGATCTGATACTAAGGTAGTAGTATATAAATAAAAGAAAATTGACGATGATAAAACCGAAATACCCTGAGCCTATTCAGATAGGAAGCCTCAAAGGGCCATTAAGTGAAGAAGAACGACAATGACGCAGGGCGTCAAAACTTTGTTTGTATTGAGGCAATAAGGGACATTTCCTATGAGATTGTCCAGTGAAACCTAAGGAGAAAGACGAGTCGGGAAACTAGATCACCCGAGACCGAGGGAGACAAGTGCTTCGGGTTCACAACATGACATAGCCTGAAAAACTTTAGCTCAAACATCCTGTATAAGACAATATCGACACTCTCTTGTAACGCCCCAATTATCATGGAGTGGGGGTTCGGTTTGTTTCCAACAGTTAGTAGACTCAGGAACTACTGGAAATTTTATGGATAAATCTCTAATGTAATTATATGGTATTCCAATTGAGTGCAAATATCAAATTGATGAGGTTAAATCTATTGACGTCAGCGCCTTGAAGTCAGGTCCCATCACTCATTTAACTATCAAATTATGGTTGGACATGCATGGACATCATAGAGAGAGAGAATTAAGTTTGGTTTGATTCAAACTCCACAGTTTCAGGCTATTCTGGGAATTCCATGGTTAGAAACATATAATCTAGATATTGACTGGAAGGGTCATAGAGTATCTTTTTGTTCCACATTTTATAAGGAACATTGTTTATATGAGTCTTCGAACATGGATCATGAAAAGACTGTAGCAATGTTAGCAGATGAAAAACAGTCCACCTCTTCCTCCGAGTTATCAAGACTTGGCAGAAGTCTTTGATAAACAAAAGGCAACTACTCTTCCACCGGCCGTATGATTGTCAAATTGATTTAGTCCCGGGAGCTCATATTCCCTGTAGTAGAATTTATGCATTAACCGAGAAAGAAAACATCCATCTGAGGGAATACCTTGATGATATGTTCGCTTAGGATTTATCAGACCATCCTCTCACCTGCCTCATCTCCTCTGTTTTTCATACCAAGAAAGGGGGATGAGTTGCATGCCTGTATTGATTATAGAGCCCTTAATGATGTAACTGTTAAAAATCATTATCCTTTACCTCTTATTTCCAGTTTATTAGATCAGGCAAAAGATGCTCAAGTGTTTACGAAATTAGACTTGCGAGGGGCCTATCATTTGGTGTGAGTTAGAGAGGGAGACAAGTGGAAGACATTCTTTTGTACAAAATCCGGGTTGTACAAATATTCAGTCATGCCCTTTGGTTTATGTAATGCACTTGCTGCGTTCCAATATTTTATTAATGAAGTTCTGAGGGAATTTTTGGACGCGTATGCGGTGGTGTACCTTGATGATATTTTGATCCACTCCCCCACAATGGAAGAACATAAGAAACATATAAGAGCCATTTTACAATGTTTAAGAGACAATAAACTATGTTAAGTTAGAAAAATGTGAATTCCATGCTTTTAGAGTCTACTTTCTGGGTTATATTTTGTCATGACAGGGAGTTAGTATGGATCCACAGAAAGTTACCGCTATCTTACAATGGAAATATCCAAAGTCAGTGAAAGAAATCCAACGTTTCCTGGGATTCGCTAATTTTTATTGGTGATTTATAAATCACTTTTCCACTGTGGTGGCTCTAATAACACAGTTATTGAAGAAGGGAGTGATTTTTCATTGGTCTTAGGCAGCTGAACAGGCTTTTCAACAGTTGAAAAAGGTTTTTGTTAGTGCACAAATTCTGCAACATCCGGACACATCTCAAAAATTTCTAGTAGAGGTGGATGTGTCAGGTAGGGTTCCTATCACAAACAAATAAGAAGATGGGTCAGCTCCACTCAGTAGCTTATTTTTCACAGAGGTTCACTCCAGCGGAAGAAAACTACTCTATAGGTGACAAGGAACTGTAGGGAAGTTGGGAATTCTCAGCGTAGCCATTTCACTCCTGCAAATAAAGATCCGGTAAGAGCCTGACAATTTTGACCATTATCCTCTGTGAATAGTCTTTTTACTTGCTTGGATTCTCTTACTTCTGGAACCTGCGGCTAGTGAAATGTCCTGTCAGCCTACAAGATGCTGATGCACTGTGTGGGACTGCAAGTCAACTGGGGAATTGGAATTCTCAGGTGGACTGAAATCATTTGTGTGGTGTAAAGTAGTCCTCTTGGGGTCCAGTTCTGGGCTCTGATTACAAGTGCAGGATTAAATTTCGATCCTTGTGAAAACACGCGTTTGTACAGGGATCGGAATTACAAGTTGGGTGACAATGGAGATAAAACAGAGCTGATGATCCTGGGCAACACCCCGATCTTAGAACATGGATTGGTGTGGCCAAACTGCCTCGGCTCTGCCCCTGTCCCTAAGCCAAAGATCAAACATTTAGGTATGTAGCTTGACAAGTCTTTTAAATTCAACCATCAAGCAGTGAAGCTGGCAGTGACTTGCTATGGCATGCTTCGTAAAATTCTACTTCTGCTTCTCATCACGGCGAGGAGACTTATGGTCCAGGCTTTGATTGCCTCCCGCCTGGACCATGGAAACTCCCTCTACTTAGGGGCCCCAAAGTCGACCACAAGGAAACTACAAGTGGCACAGAACTGCGCAGCTTGGATGCTGCTTAACATCCCCAAATCTCAGTCTGCCAAGCCAGCTCTGAATACCTTACATTGGCTGCCGATCACTGAGAGAATAAAGTTCAAATCCCTGTGCATAGCTCACAAGACACTTTGGGGGAAAGGTCCCCCGATCAATCATTCTCTCATCTCCTTCTATCGTCCTGGTAAAAGTTTACGATCAGCCAACCTATTCTTAGCCTCAGTTCCCAGAATAAACAAGCATTGGCATAGCCAATAGGTCTCGCTTTTGGGCCCTTATAAGTGTTTAGGCAGAGCTATTGACTTTGCCAATGTGTTTGATTGCTGCAAAAGTAAAGAAATAGAAAAAAACATCTATTTCTTTACTTTTGCAGCAATCGCGGCACCGGCGCTTTACCTAAACCTTGTTAAAAGTAAAGCGCGGGTGCCGAGATTGAGCAAAAGTAAAGAAATAGAAAAAAACATCTATTTCTTTACTTTTGCTTTAATCGCGGCACCGGCGCTTACTTTTAACATGGTTCCAGTTGGACGCTGTTAGCAGTAAAGCGCGGTGCGCGATTGAGCAAAAGTAAAGAAATAGAAAAAAACATCTATTTCTTTACTTTTGCTATAATCGTGGCACCGGCGCTTTACTTTTAACATGGTTCCAGCGGGAGGAGCTGGACGCGCTCTGTGGTGGGGGAGGGGCAGGGGCATGCGTTGAGGCATGGGAGAGCGAGACAAATGCCAGATGGCGGCTGCGCGGGTGCACGCGCGCGTAACCGCACGCTGGTGGCCGGAAAAAGCCTCTTTGATAGCACTTTCAAAAGCCCCTTACTAAATGTCTCGCAGAGCAACGCATGCGCGCTGGCTCAGCGAGACCTAAAAAGGAAAGATATGGAGGCCGTGCCTTTTCATACAATGCTGCTAGACTTTGGAACGCCCTCCCTTATCATCTTTGCTCAGTGACCCAACACCTTCCCTTTCAGAAACTCCTTAAAACCTGGCTGTACCAGAACGCTGCACTTTAGGCCACTTAGTCTGTTTTCTGTGCGACACTACTAGCGCTGGGATGCCTCCGGGTAGCCATGCGCTCTATAAGTGTTTTGTAATTTTGTAATAATTGTCATACCCTCTGAGTTTTCCCTGATAAGTTCTGGCGGGTCAAACCTGCAAAATTTTGTGTGTTAAACACTGATTCCGCATGTTATTTCTCATTTTAAAGGGCACAACTTGCAATAGGCTCTAATTTACCGATAATTAGCACACCATGTAAATTCCAATCCCCATGACATTTGATTTTAAAATGTGCAATAACAATTGACTTCTTAGCCGGGCACTCATAATGAGGGCCCTGATATTGCGATCTCCTTTCAATATTTAGGGGCTTATTTTGATGTTGGGCGAACTACTTACGTCCGACACCGACTCAGTCCCGACCGACTCATTTCAATGTGACCAAACACAGTTTGGTCGCCTGCTCCCTTTTCTCAATGGGAGCTCGTGTTACAGCCGTAAACTGGCCGTAACACAAGCTAGCATTGAGAAAAGGGAGGTGCAGTTCATCTTTGCACCCCGTGGCAGGCACCTCAAGGTGCCTGCCACAAGGTGCAGGGATCAATAGGGGGCACCATAGGTGCTCCCTCAGCCTCCAACCAGAGGCTGTGCACCAAAGGGGGCCCTGCTGGGGGACCCCAAACACACTTTCGGACATGGTTTCCATGTCAGACAGGCCGGCATGGAAACCATCGGGCTGGCCTTTTTGCCCTTGAGATTACTAGCCAGATTGCGACTGGGGGACGGGCTCTCCGAGTCTGTCGGAAGCCAGTCCGAATGACCGGCCGGTTTACTTTCCGACTGCCTCTATCAAAATGAGGTGGTCAGAATGTAAACCGAGCGACCCATTACGATGCGGCCCTAAAGGCTCCGACCATAGGTCTGAGCCTTTACGGGCCGCATCGTAATCGGCCCCTAAGTGTGGGATCAGTGGTGACCCAGACTAAAGAGTCCTGAGGATCCTTAGTGAATGTTCTTTGTGCAGTGCTGCGCTCTACTAGCCGTTTTGGGCAATAAAGTTTTTTGATACAGGGGGGTATATTTACAAATTTTTCAAGCAACACAGGGCACCAAGCAAACTTGCTGCGTTGCTTGAGAGGAGACACAACAGAAATGCGCCATATCTACTAAGATATAGTGCATTTCTGCTGTCTCTTAGTCTGGCACACTGTGTGCTGCCTAGCGCCCACACACGCACCCTGGCACCATGGTACCAGGGTGCCTACATTAAAGGTAGGATTTTTTTTGTGCAGGAAGGAATACCTTCCTGCACAAAAACAATGCTTAAAAGTATTTTCCTCTTTCTATGTGTCCTGCACAATGCAGCACACCCGGAAAGAGGAAATAACGAAGCAAAATAAAGATATTTTTCCGTGTTATGCCTGGGTCAGGGTGGCGTAGAGTCAAAATCCATGATTGATGCATAGCCTACCTGACACAAAGTAATGCAAGGCAGCACGTTTACTAAACCACGCAAAGCCATGCAAAGTGGCTTTCCGTGGCTTAGGAAATCTCTGAAATTAGTTTGCATCGGAGCTGAGCCACAAAAGTAACGCAATCTCAACGAAAAGTCTTAGTAAATCTGTCCCTGGATATCTGCTTTCATTCGCTCGTTTTCTAAATAAAGGGTTACAAAAATGTATCACAAATCTGCACTTTCACTCATGACTTTCGAAGCTTTTTACCCTTTCTATAGCCAATATAAAGTTAAACAAATTAAGGTCTATCTCCTTCTTTTTTTATGTTTAAGAAGCTTTATTTAAATATAACAAGTCAATAACAAACATTAAAAGCCTAGAGATTAACAATAATGGAATAACATGTAATTAAAATAAGGTAGGCAATAAAACAGAGAAAAATAAAGCTATTTATATTTTTTGGGAAATTAAAGGAAAGGAAAGAAGGGGAGGAAAAGAAGATGGGGTATAAGATGTCTATATAATCCAAAAAAACATTAAAACCTACTACAAACCTATGCTCATAAAAACTTCAAAATATAAAGAGCAAATAATTGTTGAAATACATATATTACCAGATAGTAAAAGAAGGGGAAAGATAACACAAAGAGGAGGGAATTCAAGGGGTTGGAAATTTTCGAACGATGATGAGAAACATTATTAGTTGTTACTATATTCAAATAATTAGTTAGTGGTAACCAAAAAACATCTCTATTTACATGTAAATTGCATTGGGAGGCAAAAGCTACATCTAGTCTATGATATTGACATACAGTATTCCACCATGCCTTAGTTGAAAGTTTAGTCAAACATTTCCAATTCGTTGTAATTTGTTGAAATGCTAGAGCCAGCATCAGGTCAAACAGCCCTTTTTCATAGGAAGATAAAGGAATGTATTCTGAGAGACTTCCCATAAAAAGAAGAACAATGGATAGTGGAGTGTGGAAATGGAAGATCTTTGATAAACGAACCCAAATTTGGGACCAAAAAGAGAGAACAGAAGGACATGAAAAGAGAAGATGGGAGAGATCTGCTGACGGAAAATCACAGGACCAGCATTTCATATTGTGTGTGTGTGTGAAAGTAGCTATGGAAACAGGAGTAAAATATAATCTGTGATATAGAAAAAACATAGATTGAGTAGTAGAAGCGGATCTTGAAATCCTCAGCGAGCGAGCCCAGATCTTATTCCATATATCAGTACTCCATTGAAAGCCCAAGTCCGATTCCCAAGCAAGCTCCACTTTAGTCTTATCTCGTTCTGGGTTTGTGTTGGAAAAGAATTTATATATTAAGGAAGCTTTTGGACTTAATGCTAAGATTTTAAGAAGTGAATCTTGAGTCACGGGAACATTGTCAGAGGGGAGAGAATAAAAGGTGGTTACAAGTGCTTCCATAAGTAGAGAAAATTTATGTAAAAAAGATCGGGGCAATTAAATGTAGCCTGAAATTCAGGGAAAGAACAAGGAGATGTACCATCAAACAGATCTTTAACCCGAGAAATTCCCTTGGCTTTCCATGAGGTCCAGTATATAGATCTATTATTAATAGTTACAAGATAGTTATGCCACAGAGAAGAGAGGAGAAAAATATTTCTGGAAATTGATTTTGGTTGGAAATGAGATTTTAATAGGGAGCAGGTGTGTTTAAATAGGGGAGATGATGTGAGGGTATTCTTGGCAGTAAAGGATAGAGCCTCCTTAGTCGAGAAAGGAGCCAACGTACATCGCTCGACAGTGACCCAGAGAGGAGTAAAAGGAGAAGATTCCGTAATAAGCCAATGAGAAGCTTGCTTAAGGCTGAAAGCTTTATGATATAATCGAAAATTCGGAAAGTTCACTCCACCCACAAGTTTCGGCTTTCTAAGATGAGATAAAGAGATTCTAGACTTTTTATTCTTCCATAGAAATTGAGAGAGAAGAGAGTCTATTTTTTTTAAAAAGATATCAGGGATATGAATAGGAATCATTGAAAAATAATATAATAAAATGGGAGTAATCATCATCTTAATGGAGTCAAGACGACCCCACCAAGAGAGGAAAAGAGGATTCCAGGATGAAAAGAGTTTAGATATGCGATCTAGTGCAACATTCATATTTAATTTAACCGAGTCAGTAACAGAGTTGGAAAACCAGATCCCAAGATATTTGATTTTGGAGCTATTCCAATGAAAACCGGTGGATTCGAATTGTTGTTTAAGGCAAAATTTTGTAATTGGCAGAACTTCTGTTTTATCAGAGTTGATTTTATAACCGGAGACTGCTGAGAAATCGGAGATTTCTTGTAGTAACGAAGGTATAGAAGAGTCTGGATTGGAAATGAAAAGCAAAATATCATCAGCGTATGCAGATAGTTTCAGATGATGATCTCCATATGGAAATCCAGAGATAGAGGGATTTTGACGTATACGAGAAAGAAAAGGTTCAAGAGAGAGAATAAACAAGAGGGGGATAATGGGCAGCCTTGTCTAACCCCTCTATGAAGTGAGAAGTACTGCGACACTTGACCATTAACAATAGTAGAAGCAGAGGGAGTAGAATATAGGAGAGAGATAAGAGAGATAAATTTGGGACTGAAACCATGCCATGTAAGAGATTTAAACAAAAAGGACCAATCCACCCTATCGAAAGCTTTTTCCGCGTCAATGGAAATTGCTGCAAGCGGGAAAGATAAGGAGGGGGCTTTATTGAGAACATTGAAAAAAAGACGAGAATTATCGGAAGTCAGTCTACCCTTAACAAAACCACATTGTTCAGGGCCTATTAAATGAGGGAGGAAGGATTCAAGGCGTAGTGCTAAGAGTTTAGCTAAAATTTTATAATCTACATTTATCAAGGAAATGGGACGGTAATTTTTGCAGAATTTGGGATCTTTGCCTTCTTTGTGGATAATACAAATGGATGCTTCTAGAAAGGTACCACTTGCTGCCCCAGTAGAAGAAAAATGTTGGAAGAGGTTGAGAAGTTTTGGTAGTAATAAGTTGGAAAAATGATGGTAAAATTCTACAGAGAAGCCATCAGGGCCAGGGGATTTATTCTTCTTTAAAGAATTTAAGGAGAAGAAGATTTCCTGTAGAGAAAGATCTATGTCAAGAGAAGTGAAGTCAAGGTCGGAAGAAGGAGGAGAGGGAATATTACTAAGATATTCATTGATAAGTGTATCAGTTGGGGGCGACTCAGGAGTGTATAGGGTCTCATAGAATTTAGTAAATTCAGCTGAGATATCTTTTTCTTTAAAAAGATGTTTACCATCAGTGGAATGAATAGATTCAATAAATGTTTTCTCTTTTCTGGATTTTAAATAGTTAGCAAGGAGTGAACCAACCTTATTGCGACCACCGTAATACCTGGCACTACTTCGAAGCATGGTAAAGGAGGCTCTGTCAGTAGAAATTTTATTAAATTCCATTTTAGCGCGAATAAGCTGTTGCAGAGTAGAATCTGATGAGGAAGTATAGAACCTGTGTTCCAGGTGTTTAATAGAGGCTAATAACGCTTTATGCTTAATAGAAGACTGTTTCCTTTTCCTAGAAACGAAATCAATTATAAAGCCTCGAGCAGCTGCCTTAAAACTATCCCACACCAAGACCGGAGATATAGAAGTATCCTCATTAATAGAAAAAAATTCTTCCGCAAAGGAGGTGAAGGAAGAAGAAAATACTGGATCTTGTAAGAGATAGTTATTAAATCTCCACCGAGATGATCTAGAGTGGGGAGGAAGTAAATCGAAATTAGCGACCACCGGAGCATGATCTGAAATTAAAATGGGCTCAATCGAGGAGGAAACAAGGTTTTGAGCTAAGGACTTAGAAAGAAATATGTAATCAATCCGGGATAAGGAACCATGTGGAGGGGAAAAAAGGAGAATTCCGATTGATCTGGATTACATAACCTCCAGGCATCGACCAGTTGGGTCTGTATGATAGTATTAAGGAATTGTTTGTGGGTTTTATGTGGGATAAAACGTACCTGGGATTTGCGATCAATAAAGGGTCCGCAACCTGATTACAATCACCTCCAAGTATAAAAATTCGTCCTTATTTTGAAAAAATGTGTCCGTAATAGCAGGCCAAAAGGAGGAATCAGGTTGAGTTGGGCCATAGATGTTAAGCACAGTGAGAGGGATGTTATTAATTAATAGTTTGACCAGAATCCACCTTCCATCAGAGTCAGTATCTTGTTTAACAACAGTACATTTCAGTTTTTTGTGGCATAGAATTACAACTCCATTCTTTTTGTGTTGGTAGGGGATGTTAATACTGAACCAACCCAATTACGTTTAAGTTTAAGAGCTTCAGCCTCAGATAAGTGAGTTTCCTGTAACAAAACTAAATCAGGATTATATGAGGCTAGGTGTGAAAGAATTCTCTGCCTCTTTATAGGATTATTAAAACCTTTTACATTCCATGTAACAACTCTAAATGTAACAGTTTAACATTATAGGAACAACAGTATATTGTTGAGAGAAAATGCAAATGAGCATGAAATATAAAATGAGCACATGAAAAATTGGAAGAGAAAGGTGATAGTAATAAAATGAAATGATAGGGATTAGAGAAATAGAATGAGAGAGATGGAAAATTAAGGAGAGTTGAGACATAACAGATACTTGTCAAATAATAAGAAAGTGAAGGAGGAGAGGGGAAGGGAGAGATAAAGGAGAGTGAAGTAAAGACAGTGCAGATCCAAAAAGGATGACTGAGAGAACATACCTGAGGGGAACAAAGGGAGATACAGCGGGGCGAGGACGACACATTACAAGACGGGCCACCCAAAATCAAGACATCCGGATCGCGTGGAGACGGGGTAGGAAACGGATAAGAACCATACGGGCTGATAAAACATAAACAAATATGTAGGTGAGTATAAAGGAGACAATAATCAATGAATAATACAAAACAGATAGAACATCTGGTGAAAGCAAAACAGGAAATATAGAAAACTTGAATCACTTGCATGAGAGAGAGATGAACGATATATGAAAAAGAAGATCAATTCAAAGACAGTAGAAGAGACAACTAAGAACGAAGTCATGTCACGACTAGAAGATGATTAAAAGAATAAAACATAAGAGATACGTAGGAGGGTCAACCAACAGAAGAACCAGCAATGTCCATGGTACTTGTAGTGAGAGAGTTAATAAATTTCTTAAGTTCTGCAGGATCTTGAAATGACCGGGTCTGATTTTGGTATGTAACCTTGAAGATGCAGGGATGAAAAAGACCATAACGGGCACCCAAAGATCTCAGGGGGCTCGAAGATTGAGGAAATCCTTTCTTCTTGCTGCCGTCGCGTTTGATACATCTTGAGAAAAGTACACCCTCTGACCAAGCCAAGAAATTTGTCGTTTGGCTCTAGCTGCTGAGAGAATTGAGAGTAAGTCAGTGAATTTCAAAAGAGAATAATGACTCCCCTCGGCCTGACCGGAGATGTAGAACTTGAAGTACGTGGACCCAATCTGTGGGCCCTCTGAATACTAAGAGTTGTAGAAGAAGGCAATTCCAGGAGTTTTGGTAAGAAGGAGGAGAAGAAGGAGACAGGATCATCCCCTTCCAAAGCCTCAGGCAGTCCGTAAATGCGTAAATTGTTCCTTCTATTCCTGTTTTCCAAATCCTCTGTGTGATGTCGAAGGTCGCAAATCTCCTTTTCTAGGGAAGAAAGTCTCAGAGTTGTCTTGCACCTCATTGAGTTGCTGCTCCACCAAGGAAACTCTGTTTTCCATTGTTGACCACTTCTCCTCCAAGAATTGCATTTTGCTATTAGTCTCCTCTACAAAAGGGCGCAGAGCTCTTATCTCATCGAACAGCATTTCCAAGGAGATAGAGGAGGCCGATTTATCAGGAGAAGGAGGATCATGTTTTAGCCGTTTAGTGGATGATGAGGGTGGTGAAGTCTTTGCGGTAGCAGATTGTGAAGGAGCAGATCTATTTGAAGCAACGCCCGCCATCTTTTTCCCGTTTTGGGATGAAGGTGGTGTTGAAGAAAAAGCCGGCGTTGATGTAGAAGAATGATGTTTTGGAACAAAGACAAATTGCGGCTTGCGGAGTCTTCTCATATGTAGAGGTAACAACAACAGCTCATAGGATATTATGTGAACTGTGAGGTAAGCGCAAACTATAATTTCCACAAAAGGGTTCTGTTATGAGACTTCAAAAAGGGGAGCCAACAATAGTTAAAATGATGAAGGTAATATATGTATCCGAGGTTCACCACGTCCAACCATGTAGTAATGCTCAGTTAGGATTGTAATCGAAAGGTGTGTATTTAAAGATTACTGAGAGCCATACTGCGATACAGAATTGCCTGCATGACATGACAACGCGTGCAATACTGTTAACATATTCTCCAGGGTGCGTTATAAGAAGATAGCTGGCATTGTTATTAGTATCTTTGAGGAGTCATGAGGTACAGCCATCCATAACGGCAAACCAACTGTTTGAGAGAAGCACTCAAGCGTGTGCTGGTTGAAAGACAGTGTATATCTTTTTTTTCCCTTTTTCCTCCTTGTTTTCTTTGTGGAAAATCCTCAATATACAACGACGCGGGAGACAAAATGGCGGGCGCACTGAGGAAATCACATCGACGGCAAATTTGACAGCATTCCGAGCGAAATTCGGAATAATGAAGCGCTCACCAGGTGCGTAGCATCTTCCGACGTGAGAGTGAGGTGTCTCCCTCCTCCAGTGCCTGCATAGAAACCCGTTCGCGGCAGGAATTCGTCCCGGTGCGGCGGAGTCTCCGGTTCAGGCGGCCATCTTGAGTGGCGCCGAAGCCACGCCCCCAGGTCTATCTCCTTCTAATGTCCTGTTTCTTTTCAATGAACTTTTCCCCATTTCTAAGTAGAATTTCAATGTTAACATAACATTTTAACCCATATTTATTTTGCTTATCATGATTTAATCTTTACTTAAAACTTTGTGGCCAGCGTTAGTTATTTATCTTATTCTTTCAGTGGCAGAACTGCAAAGCATCAAGAGGGCAGACAGTCTACGCCACAGACAGCGCGGAGCATCGATGTCCAACCCTTTAGCGTTTTAGGATCCTAAGACGGAGATATATCACTCTGTGTATGTGTGCTCTATAGCGTACAAAAACTATATAGGAGTGACACGAGGAAAGCGCTGCAGTGAAAAAACATCAAACAAAATGAGAAAGAAAGCTAAGGTTTTACAAAGAAGGGATTTGAAGCATTTTCACATTTTCTATACGGGTCGGGTCTGTACTTGAGAATACAGATTTGAATCATTCGAAATCCTTTATTGTTCCCCTAAATATATTTATGAAGTGCCTCTGCAGACACTTCTAATTTAAAATCTTTAAAGATCCCTTTACAGGGAAGCCACATCTGCAGAAACACATTGGAAGCAGCTGACAACTATGTCTCCAGAGGCTAGAGTGCAAGGCTCGCCCCTTCTATTCACTGGATTAGATGTTTAAAAACTTTTATATCGATCTTTCCTACGCTCTAGACTCAATAGTTGTATTCACCCCTTGAAATTAGCGAGAGGGATTACTGAACATTGCAAGAGGGAAGGGGCAGCAGGGCTGACACAGAGATGTGTATGTGGCCAACTGAAAAACCTTGTATATGTAAATCTGTGCAGACAGGTTGTGAGAATTAGCCGGTTGATGAAAATATAATTTATTATAAACGACACTTGAGAAAAACATACCATTTAAAATTCATCTAAAAGCGCCCGTGCCTTACAGCAGCAGCACTAGAAGCAGAACCCTGTGAATGGAACACTTGGGATATCACAGGCCCTGCAATGTGACCTCACGAGGCCCCGGGTACCTACAGAGGGGAGACCGCCACTGCAGCAGACAGAAATGGAGAGACCCCTGTTGGGGAAGAATGTCGCGCAGGAATGGGTCTTCTTTTAGGTTTATAGCAGGATCATTTAGAGGGACTTTATAGTGGGATCTCCTCAAGAAATTGGATAATACTCGTGCCTTGCATGCTCCCCCTGTTAATCTGAAACACATGGTATCATCCACAAAGTGGTGATATATGATGACATGTTGGAAGGTCTCCATTGTGACGTGTCCTCGGTCTAAAAGGCTCGTAACAGGGGAACTGCAGCACTGCGCACATTGACGCCGGACGGGGAGGACAACTGCTGACGGATGGAGCTGTGGACAGAGGGCAGCGAAGCTGCAGGGGCTGATCAGGCACCAAAAAGGGTGGGGGTAAGGGGTAAGCCGTAAGCCAAGGGGACAAGGTAAGTCAATAAACCAATCGAAAACTGGCTGAAAACTGAACAAAATGAAAACTAATGTGAAACTGACTTGACATTCCTATTTACATTCCGGGGCGGCTCCTCCGCTAAGGCGGAGGAGTGTCACCCCACTAAGTACAAAAAGAAAAAGAAAATGATAATACCACAACATTAAAAATGTTACGTTATTATCATTTTCTTTTAGGAACCAGCCAGGTTGGGGCAGGGCTGGGCTTGCCTGGGAGAGGGAGGAGGAGTGGTTCCTGGTGCACTTAAGTGTGCAAGACGGTTTGGACGGCCCTCTCGGCCTGGCCAAACCATCTTGCACACTTTGCATGTTCTCCACCCAGGATGCATTACAGCCTGGGTGGAGAACATGCTTAGCCTCCCAGTCCCCGTCTGAGCGCTGAACCACGGCGCTCAGACCAATCACAACGCTGCCTTAGTAGCGCTGTGATTGGTGAGGGGTTTCTGGGAGGCTGTCTGCTTCCTGTTCCTGCTCGTAGGAGGGGCGGAGGCTGGCGATCGGTGACGATGAGGTATGGTTTTTTTTCTTCTTTTTAACCCCCGCTTCCCTCTCCTGCCCCCCAACACCGTTCCCAACCAGCCACCACTGTTTACCTTGATCCTTCATTTCTTCACCCAGTTCTTGAAACAAAAAATCCTCCAACCCTATGATTCCTCTCCAAACCTTATTTTTCACTTTCCCAAACCAACGACTTCCTTTCTATACCCAACCGTTTCTTGCCTCCATTGTAGTCTTCCTGGTTCCCTTCCTTATGCAAATGTCCCACCATCCCTGAACTACCCCTTCCCTTCTATTTACTCCCTTCTCTCACCACATTTCTACTATCACCCAAGTCTCAAATTCCTTTCCTACCAATTCCTTCACTTTATTTGAAGTTGTTTCCCTTGCCTACTTGCCCTCCTCTCCTATCATCTACAGCAGTCCCTCAACTCCCCCCTTTCCTTCTCCAGTCTTTCGATACCCATTCCTCTCACTTCCCAGAGACTTTCCATTACCTTCCATACTCAGCACTTCCCTACCCACACCTTGGGCCAGAAGTAGGGAGAATCTTTGAGGTCGCAAACAGCCCAATTTGCAAAATCATGACGTTTGCGTCCTCAAAAAATACTTTTTTTAATGTTGAAACACCAAATGCGATTCTACAGAATCGCAATTTGGGTTTGAGATTCAGTTTTTGGAAGGGGCATGTTTAAGGCATCTCCTCCAAAAACAGAATTGTGGTGGAATGTATTAATGTTTTGCAACCAAATTCCAGTCGTAAAATAAAATATTAATATTTTACCTCGTCCGCTAAGGAGGAGGTAAGCCATTCCCCTTTGTGAATGTTGACAAAAACATTTTTTTAAAGTAGGCAGTGGTCCTAACTATTCCCTTATACACCATTTGTTATCCACTCCTTAATCTTCCCTTCCCCTTCCCGTCCGTTCCCTTCCCTTTTTCCCCATCACTTCCTTTCCCTTTTCACTCCCCTTTTTCCTTCACTTTCTTTCCCACTTCCCTTCCCCTTTCCTTCCCATTTTCCTTCCCTTCCCTTCCAATTTCCCTTTCCCCTTTATGTACCTTCACACTTCCCAAATTCTCTCACCTTGCTTCTCAAATTCTCTCTCCCTCCGCAAACCCAATCTCCCTTTCCTTCCCTAATCCTCTCCCCTCCCTTCTCTTCCCAAATCGTCCATCCCTAACATACCCATCCTTTCCTTTCCTTTTTCTTTCCCTTTCCCTTCACTTTCCCTTTCCTTACATTTCCCTTACCGAACCTTCTCTTTGCTTTTATTTCCCTTCCCTCCCTTTCCCACTATCCAACTCCTCCCTTCCCACTTGCTTTCTTTTCCAACTTCTACTCTCCTTTCCCTTTCCTTTCCTTTCCTTCCCTTTCATTCTCTTATCCTCTTCCTTCTCTCATCTTCCCCTTCCTTCATCATCTCCCTTCCCTCATCATCTCCCTTCCCTCATCCTGTCCCTTCCCTCTCCTTTCCACTCACCCTCTTCCTCTTTCTGCCCCTATCCCTTCCCCTTTTTAGTGCCCTTCTCTTCTCTTCCTTTTCCTTTTTTCTCTTTCCTATCCTTCCCTCACCTCTTCACTTCCTTTCCCTTTTCACGCCACTTCCTTTCCCTTTTCTCTCCCCTTCCCTACCTTTCCCATGTCCTTCCCCCTTTCCTTTCCACTTTCCTACCCTACCCTTCCCTCACCTCACTTCTTCCCTTCCAACTTCCGTTCTCACTTTACATAGCTGGACTCTGGACTTCGCTGGACTTCGTTTGGGCCTGACTTTGTCTCCCTTCCAGTCTGCTGCATCGTCTATGCCTGTGCATCATACAGGAACCTTCCAAGGCCTGTGAAGCATCAAGGACAACCGAACTAATCTCCCTTGAAGTGAAGGAGTCACTCCCCTGCATTTCCAGGCACTTCAACTGAGTCGACCGGTCTGCAGATCCCGAGCTCCTCCGGACTCTGTGGGCTCTGCGACACCGGTGGTAGTTTTCCTCAGCTCTACCCTCTTACCAAGTTTGAGGCCAGTAGTCCTTGTGGGGGTTGCAATAACCGAACCCCTGGGTAACGCGTCCAACTTGCACTTGCAAAGGCTTGTTGGTCTCTTTGCAAGAAGATCTTCGGGCTCCAAGTAGCCCCAACCTCGAGCATCTCCTGTGACCAGAATCTTCAGCCACACCACATCGTGTGCATCGTGGCTTGCATCTTTTGGTGAGCTGCTAGAGGTCCTCTCATGACTCCAGTGCCTCCGGACTGTGGGTCCATTTGAGGGTCACCTTTGTTTTCTTCAGGCTCCCCTGATTGCTCGGGGA
Source organism: Calotriton arnoldi (assembly GCA_963921515.1). Lineage (NCBI taxonomy): Eukaryota > Metazoa > Chordata > Amphibia > Caudata > Salamandridae > Calotriton > Calotriton arnoldi. The sequence continues at coordinate 407,627 of CAWUFW010010741.1, read as the reverse complement.
CTGCCCTGACTCCTCTGCTTGTGGTGAGTTGCCTGAACCTTGCTGGTCCTCTGCTTGTACTTTCTTGACTTCCTGCGTGGACTGCATTTGCCCAGGCTTGTTGGTGCTCCTGCTGGACACCAACCACTCCGCACTCGACATCCTTTGTGGGACAGCTCGTATCCGGCTCCTGGTCATCGTCAGCATTGCCTCGTCCCCACAGCTGCAGAGTCAAGGTCCTCGTCATCTTCCCTGAAGCACCCGGCACCGGTGGGCATTTGTCTACCAAGCTCCTGGTCACTCCTAAGTGACCCAGACTCTGTCGCCTCTGCCTTCAGGTACTCCTCGACAAGAAAACATGTTTGGATTCCCACAGACACTTTCTCCTCTTCCAGCAGGGGCACTTTCCTAAAGTCCTCCATTGGGTTCGACAGCGGTTTCCGACACCACTTCACCCCTATGCACCCGGCTTCCCTGGTGTAGGTAACGTGGGTACTAGAGTATCCACAGGTGGGGTGGCTCTTCAACCTTCTGCCTTCTACGGGGTTTCTTCAGGGTCTACTGAGAAGGGTCCTTAATCTTTAAAAATCTATCCGCGACTTACATGTAGAGTTGTACGGAGCCGAAGGTCGTGTTCCCACACTGAACGCGTCCTCCTTGGGGTCCCTATCTACTTACCTTGGGTGGTTCCTTGGGTCCCCAGCGATTCTACGTCCTCCCGACATTGTCCTGACTTGAGTCGTGGTTCTTATACCACTTTCTTAGTATATGGTTTGATCCTCCCATGGGGCCCACTGTGCATTTGTGCTATTTACTGTGATTTCTTTGCTAAAGTATTGTGTACTTTGTGTCTATCTCCGTGTGGGAGATACTGTAATATACTAGATAGTGTTATATAATAAATACATATTTTTATAAATACCCTGTGTGGTTCTTTTCCATTTAATCTATACTATAAGATTGCATTCTGGTAAAACAAGCTGCTTTACACTCCTTCAAGACTAAGCCTGAAGGCTACTCTCCAAAGCTACCACTTGGAGAGCTTTCTGTGGTTGTCTAAGACCTCTTAAATCACCTTAAGGGTTGTCTGGACTGGTGCAAGGTGCCCACTTACATTAGTAGACATGATATACCAGGCCAGCTTCTCACATTGGTGTGCAGCAGTTTGGGTACAAGCCTGCATTGTTTTACCAGAACAATCTTCATATTGATTAACTGAAAAACCACTAGTACTAGGCACATAAATACAAGCTTAGAATAGTAAGTTCTACTGAACTTAGGGTTGGGTAAGTCAAGGGTCTAGCACACCCTTTCTCCAACCTCGGAGAGTTTAGTTCCCACTAGGTTAGGTAGGTGCAACACCACACCTCACTTAGTATGTCTGCCTTCTAGATACAGTGAACTTTCGCTCCAAGAACTGAAAGCACTATGTGCCTCAAGAAAGCTGAAGACAGGGAGAAGTGCCAACACTCAACACCTGGTAGAGGTGTTACTGTTAGATGACCTGAGGAAAGCCTCTGGGTCAGATGAACAGGATAGAGTGGGTGGGTAGGGGAATGAAGATAGGGCAGGAGGGGAACCCCTCTTTGACCTAGAATCTAACCCTGACCAGGTGGAGCATGATAGCTTCCACCTGGATAACTCAGACCTCCCAGAGGATACTGCAAATGGCCCAGAAGGTGCCCCCTTTGTTCCTCCTGGGAGAGTGCAGAGTAGACAGAGGAGGTCTAGACCCTCCTCAAGAGAATCCGATGCCTCAGGACATTCAGTAGGGACCTCCATTTCTAGTAAGGGAGGTAGCTCTTTAGATAGGGAGTATAGGCTTAGGCTCAGGCAAGAGCAGTTGGCCCTTGGCAAAGAGTCCCTTGAAGTTCAGAAGGCTAGGAAGAAATTGGGACTAGAGTCCCATGGTGGCTGCAACAGTGTCCCTAGAAGTAAGGAACATTCATTTGACCATAGGAACCTGAGCAAGATTGTCCCTCCCTACCATGCTGGGGATGACATCCACAAATGGATAACTACGTTAGAGAGGGCCTGTAAAGTGCAGAAGGTCCTTCAAGAGCAGTGGGCAGCTATCTTGTGGCTCTGCTTTGTTGACAAAGGTAGAGATAAGCTCCTCACTGTTAGAGAAGAGGATGCTGATAATTGCTCAGTCAGTTTTGAAGAGTGCTCTCATTGATGGGTGTGGCTTAACCACTGAGCAATACAGGATTAAGTTCAGAGACACCCAGAAGGCACAGAATCAGGACTGGGTAGATTTTGTGGATAGTGCTATCAAGGCTCTGGAAGGTTGGTTGCTTGGCAGCAAAGTGCATGATTTTGATGGATTGTACAATTTGATTATGAGGGAGCAGATCCTTAATAACTGCCAAAATCAGCTATTGAATCAGCACCTGGTGGACTCAGATCTGACTTCTCCCCAGAATTGGGAAAAACGGCAGATAAGTGGGTCAGGACCAGGGTGAAGCGGAAAAACCAGAACAATAGTGGTGACCAGAAGAAGCAAGATTCTTCAAAAACTCAAAATAAGGGTGGGGACAAGGGTAAAGACAAACCCTGCATCTGGGGGGGAGTCACAATCCAACAAAGGTAAAGGCAAAAAGAAACATTGGTGTTACTTTGTAATGTGAAAACCCATTGAACAAAGGATGCTGATTGTCCAAAAGCCAAGGAAAATACTCCTACCACCACTGCCTCTAAGGCAACTGCTCCCCCTAGCACAAGTACAAGTGGTGGTACAGGGAACAAGGGATTAGTGGGTTTAACCTTGGGATCTGAGGTGGGTTCTGGCTTAGTCAGAACTCCTGCTCAGGCTGTTCTAGTCTGTGATGGTGGCATAGATCTTGTTACCTTACTTGTCAGCCCCAGTAACTGGGGCAAGTACAGACAACAGCCTTTAATTAATGGAACAGATGCCATGACCTACAGGGACACAGGGGCCAGTGTCACAATGGTGACAGAGAAACTTGTGTCTCCTGGACAAATCATACTTGGAGAAATGTACCAAGTGACCAATGCAAACAATGTCAGGACTGACCATTCCTTGACAGTTGTTAATTTCAGCTGGGGAGGGGTAACTGGCCCTAAAAAGGTTGTGGTGAGTTCAGACCTACCAGTAGATTGTTTGTTGGGCAATGATTTGGAATCTTCAGCCTGGGCTGAAGTTGAATTTAGGACTCATGCAGCAATGTTGGGCATCTCTGCAGATGTGTTTGCTGTGACCAGGTCACAAGCCAAACTGACATCCACTAAACAGGCCCTGGATCCTAATGGACCAGGTGCCTTCCAAGAGAAGGAGCAGGAGGGGTAAGGCTGTGTCTTCCCCCCAGACTCAGAGTGAGGATCAGTCTCTTGAGGGAGTTGATCTTAGTCCCTGTGAAGGAACTGTCCCAGATGAACTTGAGCCTGATCAGGTTGAGTTCTTGGGGACAGGGGGCCCTTCCAGGGCAGACTTGAGTTTGGAGCAGCAAACCTGCCCCTTTCTCAAACCCCTCAGACAGCAAGCTGCTGCTGAGGCTGCTGGGAATGTCAGTGTGTCCCACAGGATCTACTGGTATGAGGGACTCCTGTATTCGGAGGGCAGAGACCCCAAGCCTGGTGCCACCAGGAGGTTGGTTATACCTCTGAAGTTTAGGGGCTTCCTACTCACCCTGGCACATGACATTCCCCTGGCAGGACACTTAGGCCAAAGTAAAACTTGGGAGAGGCTTGTCCCTCACTTTCACTGGCCTCACATGTCTGAGGACACAAAGGAGTTTTGTCGCTCCTGTGCCACTTGCCAAGCCAGTGGTAAGGAGGGGGCACCACAAAGGCCCCCCTGATACTACTTCCAGTGGGTGGGGTTCCCTTTGAGAGATTTGGGATTCATATCATTGGTCACATGAACCCTCCTATAGCATCTGGGTGAGGTTATATTCTAGTGGTGGTGGACCATGCCACTAGGTACCCAGAAGCCATTCCCCTTTAAACCACTACAGCTCTTGTGGTTGCAGGGGCCCTCTTGGGAATTGTCTCCAGAGTGGGTTTCCCTAAGGAGGTTTTACCTGAAAGAGGTACCAACTTCATGTCAAGTTATATCACTGCAATGTGGAAGGAGTGTGGTGTGAATTACAAATTCACCACACCCTATCATCCTCAATGCAATGGGTTAGTTGAGAGATTCAACAAAACCCTAAAGGGCATGATCATGGGCCTCCCAGAAAAGCTTAGGCGAAAATGGGATATCCTTTTGCCCTGCCTTCTCTTTGCCTACAGAGAAGTCCCTCCAAAGGGGGTTGTCTACAGCCCTTTTGAACTTCTGTTTGGACATCCAGCTAGGGGTCCCTTGTGTTTGGTGAAGGAGGGATGGGGGTTACCTCTCAAACCTCCCAAACAAGACATAGTGGACTATGTACTTGGTCTCTGCTCCAGGATGGCTGAGTACATAAAGAAGGCAAGCAAAAACCTGGAGGCCAGCCAAGAATTGCAAAAAGCTTGGCATGACCAAAAGGCTGCCCTGACTGTTTACCAGCCAGGTCAGAAGGTGTGGGTGTTGGAGCCTGTGGCCCCAGCAGCTCTCTAAGATAAAGGGAGTGGGCCCCACACTATCATTGAGCAAAAAGGTGAGGTCACCTACCTGGTGGACCTTGGCACTCCCAGGAGCCCCAATAGGGTGCTCCATGTAAACAGGCTAAATCCTTTTGTAGACAGGGCTGACATGGGCTTGCTCATGGCAACTGATGTGGGACAGGAGGAATTGAGTGACCCTCTTCCTGATCTCCTCTCACAAAACCCTGATGATGGGTCAGTTGATGGTGTAGCCTTGGCAGGCAGCCTCACTGACCAACAGCAGATTGATTGCAGGAAGGTCCTCAATCAATATAGGCATATGTTCTCTCTGACCCCCAGTCAAACCACCTGGTGTACCCATGAAGTGGACACAGGTGAGAGTCTACCTGTTAAGAATATAATCTACAGGCAGCCTGACCATGTCAGAGATTGCATCAGGACAGAGGTCCAGAAGATGCTTGAATTGGGAGTAATTGAGCCCTCAGATAGCCCTTGGGATAGTCCAGTGGTCCTGGTACCAAAACCTCACACCAAGGGTGGAAAGAGAGAAATGAGGTTTTGTGTTGACTACAGGGGACACAATGCAGTCACTAGGACTGATGCTCACCTAATTCCTAGGACAGATGAGCTTATTGACACTTTGGCCTCAGCCAAGTTCTTAAGCATATTTATCCTAAATGCTGGCTATTGGCAAATCAGACTAGCTGAGGATGCCAAACCAAAAACAGCATTCTCAACCCCTAGTGGGCATTATCAATTTATTGTGATGCCCTTTGGTTTGAAGAATGCACCTGCCACATTCCAAAGGCTGGTGAATAAAGTTCTCACAGGTCTGGAAGCCTATAGTACAGCATATCTTGATGATATAGCTGTCTTTAGCTCCGCCTGGGAGGATCACCTGGTCTACCTGAATAAAGTTTTGGAGGCTCTGCAGAAGGCAGGCCTCACTATCAAGGCTCCAAAGTGCCAGATAGGGCAGAGCAAGGTTGTTTACCTGGGCCACCTTGTGGATAGAGGCCAGGTTCAACCACTTCAAAGCAAAATCCAGACCATAATGGACTGGGTTGCTCCAACTACCCAGACTCAGGTCAGAGCTTTCTCGGGCCTGACTGGGTATTACAGGAGATTTGGAAAAGGATATGGGTCCATAGTGACTCCCTCCAAGAAAATGCCCAAGAAAGTTCAATGGACAATTAGCTGTCAGAAGGCATTTGATGATCTCAAGCAGGCCATGTGCACTGCTCCCATTCTGCAGAGTCCTGACTACTCTAAGCAATTCATTGTCCAAACAGATGCAGCTGAGTCGGGGGTAGGGGCTGTGTTGTCACAACTTAAAGCAGAGGGCCAGGATCAAACATTAGCTTTTATTAGCAGAACGTTGACCCCCATAGAGAAACGTTGGTCAGCCATAGAGAGGGAGGCCTTTGCTGTGGTCTGGGCCCTGAAGAAGTTGAGGCCATACTTGTTTGGTACTCACTTCATTGTTCAGACAGACCATACGCCCCTCTTATGGCTAAAACAGATGAAGGGTGAAAACCCCAAACTTTTGAGGTGGTCCATTTCACTACAGGGGATGGACTATACAGTGGAACATAGACCTGGGAGTAACCATGCCAATGCAGATGGACTCTCCAGATATTTCCAGAAAATGAAGACTCAACTGGGAAAGGTTAGTCTCATCTCCTTATGTTGGGGGGGTTGTGTAGGAAAGTAGGATCTGCTTTTTATGGTTACCCCCACTTTTTGCTTGATGTGATGCTGTTTTTGACTAGTCTGACTGGGATCCTGCTAATTAGGACCCCAGTATATCTGCTTTCTCCCTAAACTGTTGTGTTCAGTACCTCAGTATATCCCAGATTGGATACTGGGGTGCCCTTGTCAGTCCCTAGTATATGGTACCCATGTACCCAGGGCATAGGTACCCCAGAGGTCCCCCATGGGCTTAAGCATGTATTATGCCACCTATGGGAGACCATTCAAAATGGAACTACAGGCCTACCATTGCAGCCTGTGTAAGTAGGTGCTTGCACCACTTACTAAAGAAATAGGTTTACTATATCTAGGGGTCACTGCACTTAAAACCTACAAGCCACCCCTATAGCAGGCCTTTACAATCCTGAGAGCAGGGTGCTTGGTTCTAAGTGAGAGGGTGCCCCTGCATGAGCAGGACACCCTGCAGCCTATGGAGTCCATTCTCCCGGGTTGTCAGTGAAGCAGCCATATACTATATAGAGGGGCACCGCGTAATTATGCGATGACCATCTCGAAACTGGCTGCAACGAATCCTATCATGTTTGGCATCAAACATGTTGGAATCATTCCCCCACACTGTAAACGGTCTGGGAGGTATGATTCCAAGCACTGGAAGAGCCCTCCATTAGGCTCTCTGTATTCCCGGTACCAGCCTTCTAGTCCTGGACGGCACAAAATGGTTGCTGCCGACCAGAGACACATTTCTACCCTCCTGCTGCTGAGCCAAGCTTGAGCAGAGGAAGGTAGAACAATAGGCATCCTGTCACACGGAGGTGTGACCACCTCCCAGACAGGATTTAGTGTATTAGGGCTGGGTGGGTGCGCTTGCCAGCACCAGAAAGTCTGCATGAGGGGCACATTTGGTGTCCCTGTGCATAGTCCAGTTCAAACCAGTCCTGGGAGCCATTGGCTCCCGCTCTGGCGCGAAACTGGACAAAGGACATAGGAGTAAACTCCCCCCTGTCCAGACCTTCCCCAGGGAGGGTCCGCTGAATCGTTTCAACTCTTTCCCTAGGGTACTTAAGGGCTTACCAGGGTGTAGGTCCCTAGATTCATCGTGGGATAAGATTCAGATCAGACACCACTGCACTTCTACCGTCTGGGCACTCTGGACTTCGCTGGACTTGATTTGGGCCTGACTTCGTCTCCCTTCCAGTCTGCTGCATTGTCTGAGCCTGGGCATCATACAGGAGCCTTCCAAGGCCTGTGAAGCATCAAGGACAACCGAAGTAATCTCCCTTGGAGTGAAGGAGTCCCTACCCTGTATTCGCAGGCACCGCAACTAAGTCGACCAGTCTGCAGACTCTGTGGGCACTACGACACCGGTGGTGGTTTTCCTCAGCTCCCGAGGCCTGCTCTACCCTCTTACCAAGTTTGAGGCCAGTAGTCCTTGTGGGGGTTGCAATAACCGAACCCTTGGGTACCGCATCCAACTTGCAGTTGCAAAGGCTTGTTGGGCTCTTTGCAAGAAGATCTTAGGGCTCCAAGTAGCCCCAACCTCGAGCATCTACTGTGACAAGAATCTTCAGCCACACCACATTGTGTGCATTGTGGCTTGCATCTTTTGGTGAGCTGCTTGAGGTCCTCTTGCGACTCCAGTGCCTCCGCCTGTGGGTCCATTTGAGGATCACCTTTGTTTTTTTCAGGCTCCCCTGATTACTTGGGGCCTGCCCTGACTCCCCTGCTTGTGGTGAGTCACCTGGACCTTGCAGGTCCTCAGCTTGTACTTTCTTGACTTCCTGCGTTGGCTGTATTTGCCAAGGCTTGTTGGTGTTCCCACTGGACACTGACCCCTCAACACTCAACATCCTTTATGGGACAGCTCGTATCTGGCTCCTGGTCATCCTCAGCATCGCCTGGTCCCCACAGCTGCAGAGTCAAGGTCCTCGTCATCTTTCCTGAAGCACCCAACATCGGTGGGCATTCGTCTACCAAGCTCCTGGTCACTCCTAAGTGACACAGACTCTGTCCCCTCTGATTTCAGGTACTCCTCGACAAGAATGCACATTTGGATTCCCACTGACACTTTCTCCTCTTCCAGCAGCAGCACTTTCCTGAAGTCCTCTATTGGGATTGACGGCGGTTTCTGACACCACTTCACCCCTATGCACCTGGCTTCCCTGGTGTAGGTAACGTGGGTACTAGGGTATCCACAGATGGGGTGGCTCTCCAACCTTCTGTCTTCCACGGGGTTTCTTCAGGGTCCACTGGGAAGGGTCCTTAATTTTTAAAAATCCAACCGTGACTTACACGTAGAGTTGTACGGAGCCCGTGGTCGTGTTCCCACACTGCACGCGTCCTCCGTGGGGTCCCTATCTACTGACCTTGGGTGGTTCCTTGGGTCCCCAGCGATTCTACGTCCTCTCGACATTGTCCTGACTCGAGTCGTGGTTCTTATACCACTTTCTTAGTATATGGTTTGGTCCCCCCCTGGGGCCCACTGTGTATTAGTGCTATTTACTGTGATTTCTTTGCTAAAGTATTGTGTGCTTTGTGTCTAGCTCAGTGTGGGAGATACTGTAACGTACTAGATTGTGTTATATAATAAATACATATTTTTATAAATGCCCTGTGTGTTTTTTTTTCATTTAACCTCTTCGATGCTTATGACGAGCTGAACTCGTCATGGCACACAGTGGTCGTGTGCTCATGACGAGTCCAGCTCGTCATAAGACCACCCACGGGGGAAGCGCTGGCGCTCCCCGTGGGAATCCGATCGTTAGTTTTTTTTGGGGGAGGCAGGGGAAGGGCTTCCCTGCCTCCCCCGCCCTCCCCATCAATGACGTCAGCGCGCGAGGCGCGCTGACGTCATTGAGGTTCCCTTCTTCCCCGATGCGCTGGAAGCCATTTGCTTCCAGCGCGTCGGGGAAATCAGGTGAGTTTTGGCTCGGGGAGGGGGTTTGAAAGAAAGAGGCATCGAGGGAAAGGAAAACCCTTTCCTTTCCCTCGATGCCTCTTTGTGCATTCCTGCTGCACGATCATGCGATCGTGCAGCAGGAATGCCCACTAGACACCAGTGAATTTCTTCTTTTTTTTTTTTTTATGTTTAAATACTGTTTCGGGGAGCGGCCCCTTGGGCAAGGGTCGCTCCCCTTCTGGGGGCCATATGAATTTGATGCAGGCCCAAAGTTTTCTGTTCAGAAGTCAGGATTTTGAGGCCTAGACTAGCTCTGTAATTTGAAGGCTAATTTATTTCCAACATTTTGTGGCTTCAGTTTCCGAGATGTACTTTCTGCATCAGGGTATGCTACATAAATATACATGTTGCCACCAGTTACCGAAATCTATCAGAAATTGAGGAAACACCTGACCTAACCGGTGTCATGGAAATTCAAACTGAATGTGGCCTTCCAAGGACTATTCTGCAGTAATATCAGATTCCACTGGGCCTAGTTGTGGGTACAAGGCTCTATGTTTAATGGAAAAGAATTGCCCATGAAGCTAACACACGATTGTGGCACCTGGTGTTGTTCACTTATATACTTTTTGTATTTTCACAACCTAGAAGATTGTGGTGTCTAAATTTCTACAACGGTACTTCTAGATGTACATTGTTATTGCATTGTCCTTTGTGCAGACAAACGAGCACATCCAAGATGACCTCTTGTATAGCTTTAGGACATGCACTACCAAGTGATAAAATCAGTTTCGGGGAGTGTGGCAACTGGCATCAAAGCCACCCCAAGTCCTGAAGCTAGTGCTGCCAGCCTGGTGCATTTTAAGGGACAGCTGGAGGTGGCACCGGCCCAGAAGACGCCCCAGTGCAGATCACTGGGTTTGAATCACAAGAGGGTCCTGAAGAGAGACCCACCATGGACTCACACATGACACATGTGCTTATTTCTCCTCGGCCCCTACAGAGTGCCAGGATGGAAACTAGCAAACACGAAGAACAGAACTGGCACGAGCTCAATTCAGCACCGCCACCTGAGTACAGTGGTACAACAGATCTCGTTTTTTATCCTGTTCCAAAAGGCCCTGGTCGGCAGACCCCATGCAGGCAGCCTCTTATGTTCAGTATTTCATTATACCTCTGATAACACGAGTTAACATGATTAATATGGTCGCTTATGGATCGAACTCCCACTTCCACCTTAGGTGCTTCCCTCTCTCATGAGAACCAGCCAGGCCCTCGTCAGTGCTTCCCACCCAGGGTCCTGGGCAGTGGCGTAATACAAAATGGCGAGCCCCCCCCCCCTGGGCACACACACATGTGCGTGATATAGAGGTATACTGCAATAAGTGGCACTCAGAACACAATGAAGAGCGAACTAGAGGGGGCTGAGAGTGAAAGTATATTGTCTTTGGAAGAGAAGAGATTTGAGGTCAGCTTTGAAGATCCGGGTAGAGGAGGTGGCACGGAGCAATGGGGGAAGCGATTCTCACTGGATTGCGCCATCGATCTTTCCCTTTTGAAGAGGGGGGCGGGGTGCGCAAGCAGAAGCTTTTCCGCATTGCGAGCCACCGGACAATTTAAATTTATTCGCCAGGTAACGAGGGGAGGACGTGTGTAAGGCTTTGTGTGTGATGCAGGCAGTTTTGTAAATAGATCTTGCCTCGATCGGAAGCCATCGAAGAGAGGACAGGATAGGAGTGACGTGGTCGCTTCGTTTAGACCCTGAAATGAAGCGAGCTGCTGATTGGAGGATGGATTTGAGAGGGGAGAGGTGGGATTTGGGTAGGCCCGTCAGAAGAGAATTGCAATAATCCAGTCTTGAGAGAACCAGAGATTGTACCAAGGTTTTAAGTCTTTCTCCGGGAAGAACCGACGGATCCCCCATAGAAGGCGCAACTGGTAACGTGCGTTCTTAGCAATAGAGTTGATGTGGGAGATTAGGTTGTCTTTTGTCAAGAATGACACCTAGGGATTTAGCGCTGTCGACAATGATGGGTTTGTTGTTGAGTAGGTTCAGCTGATCCATCCAAGATTGAACAGGAGGAGGTGAGAGAGAGGTAGAGAGGAGGAGGAATTCAGTTTTGGCGGAATTCAGAATGAGTTGGTGAGCTAACATCCAGTTGTGAATAGAGTTGAGAGTAGAGTTGAGTAGTGAGAGATCGTGTGCGGAAGATAAAGGTATCTTCCCACTAGTCCACCAGGCATTTATTTGTGGAGAGTGACCCCTTGGGTGGCAGAATAGCAGTATGTTTTTAGGCCCATCTGCCCCCAGGGAGGGCAGAAGCCACTAGACACCAGGGTTTTTAAATTTTTGTGTTGGGGAGTGGCCAAAAGGGCAAGGGTTGCTCCCCTTTACGGGGGTGAATATTTTATTTATACTCTTTGGCCCACCTACCCCTTAGCTTGGCTGGTGGATTGTGTGTGGACTGGTGCATTATTTGCATATGTGATTGTAATGTTTTTTTCTCCTTTTTATTCTAGTGTAAAGCTTTTGATTCCTGTTTGCGGTTTCGGCAGTGGTTGTTCTGCAGTTTTGCGTAATTGCATTTATTTGGTAAGAAAAATATTTTTGTTGTGTGTACTCCAAATGAGTATTATTGTCATGCATGAATTAATTTTTTTGTAAGTGGTGTCATAATGGCAGCATATTTGTTAGTGTTCAGAGCATGAAATTCTTTGCGATGTTTTGCATTGTCTTATGTGTAATTTTTTTCTTCTTTTTTAGTGGGATATTGTTGATCCTTACTGTGTCTGTGCAGAGTAGGTGGTGGTGAGTCTAGCTGCTTCTGTCACGTGAGTGGTATAGTGTTGGAGTATATAGGTCTTTGTGATAAAGCTACATTTTGTTTATTTCTTTTTTTTTTTACAAAGGGTTTGTTGTTGTTGACTTGTTTGACAAGTAACCTTTATTAGTAAGCATTATGGCTAGCCGTAGAATTACTGCTCAGCAGGTGGTTGGTTTGCTTCTTGAATCTTCCTCTGAGCAGGATTATGAGACTGACAGTGCGTCTGAGGGAGAGGAGGGAGGGAAGATTCAGGCAGTGAGTTTTCTCTCCACATGGAATCATCGGATGATGAAGGTACTCTCAGTGCAGATGAAGTGCCTGATTTAGAGGAGGATACTACTGTGCCGATGGTGCAAGAGGCATCTGGATTGCAGCCTGGGGCTGCTAGGCTTCCTACTGGAAGTGCTGGACTCTGGGTTGATCCAAACATGGTGCAGCCGGTGTTGCCTGCCTTTAGTGGTTATGCAAGGTGTAGAGTGGATTGTGAACATTATTTGCCTATACAGTATTTTCAGTTCTTTATGGATGATGTATTTTTGGGTGAGATTGTTGAGCAGACTAATTTGTATGCTGAACAGTTTTTGAGGGACAACAGTGCCAGACTTAGGCCCCATTCTAGAGCTACCCGGTGGAGTCCCACAAATCTGGAAGAGATGAAGAAGTTTTTGGGTTTGACTTTTTTGATGGGTTTGATAAGGAAGCCGTCCATGGGTTCATATTGGTCTACCAGTCCCTTGATGGCAACGGCCATATTTCCTGCAGTTATGACTCGTGATCGGTATTTACTTTTGCTTCGGATGCTGCATTTTGTTGATAATGGTTTGGCGTTGCCATGAGATCACCCTGAATGTGACCGTCTTTTTAAGATTCGGCCTGTTCTTGATCACTTTGTAGATCGATTTTCAGAGATCTATACTCCAGGGAAAGAAATATCTATTGATGAGTCTTTGGTCCTGTTCAAGGGCCGTTTGGTTTTTAGGCAGTACATTCCTAGCAAGAGGGCACGCTATGGAATTAAGCTGTATATGTTGTCTGAGAGTAGGACAGGATATGTTTTTAATTTGCGTGTGTACACTGGTAGGGATTCCACTATTGACCCCCTGGTTGTCCGTCCACTTTTGGAGTTTCAGAGAAAATTGTGTGGGATCTTGCTAGAGGACTGTTTAACAGAGGCCACCAATTGTACCTTGATAACTTCTACACTGCTGTGCAATTGTTTAAGGAATTGTTCAAAGTGGACACTTTTGCTTGTGGCACAATCCGCTCTAACCGTAAAGGTTATCCAAAAGAGCTTGTTTGCAAAAAACTTCAGAGGGGACAGTGCAGTGCCTTGCGTAGTGAGGAACTGCTAGCGGTGAAATTTGTGGACAGGAGGGATGTGTACATGCTGACTACCATCCATGATGAGAGTACTTCACCTGTGGCTGTTTGGGGTCAGATTGCTGAAGTGCGCAAACCTGTGTGCATTTTAGACTACAATAAGCACATGGGTGGTGTTGATAGAGTAGATCAGAGGTTGGAACCTTACACTGCTATTCGTAAGTCTTACATTTGGTATAAGAAGTTGGCCATCCATCTCTTCAATTTAGCAACTTTCAATGCTTTTGTTGTGTTCAAGGAGTGTTCTCCTGCGTCAAAGTTGACTTTTGTTCAGTTTCAGCAGTCTGTCATAGGCAGCCTTGTTGTTGTGGAACAGGCAAGTGTTCCTAGAGTTGGAGTGGTGGAGGATGTGGCTCGATTGAAAGATCGCCACTTTCCTGATCACATTCCTCCTACACCCTCAAAAGACTTTCCCACTAGGAGATGTAGAGTCTGTTGGCGAAGAGGTACTCGGAAGGAGACTCGTATGTACTGCCCTGAGTGTCCTTCTAACCCTGGGCTGTGTGTGCCTGCTTGTTATAGAGCGTACCACAAGCAAAATAATTATTGGGAGCAACCATGAATGGTAAAGTGAACTGCCTGGTCTGTAATGTTTAAGAATTGTTGTTCTGTTTCAAGGTTGGCATTAGTGCAATGCATTTAGTTTCTGATTTTGTGTTAGTAGATTTGTATCTATTTGCAATTTGTTTGTGTTTTCTTTTTTGTATAAAAAAATCCTAAATGTGATGGTGGTGTGTGTAGGCTGGTGCTTGGCTGGCGGTGTGCGTGGAGTGGCGCTTGGCTGGCGGTGTGCGTGGAGTGGCTCTTGGCTGGCGGTGTGCGTGGAGTGGCGCTTGGCTGGCGGTGTGCGTGGAGTGGCTCTTGGCTGGCGGTGCGCGTGGAGTGGCGCTTGGCTGGCGGTGTGCGTGGAGTGGCGCTAGGCTGGCGGTGTGCGTGGAGTGGTGCTAGGCTGGCGGTGTGCGTGGAGTGGCGCTAGGCTGGCGGTGTGCGTGGAATGGCGCTAGGCTGGCGGTGTGCGTGGAGTGGCGCTTGGCTGGCGGTGTGCGTGGAGTGGCGCTTGGCTGGTGGTGTGCGTGGAGTGACGCTTGGCTGGCGGTGTGCGTGGAGTGGCGCTTGGCTGGCGGTGTGCGTGGACTGGCGCTCGGCTGGCAGTGTGTGAGTAGTGACTTGCTACTGGTCACTACACACACTGCTAGCCGAGCGACACTCCACGCAATCCATCAGCTTGTGTGGTTGCTATGTTAGGAATGTGGGCGTGTGAAAGTGATGGGCCCTTGAATGGCGCTGTCTGCTGGTGTGAGTGTTGTAATGTGATGGGCCCGCGGCTGGTGGTGTGAATGGTTTTGTATTTGTCACACGTATGAAAGGTGTATGAATGGCCTGTAAAGAGGTTGGTGCCTTGTCGTGGCTTTACAGCTCACGAGCTGTGAGTCAATGGTTCAGTTTCTCGTCTTTTCAATTATTAACAGTGCATTTCATTTTTGTGAAATCACTTGTTAATACAATTGTATATACTGAACCATCACTCACCCTCGTGCCAAATCCAACCAGTATGTGTGTGTGTGCTTGAGGATTAGATGGCTGTGCAGTAATATTTTTTTTTGTCTTTCTCAAGCAGGGTGTACCTTGTCCCTTTTTGTGAATGTTGTAATGTGTTTGTTTCGTGCCTGGTGGTGTGAATGGTCTTGTGTCTATCACGTATGAAAGGTGTGTGAATGGCCTGTAAAGCGGTTGGGGCCTTGACGTGGCTTTACAGCTCACGAGCTGCGAGTCACTGGTTCCGTTTTTGTCCTTTCAATTATTGACAGTGCATTTCATTTTTGTGAAATCTCTTGTTAATAAAATTGTATATACTGAACCATCACTTGCCCTCATGCCAAATCCAACCAGTATGTGTGTGTGCTTGAGGAATAGATGGCTGTGCAGTAATCTTTGTCTTTTTAGTCTGTCTGCCAAGGTGTACATTCCGTCTAAGAATAACCTACCAACTGTAGATATTGTCGTAAACGAAACACCCATGGGAGTACATGGTGATATCTCTCTTGTGGATCCCAACAAATTATGGTACCCACAATGTCCTGCAAACCTCAAAATGTCTGTCACATTTTCCTTGCAATATTGTGCCAAAATTTTCACGCTGCAGAAATAAACAACACATTATCTCAAAATGACCTAGTTTTGCAAGAGGGTCACCTGGGTTTTTGGCCCGGGGCTCGGCGGCCACATAGGAAACCTACCAAACCCACACATTTCTGAAAAGTAAACACCCGGGGGCTTCCAGGGAGGTATGGCTTGCGTGGATCCCCCAACGTTTCCTTCCAGAATCCCTGCAAACCTCAATTTTAGCTGAAAAAATCACTTTTTCACACATTTTTGTGTGGGAAAGTGTGGCATCACTGGCCTCACACAAATTTCCTACCACCCAGCGTTCCCCAGGTCTCCCGATAAAAATGGTGCCTCACTTGTATGGGAGGCCCAAGTACCCACGACAGGCAAGGGCCCACAACGTATTGAGGCGACCTCAAAATGGCCTTTCACAAAGCGACCTGGTTTTGCAAGGGGGTCACCTGGGTTTTGGCCCTGTGCTCGGCGGCCATCTAGGGAAACCTACCAAACCCACACATTTCTGAAAAGTAGACACCCGGGGCTTCCAGGGAGGTATGGCTTGCGTGGATCCCCAACGTTTCCTTACCCAGAATCCCTGCAAACCTCAATTTTAGCTGAAAAAATCACTTTTTCACACATTTTTGTGTGGGAAAGTGTGGCATCACTGGCCTCACACAAATTTCCTACCACCCAGCGTTCCCCAGGTCTCCCGATAAAAATGGTGCCTCACTTGTGTGGGAGGCCCAAGTACCAGCGACAGGCAAGGGCCCACAACGTATTGAGGCGACCTCAAAATGGCCTTTCACAAAACGACCTGGTTTTGCAAGGGGGTCACCTGGGTTTTGGCCCTGTGCTCGGCGGCCATCTAGGAAACCTACCAAACCACACATTTCTGAAAAGTAGACACCGGGGGCTTCCAGGGAGGTATGGCTTGCGTGGATCCCCAACGTTTCCTTACCCAGAATCCCCTGAAAACCTCAATTTTAGCTGAAGAAATCACTTTTTCACACATTTTTGTGTGGGAAAGTGTGGCATCACTGGCCTCACACAATTTCCTACCACCCAGCGTTCTCCCAGGTCTCCCGATAAAATGGTGCCTCACTTGTGTGGGAGGCCCAAGTACCCGCGACAGGCAAGGGCCCACAACGTAGTGAGGCGACCTCAAAATGGCCTTTCACAAAACGACCTGGTTTTGCAAGGGAGTCACCTGGGTTTTGGCCCTGTGCTCGGCGGCCATCTAGGGAAACCTACCAAACCCACACATTTCTGAAAAGTAGACACCCGGGGGCTTCCAGGGAGGTATGGCTTGCGTGGATCCCCCAACGTTTCCTTACCCAGAATCCCTGCAAACCTCAATTTTAGCTGAAAAAATCACTTTTTTCACATATTGTTGTGTGGGAAAGTGTGGCATCACTGGCCTCACACAAATTTCCTACCACCCAGCGTTCCCCAGGTCTCCCAATAAAAATGGTGCCTCACTTGTGTGGGAGGCCCAAGTACCAGCGACAGGCAAGGGCCCAAAAATTTTTTGATAGGCAATGTTGATGTTGCCTCCAAACGTTTTGTGTCCTTGCATGTCGCGGGTACTTGGGCCTCCACACAAGTGAGGCACCATTTTTATCGGGAGACCTGGGGAACGATGGGTGGTAAGAAATTTGTGTGAGGCCAGTGATGCCACACTTTCCCACACAAAAATGTGTGAAAAAGTGATTTTTTCAGCTAAAATTGAGGTTTGCAGGGATTCTGGGTAGGATACGTTGGGGATCCACGCAAGCCATACCTCCCTGGAAGCCCCGGGTGTCTACTTTTCAGAAATGTGTGGGTTTGGTAGGTTTCCTAGATGGCCACCGAGCACAGGGCCAAAACCCAGGTGACTCCCCTTGCAAAACCAGGTGGTTTTGAGATAGGCAATTTTGATGTCGCCTCACTACGTTTTGGGCCCTTGCCTGTCGCGGGTACTTGGGCCTCCCACACAAGTGAGGCACCATTTTATCGGGAGACCTGGGGAACGCTGGGTGGTAGGAAATTTGTGTGAGGCCAGTGATGCCACACTTTCCACACAAAAATGTGTGAAAAAGTGATTTTTTCAGCTAAAATTGAGGTTTGCAGGGATTCTGGGTAAGGAAATGTTGGGGGATCCACGCAAGCCATACCTCCCTGGAAGCCCCGGGTATCTACTTTTCAGAAATGTGTGGGTTTGGTAGGTTTCCCTAGATGGACGCCGAGCACGAGGCCAAAACCCAGGTGACTCCCATTGCAAAACCAGGTGGTTTTGAGATAGGCAATTTTGATGTCGCCTCACTACGTTTTGGGCCCTTGCCTGTCGCTGGTACTTGGGCCTCCACACAAGTGAGGCACCATTTCTATCGGGAGACCTGGGGGAACGCTGGGTGGTAGGAAATTTGTGTGAGGCCAGTGATGCCACACTTTCCCACACAAAAATGTGTGAAAAAGTGATTTTTTCAGCTAAAATTGAGGTTTGCAGGGATTCTGGGTAGGAAACGTTGGGGGATCCACGCAAGCCATACCTCCCTGGAAGCCCCGGGTGTCTACTTTTCAGAAATGTGTGGGTTTGGTAGGTTTCCCTAGATGGCCGCTGAGCACAGGGCCAAAACCCAGGTGACCCCCTTGCAAAACCAGGTGGTTTTGAGATAGGCAATTTTGATGTCGCCTCACTACGTTTTGGGCCCTTGCCTGTCACGGGTACTTGGGCCTCCCACACAAGTGAGGCACCATTTTTATCGGGAGACCTGGGGAACGCTGGGTGGTAGGAAATTGTGTGAGGCCAGTGATGCCACACTTTCCCACACAAAATGTGTGAAAAAGTGATTTTTTTCAGCTAAAATTGAGGTTTGCAGGGGATTCTGGGTAAGGAAATGTTGGGGGATCCACGCAAGCCATACCTCCCGGAAGCCCCAGGTGTCTACTTTTCAGAAATGTGTGGGTTTGGTAGGTTTCCCTAGATGGCCGCCGTGCACGGGCCAAAACCCAGGTGACTCCTTGCAAAACCAGGTGGTTTTGAGATAGGCAATTTTGATGTCGCCTCACTACGTTTTGGGCCCTTGCCTGTCGCGGGTACTTGGGCCTCCCACACAAGTGAGGCACCATTTCTATCGGGAGACCTGGGGGAACGCTGGGTGGTAGGAAATTTGTGTGAGGCCAGTGATGCCACACTTTCCCACACAAAAATGTGTGAAAAAAGTGTTTTTTTCAGCTAAAATTGAGGTTTGCAGGGGATTTTGGGTAAGGAAATGTTGGGGGATCCACGCAAGCCATACCTCCCTGGAAGCCCCCGGGTGTCTACTTTTCAGAAATGTGTGGGTTTGGTAGGTTTCCCTAGATGGCCGCCGAGCACAGGGCCAAAAACTCAGGTGACCCCCTTGCAAAACCAGGTCGTTTTGTGAAAGGCCATTTTGAGGTCGCCTCACTACGTTGTGGGCCCCTGCCTGTCGCGGGTACTTGGGCCTCCCACACAAGTGAGGCACCATTTCTATCGGGAGACCTGGGGGAACGCTGGGTGGTAGGAAATTTGTGTGAGGCCAGTGATGCCACACTTTCCCACACAAAAATGTGTGAAAAAAGTGATTTTTTCATCTAAAATTGAGGTTTGCAGGGGATTCTGGGTAAGGAAATGTTGGGGGATCCACGCAAGCCATACCTCCCTGGAAGCCCCCAGGTGTCTACTTTTCAGAAATGTGTGGGTTTGGTAGGTTTCCCTAGATGGCCGCCGAGCACGGGGCCAAAACCCAGGTGACTCCCCTTGCAAAACCAGGTGGTTTTGAGATAGGCAATTTTGATGTCGCCTCACTACGTTTTGGGCCCTTGCCTGTCGCGGGTACTTGGGCCTCCCACACAAGTGAGGCACCATTTTTATCGGGAGACCTGGGGGAACGCTGGGTGGTAGGAAATTTGTGTGAGGCCAGTGATGCCACACTTTCCCACACAAAAATGTGTGAAAAAAGTGATTTTTTCAGCTAAAATTGAGGTTTGCAGGGGATTCTGGGTAAGGAAACGTTGGGGGATCCACGCAAGCCATACCTCCCTGGAAGCCCCGGGTGTCTACTTTTCAGAAATGTGTGGGTTTGGTAGGTTTCCCTAGATGGCCGCCGAGCACAGGGCAAAAAACCCAGGTGACCCCCCTTGCAAAACCAGGTCGTTTTGTGAAAGGCCATTTTGAGGTCGCCTCACTACGTTGTGGGCCCCTGCCTGTCGCGGGTACTTGGGCCTCCCACACAAGTGAGGCACCATTTCTATCGGGAGACCTGGGGAACGCTGGGTGGTAGGAAATTTGTGTGAGGCCAGTGATGCCACACTTTCCCACACAAAAATGTGTGAAAAAAGTGATTTTTTCAGCTAAAATTGAGGTTTGCAGGGGATTCTGGGTAAGGAAATGTTGGGGGATCCACGCAAGCCATACCTCCCTGGAAGCCCCCAGGTGTCTACTTTTCAGAAATGTGTGGGTTTGGTAGGTTTCCCTAGATGGCCGCCGAGCACGGGGCCAAAACCCAGGTGACTCCCCTTGCAAAACCAGGTGGTTTTGAGATAGGCAATTTTGATGTCGCCTCACTACGTTTTGGGCCCTTGCCTGTCGCGGGTACTTGGGCCTCCCACACAAGTGAGGCACCATTTTTATCGGGAGACCTGGGGGAACGCTGGGTGGTAGGAAATTTGTGTGAGGCCAGTGATGCCACACTTTCCCACACAAAAATGTGTGAAAAAAGTGATTTTTTCAGCTAAAATTGAGGTTTGCAGGGGATTCTGGGTAAGGAAACGTTGGGGGATCCACGCAAGCCATACCTCCCTGGAAGCCCCCGGGTGTCTACGTTTCAGAAATGTGTGGGTTTGGTAGGTTTCCCTAGATGGCCGCCGAGCACAGGGCCAAAAACCCAGGTGACCCCCTTGCAAAACCAGGTCGTTTTGTGAAAGGCCATTTTGAGGTCGCCTCACTACGTTGTGGGCCCTTGCCTGTCGCGGGTACTTGGGCCTCCCACACAAGTGAGGCACCATTTTTATCGGGAGACCTGGGGGAACGCTGGGTGGTAGGAAATTTGTATGAGGCCAATGATGCCACACTTTCCCACACAAAAATGTGTGAAAAAAGTGATTTTTTCAGCTAAAATTGAGGTTTGCAGGGGATTCTGGGTAAGGAAACGTTGGGGGATCCACGCAAGCCATACCTCCCTGGAAGCCCCGGGTGTCTACTTTTCAGAAATGTGTGGGTTTGGTAGGTTTCCCTAGATGGCCGCCGAGCACAGGGCCAAAAACCCAGGTGACCCCCCTTGCAAAACCAGGTCGTTTTGTGAAAGGCCATTTTGAGTTCGCCTCACTACGTTGTTGGCCCTTGCCTGTCGCGGGTACTTGGGCCTCCCACACAAGTGAGGCACCATTTTTATCGGGAGACCTGGGGGAACGATGGGTGGTAGGAAATTTGTGTGAGGCCAATGATGCCACACTTTCCCACACAAACGTGTGAAAAAAGTGATTTTTTCAGCTAAAATTGAGGTTTGCAGGGGATTCTGGGTAAGGAAACGTTGGCGGATCCACGCAAGCCATACCTCCCTGGAAGCCCCCGGGTGTCTACTTTTCAGAAATGTGTGGGTTTGGTAGGTTTCCCTAGATGGCCGCCGAGCACGGGGCCAAAGACCCAGGTGACCCCCTTGCAAAACCAGGTGGTTTTGAGATTGGCAATTTTGATGTCGCCTCACTACGTTTTGGGCCCTTGCCTGTCGCGGGTACTTGGGCTTCCCACACAAGTGAGGCACCATTTTTATCGGGAGACCTGGGGAACGCTGGGTGGTAGGAAATTTGTGTGAGGCCAATGATGCCACACTTTCCCACACAAAAATGTGTGAAAAAAGTGATTTTTTCAGCTAAAATTGAGGTTTGCAGGGGATTCTGGGTAAGGAAACGTTGGGGGATCCACGCAAGCCATACCTCCCTGGAAGCCCCCGGGTGTCTACTTTTCAGAAATGTGTGGGTTTGGTAGGTTTCCCTAGGTGCCGGCAGAGCTAGGGTTCACAAACTACAGCTAGGCACTTTGCCAAAAAGGGTCATTTTTCACTGCGAAATTGAGGTGTGACCACGTTGCGTTTTGCGCCGTTTCCTGTCGCAGGCACTAGGCCGACCCACACAAGTGAGGTACCATTTTTCTCGTAAGACTTTGGGGAACGCGGGGTGGGTGGAAATTTGTGGATCCACGCAGATTCCAGAACTTTCCACCACAGAAATGTGGGGCAAATGTGTTTTGTTTGTCAATTCTTTATGTTTGCAAGGGATTCTGGGTAACAGAACCTGGTGGGAGGCAGTCAAGTCACCCCATCCTGGATTCCCCTGGGTGTCTAGTTTTCAAAAATGTATAGGTTTGCTAGGTTTCCCTAGGTGCCGGCAGAGCTAGGGTTCAAAAACTACAGCTAGGCACTTTGCCAAAAAAGGGTAATTTTTCACTGCGAAATTGAGGTGTGACCACGTTGCGTTTTGCGCCGTTTCCTGTCGCAGGCACTAGGCCGACCCACACAAGTGAGGTACCATTTTTCTCGTAAGACTTTGGGGAACGCGGGGTGGGTGGAAATTTGTGGATCCACGCAGATTCCAGAACTTTCCACCACAGAAATGTGGGGAAAATGTGGTTTTTTGACAATTGTTTGTTTGCAAGGGATTCTGGGTAACAGAACCTGGTGGGAGGCAGTCAAGTCACCCCATCCTGGATTCCCCTGGGTGTCTAGTTTTCAAAAATGTATAGGTTTGCTAGGTTTTCCTAGGTGCCGGCAGAGCTAGGGTTCAAAAACTACAGCTAGGCACTTTGCCAAAAAGGGTCATTTTTCACTGCGAAATTGAGGTGTGACCACGTTGCGTTTTGCGCCGTTTCCTGTCGCAGGCACTAGGCCGACCCACACAAGTGAGGTACCATTTTTCTCGTAAGACTTTGGGGAACGCGGGGTGGGTGGAAATTTGTGGATCCACACAGATTCCAGAACTTTCCACCACAGAAATGTGGGGAAAATGTGTTTTTTTACAATTTTTTATGTTTGCAAGGGATTCTGGGTAACAGAACCTGGTGGGAGGCAGTCAAGTCACCCCATCCTGGATTCCCCTGGGTGTCTAGTTTTCAAAAATGTATAGGTTTGCTAGGTTTCCCTAGGTGCCGGCAGAGCTAGGGTTCAAAAACTACAGCTAGGCACTTTGCCAAAAAAGGGTCATTTTTCACTGCGAAATTGAGGTGTGACCACGTTGCGTTTTGCGCCGTTTCCTGTCGCAGGCACTAGGCCGACCCACAAAAGTGAGGTTCCATTTTTCTCGTAAGACTTTGGGGAACGCGGGGTGGGTGGAAATTTGTGGATCCACGTAGACTCCAGAACTTTCCACCACAGAAATGTGGGGAAAATGTGTTTGTTTTGACAATGTTTTATGTTTGCAAGGGATTCTGGGTAACAGAACCTGGTGGGAGGCAGTCAAGTCACCCCATCCTGGATTCCCCTGGGTGTCTAGTTTTCAAAAATGTATAGGTTTGCTAGGTTTCCCTAGGTGCCGGCAGACCTAGGGTTCAAAAACTACAGCTAGGCGCTTTGCCAAAAAAGGGTCATTTTTCACTGCGAAATTGAGGTGTGACCACGTTGCGTTTTGCGCCGTTTCCTGTCGCAGGCACTAGGCCGACCCACACAAGTGAGGTACCATTTTTCTCGTAAGACTTTGGGGAACGCGGGGTGGGTGGAAATTTGTGGATCCACGCAGATTCCAGAACTTTCCACCACAGAAATGTGGATAAATGTGGTTTGTTTGACAATTTGTTAGGTTTGCAAGGGATTCTGGGTAACAGAACCTGGTGGGAGGCTGTCCAGTCACCCCATCCTGGATTCCACTGGGTGTCTAGTTTTCAAAAATGTATAGGTTTGCTAGGTTTCCCTAGGTGCCAGCAGAGCTAGGGTTCAAAAACTACAGCTAGGCACTTTGCCAAAAAAGGGTCATTTTTCACTGCGAAATTGAGGTGTGACCACGTTGCGTTTTGTGCCGTTTCCTGTCGCAGGCACTAGGCCGACCTACACAAGTGAGGTACCATTTTTCTCGTAAGACTTTGGGGAACGCGGGGTGGGTGGAAATTTGTGGATCCACGCAGATTCCAGAACTTTCCACCACAGAAATGTGGGGAAAATGTGTTTTTTTGACAATGTTTTATGTTTGCAAGGGATTCTGGGTAACAGAACCTGGTGGGAGGCAGTCAAGTCACCCCATCCTGGATTCCCCTGGGTGTCTAGTTTTCAAAAATGTATAGGTTTGCTAGGTTTCCCTAGGTGCCGGCAGAGCTAGGGTTCAAAAACTACAGCTAGGCACTTTGTCAAAAAGGGTCATTTTTCACTGCGAAATTGAGGTTTGACCACGTTGCGTTTTGCGCCGTTTCCTGTCGCAGGCACTAGGCCGACCCACACAAGTGAGGTACCATTTTTCTCGTAAGACTTTGGGGAACGCGGGGTGGGTGGAAATTTGTGGATCCACACAGATTCCAGAACTTTCCACCACAGAAATGTGGGGAAAATGTGTTTTTTTTGACAATTTTTTATGTTTGCAAGGGATTCTGGGTAACAGAACCTGGTGGGAGGCAGTCAAGTCACCCCATCCTGGATTCCCCTGGGTGTCTAGTTTTCAAAAATGTATAGGTTTGCTAGGTTTCCCTAGGTGCCGGCAGAGCTAGGGTTCAAAAACTACAGCTAGGCACTTTGCCAAAAAAGGGTCATTTTTCACTGCGAAATTGAGGTGTGACCACGTTGCGTTTTGCGCCGTTTCCTGTCGCAGGCACTAGGCCGACCCACACAAGTGAGGTACCATTTTTCTCGTAAGACTTTGGGGAACGCGGGGTGGGTGGAAATTTGTGGATCCACGCAGAATCCAGAACTTTCCACCACAGAAATGTGGGGAAAATGTGGTTTTTTGACAATGTTTTATGTTTGCAAGGGATTCTGGGTAACAGAACCTGGTGGGAGGCAGTCAAGTCACCCCATCCTGGATTCCCCTGGGTGTCTAGTTTTCAAAAATGTATAGGTTTGCTAGGTTTCCCTAGGTGCCGGCAGAGCTAGGGTTCAAAAACTACAGCTAGGCACTTTGCCAAAAAAGGGTCATTTTTCACTGCGAAATTGAGGTGTGACCACGTTGCATTTTGCGCCGTTTCCTGTCGCAGGCACTAGGCCGACCCACACAAGTGAGGTACCATTTTTCTCGTAAGACTTTGGGGAACGCGGGGTGGGTGGAAATTTGTGGATCCACGCAGATTCCAGAACTTTCCACCACAGAAATGTGGGGCAAATGTGGTTTTTTGACAATTCTTTATGTTTGCAAGGGATTCTGGGTAACAGAACCTGGTGGGAGGCAGTCAAGTCACCCCATCCTGGATTCCCCTGGGTGTCTAGTTTTCAAAAATGTATAGGTTTGCTAGGTTTCCCTAGGTGCCGGCAGAGCTAGGGTTCAAAAACTACAGCTAGGCAGTTTGCCAAAAAGGGTCATTTTTCACTGCGAAATTGAGGTGTGACCACGTTGCGTTTTGCGCCGTTTCCTGTCGCAGGCACTAGGCCGACCCACACAAGTGAGGTACCATTTTTCTTGTAAGACTTTGGGGAACGCGGGGTGGGTGGAAATTTGTGGATCCACGCAGATTCCAGAACTTTCCACCACAGAAATGTGGGGAAAATGTGGTTTGTTTGACAATTTTTAGGTTTGCAAGGGATTCTGGGTAACAGAACCTGGTGGGAGGCAGTCAAGTCACCCCATCCTGGATTTACCTGGGTGTCTAGTTTTCAAAAATGTATAGGTTTGCTAGGTTTCCCTAGGTGCCGGCAGAGGTAGGGTTCAAAAACTACAGCTAGGCACTTTGCCAAAAAAGGGTCATTTTTCACTGCGAAATTGAGGTGTGACCACGTTGCGTTTTGCGCCGTTTCCTGTCGCAGGCACTAGGCCGACCCACACAAGTGAGGTACCATTTTTCTCGTAAGACTTTGGGGTACGCGGGGTGGGTGGAAATTTGTGGATCCACGCAGATTCCAGAACTTTCCACCACAGAAATGTGGGGAAAATGTGGTTTTTTGGACCATTATTTAGGTTTGCAAGGGATTCTGGGTAACAGAACCTGGTGGGAGGCAGTCAGGTCACCCCATCCTGGATTCCCCTGGGTGTCTAGTTTTCAAATATGTATAGGTTTGCTAGGTTTCCCTAGGTGCCGGCAGAGCTAGGGTTCAAAAACTACACCTAGGCACTTTGCAAAAAAAGGGTAATTTTTCATTGTGAAAATGTGGTACGTCCACGTTGCATTTTGAGCCATTTCCTGTTGTGGGCACAAGGGCTACCCACACAAGTGAGGTACAATTTTTATCGAGAGACTTAGGGTAACACAGAATTGTAGAGCAACTGTTATTACCTATTGACTTTCGATGCATTTCTGCCTTCCAAATGAAAGACAATGTGTAAAAAATAAGTCATTTTGAAAAATGACCTATAATTCTCATGCTAGTATGGGTACTCCCAATTTCGGAAATGTGCAAATATCTACTGTTTCTAAAATCTACATTTTGTTCCCATTTCAGAAATACATAGGTGTCTTTCATAACAATTTTTCCATGTATACATTTTCCCAAAATAATTGCTATATACCCGGTACATAATAAAAAACCATTGCAAGATGCTGCTCAATTATTGGCTCTGGGTTCGTCGGGTTCTTGGTGAACCTATAAGTCCTATATATCCCCACAACCAGAAAGGTCCAGCGGATATAACGGTATATTGCTTTCAAATAGCTGTGATAATTAGAAGAAGTTACAGGTGAAAACGTTGACACAAATGGCTGTTTTTTTCAACTAATTTTCAATTTTTCCTTCATTTAACTGTTAGTTTCTATAAGGAAAACTTTAAGGATCTACACAAATGACCCCTTGCTGAATTCAGAATTTTGTCTACTTTTCAGAAATGTATGGCTTTTCAGGATCCATTATTGGTTTCATACCCATTTCTACCATTAACTGGAAGGAGGTTGAAAGCACAAAAAATAGCAAAAATAGGCTATGTCCCAGAAAAATGCCAAAACTGTGTAAAAAAAGTTGGTTTTCTGACAAAAGTCTGCTTGTCCCTGAAAGCTGGGAAGATGGTGATTTCAGCACCACAACCCCTTTTTTGATGCCATTTGCAGGGAAAAAACAAGACGCTTTCATCTGTAGCCCTTTTTTCGCATTTTTCCCAAAAAAAACAAAATGTTGCTGTATTTTGGCTAATTTCTGGGTCCCCTCCAGGGGAATCCACAAACCCTGGGTACCTTTACAATCCCCATGATGTTAGAAAAAAAGGACGCAAATTTGGCGTGGATACCTTATGTGGTCAAAAAGTTACAGGGGCCTAAGCCCGCACTACCCCAAATAGCCCAAAAAAGGCTTAGCACAGGGGGGGAAAAGGCCTAGCAGCGAAGGGGTTAATCTATACTATAAAATTGCATTCTGGTAAAACAAGCTGCTTTACACTCCTTCAAGACTAAGCCTGAAGGCTACTCTCCACAGCTACCACTTAGAGAGCTTTCTGTGGTTGTCTAAGACCTCTTAAATCACCACAAGGGTTGTCTTGACTGGAGCAAGGTGCCCACTTACATTAGTGGACATCATATACCAGGCAAGCTTCTCACACTTTCCGTTCCCTAAACCTTTCACCTTTAGTGAAGGGAAGGATAGAGAGGGGAAGGGGAAGGGAAAGGGAGAAGTAAAAAATCAACTTAAAGATATATTTTCAATTCCAATTATTTTTGAGCAGACCATTTGGCAAATGTTTTTAAAGTGCTGAATACATTTTTGTTTCCAGGAGTAAAGTGTTTTTGAGACTTGGGGGCACATGCATCAAAGGTTTTTGCGAGCGCAAACGGTGCGATTCGCAAAAATCGGCCGTTTGCGCCCGCAAAAAGGCCTTTTGCGATGCATTAAAGTGTTAGGCACTCGCAATTTAAGAAATCGCAATTTATTGCGATTTCTTAAATTACGATTGCATTTAAGGAATCGCAATTTGCGATTCCCTAAATGCAATGCAACAAAAAATAGAAATTTGCGAATTTGCTATTAAGAAATGCAAATTACCATCAACTTTAAGTTGATGGTAATTTCATAACTTTGAAAAATGCACAAAAGTGCATTTTTCAAAGTTACATGTTACACACACACATGCCCCTGGGGCATGTGTGTGCGCAACTATGGGTGTACATAACAATTTCAGGGGTGCAACAGGGTGTCCTTTTGGCACCCTTGCACCTTTGAAGTTGCATGCGCAATTTGCGAGTACCAATGGAGTACTCGCAAATTGCGCATCTAGTCTCATTCATTCCTATGGGCCTCCAGGCCCACAGGAATGAATGGGAATCAATTCCTTAATTGCGACTCGCAATTTGCTAGTCGCAATTAAGGAATTTTAAGGAATCGCATTTTTTGGGCAAATCCTTCATGCATTGCATTTTGCGATTTCTAAATAGCAAATCGGTAAAATTCGCTATTTAGAAATCGCAAAATGCGAGCTTGATGCATGTGCCCTTGGTGACTACTGTACATAGAGTAGCTATTGTTCTATGCTTAGCCCTTTTGAATTTGGATTGTGGAGGGAAAGCATCACTTTTATTTGTCTGCAATCTCTTCTGCATCCACACTCTTGGAATGTTTGTTTTTTGGGAAAAATCAAGTAAGTTGAATGCAATAATTTGCAAAATGTTTGATGTTTGAGGGAAGCAAGGCACCACTATTTGTGTTAATTTTTTGTGATTTTTATTTTTTGTTTGTTGCTGGATGGAAAGAGGATTTGAGGTTGGAGTCCATGTGGGATACATGGTAATTAAGGGATAATGTTTGCACAGTTTTAGAATTGAGGAGTCTTGGGGTTATCTATAAATTTTCTGACTTTTCTTTCATTTGTTGTGAATTTTGATTTATCTTCATGCTGTGGTGTGTTATATTTTTTAGGCCAACTCTGCTGCAGGGCTTGGGTGTATTTATAATGACTTTTTATTACATTCCCACAGCTTGTGTGCTAGTGATTGTGGAGGTAAAGGTGGAAGTAATGCTTTGAGGTCTTATGCAGAGTGATTTTTCATATGCTGGCTTTTATTTTAACCAAACAAAAACAACAAATCTTTCTCTTGTTCTTATACAACTAAAGTCAATATTCTTCCATGGGTACAAATGCTAGAAATACTGTGTATGATGTTACTGATCTTCAAATGCTGGAAATACTGTGTATGATGGTACAGTACTTCTTCCCTTCTTTTTTAGGTCGAGCCTAGCGCATCGCGCATGCGCTGCTCTAGGAGATGACCTCTTGGAATCGGTCTGCACTTTTCTGAAACTCGTGCGTGTGGCTTTTTTTCGGCAGTTATTGTATTGGCCTTTGCGTGAAAAGAAAGCACGCAATTGGCCTAGAGCTGGTACATGTCCCACCTTTTTCTTAAAATGTTGACTCCCACGGCATCCACCTTGCGGGAGCGAGCAGCGGCGCGCTGGGGCCATCTGTTTTTAATTAGCGTGGCCGCGCTTGTTTACATTTGCCTGTCTCGCGGTCGCTTTCACTTTCGTGCCGTGCTTGTTTCTTTCAGTCGCTCCACTTCGAGCTCCGTTGCGGTATGTTATTTGTCTTTGCGTGTTGTGCAAACCTTTACAAAGCCTCGGCGATGCTTTTCTTTAAAGCCGAGTTGTAAAGGAGGTAGGTTACACTGGTGCGGTGGCACATCATTCGGCTGCCACTTTTATTATGCTGAAAAGAGTGAATTTGGACGACAAAGGACAAAATAAAATACAAGCCAGCGCAGTCCAAAGTCCTGTCTACACCCATCAATGTAATATCATCCGGACATCTTTGCCTGCTGTGCGTGCATTCTTTGTGTCGGCTCCGCAGCAGCCCTTTCTCGTTTTGCAGAAGAATAACAAATCTTTTGCAATTGACCACACGCTGCTAAAATCAGACGGGTTCTGCGTAGACTGCTAAGCACCGTGTGTTGCGGACTGCAATCACTCAGCGCCAGGTATGCGATTCCTCAGGTGCGCCTACAGTGACTGCTAAATCATTGTGTGCGTAATGCAATTCTCCACATGAGTGTTGAAATGCGGGGCAACCTTGATTAAATATGTCTTCAGCAATCATGTATTCACAGGCCCTGAAAGGGATCCTGAGCGATGAAAAGTTGAGTGATTGTCAAGATCAAGTTCGTACTTCAGAATGTTATTTTTGGTGTCTTTGCCTCTGCTGATTATTACTAATTCTTGCAAATTCTAGAATTCTCTATTGAAGCATACTCCAGTTTTGTCTCCCTCTCTTTCAATGGCATGTCCCTTTCTCTTTCTCCCTCTTCCTCATTCAGAAAGCAAGTTCAGAATCTGGTGGGCCATCTCCACCTTTCATCTTTCTCAGGTTAATAAATTGTGTACTGTTAAACAGGGTAATAATCACACTTGTTTTTATATATATTTGAATGGTGCAGCAGGTGCAATGGCACCGGGCCAAAAAGTTGTCAGAACTCCTCTAAACACCTAATATTGCTATATTTTACTACTAAACGGGCAGTCAAATTGCAGTTACCTTGCAGTTGAAAGAGGCTTTATTTAGATGGTGCAGCAGGTGTAGTGACACTGGGGCCCAAAGCTCTAGGAGCCCCTCTAACCACCAACTATTGCAATATTTTACTACTAAACAGGCAGTCACAAGTGCTCTACAACATAGCTTAAACACATTAACCAAGACAATAGCTCTGGCAAAACACTTACAAGGTCCCAAAGGCGAGACCTATTGGCTATGCCAATGCTTGTTTCTAGGGCCTTCGTGGCTTAGCCACTGGTGTTTCATTATGGGGAAGTGGAAAATTTTCCCAGGTGAGTATAAGATTCAATATCAGACTATTGCTCTCGTATCTCTTTCTGCTTACTGATAGAGGTTCATTCAAGTATTCTAGTCCAGGGGTAGTTGTCACCAGAAACGTTTACCCACATCCAGGAAAAAAGAGTGAATGTGGAAAAAGGGTTAGAAAATACAATTTCTTTTTTAACTCATAATTTGTGTAAGGATTCTTTACGCTAAAACTAGGCTCTTCGTATGGAGGTTATGTAAGTCTTACAAAACAGAAATGAGGGAAAAATAATGTTAGTTTTTTGAGTGCTCCTTAAACGTCGTGTGTTCTGCATCTCCCATCAGCCTCTTGGTCTTTTGTACCCACAACTTTTCTCGTGCTCCCTTCGGTTGCTCGCTCCACACTCCCATCCTCACTTCCCTCTTTTTCCCTCTTTTTCTTTGCTCTCTCTCCCATTCCCTCCGGTGTCCTTCTCTTATTCCCATTCCTTTGCATTCTGTCCTTTTTGAGGTCTGCCTCCTTCCTTCCTATAGCAGTATCTTTTCAATTTCTGAAGCCTTTCCTGTGTGTGTCTTTGCCCCCCTTCTCCGGCCTTGTGGTTTATTTCCTTTTCACCTTCTTGTCCCTATCCCCTGTCTAGGGTGCCTGCCTCCTCATCAAGAGATGTTGTGGGATTGAGATTTTCTTCCAGAGGTAAGTTTTAATTTTCGTACAGTGGATTAGCATATAGTGGAGTGGCGTAGAGTGGAGGGACGTAGAGTGGAGTGTCATAGAGTGTAACAGCGTAGAGTGGAGTGGCATGGAGTGGAATGGCATAGAGTAAAGTGGCGTACAGTGGAGTGTGGTAATTGAAACACATTTGGTCAAAGTGTGTTAACGAATGTAGATGTAATGTGGCAGGAAAATATATTATTTGGTGTATATGGTAATTTTTGGTAATATGTGTGAATAGTGTAAGTAGAATTAAAGTTATAATGCTTAAAATATTAGTTATATATTGTGCCGCAGTATACTATCAAACTATATATCAAACATAAATAAAATCTAAATTAGCATTTATCATAGAAGGGCATAACTGATAAAAAAAATCTAACTAAAACAAAACTAACCAATAACATCAAACAATAAACAAATGGAATAAAACAAATCAGGGGGCGTGGCCAGGCAAGATGGCCTGGTGGACGTGATTCATCTCGACTCTGGCGCCCAAGAGCTGTTTGAAGTGCTTTTATTGAGTTTTGTCGACCCCAAACAGGAGCAGAGAGTGAGGGGAACAATGAGGTGAAGCAGGTACCTTGTGGAGAGGGCGAGCGGTACCAGAATTGGGACATCCAGCAAGTTCAGAGCGGAAGGTGCGGAGCTGTCCGACTCGCAAAATGGCGGTGGCGGCGCCTGCAGGGCCCGTTGATATTAGTCTTAGCGGCCGCCGACTCCCCCGACCTGTGACGCGGGACTCCTCTGTGGAGCTGGCATAGCGGTGGCGGGCAGCGAGGTGAGACTGAGGAGTCCAGAGGAGCGTGTGGCGGAACGAATGCGCCAGTGTTCGTGCCTTCCTGAAGCCTCGTGAACGCTGCCGGTAGGAGCTTTCAGATTGCCAGCGCAAGCGACCCCCTTTACGTGGAGAGGACAGCCTGGGGGGTAAAACCCTTATAAATGCAGTTTGGGAGCCCGGGGGCCTGAGATGCACAGGGGGGACGTTCAGACGCGATTTGCCTGATTTTAATATGGTGCCCGCCATTAAGAAGTAAAGCGGTATGCGGGAGCTCAGTTAACTGCCCCACTAGGAGACTGCCCCTGGGAGTGCCCAGTGATGCTTGCAGATGAGCAGGTGACTTGATGTCTTTACCCCAACACAATAGAGTGGTGCACTCTGATGAGGTTGTTAAAAGCTGAGCCTGTGCTACAGTGCTGGTGAGGGGCACACACATAAGCCTTTTGGAGGGGAAAGAACGTCTCCGGGGAATTGCTGGCACGCTGTGCAGGAAGGAACGGCGTTTAGGAGACTCCACGAACAAGGGGTGAAGACTCCTCCATCCATGGAGGGAAGAGGTGAGGGGGCTGCACCTATGCCACCGAAAAAAGGCCCTGCTAAGGTTTCCAGCTATTTCACTACCTCCGAGAAGAAATCGCCGCAGGATCAGGCCGACGACGCCATGGCTCTCACCAAGGAGGATCTAATTGCATCCCTCAGGGATTTCAAAGCGGAGCTCCACGTAGAGATTAAAGTGGATATCAAATCCTCCATGGATAAATTGAAAGCCGATCTCTCGGAGCGAATGACCATGCTCCAACAGGACCTGGACTCTGTAGGCACGCGAGTTCTAGAGGTGGAGGCGCAAGCTCAAGATCTAGATAAAAGAATGTCTGCCTCCCATGATAGAATGCAGGAGCTTCACACCCAGCTACAATCAGCGCTGCTAAAGACCGAAGATATCGAAAACAGCACGAAGAGATAACATCAGGATTAAGGACCTTGAGGAGTGGGGGAAAGGGGCCTGACCTGGAGGCGTTTCTTGAGGGTCTCTTCACAGAAATCCTGGGGGCGACCCAGATGAAGATTAAGATCGAGCGGGCGCACCGAGTGGGGCCCCAGCCAAGTGGAGAGCGACATCGCACTCGCGACATTCTGGTGAAACTTCACTCCTTTAAAGTGAAGGAGGCCATCCTGCAGGCGCCCAGGAAAAAAGACAAGATCTCATTCCAGGGCTTTCGCTGTGCCCTCTATCAGTATCTGGCACCCTCGACTCTCCTTCGGCAGCAGCAATTTCGACCCCTCTCCACGAAACTAAGAGCGGACAAAATTAAATATAGATGGACTTACCCTTTCGGTCTGGCCTTCGAACTAAACCATAAAATGAAGCACGTTACAGAGCTTGAGGAAGGTCTGAAGCTCGTGGGGCTCCCTCCGGGACCAGAAGATCACACGGGAGGCCCTTCCAGTGGGAAAGAGAGCAACAAGTCATCGCAGTGGAACGTGAGTTCTAAAGGTCGTCATTCCAAAGACTAGAATCATTCAATCTGGCACTCCTGGTGGTAAGAAAATGATGAAGGGAGTCCAACATGGTTCACAATCTTTACAGAGAGGAGACCTCACCCAGAGATCAGTGAGAAGACAGGTATCACTTTGAAGTCCCTACCAGCACCTATACTCGAACTCTGCAGTTCTATAAGATGTTTTGGTGATTGATAATTGTTTTTGAGAAACAGCCGGGTCCCTGGACCTGGGCCAGACGCCCTACATCATGAACCCTATCTTCCAAGACTTTATGGCCGAGGGAGCACGAGCTGCCCGGCGCAAGTTTTGGTTACTTAGTTAACTGTTGGGGGGGGGGGGTTATACGGGGGGTGAAAATTGGTCTCTTAGGGACATTGGACACGCATCGTCACTGGCTCCAAAAGCGTTTTCGAAATCTGAAAAGGCAATGTTTATTCACTTAGTAGTAAAGTATGGAGGGTTGGTGATTTTCTGGCTTCGGGTCCAGCTTGCGCGGGTGGGGGTTAAGTTGGGACTATGCCGATTGCAATAGCTTCCTGGAATGTAAAGGGCTTGAATTCACCCCTCAAACGCCAAAAAGTATGGAAATGTCTTTCGGATCACTCCTTTGAGGTGGTGGCCCTGCAGGAAACACACCTAAAGCGGGAGGAGGAGCTCAGGCTGTGCCATAAAAGTTATGCATTAATCTACAGATCCTCAGCGACTACGAAAAACAGGGGGGTAGCTTTACTATTTCACAATTCTTTGAAATTTCAACCTGAAGCCATAAAGTCAGATAAGGAGGGGAGAATTATCATGGTGAAGGGATTTTTGAGGGGAAGGCTGTGTATGTTCATCTCAGCATACGCCCCTAACACAGGCCAGCAGGCTTTCTTGTCTTCCCTACTCACTATGTTGGGTGGATTTGCTGAAGGCCCGACAATTTTGATGGGGGATTTCAATCTCACTTGGCATGCAGACATGGACAGCACCCATCCACATAGAGCTCCCACAGGCAGTTTCCCCAAATCTGTTAAACACTTCATATACTCTATGGGTTTATT
The DNA here is from genome assembly GCA_963921515.1 of Calotriton arnoldi. Classification (NCBI taxonomy): domain Eukaryota; kingdom Metazoa; phylum Chordata; class Amphibia; order Caudata; family Salamandridae; genus Calotriton; species Calotriton arnoldi. The sequence goes on along the minus strand of CAWUFW010010741.1, from coordinate 373,312 downwards.
AGATGCATTTACACCCCGACACCAAAGACTATTCATTTTTCTCTCATGTTCATCAAACCTACTCGAGATTGGATTATATTTTTATAAGTCAAGGGCAATTGGGGTCCCTCCAAGATGAAAAAATCCTGCCGATCTCTATATCTGATCACAGCTTAGTCATGATTAGTATAAATTGGGAAAAGGGTGCTTCCAAGACGCCAAGATGGGACTTTCCGGTCTCCCTGACGAGAGACAAAATACTGTGGGATGAACTGCGAGGGGCTATCATGGAATTCTTTCGTATAAACCCACCACAGGTTACTTCTCCCCTGAATAATTGGGACGCATTCAAGGTGGTCATAAGGGGGAAATGTATGGAGCTTAACTCCACTCTAAACAAACAGAGAGCCAAGGAGAGGGAAGCTTTGGAGGCGGAGCTGGAGGTTGCTGAGAAGGAACACAAACAGAACCCTTCTCGCCCAATGCAATGCAAACTGAGTGCCTTAAGGGGGAAAGTGAAAGCAATCTATGCTAACAGGGCAGAGTATACCCTTTTGCGGAAGCGTCATATTTCCTATGCACAGGGCAACAAGATAGGTTCCCATCTCTCACAAAAGTTGCGGGAAAAGAGAGAAAAAGAGTACATTGGGGGCATAGTGGACTCCAGGGGAATCCTAACGCACGCCGGTGAGGACAAGGCAAAAGCCTTTGGGGACTTCTACAAAGAGCTGTACACTAGAGAGCACCTTGATGTGGCGGCACAACGCCGCTACTTACCATCGATTAGGCTTCCACAGGTCTCCCAGACCTGGAATGACAGTCTTAATGCCCCCATCACAGAGGAGGAGGTGGGAAAGGCGATTGCGGCACTTAAACCTAATAAATCCCCGGGGCCGGACGGCCTGACGGCCAACTGTTACAAAACATTTGCGTTGGACATCAGTTCACAGCTTACAAACTTATTTAAATGCAATGGCGGAGGGCTCGGTTGCCTCGCAATGAATTGCGGAAGCCGTTATTTCGGTCATTCACAAGCCGGGGAAAAATCAGCAAAATTGCACCTCGTATAGGCCCATAGCGCTCCTAAACCTGGACGCTAAATTGTACTCCTTGATTTTGGTGGCGAAGCTAGAGGACCTACTACCAAGCTTAATCCACCCTGATCAATCCCGCTTCATAAAGGGCAGACAGACTCACGACAATATCCGTAGGACCCTTCATTTGATCGAGAAAGCAACCAAATTTAAGATACCGGCAGTTGTGGTGGGCCTGGATGCTGAGAAGGCATTTGACAGGGTGGATTGGGCGTTTCTCTTTCTCACGCTAGACTATTTTGGGTTCGGCAAGCCATTCATAGGTATGGTCAGGGCTAATTACGCGCACCCACACTCCAGAGTCCAGGTCAATGGGATTAGCTCAGCACTCTTCTCCTTAGAGATGGAGACAAGACAGGGGGGCTGCCTGCTCTCGCCGCTACTTTTCGCACTGAGCATAGAACCTTTGGCGCTTCGATTCCGGGCGGCAGCAGATATCCGAGGTATTCTCTTTGGGGGCGAGGAACATAAGATATCGCTTTTCGCTGATGATGTGTTGTTATCCCTCACTCCCTCTGCACAATCACTACAAGCACTACAAGGGGAGCTGCAGGACTTTGAGGCGGTGTCGTGCTTTAAAATAAACTTGACGAAGTCATTCATCCTGAACCTCACACTCCCGGAGGGTGACACCGCCAGGCTGAGGGAGCTCACCTCACTGCAATGGGCCAAGCATTCACTAAACTACCTGGGCGTCCATTTAACTCCCAGACAGGAAGGCTTATTTAAAGCTAACTATCCCCCACTTTTGCTTCAAATCCAACAGGACATCAAACTTTGGTAGCCTCTCTTTATATCGTGGTTGGGACGCATCCATGCTACAAAAATGACTGTTTTACCTAAACTGTTATATCTGTTCCAGGCCTTACCAACAGACTTGGAGAGGGGGTTCCTGCCCAGATTACGCACTCTCATTATACGTTTTATATGGAAAAACGGCAGAGCGCGGCTTCCCTTTCACACACTACAACGTTCAAGAAGCGAGGGGGGGGTGGCACTTCCAGACTTTGAGCTATATTTTAAAGCCGCTCAGTTAAGAATTCTGACAGAATGGTCCAAGAGAGAATCCGAAAAGCATTGGTTACATATGAACAGGGCAATAGTGGGTAGAACGATCTGGGATGTGATATGGAAGCCTAAGAAAGATAGACCACCAAACGCATACCTTAGCACTCCCATGCGCACCACACTCAAAGTCTGGGATGAAGTTTCCAGGGGACGGAATTGGCCCTCATTTCCCTCACCCTAAACCCCGATCCATTTTAACCCGGAATTCCCTCCAGCGCTCGACGAGGGACCATTTGATGTCTGGAGAGAGGGAGGGTGCCTGATGCTCTCCGACCTATTTCATAATCATGATGTACTAACGTTTGACAGTTGCCAGAGGGATTTTAGCATTCTGCCAAGTGAAAACTTTCATTACCTTCAACTTAAACATAGGGCACTACAACCACAGGTCCGGGATGCTGCAACGCGAGAGAAGACACCAATAGAGAAATTCGTACAGAGCGTGGGCTCGATGAGGGGAGTGATTTCCTTTCTGTACAATCTTCTTCTCACTATCACACACGCACCGAGACCCCGATACATGCAGACATGGGACCATTGGGCAGGGAGAGAGATCTCAGAGGTAGAGTGGAAGCAACTGTGGAGGGACATGGCCAAAGATAATCATTCATTAGATCTGAGGGAAGCACACTATAAGATTCTCTTTGATTGGTATCCATATCCTACCAAACTCAAAAAGATCTTCCCAGGGACGTCAGATATGTGCTGGAGGGGATGCGGTCTCTTAGGGGATTTCTGTCATATTTGGTGGGATTGACCTACAATATGTCCCTTTTGGGAGAAAATTCTATCACATTAAGGATATACTGGGATACACTACTCCAACAACCATGGAGGGTGCGCTGTTGGGATTGAGAGGACCAGAGCTAGAATATCAAACCAAAGCGTATAGGGCCATTATGGGGGCCTGCTTGGGAGCAGCCAAGATAGCGATTGCAGCGGCCTGGAAAAAAAGGCAGCACCGGCTCTTTCACAGTGGCATTCATTCACACCTCTGGAAGATTCTGACCATGGAAAGGATGGTGGATATCTTTAGGGATGAGTATAAAATCTTTGAATATAAATGGGGCCCGCTTTTCACCTATCTGACAAAGGGCCTCCCCTTAGCGGTCTGCCCACCTTCACTACATGATATGCACCTGTTTCAGTTTTAGATGAGTCGTGGGAACACCCGGCAGGACCAGCTGATCACCGGTAATGCACAGAACAACGATGGACACATATATTAGACCTAGAGACCAATACTTGCAAGCTCTACTATTCGCCCTCTATATGTTCTTTTGTTTGGGGGAGGGAGGGGAGGGAGGGGTGAGGTAGGTGGGGGACATAATGTTTTGGGACTGTTTGATAAATTTACCTTGTAAAGGCAGGACGAGTGGGCATGTACAGAAGAGGTTGAGCCGATTCCCTAATTTCTAGAAACTGTAACTTCATTAGATTGACCTCTAATCAGGGGATATGGTGCTCTTTCTTTGTTAATGTGAATTGCAGCTATCCTGTATATGACTAAAATGCCTAATAAAATAAAAAAAAATCAGACAAACAATTAAATTAACTATATAAAAGGCACACCAATTTAATCCACTAAATACTTCAAAAACGATAAATGCTGCAAGATAAGAAAACTCGGCTGGATTCTCTGACCAGACCCTTAAAGAAGAAATATATGCTTCTCGACAACTATGTAATCAAGTAGGTAAAACTTATATTTGAACAAAAACTTTCTTGTAAATAAACTTAAAAATGTAAACTAGCAAATAATTAATACACACTCTCCAACTTCTATCTCTTTACATGTGCTTCCTAAAAGGAAACACTACGACATGGAATAGTGATAAGCTTCCAGAAGAAAAAACAACTATCACAAACCAGCAAAAAGATATAACAAAGAAAGTATACATCAATTATTAAAAAATATAAACTCACCCCAATACCGAGCAAAAATAAACCTAACAACCTCTACAAACTTCCAACAAAATGCAACTGATGCTTTTTCATCGAAGAGAAAATAAATCACCTGCTCCACATTAGAACACCCCCAACAGAAAAGCTGCAAAACAGTGTGAAACATATAAAAAGAACATGCATGTAAGTATACAAAATAGAAGTAGTTGCATAATTTGATATGTAAATAACAAATGTAAAAACTTTAAAATATTGTATATATTTATACTATTACACTACTTTCAGATACAATGACAGTGAGCGACAAATATACAACAATGCAGAAAAAAGCAGTTACTAAGTCCCTGATTATGAGTTTGGCGGTAGGGCCGCCCGAACGCCGTTCCCGCGTCCTCTACGACAGCGCTGCTCTGGCGATCTACCGGCTGCCATCTTACGAGTTGCGCTGTCTGAAATGCCAATCGCAGCTGTCTTCATGACCAGATCGCAGTGGTCTGCAATCTTGGTGGTGCGTCCACGGTCCACCTGCTGAGCGTATTACGACTACAAAGTTGTACTTGAGGCCTACCAGAGGCGGTTAACAAACGACGGTTACAGAAAACGGCGGCAGATGGCTACAGTACGCGTGGAAAAAAAACACCACAACAGCGACCAGTAAATGGATTTAAAAGCTGCACAGCTGATGTGCTTTGGCAAGTGGACACATCTGCAAATCACATTATAAGACACACCCCATCCCTGACCAGCATTCTTTGTTCCCCAGCTGCAGCCCACAAGACAGGCAGGCCTTTTCTCAGATATCCATTTTCTCTACCGATTTAGCACTCTCCACCACCTGTAATTTTGTTTTTCACTTTTTTCCCTGTATCACTTGTTTGTTTTTCCTTTCATATACTCACTCACATTTATTTTCTCATCATGCCTGGCAAAAAAAAACACGCTTCACTGAGCAAGAGTTGACAGTCATGGTGGATGAAATCATTAGAGTAGAGCCACATATTTTATGTTTCGAAACACAGCATACCACTCTCAGTAGGAAAACTGAAATGTGGGACAGAATAGTCAACCGAGTGAATGCTGTTGGTACCACCCTGTGCACACAGGCAGACATTAGGAAGAGGTGGAACGACCTCAGGTTGAAGGTGCGTACCAGGTACAACAATCACCACTTGGAGGCTCAGAGGACTAGCGGTGGCCCTACCAGTGCCCCATTACAATTCTTACCCTGGTAGGAGAAGGTCTTCGCCATCCTGCATTCTGAGGGCTTGAAAGGAATAGATGGGGGAGTGGACTCTGATAAGTTACACTTCAATAACTGGCATAATATCACAATGTCCTGTTTGCTCTCAAATCTGTTTTTGCTATTGTGTTGCCTATTTACTTTTCTAACATGCAATACTCAAAATATCTGAGATGTTGGTTTGTCTGTGTCAATGTGTATTGGTGCATATGTATTCAACTCCATGACATGCCACATGTTACAATGCTGTCTGTAAGTGCATTGCCATAACAATATCAATCCAAGACCCATGAAATGTGAGAATATTTAAAAGTATGGTCCATCCCAAATGCATTTTGCCAACAGGTATGGTACAATAACCGAATGTCAAGTGTTGGAAAGGTGTGATTGAAGTGACTACAACTACCATGAGGCCCTGTCACTGCAACTCTAACCAAGATGCTAGACTCCTTTTTCCCTTTCTCACTGGTCTGCCATGTTACAACTGATGTTCGCTCATCTTGCAGTTTACCATTTGTCAAGTGTTGGTAAGTCAAGATAGAAATTACTACAACTACCATGAGGCCTTGTCACTGCAACTCTAACCAAGATGCTACACTTCTTAGCCCCCTTCTCCCTTGTCTGCCATGTTGCAACTGATGTTCACTCATCATACAGGTTACCATTTGTCAAGCGTTGGTAAGTCGAGGTAGAAATGACTTCAACTACCATGAGGCCCTGTCACTCCAACTCTAACCAAGATGCTAGACTCCTTTTCCCCCTTCTCTCTTGTCTGCCATGTTACAACTGATGTTCACTCATCATGCCGTCAACATCTGCCATAGCCACAGGAAGAAAGGCCCTGAAAGAGGAGGACATGCCTGCAGACGCCCCTGTCTCAGCAGTTGCAGATCCGCACTCTGCAAAAATAAGGGGACATCCACGCAAAAATCCAGGAGCTCAGAATGGCAGGGCAGCCCCCACCGCCAGTAAGAAACCTTGCCCCTAATGTCCTCCTGTGTGTGCTACACATTCACTTTGTGGACTAGTCCTGCCTACTTTTCCATATCTGATGGGAGGAGTATGTTGGATGTAAATACACAAGTCGCCAATTCATTGTCTCCTGTTGTAATTCTCACATATAACAATGTGAATGTACTTCCATGTGAACTTTGCAATGTCAAAACTAGGGATTTCTGGAAGCATGGGTATATTGTATGTAAACAGTGTCCAACTCTATATCAATACCATGTCACAACAACACATACATACAAGTGTTTGGGCTGAGAACATCTTTATTCCATCATTCAAATCCTAGGCTGACATGGTGTCAGAAACATAGCAAATAAGACATGACTCAATTCCACTGTGTCATTGATCACATAATTAGTTGCAGACATGCACAACATGAAAAGAGGGGATACATCTGACAATATCCTACACAATAGGCAGTAATAACTTAGGTCTACATCATCAGCTGGAGTCATATTGCCTACCTCACAAAAGGAATTCTACATCAATTGAACAAATAAACAGACATGTCAGTACAACAGTTTCTGACTATAGGGTCATTTCAATCCAGTGTTGCTTGCATCTGGTGGAATGTCACAAACAAATGTCAGTGATGTGCCACAAGCACTTTGGCCTACAATGAGGAAACACATCAACAGCTACATACAGTTTGTACACAAAGAAGATTTAGCCAATGTGAAGGGAGACTACCATGAATTGGGTCACATTGTGTTGGATCACATGATGGCACACATATTTCCTTACGACAACACACCACAAGGAACAAGTCAAATGAAAGACAGGTAACTTCCATCTTATCTCTGTGCAAGCTGTCTTGGTACCAGCTTTGTAGTTCAAAAACTCTGTGACAGACATTCCCAGGAACAATCCATTTCCACTTGGTACATCTGAACATCATCATATACCTGCTAATGTCACAACCCTGAAATATCCAAATGAAGATGTCATTGTGAAGGTACCTGAAACAAACCAACAGAGAGATTAGCTAAGAAACCATACATGTGGCACACATCACATTGTCAACTCCCAGAGAACACAGCATTTACAGCTGAACAAAGCCATACTTAGAATGCAAACACCTTTCCCGAGAATTTTCCAGACCCATATATTCCTAGTAAGTAGCATTAACATACTCCTCACAACATCACTAGAAGAGTTGCAATAATAGTCAAAGTCATCACATCTCATACCATGCTTACACTCAGGAGTAGTTTCAGATGAGATCTTGACGCAAGTCAGCTCCTTCCTCTTCACCACTATCACCATCATCATCATTTGGGTCCCTCACCCGGTGGCTCTTCATGGCCTTCATCCTCTGCAATGTAAGGGATGATCCGTCTGATCTTACACACAACTTCCCATGTGAGTAGTGGAGGGCTCCCGCAGTCTTGTCCAGACATCTGAATCTGGCTTTCAGGAGCCCAAAAGTCTGCTCCACTGGCTGCTGTGTTCTTCCATGGGCCTCATTGAAGCGGACTTCCGTTGGCGTAGTAGGATTCCTCAGCGGTGCCAACAACCATGGCTGGTTGGGATACGCTGAGCCTTCTAGGTGGAAGATACACAGAAGTGTAACAATGAGTTGCATACTTTCAGATCATACTGCCTGACATTACCCACGCAAAGTTAGGACAGATCACACTTAACTACAAGCCAGGCCCTCTCCGGTAGTAGTTGTGACATCAGCTGGGGTATGGTGCTGTACCGCAGTATGAAGGCATCATGGGCAGATCCTGGGAACCGGGCACAGACGTTTGAGATGTACAAATCCGCCAAGCAGACAACGTGCTTGTTGATAGAATGATAGTGCTTCCTTTTGTGGTACACTTGTTCCCTGGTATGGGGTGGCACTAAGGCAATATGTGTCGAATAAATTGATCCCATCGCATGTGGGATGTGACCAAAAGCATAGAAATCCGCCTTCACAGTGGCTAAATCCTCAAGTCTGGGGAACTGGATGTAGCTGGCCACGTCTCTCAAAAGTGCTGCTAGCACCTCTTGGAGTACCCAACTGAACATAGGTTGTGACATTCCACCTGAAATAGCCATAGTGAATTGAAATGAGCCTGTGGCCAAAAAATTCAAAACAGACATGAGTTTAACAAGTAGTGGGATCGATGTAGGATTATTGATGTGAGGTAGGAATTCAGGCTCCAACTATGACATAAATCCAGGCTTCTTTGAAGATTCAAAAGGAATTTTTGGATGACATGTCGCTCTTCCATGGTCTGTGGGTCTGGAAATGGGTGGTACACTGAAGCCTGGCTTCTCCTCCCTCTCCTGGGGTACCTATGTGATGAGTAACAAAGAAATGTATATTGGTCACAGTGTGTAGAGTAACATATGTGAAGAGTGAGGCAAAAGTCATGTGTCTGAATAGTAATACTTCATGAAGCATTAAACATTTTACATCATCATTGTCAAATCTTGAACATCCACCAGTCATCCCCAAGGTGGCATTCACAGGTCTGTAACAGAACTGTATACGTCATCAATTTAGAAATTTAAATTGCCACTATAGTGAGGCTAGCATAACCTTTCATGGGAAATACTGTCAACTGCGGTGTACAGTGTGCCATGCACATTTTAGCTATGTGCACAGTAATGCACTACACAGATGACGTTTTGTACTGGACATGCCATGGGAATGGAGCATTTCAATTGTAAACATGTTTGCCCTCATTTGTAGTGGTGGTGATGCACTTAACTGTCACCAATATAGTTTCCCAACCGCCAAGATGGCGTATGCCTGCCTCGCTAATAGGACACGTTGAACGTACGCCGCCGCCGGTAGTCGACCGCGCATTAGGCGGTCGCATGCACAGCTGTCACAGCCATAGGCTAACATTGGTGATAGTGACAGTCGCAGCCCAATGGCTATGTGCACCGACTCTGATGTCTGCGTACGTGGCGTATATGTACGCGGCGGTAGAATACAAATCTCACTTGCCTCCTGACACTGCTGCTATCAACACCTGTCCATTTTAGATGCTGTTTGCCACCTCTGGGAGCAATCATAGCAGGCACTATAGGGGTGAGGGTCCATCCCTTCATTCCAGTGGAGCTGGATGCCCTGGTGGATGAGGTTTATCCCCTGTATGCCAAGCTCCATGGCTCACCAAAGAAACAGGTAAGTTTCTTAATTATATATTGAACTCCATTTCACTGCTTCCTTTCTATTCCCATAGGCTACAATGTGCATCTGAGTGTCAGAGTGTAAGCATTATGTTGATTGCATACATTGTATGGCCCCTAGATAGAATACATATGTACTGGATTATGGGGCCCTAGACTTTGTGGAGAGACGGCCACCATTAGAATGTGTGATAAGGGTGATTTATATTTGTGTTACAGGCATATCTCTATGCAGGGCTCAAGTTCATAGTAGCTACAATTAGTTCTCAAATCACATCATGGTATATGTGCATTGTTATGTATAGGCTTGACACCATGAGCCATGTCTGTATACTGTTATAAGCATTTGAGGATGATGTTAGCCAAGTGTACTGTCCCACCGATCACTCAGCCCACCTCAGACTTTGTAAAACAGTTGTCTGAGAGGTAGCTATACCTCACAGACCCCTTCAGAGTGCCACACAACTTTATGTCAGCATATGAAATGGGCAAAGTTTCACTTTTCTGTATTGAATTGGCAGAAATGCTAGGTTCATGTGGGATAAGTAGCCTCAGCCTACAGAGAGCAAAGCCTAACTATGTCAGGAGAACTGATGCACAGAGTAGAGGCCTGATTGTTGCAGGAGAACCGGTGCACAGAGTAATGTCCCTGTAGACTTGGTGATCCATGTAGGCTACCAGAAAGAGTTATCTGTACCACTAGTAGCCCTGATAGCTGTTACATGGATAATATGAGGCATGGTGACTGAGCTGATCCCCTGACCTAATACTTCTTTCCATTGATCCACAGTGCCAATCTGTGTCTGTCACTAATGACTGCCCCCCTACTCACACAGGTCTGCTGTGACACTTTTCTAATAGTGTTGCTTACATTGCACAGGCCTATTGCACATGTGAGACATGAACAGTGTAGATAGTGGGTTAATTTTGAATAGATGTAGAAATGTGAATCATCTCCTTTGCTACAATATTCCCTCTCATGCTACACAATCAATGGTATGTTGGGTGTCATCCCTGTTACAGTGCCACATATGGCAAAAGGGGTGTCCTGTGATGGCAGTACAAACAACACAAGCTCATTATGACTTACTAGGATATTCATGTAAGTAGTCCACATGTCCACACAGCCCACGAGCGGTAGCTATGAGTGTCGCACATACCAGCCCTTACCTTGTGACCTTAGTCTTAGGATGTTGTGTATACTATGGTTCTTGCCTCCATGGACCATATGCATCAAAGGAATGGGCCTGGCTGTAAAGGTGTTTGGACAGTCATGCACAAGTAGTTTACCCTTCAGAATGCCCAAATGGTGTGCTGTGTGTCATGGTACCTCACATCACATTCCATGTAGGATGGCCCTGGCCTACATGATGTTAGTGGGCTGACTCAGTCAGTGTAGGTCATGACCAGGGTTGAGGTTAGTCATCACATGACCACAAAAGTGTGTATACATGCTTTAGTTGTGCTTAGCATGTGACACATACACATGCATAATGTTGACTCTTCATGAATGTTTGTAGTAAGTGTAAAACATGTGTATCAACCATACAGATAGCCTTAAACTTCCTGTTACAATCTGTTTCTAAATTTATTGCATCCATACAGGTCAAAGGCCATCAGAAGAAGGCCATTTGGGGAGCCATCACCTGGAAGGTGCAGACCCTGGGGTTCTTCAACTGGCGTAGTGCCCACTGCAGAAAAAGGTGGAAGGACCTGCAGTGAGGGACCAGGAAGATCACAGAGGTCCAGCTGGGGAAGTCCTCCAAACGTGAAAGGGGTGCGCCGGACCCTGTCCCCCTGATGGCCCGCATACTGGCAGTTGCCTACCCGGACCTTGATGGGCAGTTGAGGGCCCAACAGCAGCGACAAGGGGGTGAGTCCTGGCCAGAGTCATACATGTCATATTGCTAACTTTGAGTGTTACAGACCGGCATTTCACCAACCGTAGAGGTGGTGGCCCATGTGCCACACCCAAGATGCGTCATTGTTAGTGTAAGTGTGGTAGTAGGTGCATGCTGCTGTGCTTATTGTCTTTCTGACCAGGAAGACAGCAGAAGTGCTGTCCACATTCAATCCTCTCTCCTTTTGACCAGACACCTGGCTGAGTGAAGTGAGTAATCATCATCTAATGTTCTCAGTAAATCTGGGTGACAATGTACCACATCAACAACTGGTCTTGCTTGTGTGAGGAGTGATGTACCCTCACTACTGCCTCTCATGTGATGGTGGCCCTATTGCATGTGACATAATATAGAGTTCACAGTACATGCAGTGAGTGGACAACAGATCCCATTGGTAAGTACTGGTCATACAGTGAAATGAGAGAGCAAACATCACTGGTGCCATCAGCATTAGGGCATGCATGTTGTCCTGTGTGCATTTGCCAGTTGATTGGTCATCTACAATAGTGTTTCAATACACTCATTTACTGACTGGTGACATGCATGAGGGTGTGAGATGTAGAACTGTGGAGATCATATGTGAATGTCTACACTGATCCTTACAAAGCAATTTGAGTATGCAATACCAAAGAGTGGTGTGATGTGCCTGCCCATTGGGACTCTAGGGATCCCACATCTTCATGTCATAGATGTTCAGGGACACCAAAAACCTTCAAAGGTGTTTTGGCTTGTGGATATACAATCTATGACTGGCGTCATCACCTGTACCAAGCAGGATTGGGGATGATCATATGGCTATATGGAGTTTTGTGCTGTGTGAATTCAGAGTATTATCTCCCAAATGTTTGGACCTCAATGTTTTCAGGGAATTGTATCTGCTAAATGTGATGCATAGCTAAACTACATGTGTACAGCTGTCATTTGACTTTTCAGGTAGTGGACATATGATGTAATTGGGATTGCAAAGTGTCATGAGTGTGCAATGAACATTTGAATGTGACATGATGTCTGCCGCAACAGTAATTGATGGTTCATTGGTGTTCAACTTGACCTTCATGATATCATGATGTGTTATGACTCATAACTTATGAGTAATAGTTAGATTTGTTTGATTATGGGCCTTTTGTGAGCATTGTGTAAATCTCACCCTTAGATCCATACTATTTGGTTACATCTCTTGCCAATGGTATACAAGTACCAAAGTATGCAAGGTGATCAACTATCTTAAAAACACAGAGATCCACCCTTAAATAGATTACAGAAAAATGTACTCACAGGTCACGTGTGTTTCTTACAGTTGTTGGAAGCACACAGTGTTTATTAAAATACCCCTCACACACCAATAGGGCCCTTGGTGTCATGCTTCATAATGGGGGTCTTCCCGCCCCGCTGCGGGAAGGGGCGTGGTACGACCTACGACTACGTGGGAGCACTGATTGTCAGTCCAACCACTGTAGGAAACACACGTGACCTGTGAGTAAATGTTTCTGTAATCTATTTAAGGGTGGATCTCTGTGTTTTTGAAACATTTCTAGAGGAGGACGTATCCACCTCCAGTGCCCTTTTGGACACTACCTCTTCACTCCCTCTGTTTTTGTAGTAGATCAACTATCTTAGTATGGACAAAAGGAAGGAGTGTAGAGAACTCCATCAATGCATGTGGGCCTGTCTGGGATTATGACATGAGTGGACCCAACTGTGTGCAGGTCATGTAGCATGCATGCATGTGCTCATGCTAAATTTTAAGCCTATGGAGTGAACCATGAAGGTGGTGTGATATGTGTACTTCTTCAATGTTTTCAGTGGATTTGTGATGGTCAGGTATGGAAACACAGTTGCAATAAACCCATGTTACATGTTATTTTAGATACATCCAGGGCAAGAGGGGGAGCAGGGGCCAACGTCGGTGGGAACGCAGCTGGTCATGGCGGTTCCGGACGTGAGATGTCAGACCCGGAGGGACCCAGTGACCAGGAGGGTGTGAGGAGTGCCCCGGAGGACATCAGCTCATCATCATCTGAGTCATCCTCTGGTAGACACTCCCAAGTGGTGGCATACCCAACGGGATTAGTTCCACCTTCATCCTTGTGCGCCACCCCAGTTCCATCGCCACCCACCCTGTTGTCCCCCACAAATTGCCAGTTCCCGCTCCCCTAAGAGGGGAGGGATCTCCTTCGCTCCAGGCACCTCAGCCCCTGCCCCTGTTATCCCGCTACCGTGAGTAAGGAGGCTATGACCTCCTGAGGAGCATCTCTGTGGGTCAGACTGCAGTCCTGAATGCCATCCAGGGGGACAGCAACCAGCTGACCCATATGGTTGCCTACCTGGAAGGCATTACTATCGCCATATCTGGCCTACAGAGATCTTGTTAGGCTTGGGCCTCCTCCCTCATAGCAGCCCTCCACCCATCCCAACCTTCCAGCCCCTTCCCTATCCCAATTCTCTATTTCCATTCCTATCCCAAGCACACGGACACCTAAGCATGCACACACTTCATCAGACACAAGCACTACACACAAATGCAAGACTTCAAAAAAACTCAAACATACATGCACACAGCAGACACTCACCTCCCTCACCACCCCCACCACCCCTCGCATACCTCCAGGCACCACAGCAAAACATACAGAACCCTCCACACACACACCCATACCTGCAGACACCACAGCAATACACACTGACCACTCCACAGACACAATCATACCCACAGACACCACGCAAAACACTCACTGACCCCTCCACAGACGCAACCATACCCGCAGACACCACAGCAACCCTCACTGATCCCTCCATAGGAAAAACCAAACTGGCAGACACCACAGCAACACACCGCTCCACAACACCCAGCACATCCACATCACTCCCACCAAAAAAATGCAAACACACACAGACACCCACCAAACAGATGCCAACAGAACACACAGTGCAGACAGCAGATCCAGCTCACACTTCCACTCCCTCTTCCTCCCAACCCAAACTCCATCTCGAACACCCTACCCATTTTCCCTGTGAGGATGTCATGTTTGTCCTTGCCCCTACCCCTGTTAAACCTGAAACCCCCTCCCAAAGTCCCATAAATGTCTCCCAGACCCCAACCCATCCCTTCCACTTCCCATTCCACCCCTAAAAAACAGCCTTCCCACCGCCCTGAACCTAGCCTAAAAAAGAAAAAAAATCTCCAAAGGCTAAACCCAGCCCAAAACCCCCCAAACCCAAGAGCCCCCTCCCAATGACAAACCCACCCCTCCCTAAACCTCTGCCCCCTTCCCAAGTACCATCTTCGAGGTGCCTCCTATGCCCAATGGATGACCCTTTGTGAGGAGGTTCCCTGGCAGTGTCAGTAAGGGAAAGGTTGGTGGCATAGCCTTGTGCTGCGCCATAGAGTGATAACATGGACTGGCCATTGTCCTTTGTTTATACTATTGTTGTGACATACTTTCATTAAAATCTTTTCATAGTTTTAAATACATTGGACCTGCCATTACGTTTCTAACTATTTGATGTCTTGTATAGTTAGTGATATATGACTGCAGTTGTGTTTGTTTCATCCCTGATTGATGATCCAGTTGAAGTTGTTAGTATGATGTGACCTTGGAGCCAGTGCCGGAGTTACACAGGACAATGAGAAATGTTGGATGGATGTCTCTGTGAGATGACATCCAAATGGGGCAGACATTGCATTGGGTAACAAGTTATATGGTAAGTATTTCAGCTTGTCCTGGCCACTGTCAATGTAATTTAGCTTGCACTTCTCCCTATGATGTAGGTTGGATATGTGTTAGGTGTGTTGAAGTTAGATTTTTGTGTACCCATACATGGAGGGTGTCAACTTGTCATACCTTTGTGGAGTTGTGCATGGACATGTGTCCATTTTTCAGTGTGTACCTTACAGCTACTTCATATAGATGTGTTCCATATACTGTTAGTGCTGTGTTTGCTTTCATAAGTTGCACGTACCCATTGCCTACACATGCATGGCGCATGGTTATGCTATTGGTTGTCCCTGATATACTTCAGTTCCCAGGTCCAGTGCACATGGAGTTTGTCAGCTATTTGCAAAATGTACCGGGCCCCAGGCTTTCAGTGTTCCCCCTGATAGAGGCATAGCTATCCTGCAGAGAGTGTTTCCATTGTGCCCTTAGAATGGTTCGAACTCTGAATCTATGTAATCTCATTGACTGACATTGCCTTTTCATGTGGGTGATGTATGAAAGTCCAATACAGAGTTGTAGCAGAGTAGGTGTGTTTCAATTTAATAACACATCCATACCGATGTTTCTTTGACATCAAAACTGGTCCTGGGATGTGTGCAATGTGGGTGTGTCCATTCACTATAGCATATTGGTTAGAGTTGGTGTGAGAGGGCCTCATGGTAGTTGTTGTCACTTCAATCTCACTTTACCAACACTTGACATATGATTGAAGAGGTAAAACAGATTGGACGTTGTGCTGTTCGTTTTTTGCTTGTAAAAGACTTGTATGCTCGTAGAAAACAGTTTCCTCTTTCTTTAGCATATGCAGTGACCATTCATAAATCTCAAGGTTTAAGTGTAGACAGTGCTTTGGTAAATATTAGAAGTACAGTGTTTAAAGAGGGCATGGCATACGTTGCATTGTCTCGAGTAAGAACATTATCTGGTTCGTATTTGATTGATTTTGATGAGAAAAAGATTAGTGCTGATGCAAATTGTGTGAGAGAATATAATCGGTTAAGAAGACTTTATGCTCCTAACTTAGGTGAATATCCCATATATGAGAAATGTGTAGTATGTCCAAAATGGAAATATGAGAAACATTCTAGTGAGATTCAAAAAAAGAAAACAATTCAAGAGAATGATGAAGCTGCAAAGAAAATGAAAATGGACACTGTTGATGCTATTGTAGGATACCAGTTAGAAAATACTTCAGGCATCAACTGCTATGCTAATGTAATTGTGAATGTTGTCTTTTATCTAGAAGATCTTCATCATGAAATTATGGAAAATCGAGAAAAAAGATTCTGTTCTTTATTACATTATATTTTTCAAAAGTTGGTAACTGATAGAACTATAATCCATACTGCTTCTGGCATTCGGCATCTTTTGGATATATGTGCTGGTTCTTCGCAATTTACACTCAATATACAACAAGATGCACAAGAATTTCTTATGTTTATGCTTGCAGTATTGGAAGATGAAGGAATAGAAATTGAAAATTTGTTTGGATTAAGTTACAGATGGGATCATAAATGTGAAGAGTGTTCATTTTCTTCTACCACTGAAATAGACACTGAACGATTCATATATTTGACAATATCAGATTGCAAATCAGTGTCTTTTAACAAATTAGTAAAAACAGCTAATCAAGATATGAAATGCTCTCATTGTAAATCAGAAATGTTGTCAACATTATATATAGAAAGATTTGGAAAATATGTCATTTTAATGCTACAACGTTGTAGAGCAAATTGAAGAAAATTGGAAACCAAAATTAAAAATTTTGTGGCAAGTCAAGTATCAATTTCAGGAAGAACTTTTAAAGCAGTGGATATTATTTTCCATGATGGACCTACTACAACATCTGGACACTATACTGTGTATTTAAAGTGCAATAAAGGATGGACACATTGCAATGATGCCCATTTGGAATTCAAATGTAGGTTGCCTTACGAATTACCAAATTCATATCTGATATTTTTGATGCCAAAGTTTTGAAAACATCATTCGGCCTATTGGGACGATGTGAACACGAATTAACGAGTTTATTTTGGATATTTTCAATGCAAATGGATTTGGAAACATTATTCGGCCTATTGGGAAGATGTGAACAATTACTGTTTGGATTATTGTTTGTGCTAATTCCTATTCCATTTGCAAAATTGTGTTTGAAAGAAGTAGTTTATATATTTGATCTTTATGTTATACGTGATGTAAATGAGAGTGTATATTTTAGAAAATGTGCTTCAGAGAAATAAATGATTTAATGTAGTTGAAGAATGTAATTTAGAAACTGTAGATAGGTAAACAGATAGTTGAACTTGTAAATATTTTCAACGCATATTTGTTTGTTTTTTTACAATCTCATTGATTGTATTTTTTTCCCTGCTGTTATATGATGATCTTCATTGAAATCACTGTGTATGGTGAAATTCAGTAGAATCTGAAAACAGCAAAAAAGGGAAACTGAATATGTTATGTAATTCTAAAATTATGTTGTGTTCTTAAAACTATAATATTATATGTAATAACAGTTTTTCTTCTTTTTTATTACAGAAAGTAATGCTAAAGCTTGAAAAGATTTTAAATTCAGTTTACAAAAAAACTACTGTAAAATAGTTTCACTGAATTGTGTATCTTCTTTAATAAAGAAGGTAAGATGAAATAATGAAATAAGCATAATAATATGAAGTAGTGGTTACAGTCACTTTTATTGCACTCATCCATTTTTACAAACACTACCCATGCACTGTTCTATACAGTTAGGCACTATTCCCACACTCCTGCCATTACCCATGCACTATCCATGCATTTCTCCAATCACGTAGCATGTATTCATACATTTAAAATATCACCCAGATACTACCTATGTACTCTTCCAATCACCCAGGCACTATCTGTACACTCATGCAATCAGCTAGACATTTCCCGTACACTCTTCCAATTACCCAGGTAGTACCTATACACTTCTCCAATCCCCTAAAAATTATCCCTGCACTCATGGAATCACCCAGACACTACCCTTGCACTCTTACAATCATCCAGGCAGTATCTATACAATGCTCTATTCATTCAGGCAGTACACATACACTGATAAAATCACCCAAGCTCTATTTATACAGTCCTCCAATCACCCAGGTACTACTCCTGTACTCCTCCATTCACCTAGCAAGAACCCTTCAAGTTTTAAAATCACTCAGGCACTACTATGCACTCCTCCAATCACCCAGGCCCTACCCCTACACTCTTGCAATCAGCAAGACATTACCCCTACACTCATGCAATTACCGAGGTATTAACTATGCATTCTCTAATCCCCCAGACATTACACCTGCACTCATGCAATCACTTAGGCATTAGCCATGCAATCCTGCAATGCCACAGACATTACTCCTGCACTCATGCAATCACTTAGGCATTACACATGCACTCCTCCAATGACCCACACATTACCCCTGCACTTATGCCATCACCCAGGCATTACCCATGCAGTCCTTCAATCACTCAAGAAGTACCCATACACTTATAAAAACATGCAGACACTACCTATGCACTCATGCAATCACACAGGCACTACTGATGCACTCCCGATACAGCTAGACATTACTCATGCACTCCTCCAATTATCCAGCCAAGACCCATGCACTTATAAAATCACCCATGACCTACCTATGCACTCATGCAATCACCCAGGCATTACCTATGCACTCATGCAATAACCCAATCACTACCCATGCACTCCTCCAATCACCCAGGCACTACCCATGCAATCACTCAGGCACTACCCATGCACTCATACATGCACTCACCCACTTCTGCTGCACTTATGCAATCACCCGAGCACTACCCATGCAGTGTTCCAATCATCCAGACACTACCTGTACACTCATGCAAGCACCAGGTACTACTTATGCACTCCTCCAATCACCAAGGAACTACCCATGCACTCCTCCATGCACCCAGGCACTACCCATACACTCTTCCATGCACCCAGGCATTACCCATGCACTCCTCCAATCACCCAAACATTACCCCTGCTCTCATGCAATCACTCAAGCATTGTTAAAAAAAAATAACAATGGTGGCTTTTTGCTGCGAAAACAATTGAATCAATTGACTGCTCACCATAGCAAATAAGTTCTTTGCATTTGATACATCGTTGTTCATAACCAGCAAACTCTGGTCTAATGTCAGGTCCTCTGCTTGAACTTGATGTTCTGGCTGAGGTGCTAGGTCCTGCATCATGATCACCTTGCTGGGCTTGTTGTTCCTGCTCACGTCGATGTTCTTCTCATGCTAAATGATGAGGGTGCATAGTTTGGAGGTGCTTCAAAATCGACAAAGTACTGCATGAGTATTTTTTCTAGGGGCCTTGAGATGTGATTCGATCACAAACAGTGCAGGTCACCTTTCTCGCGTTGACCTTCTTTTCTCCAGGTGGAAAGGTAAAGAAGCCCCAGACGATATTCTCCTTTCTTGTTTTTATTGGTTCCTCCAAGTCATCTTCTTCACCAAGGATGTCGTCAGGTGTATTTGAAGATGTCATTGTCCTAGTTTTTACCAAAAATAAACCAAAAAAAATGCAACAAGAGCAGTAAACACAAAAGGTGTGTCTCCTAGCAATGTTGTTGGGAAAATGAGAAATTTGGGTGGGGTGCTATAACTTCTAGAATAAAAAGCTTCTTAACCAATGAAGTGCTTTCTTTTGAAGTCACATGGGTTTGTGCACCTGGCGCACAACCAGCGCACACCCGGCGCGATTTCGGGAAAATATATTTAACAATAATATATCTTTATTGCAGTTAAAAATATTTGATATTTACAATTATGTTAACTAATCTCTTGGTATAATATATATAATAAAGTTATATACATATACTTTTAAAACCTAAAAATTTGCGATGGATTCGAGCACCCCGCGCGACCCACGGAAATACGTACGTGACGTGTCGCGGGGTCGAGTACCGCGCACCCTCCGCATTCGCAACGCCCATCATACACGACTTAACCAATATGGTCGAAAATTCTTGGATTCGCGCAACCACCATGACTGGTACACGCTCGGTAAGCAAATCTACTTTTTAAAAAAAAGAAAAGGTAAAAGCATATTTTAGAAAGTAGAAAACATCACATTATTTTAATAAAACTTTCAAAATTTAGAAAAAGCATTTTTTGGACATTACAATTAGAAATTAGCATTTAAAAAACCTTTGAAATTCACTCAAAAACCATAGGTTTCAGGGACATTATAGTTAGTAATTAGCATTTAAAAAACCTTTGAAATTCACTGAAAAAACCATAGGTTTCAGGGACGTTATAGTTAGAAATTAGCATTTAAAAAACCTTTGAAATTCACTGAAAAAACCATAGGTTTCAGGGACGTTATAGCTAGAAATTAGCATTTGAAAAACCTTTCAAATTCACTGAAAAAACCACAGGTTTCAGGGACGTTATAGTTAGTTGGACATTTCACTCGTATAAAACCAGAGAAATTCGGCCGTTATAGTTTGTTGAGCTAACTATAACTCACGCCCCCGCAATGCACTGCTGATGACGTCACATATTACATCATTCATGGCATGGTCAGTGACATCACTGATGACATCACCGATGACATCTCAAATGACATCACTGATGACGTCACTGATTACATCATCCACAAGATAATCTGATGCACCTCCTCACACCCTAATATATCCTTTGATACACCCACTCTAAAATACAGACTACCATTTTCAAAACCATAGACACACCAATACCAGTTACTACATTCCCACTCACTGATTCCTAGGTCTACACACACATCCACTCATTCACCCATACAGTCATTCATCAATACAGCACTATCATATGCACTCATACACCTATACAGACACTCACACACTGCCACTCACCCATAGAGTTACTCACACACCTAGTCAGTCATGCAAAGAATCAATCACACTCCCATTTACTCACCTATACAGTTATACACACACCACTTCACTTATTCATACAGATACTAGCACATACTTACTCTCTTCTACAATCACTGACACAAGCACACACTCATCCATACAGCCACTCTCACAATCACTCACTCTCACATATAGTCACTTATATGCTCCAACACTCACATATACTGCCTTTCACATATGTAGTTACTCACATGTACCACTAAGACATCCAGTCACTCACCAACACACCCATACCCACACTCACCCACTCATACAGCCCTTCACAGATGTACTCTTGAACCCATACACCCAGTGAATCACCCACTCACACATCAATGCACAGAATCACACACACCCCCACCCACCCACGCAGACACTCAGGCACCCATACACATACCTAGACAAGCAAGCAATAACCCATATAGACACTCATGTAGCTACTCACCAACCCATGCAGCCGCTTACATACCAACTTACAGACTGATACAGACATTCACACAGTTTAGTCACTAACCCATGCATTCAGTAAGATACGTTTAATCACTCACTTATACAGTCAGTCACGCACCTACTAAATCATCCATTCAGACACTTATACACCCACTCATTCTTCAATACACCTATGCATATATATATTCACTGAAAAAACCATAGGTTTTAGGGACAGTTATAGTTAGTTGGACATTGCACTCGTACAAAACCCGTGAAATTCCCCTGTTATAGTTAGTTCAGCTAACTATAACTCGCGCCCCGCAATGCACTGCTGATGACGTCACATATTACATCACTCATGACATGGTCAGTGACATCACTGATGACATCACTGATGTCATCTCAAATGACATCACTGATGACATCACTGATGACATCATCCAGTGACTGTGTGTTTCTGTAAAGTTTAAATATGTTTAATATATATAGGGAAAGGCGTATTGAAGAATGAGTGGGTGTATAAGTGTCTGAATGGATGATTTAGTACGTGAGTGACTGACTCTACAAGTGAGTGATTAAACGTATCTTACTGAATGCATGGGTTAGTGACTAAACTGTGTGAATGTCTGTATCCGTCTGTTTGTTGGTGTGTAAGTGGATGCATGGATTTGCGAATAGCTACATGAGTGTCTATATGGGTTATTGATTGGTTCTCTGAGTATCTGTATGGCTGCCTGAGTGTTTGTGTGGGTGGGGTGTGTGTGACTCTATACATAGATGTGTGAGTGGGTGATTCACTGGGTGCATGATTTCAAGAGTGCATCTGTGATGGACTGCTTGGGTGGGTGAGTGTGTGTAGGGGTGTGTTAGTGAGTGAATGTATATCTCAGTGGTACATGTGCGAGTAGCTACATATGTAAAAGGCAGTATATATGTGTGTTAGAGTATTTAAATGGCTATAAGTGAGAGTGTGTTATTGTGAGAGTGGCTGTATGGATGCGTGTGTGCTTGTATCAGTTATTGTATAAGAGCGTAAGAATGTGCTAGTATTTGTATGAGTAAGTGAGCTGGTGTGTGTATAACTGTATAGGTGAGTAAATGGGTGTGTGATTAATTTTTGCATGACTGACTAGGTGTGTGAGTACCTCTATGGATGAGTGGCGGTGTGTGAGTGTTTATATAGGTGTATGAGTGCATATGATAGTCCTGTACTGAGTGACTGTAAGTATGAGTGACTGTACAGGTGAGTGAGTGGATGTGTGTGTAGACCTAAGAATCAGTGAGTGGGTATGTAGTTTTTGGTGTTGGAGTGTCTATGGTTTTGAGAATGGCAGTCTGTAATTTAGAGTGGGTGTATCAAAAGTTATATTAGGGTGTGAGAAGATGCATGAAATTATCACATGGATGATGTCATCAGTGATGTCATTTGAGATGTCATCAGTGATGTCATCAGTGATGTCACTGACCATATCATGAGTGATGTAATATGTGACGTCATCAGCAGTGCATTGCGGGGGCGCGAGTTATAGTTAGCTGAACTAACTATAACAGGGGAATTTCACGGGTTTTGTACGAGTGCAATGTCCAACTAACTATAACTGTCCCTAAAACCTATGGTTTTTTCAGTGAATTTCAAAGGTTTTTAAATGCTAATTTCTAACTATAACGTGCCTGAAACCTATGGTTTTTTCAGTGAATTTCAAAGGTTTTTTAAATGCTAATTTCTAACTATAACGTGCCTGAAACCTATGGTTTTTTCAGTGAATTTCAAAGGTTTTTTAAATGCTAATTTCTAACTATAACGTGCCTGAAACGTATGATTTTTTAAGTGAATTTCAAAGGTTTTTTAAATGCTAGTTTCTAACTATGCCAACAGAGGTAGGACATGTGAAGAAAGAAGAAAAAACGCACAGAAAGAAGCAAAAAATGTGCAGAAAGAACCAACAGAGGAGCAGAAAGAGGCCTTGTTGCAAAATCATCCTGTGCCCACAAATTTTTCAGACGGGTACTGGTGGTAACTGACTCTGACTAACCAGAGCCAGTGCGCGTTTGCACAGTGGTGAAGGGAGGGGGGGCCTGAGGTGACATGTGTGCAAACACGCCCCGTGGTGCGTTTTAAGTTGCGGGATTAAGTCCCCTTGAATCCTGAGGGTCCCTGGGGCCCAACTAGCCCCCCAGGGACCTACAGTTAGGACCACAGAGCTGAGTTGCAGAGAGGCGTTCCGAGGCCACGCACCTTTTTCACCTCTCTGCAACGCAACTCTGTTGTGCTTACTGAAGGTACCTGGTGGGCTAGTTGGCCCCCAGGATTCAAAGGAATTAACTCCCCAACTTAAAACGCACCACAGGGCGTGTTTGCGCACATGTCACCTGAGGCCCGCCCTCCCTTCACCACTGTGCAAACGCGCCCCGTGGCGCGTTTTAAGTTGGGGGATTAGGTCACCTTGAATCCTGAGAGTCCCTGGGGCCCAACTAGCCCACCAGGTACTTCCAGTAAGCACCACAGGCCTGCGTTGCAACGCCTGTAACAAATTGTGCAGTTGTGTTTAGGTAGTGAAGAGGGTCGTGCTGGGGGTAGTGTTTTAGGGTTTAGGGTAGTGCAGTGGTGTTTGTGTAGTGTAGGGGGTCATGCTGGGGGTAGATTTAGGGTTTAGGGTAGTGCAGTGGTGTTTGGGTAGTGTAGGGAGTCGTGCTGGGGGAGTGTTTTAGGGTAGTACAGTGGTGTTTGGGTAGTGTAGGGGGTCGTGCTGGGGTTAGTGTTTTAGGGTTTTAGGGTTTAGGGTAGTGCAGTGGTGTTTGGGTAGTGTAGGGGATACTGCTGGGGGTAGTGTTTTAGGGTTTAGGGTAGTGCAATGGTGTTTGGGTAGTGTAGGGGGTACTGCTGGGGGTAGTGTTTTAGGGTTTAGGGTAGTGCAGTGGTGTTTGGGTAGCGTAGGGGGTCGTGTTTTAGGGTTTAGGGTAGTGCAGTGGTCTTTGGGCAGTGTAGTGAGTCGTGCGGGGGTATTGTTTTAGAGTTTAGGGTAGTGCAGTGGTCTTTGGGTAGTGTAGGGGTTGTGCAGGGGTAGTGTTTTAGGGATTAGGGTAGTGCATTGGTATTTGGGTAGTGTAGGGGGTCATGCGGGGGTAGTGTTTTAGGGTTTAGGGCAGTGCAGTGGTGTTCGGGTAGTGTAGGGGGTCATGCTGGGGGAGTGTTTTAGGGTTTAGGGCAGTGCAGTCGTGTTCGGGTAGTGTAGGGGGTTGTGCTGGGGGAGTATTTCAGGGTTTAGGGTAGTGCAGTGGTGTTCGGGTAGTGTAGGGGGTCATGCTGGGGGTAGTGTTCTAGGGTTTAGGGCAGTGCAGTGGTGTTCGGGCAGTGTAGGGGGTCGTGCTGGGGGTGGTGTTTTAGGGTTTAGGGCAGTGCAGTGGTGTTCGGGCAGTGTAGGGGGTCGTGCTGGGGGTGGTGTTTCAGGGTTTAGGGCAGTGCAGTGGTGTTCGGGCAGTTTAGGGGGTCATGCAGGGGGTGGTGTTTCAGGGTTTAGGGCAGTGCAGTGGTGTTCGGGCAGTGTAGGGGGTCGTGCAGGGGTGGTGTTTCAGGGTTTAGGGCAGTGGTGTTCGGGCAGTGTAGGGGGTCATGCTGGGGGTGGTGTTTCAGGGTTTGGGGCAGGGCAGTGTTGTTCGAGCAGTAAAGGAGGTCATGCTGGGGGTGGTGTTTCAGGGTTTAGGGCAGTGCAGTGGTGTTCGGGCAGTGTAGGGGGCGGTGCAGGGGGTAGTGTTTCAGGGTTTAGGGCAGTGCAGTGGTGTTCGGGCAGTGTAGGGGGTGGTGCAGGGGGTGGTGTTTCAGGGTTTAGGGCAGTGCAGTGGTGTTCGGGCAGTGTAGGGGGATGTGCAGGGGGTGGTGTTTCAGGGTTTAGGGCCGTGCAGTGGTGTTCGGGCAGTGTAGGGGGCGGTGCAGGGGGTGGTGTTTCAGGGTTTAGGGCAGTACAGTGGTGTTCAGGCATTGTAGGGGGTGGTGCTGGGGCTGTTGTTTCAGGGTTTAGGGCAGTGCAGTGGTGTTCGGGCAGTGTAGGGGGTCGTGCTGGGGCTACTGTTTCAGGGTTTAGGGCAGAGCAATGGTGCTCAGGCAGTGTAGGGGGTTGTGCTGGGGGTGATGTTTCAGGGTTTAGTGCAGTGCAGTGGTGTTAGGGCAGTGTAGGGGGTCGTGCTGGGGGTGGTGTTTCAGGGTTTAGGGCAGTGCAGTGGTGTTCCGGCAGTGTAGGGGGTCGTGCAGGGGGTGGTGTTTCAGGGTTTAGTGCAGTGGTGTTCGGGCAGTGTAGGGTGTCGTGCTGAGGGGTGGTGTTTCAGGGTTTAGGGCAGTGCAGTGGTGTTCGGGCAGTGTACGGGGTTGTGCTGGGGCTGGTGTTTCAGGGTTTAGGGCAGTGCAGTGGTGTGCGGGCAGTGTACGGGGTTGTGCTGGGGCTGGTGTTTCAGGGTTTAGGGCAGTGCAGTGGTGTTCGGGCAGTGTAGGGGGTCGTGCTGGGGGTGGTGTTTCAGGGTTTAGGGCAGTGCAGTGGTGTTTGGGCAGTGTAGGGGGTCGTGCTGGGGCTGGTGTTTCAGGGTTTTGGGCAGAGCAGTGGTGTTCGGGCAGTGTAGGGGGTCGTGCTGGGGGTGGTGTTTCAGGGTTTAGGGCAGTGCAGTGGTGTTCGGGCAGTGTAGGGGTCTTGCTGGGGGTGGTGTTTCAGGGTTTAGGGCAGTGCAGTGGTGTTCGGGCAGTGTAGGGGGTCTTGCTGGGGGTGGTGTTTCAGGGTTTAGGGCGGTGCAGTGGTGTTCGTGCAGTGTAGGGGGTCGTGCTGGGGGTGGTGATTCAGGGTTTAGGGCAGTGCAGTAGAGTTCGGGCAGTGTAGGGGGTTGTGCAGGGGTGGTGTTTCAGGGTTTAGGGCAGTGCAGTGGTGTTCTGCCAGTGTAGGGGGTCATGCTGGGGGTGGGGTTTCAGGGTTTAGGGCAGTACAGTGGTGTTCGGGCAGTGTAGGGGGTCGTGCAGGGGTGGTGTTTCAGGGTTTAGGGCAGTGCAGTGGTGTTCGGGCAGTGTAGGGGGTCTTGCTGGGGGTGGTGTTTCAGGGTTTAGGGCAGTGGTGTTCGGGCAGTGTAGGGAGTATTGCTGGGGTGATGTTTCAGGGTTTAGGGCAGTGCAGTGGTGTTCGGGCAGTGTAGGGGGTCTTGCTGGGGGTAGTGTTTCAGGGTTTAGGGCAGTGCAGTGGTGTTTGTTCAGTATAGGGGGTCGTGCTGGGGATGGTGTTTCTGGGTTTAGGGCAGTGCAGTAGTGTTCGAGCAGTGTAGGGGGTTCTGCAGGTGGTGGTGTTTCAGGGTTTAGGGCAGTGCAGTGGTGTTCGGGCAGTGTAGGGGGTCGCACTGGGGGTGGTGTTTGAGGGTTTAGGGCAGTGCAGTGGTGTTCGGGCAGTGTAGGGGGTCATGCACGGGGTGGTGTTTCAGGGTTTAGGGCAGTGCAGTGGTGTTCGGGCAATGTAGGGTGTTGTGCTGGGGCTGGTGTTTCAGGGTTCAGGGCAGTGCAGTGGTGTTCAGGCAGTGTAGGGGTCATGCTGAGGCTGGTGTTTCACGGTTTAGGGCAGTGCAGTGGTGTTCGGGCAGTGTAGGGGGTCGTGCTGGGGCTGGTGTTTCAGGGTTTAGGGCAGTGCAGTGGTGTTCGGGCAGTGTAGGCGGTCGTGCTGGGGCTGGTGTTTCAGGGTTTAGGGCAGTGCAGTGGTGTTCGGGCAGTGTAGGAGGTCGTGCTGGGGCTGGTGTTTCAGGGTTTAGGGCAGTGCAGTGGTGCTCGGGCAGTGTAGGGGTCGTGCTGGGGCTGGTGTTTCAGGGTTTAGGGCAGTGCAGTGGTGTTCGGGCAGTGTAGGCGGTCGTGCTGGGGCTGGTGTTTCAGGGTTTAGGGCAGTGCAGTGGTGTTTGGGCAGTGTAGGAGGTCGTGCTGGGGCTGGTGTTTCAGGGTTTAGGGCAGTGCAGTGGTGCTCGGGCAGTGTAGGGGGTCATGCTGGGGGTGATGTTTCAGGGTTTAGGGTAGTGCAGTGGTGTTCGAGCAGTGTAGGGGGTCGTGCAGGGGCTGGTGTTTCAAGGTTTAGGGCAGTGCAGTGGTGTTCGGGCAGTGTAGGGGGTCGTGCTGGGGCTGGTGTTTCAGGGTTTTGGGCAGAGCAGTGGTGTTCGGGCAGTGTAGGGGGTCATGCTGGGGGTAGTGTTTCAGGGTTTAGGGCAGTGCAGTGGTGTTCGGGCAGTGTAGGGGGTCGTGCTGGGGGTGGTGTTTCAGGGTTTAGGTCAGTGGTGTTCGGGCAGTGTAGGGGGTCTTGCTGGGGGTGATGTTTCAGGGTTTAGGGCAGTGCAGTGGTGTTCGGGCAGTGTAGGGGGTCTTGCTGGGGGTAGTGTTTCAGGGTTTAGGGCAATGCAGTGGTGTTCAGCCAGTGTAGGGGGTCATGCTGGGGTTGTGTTTCAGGGTTTAGGGCAGTGCAGTGGTGTTCGGGCAGTGTAGGGGGTCGTGAAGGGGGTGGTGTTTCAGGGTTTAGGGCAGTGGTGTTAGGGCAGTGTAGGGGGTCGTGCTAGGGGTGGTGTTTCAGGGTTTAGGGCAGTGCAGTGGTGTTGGGGCAGTGTAGGGGGTCATGCAGGGGCTGGTGTTTCAGGGTTTAGGGCAGTGCAGTGGTGTTCGGGCAGTGTAGGGGGTCGTGCTGGGGGTAGTATTTTTAGGGTTTAGGGTAGTGCAGTGGTGCTTGTGTAGTGTAAGGGGTCGTGCTGGGGGTAGTGTTTTAGGGTTTAGGGTAGTGCAGTGGTGTTTGTGTAGTGTAGGGGGTCATGTTTTAGGGTAGTGCAGTGGTGTTTGGGTAGTGTAGGGGGTCATGCTGGGGGTAGTGTTTTAGGATGTAGGTTAGTGCAGTGGTGTTTGGGTAGTGTAGGGGGTCGTGCTGGGGGTAGTGTTTTAGGGTTTAGGGTAGTGCAGTGGTGTTTGTGTAGTGTAGGGGGTCGTGCTGGGGGTAGTTTTTTAGGGTTTAGGGTAGTGCAGTGGTGCTTGTGTAGTGTAGGGGGTCGTGCTGGGGGTAGTGTTTTAGGGTTTAGGGTAGTGCAGTGGTGTTTGTGTAGTGTAGGGGGTCATGTTTTAGGGTAGTGCAGTGGTGTTTGGGTAGTGTAGGGGGTCGTGCTGGTGGTAGTGTTTTAGGATTTAGGTTAGTGCAGTGGTGTTTGGGTAGTGTAGGGGTCGTGCTGGGGGTAGTGTTTTAGGGTTTAGGATAGTGCAGTGGTGCTTGTGTAGTGTAGGGGGTCATGCTGGGGGTAGTGTTTTAGGGTTTAAGGTAGTGCAGTGGTGTTTTTGTAGTGTAGGGGGTCATGTTTTAAGTTGCAATGCTCCAATACCTGACCAGTCTGCACTACATAAAACTGCAAAAAAACTAAAAATAAAAAGTGTTTTGCACACTTTTGTCATTGGGCTATATGTGGGCTACATCTGGGTAATATTTGTGCTACATTTGGGCTCTTTTTTCACTGGTGGCCATCTTGGAAGACTTCTTTGTTATGAAGTTTCCTAATTTCTTCATTTACTGCAGTCTCCTCAGTAGGAAATGCTTTCAGTTTTTTACTTTGATTCCATCAAGAAGGCTTTCAGATGTGTCTCACATCTGCCATAAAATCAGAATGTTAGCACTCTAGTTGCTCATTAGATCACTGGAGTAAAGCTACTGCTCACCAGGGAGTTAACTGGTAGTCTGCTGCTGGTATTGAAAGTGATTGTTTCAGTCTGCATGTCAGAATTTTCTAATGAAATAGAAGAGGATTTGAGATCTCACTTAAAACATGCCCTAATTTTTCTTTCTGCAGCACTAACCATAATTTCTATTTCAAAAAGAACCCCTCATTTTGTTCCTTTTTAAATTAAATGTTTTAAGTGTTACCGGTTTATTCCAATCAAGATGGCTTCAGGTGTGCCATACTTTTGTCATAAGTAAGGCTGTTAGTGCTCTAGTTGTTCTTTAGAACACTCTGGGAAGCTGCAGTAGAACACAAAGGCATCAACTGGCAGGCTGCTCCTGTTGAAATATAACAGGAAGATATTTGAGATCACACTTGAAATATGTCCTAATTTTTCTTTCTACGGCACTAACCATAATTTCTATGACAAAATGAACCCCATAATTTTGTTCCTTTTTAAATTAAATGTTTTAAGTGTTACCAGTTTATTCCAATCAAGATGGCTTCAGGTGTGCCATACTTTTGTCATAAGTAAGGCTGTTAGCACTCTAGTTGTTCTTTAGAACACTCTGGGAAGCTGCAGTAGAACACAAAGGAATCAACTGACAGTCTCTGCCCTTGTTGGATGTACATGTTTTACTGAGAATGTCAGACTTCATTCTCACATGAGTGAGAAAGATAATGTGAATTTACAGAAAATATGCTCTCATTTTAGCTTCTGGAGCACCTTCCAAACCTCCATGGGACAAGCATGAGAAAATAGTGTTCTCTCAAACATGATTCATGATATCCCAGCAGAAGGTTTTTCACATGGTAAAATCACCTTAGAATACACCACAATTCCTAAAATTAGTATGGTACCATCAACAAATAAATTCTAATGTAACTAAAGCCTGTTATCACCCTTTATAGTTCTCCTTTTGGTGACCCTCAAAATCTTCTATTCACTACAATGCATTTCAATGAGGTACTATCATTTATATTGGTCCCAAGATGGCTGCCAGCAATTCCAGGATGAAGTGCTGACAGCCAATCAGATCTCACGATGACATGTGTGGTTAGGCTCCGCCCAGATATATATGTGACTTTACTTTTGATTTTCTCAGGAACTCCTGAACGGATTTACACCATTTAAGCAAAAGGCACGACACTGAACCAAGGGCTACCTCTTTACCAAATTTGGTGTAATTCCGTTCAGCAGTTCGGGCTGTAGCTGCGACTAAAGGTTCCTATGGAAAAATGAATGGGGAAAACGCGTTTTGGGACCCCCTTTTTTCTCGGCCCCCGCTTGACGTATCACCCCGAGACTTTCAGGATAGGAGCGGACCAGAGCGCCCCAACAAGTTGGAAACTTTCGCGAAGATTCGTCAACCGGCGCCAACGTTATTTCAAATAGAATGTCGCGGATTTCCTATGGATAATAGGTTTTAACTATAACTATCTACTGGCGACCGCCAGTAGATAATATATATAAAACATATTTAAACTTTACAGGAACGCACAGTCACTAGATGATGTCATCAGGGATGTCATCAGTGATGTCATTTGAGATGCCATCAGTGATGTCGTCAGTGATGTCACTGACCATGTCATGAATGATGTAATATGTGACGTCATCAGCAGTGCATTGCGGGGGTGCAAGTTATAGTTAGCTCAACTAACTATAACGGCCAAATTTCTCTGGTTTTATACGGGTGAAATGTCCAACTAACTATAACGTCCCTGTAACCTGTGGTTTTTTCAGTGAATTTCTAAGGTTTTTTAAATGCTAATTTCTAACTAGAACATCCCTGAAACCTATGGTTTTTTAAGTGAATATATATATATATATATATATATACACTGAAAAAACCATAGGTTTTAGGGACAGTTATAGTTAGTTGGACATTTCACTCATACAAAACCATAGAAATTCCCCAGTTATAGTTAGTTCAGCTAACTATAACTCGCGCCCCGCAATGCACTGCTGATGACGTCACATATTACATCACTCATGACATGGTCAGTGACATCACTCATGACATCACTGATGACATCTCAAATGACATCACTGATGACATCACTGATGACATCATCCAGTGACTGTGTGTTTCTGTAAAGTTTAAATATGTTTAATATATATAGGGAAAGGTGTATTGAAGAATGAGTGGGTGTATAAGTGTCTGAATGGATGATTTAGTACGTGAGTGACTGACTCTACAAGTGAGTGATTAAATGTATCTTACTGAATGCATGGGTTAGTGACTAAACTGTGTGAATGTCTGTATCCGTCTGTCTGTTGGTTTGTAAGCAGCTGCATGGCTTTCTGAATAGCTACATGAGTGTCTACATGGGTTATTGATTGATTGTCTGATTATCTGTATGGGTGCCTGAGTGTTTGTGTGTGTGGGGTGTGTGTGACTCTGTGTATAGATGTGTGAGTTGGTGATTCACTGGGTGCATGGTTTCAAGAGTGCATCTGTGATGGACTGTATGGGTGGGTGAGTGTGTGTATGGGTGTGTTAGTGATTGAATGTATATCTCAGTGGTACATGTGTGAGTAACTACATATGTGAAAGGCAGTATATATGTGTGTTGGAGTATATAAATGGCTATAAGTGAGTGTGTGATTGTGAGAGTGGCTGTATGGATGAGTGTGTACTTGTATCAGTGATTGTATAAGAGCGTAAGAATGTGCTAGTATTTGTATGAGTAAGTGAGCTGGTGTGTGTATAACTCTATAGGTGAGTAAATGGGTGTGTGATTAAGTTTTTTGCATGACTGACTAGGTGTGTGAGTACCTCTATGGATGAGTGGCGGTGTGTTAGTGTTTATATAGGTGTATGAGTGCATATGATAGTCCTGTACTGAGTGACTAAGTATGAGTGACTGTACGGGTGAGTGAGTGGATGTGTGTGTAGACCTAAGAATCAGTGAGTGGGTATGTAGTTTTTGGTGTTGGAGTGTCTATGGTTTTGAGAATGGCAGTCTGTAATTTAGAGTGGGTGTATCAAAAGTTATATTAGGGTGTGAGAAGATGCATGAAATTATCACATGGATGATGTCATCAGTGATGTCATTTGAGATGTCATCAGTGATGTCATCAGTGATGTCACTGACCATGTCATGAGTGATGTAATATGTGACGTCATCAGCAGTGCATTGCGGGCGCGAGTTATAGTTAGCTGAACTAACTATAACGGGGGAATTTCTATGGTTTTGTATGAGTGAAATGTCCAACTAACTATAACTGTCCCTAAAACCTATGGTTTTTTCAGTGAATTTCAAAGGTTTTTTAAATGCTAATTTCTAACTATAACGTGTCTGAAACCTGTGGTTTTTTCAGTGAATTTCAAAGGTTTTTTAAATGCTAATTTCTAACTATAACGTGCCTGAAACCTATGATTTTTAAGTGAATTTCAAAGGTTTTTTTAAATGCTAGTTTCTAACTATGCCTACAGAGGTAGGACATGTGAAGAAAGAAGAAAAACGCACAGAAAGAAGCAAAAGATGTGCAGAAAGAACCAACAGAGGAGCAGAAAGAGGCCTTGTTGCAAAATCATCCTGTGCCCACAACTTTTTCAGACGGGTACTGGTGATAACTGACTCTGACTAACCAGAGCCAGTGCTATGCTAAAAGACACTTAGAATACCGTGAAAACACCTACATACACTAGGGAACACTATGCGTTGGGGTACCTCTGTGATTAGCATGACCTCCTCTGCAAGTCCCTAGTACATAATAGGGCAGGGGGATTAAAACTACCTCTTAAAACGCGCTACAGGGCGCGTTTGCACAGTGGTGAAGGGAGGGGGCCTGAGGTGACATGTGTGCAAACGCACCCCGTGGCGCGTTTTAAGTTGCGGGATTAAGTCCCCTTGAATTCTGAGGGTCCCTGGGGCCCAACTAGCCCCCAGGTACCTACAGTTAGGACCACAGAGCTGAGTTGCAGAGAGGCGTTCCGAGGCCACGCACCTTTTTCACCTCACTGCAACGCAACTCTGTTGTGCTTACTGAAGGTACCTGGTGGGCTAGTTGGCCCCCCGGGTCCCTCAGGATTCAAAGGGAATTAATTCCCCAACTTAAAACGCACCACAGGGCGTGTTTGCGCACATGTCACCTGAGGCCCCGCCCCCTCCCTTCACCACTGTGCAAATGCGCCCCGTGGTGCGTTTTAAGTTGGGGGATTAGGTCACCTTGAATCCTGAGGGTCCCTGGGGCCCAACTAGCCCACTAGGTACTTCCAGTAAGCACCACAGGCCTGCGTTGCAATGCCTGTAACAAATTGTGCAGCTGTGTTTAGGTAGTGAAGAGGGTCGTGCTGGGGGTAGTGTTTTAGGGTTTAGGCTAGTGCAGTGGTGTTTGTGTAGTGTAGGGGGTCATGCTGGGGGTAGATTTAGGGTTTAGGATAGTGCAGTGGTGTTTGGGTAGTGTAGGGAGTCGTGCTGGGGGTAGTGTTTTAGGGTTTAGGGTAGTGCAGTGGTGTTTGGGTAGTGTAGGGGGTCATGCTGGGGGTAGTGATTTAGGGTAGTGCAGTGGTGTTTGGGTAGTGTAGTGGTTCGTGCTGGGGGTAGTTTTTTAGGGTTTAGGGTAGTGCAGTGGTGTTTGTGTAGTGTAGGGGGTAGTGTTTTAGGGTTTAGGGTAGTGCAGTGGTGTTTGTGTAGTGTAGGAGGTCGTGTTTTAGGGTTTAGGGTAGTGCAGTGGTCTTAGGGTAGTGTAGGGAGTCGTGCGGGGGTAGTGTTTTAGGGTTTAGAGTAGTGTAGGGGGTCATGCGGGGTAGTGTTTTAGGGTTTAGGGCAGTGCAGTGGTGTACGGGCAGTGTAGGGGTCTTGCTGGGGGTGGTGTTTCAGGGTTTAGGGCAGTGGTGTTCGGGCAGTGTAGGGGGTCTTGCTGGGGGTAGTGTTTCAGGGTTTAGGGCAGTGCAGTAGTGTTCGTGCAGTGTAGGGGGTCATGCTGGGGGTGGTGTTTCAGGGTTTAGGGCAGTGCAGTAGTGTTCGGGCAGTGTAGGGGATCGTGCAGGGGTGGTGTTTCAGGGTTTAGGGCAGTGCAGTGGTGTTCGGGCAGTGTAGGGGTCGTGCTGGGGGTGGTGTTTCAGGGTTTAGGGCAGTGCAGTGGTGTTCGGGCAGTGTAGGGGGTCGTGCAGGGGTGGTGTTTCAGGGTTTAGGGCAGTGCAGTGGTGTTCGGGCAGTGTAGGGGTCGTGCTGGGGCTGGTGTTTCAGGGTTTAGGGCAGTGCAGTGGTGTTCGGGCAGTGTAGGGGGTCTTGCTGGGGGTGGTGTTTCAGGGTTTAGGGCAGTGGTGTTCGGGCAGTGTAGGGGGTCTTGCTGGGGGTGGTGTTTCAGGGTTTAGGGCAGTGCAGTGGTGTTCGGGCAGTGTAGGGGGTCTTGCTGGGGGTAGTGTTTCAGGGTTTAGGGCAGTGCAGTGCAGTGGTGTTCGTGCAGTGTAGGGGGTCGTGCTGGGGATGGTGTTTCAGGGTTTAGGGCAGTGCAGTGGTGTTCGGGCAGTGTAGGGGGTCTTGCTGGGGGTAGTGTTTCAGGGTTTAGGGCAGTGCAGTAGTGTTCGGGCAGTGTAGGGGATCGTGCAGGGGGTGGTGTTTCAGGGTTTAGGGCAGTGCAGTGGTGTTCGGGCAGTGTAGGGGGTCGTACTGGGGGTGGTGTTTCAGGGTTTAGGGCAGTGCAGTGGTGTTCGGGCAGTGTAGGGGGTCATGCAGGGGGTGGTGTTTCAGGGTTTAGGGCAGTGCAGTGGTGTTCGGGCAGTGTAGGGGTCGTGCTGGGGCTGGTGTTTCAGGGTTTAGGGCAGTGCAGTGGTGTTCGGGCAGTGTAGGGGGTCTTGCTGGGGGTGGTGTTTCAGGGTTTAGGGCAGTGGTGTTCGGGCAGTGTAGGGGGTCTTGCTGGGGGTGGTGTTTCAGGGTTTAGGGCAGTGCAGTGGTGTTCGGGCAGTGTAGGGGGTCTTGCTGGGGGTAGTGTTTCAGGGTTTAGGGCAGTGCAGTGGTGTTCGTGCAGTGTAGGGGGTCGTGCTGGGGATGGTGTTTCAGGGTTTAGGGCAGTGCAGTAGTGTTCGAGCAGTGTAGGGGGTCGTGCAGGGGGTGGTGTTTCAGGGTTTAGGGCAGTGCAGTGGTGTTCAGGCAGTGTAGGGGGTCGTGCTGGGGGTGGTGTTTCAGGGTTTAGGGCAGTGCAGTGGTGTTCGGGCAGTGTAGGGGGTCGTGCTGGGGGTGGTGTTTCAGGGTTTAGGGCAGTGGTGTTTGGGCAGTGTAGGAGGTCTTGCTGGGGGTAGTGTTTCAGGGTTTAGGGCAGTGCAGTGGTGTTCGGGCAGTGTAGGGGTCATGCTGGGGGTGGTGTTTCAGGGTTTAGGGCAGTGCAGTGGTGTTCGGGCAGTGTAGGGGGTCGTGAAGGGGTGGTGTTTCAGGGTTTAGGGCAGTGCAGTGGTGTTCGGGCAGTGTAGGGGGTCGTGCTAGGGTATGTGTTTCAGGGTTTAGGGCAGTGCAGTGGTGTTCAGGCAGTGTAGGGGGTCGTGCAGGGGCTGGTGTTTCAGGGTTTAGGGCAGTGCAGAGGTGTTCGGGCAGTGTAGGGGGTCGGGCTGGGGTAGTGTTTTAGGGTTTAGGGTAGTGCAGTGGTGCTTGTGTAGTGTAGGGGGTCGTGCTGGGGGTAGTGTTTTAGAGTTTAGGGTAGTGCAGTTGTGTTTGTGTAGTGTAGGGGTCATGTTTTAGGGTAGTGCATTGGTGTTTGGGTAGTGTAGGGGGTCGTGCTGGGGTAGTGTTTTAGGATTTAGGTTAGTGCAGTGGTGTTTGGGTAGTGTAGGGGGTCATGCTGGGGGTAGTGTTTTAGGGTTTAAGGTAGTGCAGTGGTGCTTGTGTAGTGTAGGGGGTCGTGTTGGGGGTAGTGTTTTAGGGTTTAGGGTAGTGCAGTGGTGTTTGTGTAGTGTAGGGGGTCATGTTTTAGGGTAGTGCAGTGGTGTTTGGGTAGTGTAGGGGGTCGTGCTGGGGGTAGTGTTTTAGGATTTAGGTTAGTGCAGTGGTGTTGGGGTAGTGTTTTAGGGTTTAGGGTAGTGCAGTGGTGTTTGTGTAGTGTAGGGGGTCATGCTGGGGGTAGTGTTTTAGGGTTTAGGATAGTGCAGTGGTGCTTGTGTAGTGTAGGGGGTCGTGCTGGGGTAGTGTTTTAGGGTTTAGGGTAGTGCAGTGGTGTTTTTGTAGTGTAGGGGGTCATGTTTTAAGATGCAACGCTCCAATACCTGACCAGTCTGCACTACATAAAACTGCAAAAAAACTAAAAATAAAAAGTGTTTTGCACACTTTTGTCATTGGGCTATATGTGGGCTACATCTGGGTAATATTTGTGCTACATTTGGGCTCTTTTTTCACTGGTGGCCATCTTGGAAGACTTCTTTGTTATGAAGTTTCCTAATTTCCTCATTTACTGCAGTCTCCTCAGTAGGAAATGCTTTCAGTTTTTACTTTGATTCCATCAAGAAGGCATTCAGATGTGTCACACATTTGCCATACATTCTGAATGTTATTCCTCTAGTTGTTCATTAGATCACTGTAGTAAAGCTACTGCTCACCAAGGAGTTAACTGGAAGTCTACTGCTGGTATTGAAAGTGATTGTTTCAGTCTGCATGTCAGAATTTTCTAATGAAATAGAAGAGGATTTGAGATCTCACTTAAAACATGCCCTAATTTTTCTTTCTGCAGCACTAACCATAATTTCTATTTCAAAATGAACCCCCTCATTTTGTTCCTTTTTAAATTAAATGTTTTAAGTGTTACCGGTTTATTCCAATCAAGATGGCTTCAGGTGTGCCATACTTTTGTCATAAGTAGGCTGTTAGCACTCTAGTTGTTCTTTAGAACACTCTGGGAAGCTGCAGTAGAACACAAAGGCATCAACTGACCGGCTGCACCTGAAGAACTATACCAGGAAGATATTAGAGATCTCACTTAAAACATGTCCTAATTTTTCTTTCTACAGCACTAACCATAATTTCTATGGCAAAATGAACCCCCTCATTTTGTTCCTTTTTAAATTAAATGTTTTAAGGAATCAACTGACAGTCTCTGCCCTTGTTGGATGTACATGTTTTACTGAGAATGTCAGACTTCATTCTCACATGACTGAGAAAGATAATGTGAATTTACAGAAAATATGCTCTCATTTTAGCTTCTGGGGCACCTTCCAAAACTGTATGGGACAAGCATGTGAAAATAGTTTTCTCTCAAACATGATTCATGATATCCCAGCAGAAGGTTTTTCACAGGGTAAAATCACCTTAGAACACACCACAATTCCTGAAATTAGTATGGTACCATCAACAAATGAATTCTAATGTAACTAAAGTCTGTTATCACCCTTTATAGTTCTCCTTTTGGTAACCCTCAAAATCTTCGATTCACTACAATGCATTTCAAAGGGGTACTATCATTTATATTGGTCCCAAGATGGCTGCCAGCAATTCCAGGATGAAGTGCTGACAGCCAATCAGATCTCACGATGACATGTGTGGTTAGGCTCCGCCCAGATATATATGTGTTTTTACTTTTGATTTTCTCAGTAACTACTGAACGGATTTACACCATTTAACAAAAAGGGTTCTTTTTAACCAAGAACTACCTCTTTGCCAAATTTGGTGTAATTCCGTTCAGCAGTTCAGGCTGTAGCCTTGCATAAAGTTTCCTATGGGAAATTGATTTTTTGACTCTTATTTTTTTAATTTCTCCGCAACTACTGAACGGATTTACACCATTTAACAAAAGGGTTATTTCTGAACCAAGAACTACCTCTTTGCCAAATTTGGTGTAATTCCGTTCAGCAGTTCGGGCTGTAGCCGTGTCTAAAGTTTCCTATGGGAAAATGAATGGGGAAAACACGTTTTGGGACCCCCTTTTTCTTGGCCCCCGCTTGACGAATCACCCTGAGACTTTCAGGGTAGGAGCGGACCGGAGCGGGCCATAAAGTTTGAAAATTTCGCGAAGATTCGTCAACCGACGCAAGAGTTATTTCAAATAGAATGTCGCGGATTTCCTATGGAAAATAGGTCCTAACTATAACTATCTACTGGCGACCGCCAGTAGATAATATATATATATAAGAGAGACATCCATTACAACGCAGGCATTACATTGTAATGCCTTTACAACGCAGGCATTACATCGCAAGTGCCATTACAACGCATGCCATTACAATGCATGCCATTACAACGCATATGCCTTTACATCGCATGCCATTACAATGTATTTTTAAGGTAAGTTTTTTTATTTTTTTTACATACTAATTGTTTGAATTTTCTATTTTTGGTTTGGGTGGTGTTTTAATACCCAGGTATTAATTTCAATACTTGTGTATCAATTTAAAAAAAAACAATTTAGTATTGAAATTAATATTTATCATATTTTAAAAAATGTAAATGTATTTTTAAGATGGATTTGACAGCCAACCTCTGGGACAGAATGTTAGGGAAATAGGGGTTTTGGGTGCGGTAGTGTTTTAATACCTAGGTATTAAATTTTTTTTAAGTATAATTAGTATTTTTTTTTTTGTTGGCGATAATCTTTTTTTATTAAAGAAAAGA
Source organism: Calotriton arnoldi (assembly GCA_963921515.1). Taxonomy (NCBI): domain Eukaryota; kingdom Metazoa; phylum Chordata; class Amphibia; order Caudata; family Salamandridae; genus Calotriton; species Calotriton arnoldi. The sequence goes on along the minus strand of CAWUFW010010741.1, from coordinate 334,693 downwards.
AGAAGACTGATCTTGTACACAGCATGTCGCCTACAACCCTTTGGAGGCCGGCCGCGTGATTAAACTATAGATCAGTATGCGAGAGTGAAATATCGTGAAACTATGCATGTATATTAGATTACACAGCAAGTCGCCTGCAACCCAAGCAGGGCCGGCCGCGTAGTGTGGCAGTCATATGTGGTAGTGGTAAGTTTTAGAGCTCCTTCAAATGGTAGGTCCGTATAGAACAAATGAACTCAAACGTAAACAAATGAACAAGAGAGAAGAATGGAAAGGAAATATGAGGGGAAAGGTCCCCCACTACTCCTAAAAGGAGGAAAATGAAGAAATAAGGAAAGCAAGAGAAAAGGGCAAGTAAGAGATTGAGAAGAGGAAAGAAAGGGAGGATGGAGCACGAGAGACAGTTACTTCAGAGAGCGTGGCTTGGGGGACTAAGGGAGAGGGGGGTTGAGGACTGTGAAAGGGTAGTTCCGTTAGATTGGACAGACCAGGTACCTCCAGTAAGTGCCACAGAGCAGCGTTGCAGAGAGGTGTAAAAAGGGGCGTGGCCTCGGACCACCTCTCTGCAACGCAGCTCCGTGGCGCTTACTGGAGGTACCTGGTGGGCTAGTTGGCCCCCAGGGACCCTCAGGAATGAAGGGGACTTAATCCCCCAATTTACAACGCGCCAGGGGGTGCGTTTGCACAGTGGTGCAGGGAGGGGGCAGGGCCTCCGGCGAGTTGCCGGTTACTTTTTTCTTTTTTCTTTTATGGGAGGGGGGCTGCATGTCCCCCCTTCCCTGGGACACTTTTGGCCCCGGGGACCCCATCCACCGGGGCCTGTCAGCCTAGTTTTCTTAAATTAATTTTTTGGGGATGGGGGCCGCGTGGCCCTCCTCCAGAGGCCAATTATGGCCCCGGGCACCCATCCCCCGGGGCAGGCCTTTACGTTTAAAAAAAAATAATTATAATTGCAGGGGAGGGGGGCCACGTGGCCCCCCTCCCAGGCCACTTCTGGCCCCGAGGACCCCAGCCCCCTGGCCCTGGCCTCTCCATTGGGGACCGTGGGGGGAGCCCCAATGCCCCCACGATCCCGCCGCCTCCCCGCCTCCTGCGGGAGCCGGCATTGCTTTTGCACAAGGGGAGCTGCTGACATGCAGCTCCCCTTGTGCAAAAGCAATTCTGCTTTGGTTTTTGGAAGCGAGAGCAGGTTTCCTGCTCTCGCTTCCAAAAACAAAAGCAGAGTTTGCTATGACAGGGCGGGAGCCACACGGCTCCCGCCCTGCCATAGCAAACGGCAATGTCCCGGGGGTGGGCACCCCGGGACATTGCAGCAGCCGGCCCTGGGGGGTGGCGGTCCCCAGGGCCATCAAGGGCTCCTGGAGGGGGGCCACGCATCCCCCCTCCCATCAAGTACAAAGCCCCAGGGAGGTGGTGGTCCACGGGGCTTGGGGGGCCTATGAGGCCCCCACCTCTAATTAATCAAAGCCCCGGGGAGGTGGTGGTCCCCGGGGCAGTGTGGGGGGCAGGAGCCCCCCCATGCTTTTTTTTTAAAACAAAGCCCCGGGGAGGTGGCGGTCCCCGGGGCTGCGGGGGGGCCGCGAGCCCCCCGCATTCAATAAACTAAGCCCAGGGGAGGTGGTGGTCCCTGGGGCTGTGGGGGCCCCCACGGGCCCCCACTAATTAAATAGGCATTGCCCCTGGGACCTGGCCCACCCGGGGGCTTAAGAATAACAAAGCGCGGGAGACCGCGCTTCATTATTTTATTATTTTCTTGGCTGGATTCGCGACCCCAGCGTGAATTTGGCCGATTTATTTTTAAAAAAATGCTTTTTTGGGCCCTGAGCAGGCCTAGGGGGTCAGGGTGTTTGTACCCTGCCCCCTTTTCTTTTTTTTCACCTTTTTATTTACTCTTTTCTTGTGACTCGGTTACCGAGTCAGAAGATGGCTGACAACACTTCCGGGTTTGGAGTGTTGGCAGCCAATCAGAGTGAAGCTTGTGCCCGGGAGGGTTCGCGCACCCTCCTCGGAGCTCAGATATCAAAACTTTTCTTTTTCTAATTTCTCAGGAACTACTGAACGGATTTACACCATTTAAAAAAAGGGCTCTTTCTGAACCAAGAACTACCTCTTTGCCAAATTTGGTGTAATTCCGTTCAGCAGTTCGGGCTGTAGCTTTGTCTAAAGTTCCTATGGAAATTAACATGGGGAAATGCGTTTTGGGACCCCCCTTTTTTCTCGGCCCCCGCTTGACGAATCACCCCGAAACTTTCAAGACAGGAGCTGACCGGAGCGCCCCATTAGTTTTGAAAATTTCGCGAAGATTCGTCAACCGGCGCCAAAGATATTGGCAAAAGAAAAAACGCTTTTTGAATAGAAACGAGGTCCTAACTATAACTACCTACTGGCGACCGCCAGTAGGTAATATATCTATATATATATCTATATCTATATTCACTGAAAAAACCATAGGTTTCAGGGACGTTATAGTTAGTTGGACATTTCACTCGTACAAAACCATAGAAATTCCCCGTTATAGTTAGTTCAGCTAACTATAACTCGAGCGCCCGCAATGCACTGCTGATGACGTCACATATTACATCACTCATGACATGGTCAGTGACATCACTCATGACATCACTGATGACATCTCAAATGACACCACTGATGACATCATCCTTGTGATAGAGTGGCAGACCTCCTCTCACCCTATTATAACCTTTGATACACACACTCAAAAATACAAACTAACATTTTCAAAACAATGGACATACCAATACCAGTAACAACACACCTATTCAGTAATTCCAAGATCTACACACACATCCACTCATTCACCAACAGTCCCTATACAGTCACTCATACATGTACTCACTCATCATATGTACTCATACACCTATACATCCTGTTACACACCGCCACTCATCCATAGAGTTACTCACACACATAGTCACACATGCAAACAAAGTATCAAACATCCATTTACTTGCATATACAGTTATACACACACTGCCACACTTACTTCTATAGAAACTTACACATACTTACTCTCTTAAACAATCACTTATAGAAACACCTACTTATTTGTACAGGAACTCTTCCAATCTCTCACTCTCACATATACTCACTTATATACACCAATACTCACATATACTAGTTTAAAACATATGTAGTTACTCATAAAGACACTATTGAGACAGTCATTCACGCACTAACACACCCATACACATACTCATCCACCTATACAGTCCTGCACACATGCTGTCTTCAACACATACAAACAGTGAGTCACTCATTCATGCATCTATGCACTAAGTAATACCCCCCACCGAACCATACAGACACTCAGACACTCATACTGATACTCAAAAAACCAACTAATAACCCATATAGACACTCATGTAGCTACTCACCAACCCATGCAGCCACTTGTACACAAAGTGAGAGACTGATACAGATATTTTCATATTTAAACATTACTCACTAACTCATGTATTCACTAAGATACACTTAGTCAGTTATACAATCAATTTTACAAAACAAATCATCCATTTAGACACTTATATACCCATTTATTCTTCCATCGACCTTGAGATATACATATATAAAACATATTTAATTTTCAGAAAAACACACATTCACTGGATCAGTCATCAGTGATGTCATCAGTGATGTCATTTGAGATGTCATGAGTGATGTCACTGACCATGTCATGCGTGATGTAATATTTGATGTCATCAGCAGTGCATTGCGGGCGCGCGAGTTATAGTTAGCTGAACTAACTATAACGGGGGAATTTCTATGGTTTTGTACGAGTGAAATGTCCAACTAACTATAACGCCCCTGAAACCTATGGTTTTTTCAGTGAATTTCTAAGGTTTTTTAAATGCTAATTTCTAACTATAACGTGCCTGAAACCTATGGTTTTTTCAGTGAATTTCTAAGGTTTTTTAAATGCTAATTTCTAACTATAACGTGCCTGAAACCTATGGTTTTTTCAGTGAATATATATATTTATTATACTATGTATACATGTGAAAATGTCTCGGTCCCCTGTTTGCCTCGGTGGCATGGAAAAAATAGGTGGAACTGACGTCAGCACACCGACGAGGTCCTCTTATGGCTCCGATAACGTCATACGGTGTCGCGAGCGGAGCCGTGCTCGTTGACATGGGAGAGCTAGGAAAGAATTTCCGTGGAATGCTGGTGCAGGGGATATTCACCTAAGTGTTCAGGCTAGTCCTTTGGGAGCAACTGTTTATGTTGCCACTCCAGAAACCAAAACCAGTGATCCGAGGGCAGAGGCCCTGCAGATGGCACACGAGGTGGGGTGCCCAGTCGTGTGCACCGGCGGGGCAGCGAAGTGACAAGCACCACAACCCACAAAAAAGGTAACGAGGGCACTGAATAACACAGGATCTTCTCTTTGTATCTGGCAGGAACAACGAAGTTAAAATGCCCTAGTACCAAAATGTAGAATTAGTGCTACAACGGTCTTCGAGAGGACCTGCGATGCCGCTTCTGCCTCCCGTACCCTGGAGGCGGCACATGGGTCACGCGGTACGGTCATACTGCGGTGGGACGCACATTCGTTGACCTCTCATGGCACTGCTCCACACTTCAGGGAGGACGCTATCCATTAGGTATGTTTTCTGATGACATGTCGCGCCGGCCCCGTCCAACAACAGAACTTCTTTAGATCCAAACAGACTCTTCCACTCTCTCACCGGAAGTGAAACCAGGCCCCGCGGACACTTTCACAATACAACAGCCGGGAATGCACTTTTCGGTAAAAAACCACATTCCTTCCTCTTAATTAATCAAATAAGCGTCTCACTGAAGAACAGGGGCCAGCTTCGATCGGTAAACAGCCGTTACAACGACTTTTTACTTTGCGATACCATTACAACGCATGCATTACCACGCATGCGTTGTACATCACAAAGTCATTACTACGCATTTTTTTAGAACGCATGGTCATTTACCACGCATGCCTTTACAATGAATTTTGTTGTAAAGGTATGTATGGTAAATCACCATGCGTTCTAAAAAACATGTAGACGATCCATGTCGTTGTAAGGAAACAGAGGCTGTTCCGTTTCCTCACAACGACGTGCACCGCCCCTCAGAGATGACATGAAGCAGGAACCACGAGGAGAGAGGAACCATGAGGAGGGAGGAACCATGAGGAGTGAGAGGGAAGGGGGATTGGGCATGGGGTGGGGGTTTCTTTCTAGGGTTTAGGGTAGTGCAGTGGTGTTTGGGTGGTGTAGGGGGTTGTGCTGGGGGTAGTGTTTTAGGGTTTAGGGTAGTGCAGTGGTGTTTGGGTAGTGTAGGGGGTCGTGCTGGGGGTAGTGTTTTAGGGTTTAGGGTAGTGCAGTAGTGTAGGGGGTCGTGCTGGGGGTAGTGTTTTAGGGTTTAGGGTAGTGCAGTGGTGTATGGGTAGTGTAGGGGGTCGTGCTGGGGTAGTGTTTTAGGGTTTAGGGTAGTACAGTGGTGTTTGTGTAGTGTAGGGGGTCATGCTGGGGGTAGTGTTCTATGGTTTAGGGTAGTGCAGTGGTGTTTGGGTAGTGTAGGTGGTCGTGCTTGGGGTAGATTTAGGGTTTAGGGTAGTGCAGTGGTGTTTGGGTAGTGTAGGGAGTCGTGCTGGGGTAGTGTTTTAGGGTTTAGGGTAGTGCAGTAGTGTGTGTAGTGTAGGGGGTTGTGCTGGGGGTAGTGTTTTAGGGTTTGTTAGTGCAGTGGTGTTTGGGTAGTGTAGGGGGTAGTGCTGGGGTAGTGTTTTAGGGTTTAGGGCAGTGCAGTTTTGTTTGTGTAGTGAAGGGGGTCATGCTTGTGGGTAGGGTTTTAGGGTTCAGGGTAGTGCAGTCGTGTTTGTGTAGTGTAGGGGGTCGTGTTTTAGGGTATAGGGTAGTGCAGTTGTATTTGGGTAGTGTAGGGGGTCATGCTGGGGTTAGTGTTTTAGGGTATAGGGTAGTGCAGTGGTGTTTGGGTAGTGTAGGGGGTCATGCTGGGGGTAATGTTTTAGGGTTTAGGGTAGTGCAGTGGTGTTTGTGTAGTGTGGGAGGTCATGCTGGGGGTATATTTAGGGTTTTGTGTATTGCAGTGGTGTTTGGGTAGTGTAGGGAGTCGTGCTGGGGGTAGTGTTTTAGGGTTTAGGGTAGTGCAGTGGTGTTTGGGTAGTGTAGGGAGTCGTGCTGGTGGTAGTGTTTTAGGGTTTAGGGTAGTGCAGTTATGTTTGGGTAGTGTAGGGTGTTGTGCTGGGGGTAGTGTTTTAGGGTTTAGGGTAGTGCAGTGGTGTTTGGGTAGTGGAGGGGGTAGTGTTTTAGGGTTTAGGGTAGTGCACACAACCAGCCACAATATCCGTGGACAAAGGGGATCCTGACTCTTTGGAACACTCCGTCAATTGAATAATTTGGGTCAAGGGCCCTACCACGTACAAGACCTATTAATGCCTTTCTTGGGATCCCTCATATACTTGGAGAAAAAGGTACATAGTTTCTCATCAATTTCAGGCGTGTGTGCCACCTTCCCCTTCAGTGAGGGCCTGGGGCATTCTCCCCTCATCCTATTCCTGACCTCCCTTTCAAGGGGTTGATGGATTTTCCCCACCACATACTCTGCCACTTTGGCGTCAGGTGTCCACTCTGCCGACCTAGGATGGTAAATTTGGGTAGGCTTGAACATGTCCGAGTGGACCCTGTCCCCAACTGGGGACTGAGAGGAGTGGGACTCTGGACGCCAAGGACGCCCCGAGTCCTTATCCTCATCGGAGGAGAAATCGTCCTCCGATACACCCTCTCCCTCTAAGGGAAACCCGCCGTCGGGGTCTACAATAGTGGTGACAGTGTCGCAATTTTCTCCGGGCCCTCCTCCTCCCGGCAGGGTGCATGTTTTAGCGTTCGCGCACTCTTGAGGAAGGTCTCCGTAAGTTTATCAAATCCTTCCAAGTGCCCCGCGTTATGCTTAACGGCCCTTTTATTCCCCATCTGGGAGCTACTTGGACCCGCCACCACCAGATCTGGGTCACTGAACACCCCAGGGATGCTTTTCGCCAGCTTATCAACCTGATCCCTAAGAGGAGCCAACGCCCTAGAAATAGCCAGAGAGAGGGCTTGGTCCACTGCTGGAGGGAGAAGTTAGGGGCCATTCCTCCTCCACTTCCTGGTAGGAGGAGTAAAAATGGTCTTCTGGAGAAGACATGATAGCAGAGGGTGTGAGCACAGAACAAATGCCCTTAAAATTCTTAAGACAGCCCCTCGCCCGTGCTCCAACAGCTGGGCTTTCCCCGAAGCTGTTATAAGAATAGACTGAGGCGCAATACCAATTACCACCACCAGGTGGCGCTGGTCACTAACGTGGCCGTGTGGGGAAATCACCGCGTAGTGGTGTCAAAATTAGGCGAGGGTTGGTCGGGAATCAAGCGGACACTAAAGGAGTGACCGGATTCCCAAACGCGCGTAAAGACCAGCGGGAGTGCTCGACGGAGCTGCCTCGCTCGGACCAGACGCGCCTGACAGGATCTCACCGCGCGCAGAGCACACAGCGGAAGAAACTGCGAGGGGGAGAATGCGCTCGGGCAAGAGCCTGCTGCGCAGGGAATATGAAACAATACCAATGCAATAATGCTAATAACGTGCACAAGAAACCGCTATACAAACAGCAACAACGTCAGATTAAGCCAAGAATGTAAGGAATGCACTTAACTGACGAGCAGTGAAGAAAGAGGAAGCGGAAGGGACGTCACGATATTATATACGATGGACTGTGATATGATTGGACTATAGTTGCCTTGGAGACTACCCCCCTAATAGTTCATGGGTTGTGTAGTCTTTTGTTTAATGATTGTTGTGTTACGTTTTCTTTGAACTGCTATGCAAATAAAGTGAGGAAAGATATGCATAATCCTCGCCTCCGTCCTGCCATAGACATCATTAAACTTTATTTGATCTGATTTAGAAACATAGATCATAAAAGTGTACATAAAAACAGTAAATCCTCTTTCCTAATACAATACAGTGAGAATTAATTAAAACCAGTAGGTAAAAACGGGTGTTACAAAGCCCGGTTCAGAGCAACTTCAGGTTAACAGAATCGTAAAGTTCAATGTTTCGCAAGATCAATCTCATGTACTTCATGCAAAATACGCAATAAGGGGTCCAAGTAAGATGTAACGCTGCAATACCTGACCAGTTTGCACTATATAAAACTGCAGAAAAACTAAAAATACAAAGTGTTTTGCACGCTTCTGTCATTGGGCTATATGTGGGCTACATCTGGGTGATATTTGTGCTACATTTGGGCTCTTTTTTCTCTGGTGGACATCTTGGGAGACTTATTTGTTATGAAGTTTTCTAATTTCGTCATTTACTGCAGTCTCCTCAGTAGGAAATGCTTTCAGTTTTTTACTTTGATTCCATCAAGAAGGCATTCAGATGTGTCACACATTTGCCATAAATTCAGAATGTTAGCACTCTAGTTGTTCATTAGATCACTGTAGTAAAGCTACTGCTCACCAGGGAGTTAACTGGAAGTCTACTGCTGGTATTGAAAGTGATTGTTTCAGTCTGCATGTCAGAATTTTCTAATGAAATAGAAGAGGATTTGAGATCTCACTTAAAACATGCCCTAAATTTTCTTTCTGCAGCACTAACCATAATTTCTATGGCAAAATGAACCCCCTCATTTTGTTCCTTTTTAAATTAAATGTTTTAAGTGTTACCAGTTTATTCCAATCAAGATGGCTTCAGGTGTGCCATAATTTTGTCATAAGTAAGACTGTTAGCGCTCTAGTTGTTCTTTAGAACACTCTGGGAAGCTGCAGTAGAACACAAAGGCATCAACTGACAGGCTGCTCCTGTTGAAATATAACAGGAAGATATTTGAGATCTCACTTAAAACATGTCCTAATTTTTCTTTCTACAGCACTAACCATATTTTCTATGGCAAAATGAACCCCCTCATTTTGTTCCTTTTTAAATTAAATGTTTTAAGTGTTACCAGTTTATTCCAATCAAGATGGCTTCATGTGTGCCATACTTTTGTCATAAGTAAGACTGTTAGCTCTCTAGTTGTTCTTTCGAACACTCTGGGAAGCTGCAGTAGAACGCAAAGGAATCAACTGACAGTCTCTGCCCTTGTTGGATGTACATGTTTTACTGAGAATGTCAGACTTCATTCTCATATGACTGAGAAAGATAATGTGAATTTACAGAAAATATGCTCTCATTTTAGCTTCTGGAGCACCTTCCAAAACTGTATGGGACAAGCATGTGAAAATAGTTTTCTCTCAAACATGATTCATGATATCCCAGCAGAAGGTTTTTCACAGGGTAAAATCACCTTAGAACACACCACAATTCCTGAAATTAGTATGGTACCATCAACAAATGAATTCTAATGTAACTAAAGTCTGTTATCACCCTTTATAGTTCTCCTTTTGGTAGCCCTCAAAATCTTCGATTCACTACAATGCATTTCAATGGGGTACTATCATTTATATTGGTCCCAAGATGGCTGCCAGCAATTCCAGGATGAAGTGCTGACAGCCAATCAGATCTCACGATGACATGTGTGGTTAGGCTCCGCCCAGATATATATGTGTTTTCTTTTTCAAATTTTTCAGGAACTACTGAACAGATTTACACCATTTAACCAAAAGGCACGACTCTGAACCAAGGGCTACCTTTTTGCCAAATTTGGTGTAATTCCGTTCAGCAGTTCGGGCTGTAGCTGCGACTAAAGGTTCCTATGGAAAATTGCATGGGGAAAACACGTTTGGGGACCCCCCTTTTTTCTCGGCCCCCGCTTGCTGAATCACCCCGAAACTTTCAAGATAGGAGCGGACCGGAGTGGGCCATAAGTTTTGAGAATTTCGCGAAGATTTGTCAATTGGTGCCAAAGGTATTGGAAATAGAATGTTGCGAATTTCCTATGGAAAATAGGTCCTAACTATAACTATCTAATGGCGACCGCCAGTAGATAATATATATATATATATATTTATATATATATATATATATATGGGAGACATCCATTACAACGCAGACATTACATCGTAATGCCTTTACAACGCAGGCATTACATCGCAAGTGCCATTGCAACGCATATGCCTTTACATCGCATGCCATTACAACGTATTTTTAAGATAAGTTTTTTATTTATTTTACATACTAAGGGGTCGATTCCGATGTCGCCAAAAGTGCCTTCCCAATGCTATTCGTAGGCTTACCTTACGTCCGACTCGTATCCGGAGCTTTTTCCTACAAACTAGCAATTACGATGCGCATAACAGGCAAATTTCCGACCCAATCATCCGCTCCGATCGTGCCCTATTTCACGACCGAACAGGCTCTATGGATAAACGGAAATCGAGTCGGACGGAGGCGTTTCTCAACCAGTTTCCAGACACGCAAGTACGATGCGTTTTATCAACGCGTCGGACAGGGCGCTGCTTCCAGCACGTCACAGCATTCGGACGAGGCGTATTGAAGCTCCGTTGCGCGCCAGAACACGATCAACTGGGACGAGACGGAGCAGGCATGTATCCAATCGCGCATGTCTTCCCTATACTGTATGCCTACCGTCACCGATGCGCACGACGCAGAAGGTAAGTCAGACACCTACCACACACCAAAATGACACGAAAGGAAACATCACCATAGGGGGTCTGGATGCCTATCACTCCCAGCATTGTCCACCCCATAGGGGGCTGGATGCCTATCCCAGCATTGTCCACCCCATAGGGGGGTGGATGCCTATCACTACCAGCAGAGTCCACCCCATAGGGGGGTGGATGCCCATCACACCCAGCATTGTCCACCCCATGGGGGGTAGATGTCTATCCCAGCAGAGTCCACCCCATTGGGGGGTGGATGCCCATCACACCCAGCATTGTCCACCCCATAGGGGGGTGGATGCCTATCACTACCAGCATTGTCCACCCCATACGGGGGTGGATGCCTATCACTACCAGCATTGTCCACCCCATAGGGGGGTGGATGCCCATCACACCCAGCATTGTCCACCCCATAGGGGGGTGGATGCCTATTACTACCAGCATTGTCCACCCCATAGGGGGGTGGATGCCTATCACTCCCAGCAGAGTCCACCCCATAGGGGGGTGGATGCCTATCACTACCTGCATTGTCCACCCCATAGGGGGGTGGATGCCTATCACTACCATCATTGTCCACCCCATAGGGGGATGGATGCCTATCACTACCAGCATTGTCCACCCCATAGGTGGGTGGATGCCTATCACTACCAGCAGAGTCCACCCCATAGGAGTCCTGATGCCCATCACCATTACCATCCCCACTCATAGGGGGTAGAATGTCCATCACCACCAGTACCCCCTACTCATAGGGGGCTGTATGCCCATCACCACCAGTACCCCCACCCATAGGAGGCTGGATGCCCATTACTATTACCATCCCCACTCATAGGGGGCTGGATGCCTAGCACCACAAGGATTCATACACATAGGATGAGTAAGCAAACCCCCCTACCATCTTTGCAAGATTCAATGTATGTGTGTGTAAAATGCTCACAACACAGATCCTGACAGTGAACATACAATGTGACTCCCAACACATGTGTGCCCAAAAGGTGATAGTGTGGATCAAAAATCCTGCATCTCTGGAGAAATGTGTTCATGTGGTCCAAACCCCCCATCACCACAGTGACCAAAAGGTGTTAGTGGGGTTCAAAAATCCAGCATCTCAGGACCAATGTGGTAATGGGGTCTAAACCCCCCATCACTACAGTGACCAAAAGGTGATAGTGGTGTTAAAAAATCCAGCATCTCAGGACCAATGTGGTAATGGGGTCTAAACCCCCCATCACTACAGTGACCAAAAGGTGATAGTGGTGTTCAAAAATCCAGCATCTCAGGACCAATGTGGTAATGGGGACTAAACCCCCCATCACTACAGTGACCAAAAGGTGATAGTGGGGTTCAAAAATCCAGCATCTCCGGACCAATGTGGTAATGGGGTCTAAACCCCCCATCACTACAGTGACCAAAAGGTGATAGTGGGATTCAAAAATCCAGCATCTCAGGACCAATGTGGTAATGTGTCCTAAACCCCCCATTACAACAGTGACCATAAGGTGAGTGTGGACATGAAAATAGCAGCATCTCCAAATCAAAATGCATGATTCCTGGTCCCCACACCACAAGCAATGTTGTGGCAATATAGTGGTTGTGTCACATACAAACATAGATTTGGTGAGGCAAAGTTTTCTGTGTATCACAAGAACACCCTCTGCCATGTGCAGACAAGCTATGGCCATGATCCCTGACAATTACTCCAGTGTACAATTAGACAATGCGACAAGTGAGCACCATGATGCATACACACAAATCTATACAAACAGACACACAAACTAAGGAATCCTGTGGAGACTGTAGATGTCAGGTGACCAAGTCCCATACCATGGCAGCAATGGAACACACCAAACATGATGAATGTGCAGACTGATGAGCCAGGAGACGCAGGGACACTAGGGAAAAACCTCCAAACAACATAAGCCAATGGACAGCAAAAGCCATACCAATGCAGTGGAGCAGATGCACAAACACAGACAGGCAGCCCCACACTGCATATCATGCACAACATGTGTGTGTGTCTCAGTGTCCCCAGGCAAGTACACAACACATGACAGTGGGCAGAACCCCAATGACACAGATGTGTACACAGTGCCATACAAAAGTAACACATGAACTGGGCATCCCTTGGTGGGCAAGCAGGCACTGTCAGGTGAGTGGTATCCCAAATCATTCATGTGACACAAGCTGGGCGGCACAGCAAACAACACAGCAAGAGACAGCCCAACACAGCACTACCCTCAGGGACCCTACATTGGGGTGACAGTAGCCTGTACAATCCCACTGTGATGACAAAGGTAGATGTTGCCCATACTGTGGAGTACAGTCACCTGCGCGCACTGGGGCATGCGTCCTGACCAACAAACTTCCATCACACCTACACTAACAAATCACTGGCCAGGGCCTGTCATCAATGAACACAAAGTAGGTAGGGGCCTAGCCATGAGACAACTCACATTTGGCCACCCTCAACACAACACACCTTGATCTGCAACAATGTGCATCAGCTAAGCACACATGGACTGGTGAAATTGCACATGCACCCATGACAATCCCAGGGGTGGTGGGGAGATCTAAGGTTACCAAAAATACACACACATGGCCACTCAACAACCCTTGTGAATGTCCGCCACACTGCACAGTATGCGGTACCTGGGCATGACGTGTAATCTACCAGAATCATTGGGATCACTGCCACACTCCCACAACAATGATGAACCAAAGCAGAGCCACAAAGAACACGTCGACACCTTCCAACATTGCAACTATGACCCTGATGAGTGGGAGTAGTCACACACACATACAAGTGACCCACTCACTGACAGATACCACAAAGGGAAAACTACATCATGTTGGCAACACAGAAGTACCAAAGGGAATCCTGAATGTGTCCCACGTGCGTCTGACAACATCCCCGGGCTTTACAAATAAAACACCTAGGGATGACACCCTAATGACCAGTAGTGTGCCATGCACCTACATCCCAGAAAACCCAGGACAAAGATGTTGGATGAACACAGGACAACTCAGCAAGCGCCACGAACAGGAACATCTGTAGGGAACACAGGCTGTGTAGAAAAAGTGAATGGAACACACACAGACATGCTCACACTACACACACCATGGGCTCAGGCAATGTCACAGTATGTCCACACAAAGGAAAAGGGGAAGAGGAAATAGTATGTCCTGTATCCGCCTCCTCAAGAAGTATACACACACACACACACACACAGATACAGGACCTAAACTTATCAAAAAAATTCTAGCTGTAATGGGGGATACCCAGGTGTATAAAAACTGCCCTCACACACAGCAAGCTGTGTCATGCTTCATCATAGGGCTGCTAACACACCCCGCGCTAGCCAACGCTGGGGTGGAGCAATAGGGAGGGGGTGGACAAAACAACATAGAATGAACACCTCTGCCAAGAGGATCAAACAGTGAGGGAAAAGAAATAGCGCAGAAAAAATGTTATTAAAAACAGGTGAGAGCAGTCCTACTCATAACTTTATTGATGGACACTCTCACCTGGATTTAAAATATGGGTCTATCCGTCAGACCTGTGGATGGTGGTAACGTGGCCGATAATGGGTCACTTACCCCTCCACTCTGCTTTGTATGTCGACATGTTTCAGCCGTATGAGGAATTAGTAAATAAGTACACCGGCTTTCATCAGGACAATCCTCAACTGATCCCTGTTATACTAACCCGAAACCCAAAATGTGGAGAACAGGTCAGGAAAAAACCAATCATTCAATTGTTGTAAAATCCGTGTGGAACCTATAAGACAAAGGTACAGACAATGAATAATTAAAAACAAGAGCTGGTGATCCAGTACAACACTTAAGTAAAATGAAATTAGTGCAAAAAAAGTGAATAGGCAAAACACCAAACACCAGGGAAAAACCCAATGTGTCCAAAATAGCCAGAAAAGCGATCATTAAATGGATGAAAACAATGTCTCCATCACTGGCAAGGCAAATCTCCCCAAGTAATCAGCCGCGCCGGGCATGAACGGACTCAAAATATAATTAATTACTCGTTCACGAAACCCTCGGCGAAAATCAAAACATTATATTAAAAAACCACCTACATGCATAATGTAAAGTAGCCATAAGATCACCAAAGATATATGTATCTATAGTTTTAAAATTAACTAGAAAAAGACGATTGCAGTGCATAGCTGCGAGACACTCAAGGTAGTCGTCCTGCTTACCGAGTTTACTGTGGAACCCGGCTTGAAAAGGCGTCAGAGTGAGAACAACTCCCTGTAGTCACACTCTGGATGGAAGGAAACGCATCGTGTGACGGGGGAGAGAAGGAAAGAAAAGAAAAGAAACAATTAGAGGCTACTGCCTCGTGTCTGCCCTAGTTAAATTCTGCGAAGAGCCCTCGGGCTGTAATTCAAGGAGTGTGTCTCCCGTGTATGACGAACCAACCATAAAAACACATGCAGGGACCGATTATGTAGTCCCTGAGGTTAGATCTGATAGACAAAGTCCACTCACCTGTTTTTAATCACATTTTTTCTGCGCTATTTCTTTTCCCTCACTGTTTGATCCCCTTGGCAGAGGTGTTCATTCTATGTTGTTTTGTCCACCCCCTCCCTATTGCTCCACCCCAGCGTTGGCTAGCGCGGGATGTGTTAGCAGCCCTATGATGAAGCATGACACAGCTTGCTAATGTCACAGTATGACACACTGCCATGAGGGGACTCCACTCCTGGGGAAGGTTAGCTGTGCCAAACGTTGTCTGTGCAGGGCTCTGTCATGTCAGCATAACACTTGCTCAGTGAGCCAACAATTACAACACAATGAAAGCCCTGGCCACATCAGCCTGTGTACGGGAGTGTCCCTTCAGTCATCTGCACATACGCAATACACATGTAGAGCTAGTTGCACTGATGACACAGATGACTTGTGTACCATTGATGCACAAACCTGCCTGTCCAGTGGAGAGATGGGCCCAGTCAGGGAATCTTACAATGTGCAGAAATGTAAGCCCAACATATGTGCAACAGTGCATGGCAAAGATGTGAAGTAGCAAACAGAAGGAGTAATACCTGGTCCACAAATTCTGCATACATAACACCCTGAAATAGCAGCAAATTATGTCATGAATACATACAAGGAAAGTACACATATCCCATGGACCACATGGAGTCCATCACATCAACAAATCAGTCTCTTATACCTTTAAAACACCATTACAACTGCAAGTTCATGATACACATCATCAACATCATGTACATTAGATGCAACACCACTGGATAACAACAAATTGCTTTATTCAGCAATGATATCCATGTAACTGTGAACTCAACAATGTCAAAAGGCCAATGGCCAGTCCTTCCAGGAGTCCCAACAGGGTGACATGTGGAAACTTGACACCCATTGCTTGCCTGCACTGCTACGGCCAAGGGACATCTCCCCTTGGAGGGGCATACATAGGGGCAGGCCAGGCACCGCAGGGACAGGATCAGGGGACAGCAGAATGGGGCAGGGGTGTGGTGGTGGGTGCAGGAGTGTTGCTGGCAACTGCTGTGGAGGTGTCTGACACAGTGGGTGGCGTCACCACTGCTGGGCCCAAGTCAGATGTGGTGGGTGCTGTCACTACTGCAGGGCTCAAGTCTGATGGGGTGGTTGCCAGCACCACTGCAGTGGGCAGGTCAGATGGTGTGGACGGGGTCTCCACTGCAGTGCCCAAGTCAGACTGGGTGGATGTGCTCCCTACTGCAGTGCCAATCTCAAGAGGAGTGAAATGGGGTTCTGATGAGGTGGGCAGGATAGAGGGGGGGGACACGGACACCACACCAGTGGCAGGAACAGGCTGAGCATGTGATGTGGGGGTGGAAGTGCATGTGGAAGGGGAGGAGGGCCTAAGCATTTTGGGGATGTGGTATCGGTGTGTGGGTGAACCTGGGGCAGGGAATGGCGGTGGGACCTGTGGAGTGGTGGCCTGGGGGCTGCAGGGCGGAGACTGTGAGGTGGAAGTGTGCGGTTTTGGTGGGGTCTTGCCCTTCCTGGTCCGGGGGGATTTGCGTGTGGGGGCCTCAGTGTTTGTGCGCCTGGGGGAGGTGTCCATGTGGCAGGGGAACTCCCCTCTGCGCGTGGTGACTTCCTCTTCCCCTTGTAAGTTGGATCAAATGGATCGGTGGGGAAGAGGCCAAGGTCACAGAGGAAGAGCTTCTGGGAAGGGGGGGTTTTAGGTGAAGCAAGGGAAGGGGTTTTGGAGGGAGAGGCATCTGAAGACTGCGGAGTGCTCGTGGATGGCTGTTTGTGTGTCTGTAACCCATCCCCTGTGTGTGTGCCATCAGTCCCCGGAGTGTGCATGCTTGTGCGTCTTGATTTTGTCTTGCGTGGCTGTGTGCTGCTTGTGTCTGTTGTGGTGCGTGCTTGTTCTGGTGTGTGTGTGCCTTGGACAGGTAGGGTGGTGGGGATTGTGGATGGGGCAGAGGTAGGAGGGGTGAGGGACTGTTGGAGGAGGGACACTGTTGCCGTCTGTGAGGAGGCCATGGACTGAATGGTCCGCTGTAGGGCAGACATGTTTGATGAAATGCCCTCCATGAAGGACACCAGTTGTGTCAACAGACTGGTGTGAGAATGGAGGACACTTAGCATCGCTGTCTGCCCTACATGGATCTGCTTAAGTAAGTCCACAGCCTCCACACTCAGGGCAGCAGGGGAGACAGACGCAGGGGGTGCGGTGCCTGGCACGAAGGAGACATGCTCCCTTACACGGGAGCCTCCACGGACATCTGGGATGGGAGCAGATGGGAGGGTGGAGATGGTGGTTGTGGTGGGGACAGACTCACTAGGTGTTGTCTGGGGTCTGCTGACACCCGCCTCCACAAGGGAGTCATCACTCGAGCTGCTGTATTCCTCAGCCGAGGTGGTTGTAGCTGAGGTCTCCTCAGTGTGGCTCCCCTCACCCTCCATGCCACTGGGTCCCTCCGACTCCCCTGCAGCAGACCCAGCCTGGCTCTGCGGCTCCTCTTGGTCCGTGGAGCTGTCTCCTCCAGTAGCTGTAGATGTATCTGCACACAAACAGGATAAACAGATCCACATCAGCCACCTGTATTGACCTGACACATCACAGTCAGTACAGCCCATTACAGAGCACGCCTTGGCATCATTTGCAAAATATTGGAAAAAGAGCAGACACAGATTTGAACAAGACACTTGTCAGTCTGCCAGTCAACCATGCCCCTCATATCCTTCCCGTCCATGGACCCATCTGTCTGGTGCATGTAGTATGCCACTACTCATATGTGCACACATGCACCACATAGACAGTTGTCTGAACTGCAGGATTTGTGAGTGAAATGTGTCAGTACACACATATCCCATCTCCTGCCACTGACTCAGTACATGTGTCAGGCTAAGGGATGGCCAAAGTCATTGTCAGCAATATGGATATGCTTCCTTCACCAGACACCATGATGTGCTCATGTATTGATGGTCAATGCCACAATTGAGTGCATGCAGGACAACTGACATTAATGCAGGATACACATTTGCAAGTGGCATACCATGCTACAGGCCAGTCTGGCTAATCAGTCATTACTGGCTTCAGTCACAGGGGCAGTGCATCCAAAAACAAACAGTCTGCACTGTGTCACAATCATGTTTTTGTGGGGAATGTAAGCTCTGCAGCTATCAAGTGCACATGTCCACCCACTGCTACCCACATCTTAAGGCATTTGATGATCCCACGTGATACAAATGCTACAGTTAAGTGACTGCAACCACAAATCTGTAAACATGATCACATCACAGTCTGATGAGAACGAATTAAAGCTGCCTGCACTTTAATGTAGAATACACCATTAGGCACAGTCAAGTGATTACACACCTATGTTTCACCCCATTGTGCTGATCCAACAGCCACATCTCAGCTGGCTCCCCACCCCAAACTGTTTAACACCCCAGGAGGCTAAAAAGCTAGGCCACTCCACAATGACACAGAGGCAGACACCTGATTGCACATTTCACAATGCACAAAATGTAGGCTGGCACACAGGAGTAGGAGAACAGAGTGTACTTTCATGTCCGAAGTAGGCATACCTGTCCTGGTCCATGTGCAACATGGGATAACCCTGAACACTAGGCATGTGTCTATGCATGTGTGACACACATGATGCACATTCTTCTGAGGCCCCAACATTGTCTCACCTGCTGCATGGGTGTGTGGTAAATACCCCAGACACATATGGTGAGCCAGAGCAGCAATTAGTACACATATTAATGTCCCACACAGAGTACATGTCAGCTTCCTGGCAATGTGCAGACACATGTCAATCAATTGCCTCACTCATGAAGCCCAAAACAATGCACCGGTAGCAGATGCTGTTTTAAACCTTATCCTTGGACAACAGCAGGGACACACAACCCAAGTGACACAAGTCACAGACTGAAAGGGCCACACCTGTGTATCAGATGAGGATGGGCCATCACCTGATTTAGGCACATGACTCTTGTTCAAGCAGACAGACGAACTGTGGGAGTGTAACCAGGCTGAAGGAGTGCAAATAGCATGTGAGACATAGTTCACAGAAAAGGCATGCACTTACCCCCTCCTTGCTGCTGTCTAGCCTTTAACTGCCCATCCAGGTCAGGGAAGACCACCGTCAGAATCCGGAGCATGTGGGGGGTCAGGGTCCGTAATCCGCCCCTTCTGCGAGGAGGCGACAGCTTCAGCTGGACTCTTGCGATGCGACAGGCCCAGCCACGTAGGTCCTGCCACCTCTTCTGGCAGTTGCGGATGCGGCGCTTGTAGACCCCCACAGATCGAACTGCCCGGACGATGGTCATCCAGATCTCCTGTTTCTGATGGGCATCAACCTGTGAGGATGACAAAGTTAAAAGACCATTACTACACATGCAACATGTTTGTGCATCACACAGTTGGATATACATGTCGTTATCACAAGGGTATATGATGTACACAGGTAGTGCAACTATGGTAATGGACAGTTGTCTGGAATTAACAACATGGAAACATTGGCTGGGTCTTATGACCGTGTAAAGATTCACTTTTTCAGCACAGTACCTGTTCCCTACAGGTACCTACACACTTTGGGGGTTACAAATACTCAGTGAGCATGCTAGCCACTGGTGTACACAATGCAATTAGTGCTAGACAGACAACATGCACAATGAGAAAGGACGTGGACTGCACACTCACCTGCTCCCCTGGTTTCCCATACAGCTTGCTGTACTCTGGAAGGAGGCTGTCCAGCAGGGCCTGGTTCTCCTCCTCTGTGAAGGCTGGGGCCCTCTCCACAGTACGTGCCATTCTTGAAGCCAGAGGATGCAGAGACAGCAGCAGTGGTAGCAGAGATGTCAATCTGGAGCATGTAATGCAGGCAAGTGAGCTCTCAGGGGAACAGACAGTCTTATATCTGTGCTGCAGAGGCAGATTATGAACCATGCGTCCAAAGCGATAGGTCCGACACATTTGCATCCTATGAATCTGGCCAATCCATCGCATTGCACGCCTCGTACACGCCTTCCGCATCGTTTAAAAAGTTCAACTTCATGACACCAATGAGTTTGATACATTGTTGTGGGGAGCCAACTGATTTTTCAGCACACGAATCGTACAAGTATCAAATCCGCGTCAGTCTCCATGGCAGACAATAGCCAATGCGTGCGCATGCCTTGGTCCCTAGGTGTCCGACGCGTCTTTTGAATACCCACCCGCGTATGTCACCATTACATTCAGGGTCCAAGGCGTGCGCACGCCTTGGTCCCTAGGTGTCCGACATGTCTTTTGAGAACCCACCCGCTTATGTCACCATTACATTCAGGGTCCAAGACGTGCGCACGCCTTGGTCCCTAGGTGTCCGACGCGTCTTTTGAGAACTCACCCGCGTCAAACAGCATTGTCTTAAGCATGCAATCTGTCAGTCCGGCTCGGCCAGGAGTTGGCTCATGCGTCCATGCAATGCTCACTCATCATGTCAGACAGCATATGTAAGATTCATGTCATGCTGTATGCCCTGTGTGGATGGAGTGAAGCACATGTCAAATGAGACACAGACATATACAAGACTACTCCCATGATGTTCCTAGCTTACAGTGCAAAAATTGCATTGTTTGTGAGGAACAGGACAAGTGTGAGTGACCACTTAACAGATCATCCTCCTGTGCTACACATCAACAATTCTTTGTGTATGTGATGGGACATGTAGGTCTGACATCACATCATGACAATGTCCACACCATGACAGTGGTGTGCATGGTGACAAGCTGTCTGTATCTAGTGTTGTTGCTAGGTTGCAATACATGATCCATGTCTGTGTACCTTTAGAACATGTGCTAGTTGACCTTGACATCTATCTTTGATACTTAATTAGGTGTGTGTCGAGTATGTTACGATTGATCACATGGAGAGTGACAGACAACAGTGAATAGTCACAGTACAACACTGTGTCACTTGAATATCCATGACAACATTGAGTGTATGTTCAGGATCACATAGCTGTCAGTTGTGTATTAGCTCAACCTCACACCTCTGACTTCAGTGCGTCTTAATTGAAGGTGTAATGCAATATGTTGAATCCAGATTACGTGATTTTTATGAGTACTAGTAATATGTGTGCATACTTTGTCATATGTTACACAGGGGACCAAATGTCCACAGACCCTTCCCTGACCTTGCGACCATGGTGGAACGTGAGTGCATGAGAAAATACAGGTTCACGAGGCAATTAATTTCTGAATTGACAGACCAGTTGTCACCACACTTGAAACCTGGACGCACATATCCCTTTGCCCTGACCCCCAAGGTGAAGGTGATGGCAGCACTATATTATTTTGCGACAGGATCGTTCCAGTTTACTGTGGCTGATGCTGGTGGGATGTCGCAGACGATGTTCAATCGAGTGCTCCGGGATGTGTGTGAGGCCATGTTGAGGTTCCTCAACCTGTACATACAGTTTCCTACACCGCCACAGTTCTGTGCCATTAAAGATTACTTTTATGCCCTGGGACACATGCCACATGTGATTGTATCGATTGATGGGACACATGTGGGTTTGGTCGCACCACGAGCCCATGAACAGGTTTACAGAAATCATAAACACTTCCATTCGATCAATGCCCTTGCGCTATGTCTGGCGGACTAGATCATCTCCCATGTATGTGTGCGTTTCCCGGGATCTGCCAATGACGCATACATAATGAGGATGAGCCGGATACCCCAGCTGATGTCCCAGCTCAGGAATGAACGTGCCTGGCTTGTTGGTGAGTCATGGTGTCAGTATCAGTTGTGTGTTCATTGTCTGTCATGTTGTGCCCTGTTGTTGCTCAACTGATCCTTCATATTTGATAATTTTAGGAGACTCTGGATACCCAAACATGCCCTGGTTTCTGACACCACTCAGGAACCCGGTCACACCTGCTGATGTCCGTTACAACGGGGCACATGGGCGGACCAGGCGTGTGATTGAGCGCATATTTGGACTGCTGAAGACCAGATTCTGCTGCCTTGACCGGACAGGAGGTGCCCTTCAATATTCCCCAGAGAAGGTGTGCAAAATCATTATGGTGTGCTGCATGCTTCACAACAAGGCTGTGAGGAATAAGCTACCGCTAATTCATGATGACAGGGACCAACGTCCTCCCTCATGGGAGGATCCAGGCCTGGGGAACGTTACCAGTGAGGAGGAGGAGGAAGAGGAGGTGGATGTCAGGAGACAGCTCATTGACAACTTCTTTACTTGAGTGTAAGTATGCATATATGTGTGATGATGCCTTTCCTAAGTGTGATGTGTGTATGTAGGACAATATGTTGTGACGTGTGTGGGTCTGCTAATTTACAGGGTCTTTGCCGTTGTACAGTGTATGTTGAGTTATGATGGTCTCCACTACATTGTTGAAATTACTCCTAGCAATTGGTCAGAATTTACAATGGACAATAGTGAGTCAAAAATTGGATATGTCATCATGGCAAGTTGTATTTAAGACTGTACTATGTCTCTCCTTCACAGGCTCCTTTGGCTGTTGTGTGGGTACACACAAGGCTGTTCCATAATGGATCTTCAATTTGGACCAGTACTCTCTGACAGCCAATCTATTTGGTCAGATTTGTCATTTCTTTGGTTTATTTGGATACTTGGAACTGTAATCAGTTTGCTTTTGTGTTGAGCAGAGCTTCTGCCTGTGTAATAAACCTGTTACACACATTGATGTTTGCCTTCTCCGTAGCAGAAATATGCTACAACCGTTCATATCATGTTTTTCTGCCATGGTGTTCATTTCATTAGACAATGGTCTTTGTTTGTGCGGTTCAATGGTTTTAATTTGACAACAGTGTGTGCAATGTTTAATGTTGCATGTGCTATGTGTGTTGTGCTGACCTTGCGTGGCTATCTCTGGTATGTGTCATGTGACATTTCTTCATGAGGCAGCAGATGAATTGTGAGTTGTTCCCTAGGATCATGCTGTATTATGCAAAAGTTACCGGCGCCAAGCTGACATAATAGCTTTGTGTGTGACATTTTAGCTCACATACTTTCTGTGATTGTTGTGCAAGATGCCTTTGAGTCCACATGACATCATTTTGGTACTGTTGGAGCACTGCGCCACAAGGTTGAGAAACAGGACTCTTTGTAATGGTAGATCGGCACGGATAGTTTCGCCATGAAATGCTACACTTTGTTACACATAAGTGGAATACTTGCATTACATTGACGCACATGCCAATAATCTACACAGATGAAAGATCTACATATACACAGCAGTGCTTTGCTGTGCATATGCTGTGACCAGTACTCCTACTGTCTGAGGTGAGCGGTTGACCCGTATTGCCACAGAGTTCTTCAATGGTTTGTAGAATATGTCACCATCACAGGGAGGGTGGTGCTTTACACACTGAGGTTGTAAACACATTTCACCTGTAGTATTATGTTTGATTATGGGAATGTATATTGTTTGACAATCATGTTTACTGCTGCTGGGGCTAGCTCGTATGCTGCATTGTAGGACAACAGTCAGAGATTGTTTTTTCTCAAACGTGAATTATAGAACATTACACACACTCTGATTAATGATTTGGTGGACAAGCATGGGTGAGTGAGCGTGAATGTGTGCATTGCTACCTTGCTTCGGAGATGTTGTTAGTGCTGGCTACTGGGTGGTAGAATCATTGGGTGTCTTCTGTATATTTTGTAGAGATGATGAGACACCAGAGGTAGTGTGTGATTGCATTGTGTGTTCTGATGTGCAACTGATGTCCAACCATCCTTCAACAACGGCCTATTTTGCCGTGCATACTTCTGTATGAGAAGACTCACTACCACAGAACTCATGCACCTCATTGTGAGACAGTGCTAGGTGATACAGATCATGAGCTAATAAGTGGGTACAGTGTATCATTCACAGATAACACAGGGATTGTGTGAATATGAATTTATTAATGTGCATGTGAAAAAATCTAACAGGTAAAGGTGATTGCATTCCCAAATTTATTATCCACAGTTCATAGAGGAGTTGGAAGTGTTGTCAGATGAAAATCCTTCTGAGCTAAATCCACAGTCCATTTGGCATTTAGTCCAACTTACATGCTCCATCCCATGTGGGAGAGTCCAAGGACTGTCAACAAAGTGAATGATTTGCACACAATGGAGGATATCCAGAGCCTTTCTTTGGTTCCTGGGGGGGATGCATGTCCATCAGTCTCTCACTTGCCATCCTTCCTTGGACAGCCCCTCCTCTTCTTTGTTGGGGGTGGACCCTCAGTATCAGGCTGCTGCGGCGGAGGGGACTCTATGCAAGACTCCTCATCCCTCCCTGTGGCAGTTGCCGATGTTGAGGCAACAGGTGTGGAGTGCACACGGGGAGGTGGGGTAATGTTGGTGGTTATCTGGCGTAGGCATGTAAGTATGTCCCTATGCACTGCAGTGAGATTGTCTATTTTCGACCAGTTGGACTCCATACGGTCCATGTGTTGGTCCATACGGTCCATGTGTTGGTCCACACGGTCCATATGGTTGTCCATCCGGTTGAAATGTGCAGCCTGCTGATGTTCTATGTCCCTGAGGATCCCGACAACCTGGCCAAAGTCTCCGGTGCATTCGCGATATACATCGAAAATGCGTTGTAACTCGGGGTCAGCTTGTTCTCCGACACCAGCTGTGGGACGTGTCCTCCCACCACGCACCATCACACCACTCCTTTCCCTACCCGCACGGACATTGCCTGGCGTAGCATGCACTGACAGCTCCTGTCCTCCTTCATTGTTGTCAGGGCTGGTATTTCCTGCCAAATCCAGATTGGGCTGTCTTGCTGTGCTCCCAGGGTTTTGTTGTCTGGGTGTGTCCGTGGGAATCCGGGGTGTCTGGATGTTAATGGATGTTGCAGGAGTGGTCGCTGGGGATGCTGATCGTACTGGTGCCGCATGCTGACCCACACCGGAGGTGCCAGGTTGGTTCCCGTAGCCCGAGGAGGTGTGAGAGTCATCCACACTGGAGGTCTCAGTGTCCGACGTTGTGCTGGAGCTGCTGGTGGACTCAGAATCTTCTCCAGATGATGCCCTCTGTTCTGGAGTGCCTGTGGGTAGTAGAGAGACACAATGTTAGTTGTGTATTTTCAGATGTTGTGTTGTCATGCACAGCCAAATGTGAAGTTGTTGTGGATAATGTTGCGTTTCCTTCGTATTTCTACTCATCAATCATCACAGACACAGAGATATTTTGTAATCGGACATTGTTATTTTGGAGACGTGCCTTACTGAGCATGTCCAGCTCTGTGCATCAATGTGCATGTATTGTTATCCTTGACTGTTCGTATTAATTATTTGGCAAGTGTCACACTGTGCATGAGCCAGGTGTGTTGTCATTTCACACATCAGTGTTTTCACTATGACATACATACTGTAACTAATCTTATGTTTGGCAGGAATTGTGCATCTGTGCTTGCCTTTGTGGAGTTTCTCACAGTTACATTGCTGGGGTGACATGCAAACTCACTCTCCTGAATATGTGTCATCATTAGATGATTTTGCTTGGATGTATGTGTTGATGTGAACAATCAATGACATCACATGTGTAACCTCGTATGCAATAGCAACGCGTGTCTTCTGACAAATGCATTGTTACATGGCAGTCCTTGAAACACAGCTCATTACATTGGCATGCAGTAGGGGAGTAACTGACATGAGTAGTTGTATTATGCGATAATGGTATGATCTGACATTCCCTAATGTTGCCCACACTGGACTTGTAATGGTGAATAGTATAAGTTTGTACTCCTGTGCAGAGCCTAAAGCAAGTTTGTGTGATGTTTCGCATTGTGCTGTTCTGCTATGTCCCAACATGGTTGTTGTTATGCGTGTGTAGTTTTTGCATTGTTTGTGAACGTATGCAATGTGAGTAGTCATGTTTATGTTAATATTTTTCATCACTTTGCACACATGTGTATATCTTGATGTAGTGCATTTTGTTGCTGCATACTTTTGCACATGATCACTTCATGTACATTCTACTTGTTCTCCATGGACAGAGGTCTTTCCCAGGGATGGTCTTTTGCCTTTTCATGGTCACAGCTGTGAGGTACAGTGTGTTTAGTGCTTGAGTTAGGGTGTGTTGACTTCTACCCCACTTTCCAATGGCAAACAGACCAGCTTACTCATCATTGTCAGAGGAGCAATGACAGTGAGGGTGGTAGTTTTCAAGGATGCTGAGACCGCTGACTGATGTTGAATTACAATGCTACACACAACAATGCCTTGTGCACATGACACAACGCAAGGGTGTCAGCCGTCTTGCTTTACACCTCACATCTACTGTCCGTGGGCATTGTCCCTGATGTGTGTTTATCTGTGTGTGTTTTGTGTTATGTGGTGTGACAGCTAATTAGAGTGTGTCCTGTCCTCCACACACATTTGTAGCATGCACATTGAGGGCACATGTGACTGATCTATACCTGTCAGTGTGTGTAATGTGCAGTTAAGGTTATGGTCTGTTGTTGTGTGAGTAGGCCAAGAACTGGCAGTAGATATTTCCAAATTTTGTACAGGATGGCCCTGTGTAGCCATCTTTACAGGGCATTTGCATTCACTCTCAGGGACAGCATAGTGACAGGTGTGTTCTTGTGGGACTGGGGGGGACTAGTGTGTGCTGGTGGCAGTAGTCATTGCTTCCACTCCTCCTCCCACCCAGGACAAATGGGCCAGCATGTTCCAGGGTTCCATGACAGTATGTACAAAGTTACATTCCAGATGTCTGAAAGTGGTGCCTGCAGTCATGCTGTACAAGACTGCCAACAGGGCCTTGTGTTCCCCACACCGATGGCCAGTGTCAGCCATCTTGACAGGGCATTTGCATTCACTCTCAGGGACAGCATAGTGACAGGTGTGTTATTGTGGGCCTGGGGGGGACTAGTATGTGCTGGTGGCAGTAGTCATTGCTTCCACTCCTCCTCCCACCCAGGACAAATGGGCCAGCATGTTCCAGGGTTCCATGACAGTGTGTACAAAGTTACATTCAAGATGTGTTGCTGTGGTGTCTGTGGCTGTGTATTTGGGGTGAATTTAGACTATTTGTACATGTACTCACCAGGTTCTGGGATTCCAGCTAGTCCAGTTATGGCCTCCTGTGGGAGGAGGTCCCGCAGCTTCACCTCCCAGGTGGTGAAATGCACCGGTTTATGACATCCACCGCCAGTCTTGGTGCTCAGGGCATGTTCTCTGGCAATGCGCCTCTTTACCCTCCTGCGAACGTCATAATACCAGTTCCGGATATCCTCCTTTGTGCGCAAGGTAGGTGAATGGGCATTCACCTTGTTGACAATCCTCTCCCACATCTTGGTTCTCTGGGACTGGGAGGTCTGTTGGGCCAAGCTGCCAAATAACTGTGGCTCAACTCGGATGATTTCATCTATCATCACTTCCAACTCAGCAGCTAAGAACTGTGGATTCTTCTTTGGGGGCATGGTGATGGGTGTTGGTGGAGATGTGTATGTGTGTGAAGGTTGGGGTGAGTGTGTGTGAGTGGAGGTGTGTTTATTTGGTGCTAGTTGTGTGGAGGTTGTTTGGTGGATGAGATGTGTGTGTTTGTGGTAGCTAGATGAGTTGTCTGTCTAGTGGTGTGGTGTGCTTGCATGTCTGTCGAAGTAGCAAATGGTGTTGGGAAGTTTTGCCTCCCTTTATATAGGTTGTGTTGTGGGTGTGTCTTGTTAATTGGAAATGTGTTTTTTGGAGATGACGCGTTTTTGGTAGTCTTCTTTCTGTTTCCATTGTTTTATTTTCTTCTCATTTTGTAAGTCGTTTTGACAGCACTTGATGCTTGTTCTTGTGTAAATTGTTTTGGACGAATCTGTTCCATTCATACTGGGCTATGTGGCATTGTTCGCGTCCGAGTCTGTCGTGTTGATGCTTGGCTATGTGGCATCGTTCGCGTCCGAGTCTGTCGGGTCATGTTGATGCTTGGCTATGTGGCATCGTTCGCGTCCGAGTCTGTCGGGTCGTGTTGGTGCTTGACTATGCGGCATAGTTCGCATCCGAGTCTGTCGGGTCGTGTTGATGCTTGGCTATGTGGCATCGTTCGCGTCCGAGTCTGTCGGGTCATGTTGATGCTTGGCTATGTGGCATCGTTCGCGTCCGAGTCTGTCGGGTCGTGTTGATGCTTGGCTATGTGGCATCGTTCGCGTCTGAGTCTGTCGGGTCGTGTTGATGCTTGGCTATGTGGCCTCGTTCGCGTCCGAGTCTGTCGTGTGGTGTTGATGGTTGGCTACATGGAGTCGTTCGCGTACGTGTCTGTAGGTTGACGCTTGGCTATCTCGAATCTTGCGTGTACAAGTCTATCGCGTCAGGCTCCTTTCCTGCTGACTCGGACGTATAATATATTTTCCGGCCGAGTCGGTCGTAAATTTCGGACTTCGCATCGTACTCAGCTATTTGTAAGGCGTGTGTACGGTTCGGTCGGAAAAAATGACAGGTCCGTGTCGTGTAGTACGTTTTCCGGCCGAAATCGGAATCGACACCTAATTGTTTGAAGTCTTCTATTTTTGGTTTGGGTGGTGTTTTAATACCCAGGTATTAGTTTTAATATTTGGGTCGTAATTTTTAAAACGACTATTTAAATTAATATTGATCATATTTTACAAATTTTAAATGTCTTTTTAAGATGGATTGACAGCCAACCTCTGGGACAGAATGTTAGGGAAACAGGGGTTTTGGGTGGGGTAGTGTTTTATTTTTAAGTATTTACTTTTAATATAATTAGTATTTTTAATACTTATTTCTATTTTCTAATTATTTATAAATTTAAAATTAAATATTTTTTGGTTTGACACCCATTCCCAGGGATGGGATGCTAGGGAAACAGTGGTTTTGGGTGAGGTAGTGTATTAATACTCAGGTATTCATTTTAATAATTGAGCATTTAATTTTACTGTTGATAGATTTTTTAATAAAGGTAATTTGTACTATTATTTTTTTAACAACTTAACTCATTTTAAAATTAATTAATGTAAAAATATTTAATAAATGTAAACAAATATTTAAAAAAATGTTAAATAAAATTTCACCACGAACCCCTGGGATGGGATGCAAGGGTAACAGGGGTTTTGGGTGGGGTAGTGTATTAAAATTAATATCTGAGTATTAATTTATACTGTTTTAATTTTATAAAAAGGTTATTTTAATCTTAGTTTGTAAAAATGTGAAAATAAGAGAAGGGTTGAATACTTATCCTCTGGGACTGGATGCAAGGGAATCAGGGGTTATGGGTGGGGGAGTGTATTAATACCCAGGTATTCATTTTAATGCTTGGGTATTAATTTATAATACATTTTAAATTAAAATTTTAAAGAATTAAAATCAGTAAAATAGTTATTAAAATAATAAATGAAGGGTAAATATGTTTAAGTCAGAGTATATATAGATAATTATTTGAGAATGATAAAAATATAGATATAAAATAAAAAAGACAACACAAAATTCATTTAAGAAAAGTTAATTTATATTATTAAGAATATAAGACAGTCAATTTAAATGTAAAAAATTATTATAAAAATAAATTTCCATTTTTGTTAATTTGTAAAAATCAACATTGCAACTGTATTGTACTCTAACATATTTTTAAAAGATTTTTGTAGGTTTTCCCAAGGTTTCCCGTTGAATTCAATGGGGGAAAATGTCCTTTTTTCATTTTTCCTAACACAGATGACATTGCCGGTTGTACGTAACTTTCTACAGTTGGTGGAGCGTCGCGGTCAAGATCGGATGGAAGGAAGAGCTGCGCTCAGGTAAGGCAATTTAAAATTTTTAAAAATAGTTTGTACATGGCTACATTTATTGTAAGGAGAGAGGAAGGAGGTTGTTAGAAATAGGATAGTATTATGTTGTATGTTTTAAATGTATTAACCTACATTTTCATTCCTACGCAGTTTTAGGCCCACGTCGGGATGATTGCTTTCCTAACACTTTTGGTTTTAGAATTATTTTTTGAACAAAGACTTTATCTTTTTGAAAACACCAAAGAGTTAAGAAAGCAATCTTTTGTTAATAATTTTAAAGCGTCGTTTAAAAAAAAAAAAAAAGTATTGCGTAACTGCGTTTTTTTGTGTAGATGGAAGGTTCAAGAACATGGATGGCAGAATCGATTGTTTGGGCTTTTTAGGAGTATTGCTGATTGGATTTTTAACGAAATGGTCGATTACTGTGGATAGAGGATTGCATTGATGGATTACTTGTTGCGATTTTTGCCCAAAAACGTTCTTTTTTTCAAGATTTCTTTGGCGGGATGTGTTTTTTTTAGGTGGACACAGTATTGTTTTCAGTACTAATTTTGCTGAACAGTATGGCTATGCCAAACTGTGCTCTATTTTCGAAAGTTTGACTCAGTTTATGGAGTTCAACATGGTGTTTGGATTACTTTTTCTGGATTTACGGACTGCACAAGACTCTTGGTGAAATGTGGGATTCTACCAAAGTCCAAGAGCCGAAGAAAGAAGACAACTTAAGGTAGGAAACCCAACTTTTATTTTATATTTAAAAAGTAATTTTGAAAAAAGCCAATTAAATTTGCAAAAATAATTTTTCAAAACAGGCAAGTAAGGTATAATAGGGGTTAGTGTAGATTAGAAATGTAGGAGGTGTGCAATATTGTCTAGGTAGTGTGAAGCCACCATCAACGAAAATTGTTGAATTTGACCCAATAGTCGCTCTGACATTTCTTTTGTTCTTTTAGAAATTCGTGTGTTCAGACTACCAGTCAATGATTGCGCTATTCTCATTTCTTGGAACCTTTGCTCCTTCTTCAAATTTTCCAAAAATGATACAAGTTTGGGTGAGGTTTTCCAATAGATTTGTTGAAGGAGTTATGCCTTCCCTCTATGGCATTGTTTGCTTTTGCTCCTCCCTCTAAGCAGGTCATGTAGCAGTTCCACCACTCCACATGAAATCGTGGTTTCCTCCTGCGACCTGACCTGCTTAGATGGCCAATCCATGTGTCCTCAAAATAATTTAGTAGGGGTGCCAATTTTTCATCGTTTGTTGAAAAATAGTCAGTTTCAGTAATAGATGTGTAGTATTCATCTACACAGTCAGGAGGAACAAAGCAAAGGGCTATTAGTTTTTTTTTAACTCGAATTGCAGTTTACTGTCTGATATGTAATCCTCAACTAAGGATGTTTTTGAATTTTTCGCCAATATGCCTTGAAAAGTGAAATAAAATCCTTGAATTTAGGTTTCTGGATACATTTTGGTGATGGTGTTAATCATGGGTAATTCAAAGTCAATTAACACTTTTCTAAGACTTTTGTTCAAGGTTTTAGCTTTTACCACTGATAAAAATTCTGTGTATGTTGAGGTTTGCTTATCAGGGAGTAAACTGTACACTGTGTTATTAATGTAGGCGTGAATAGTGTATATTTGGGTGAATGGATGGGGTGTAGATTTAAGTGCCATACATCATCCAAATATCACTATTCTCTAATTTCATGAAGTTACGGGTTGTGCTAAATATTAATATTATTTTTTGAGGGTTTTTGTTATCATGTAAAAGAAAGGTTTCATTAGTAACAGTGACAGTTAGTTCAGGAGGAATGTTAATATCAGAGTATGTTTGGGGTGTTACACGTAGGGGGTTACTTGTTTGTTTTTTACGCTGTATAATTCTGCGTAAGTTTGGGATTGTGGGCATACAGCTTGCTAAATGCATAGGAATGTTTTGGGATACCTCCCTCAAAACTGAGCCACAGGGTTCATTGGAGGTGGATGCAAGGTCTTTCATTTGATTTATGTTTTCTCTAACCTCAGTTTCCATTGCAGAGGCAGAGTGGTTATGCTCTGTGGTCCTTTCAACAGTGTCACCAAGAGTAGCCTGTGCAATGGGATGAGTAATATTGCACACACCTCCAATGACACTTGGGCTCAGTTAATCTCTCCTTACAATAAACATAGCCACTGTACTTTAATAACCTATTGCCTCGGTTGGATTTCACGTATGTTGCTTGTCTTCCAGCTGCCATTTTGATTTTTAACTTGGAAAAAAAAGAAGCAAAATGTTAGAATTTTAAAAATGTTATTGATTGCATCCTGTCAAATTTTTTTTTAAGGTTTATTGTTTATTGATTGCCAATTGTATTTTGAAACAACATGCTGTTTAATAGATTGTTTGCCTTTTATTATGCATGCTAAGATTTTGTGCTTTTCTTTTGTTTTTGAGTCCTGAAAAAAGAATATTAGGCTTTTATTGTCTTTTTTTATTTCACTCACCTCTTCAAGGTTTTTATTGTTTATTTGCTCGTCCTTTTGATGGTTTTGGAATTTTTGCTGGTGGTTGGGTTGATTATGGTTTCCACAGTTCTGGTTGTTGTTTGGTTTGTCTGAAAGATAAAGAAGAGATTTGTTGACTTTTTCGAAAATTATCTCTGGTTAGTCTGCTTTTTCAATTTGTTATTTGACTTTTAAAGTGATTTTTGTTTTGCTCTATTTTTTAAAAAACTTATGCGAATTGGGCTAGTTAGATTTGGCTGTTTCATGAGGGCTTATGAATAATTTACCTGTGGAAGGCCTTTTGATTTTTTAGTTACTGCTGGAAAGATTTGGTGGAAGTTCAGCTGCTGGTTGTTCTTGGTTGTTTGTTTTTGCAGAATAAGTAAATCTGTGATGAAAAAAGTTCTTTGATTATATTTTCAATTCTATAATGAATATGTTGTTAGAAGCAAATGCCAATTAACTTGTGTTTTGTACATCATCACTTTTCAACTCTTTCCAAGAGTCAAGCACGTTTTCATGTCAGATTAGTAATTTTGCCCCCACCACTGGCCAACAACACCTTTCATGGGGCAATCACTTGGCAGAGCTAGATTAGTAATTTTGTCCCCCACCACTGTCCAGCACCATCCCTGAGGCAATCACTTGGTGGAGTTAGAATAGTATTTTAGCCCCCCTCCACTGTCCAGCACCTTCCCTGAGGCAATCACTTGGCGGAGTTAGAATAGCAATTTTGCCCCCCACCACTGTCCAGCACCTTCCCTGAGGCTATGACTTGGCGGAGTTAGAATAGTATTTTAGCCCCCTCCACTGTCCAGCACCTTCTCTGAGGCAATCACCTGGTGGAGTTAGAATAGTAATTTTGCCCCCCACCACTGTACAGCACCTTCCCTGAGGCAATCACTTGCCGGAGTTAGAATAGGAATTTTGTCCCCCACCACTGTCCAGCACCTTCCCTGAGACTATCACTTGGCCGAGTAAGAATAGCAATTTTGCCCCCCACCACTGTCCAGCACCTCTCTGAGGCAATCACTTGGTGGAGTTAGAATAGTAAATTTGCCCCCCACCACTGTCCAGCACCTTCCTTGAAGCAATCACTTGGC
This sequence comes from Calotriton arnoldi, assembly GCA_963921515.1. NCBI lineage: Eukaryota > Metazoa > Chordata > Amphibia > Caudata > Salamandridae > Calotriton > Calotriton arnoldi. The sequence goes on along the minus strand of CAWUFW010010741.1, from coordinate 301,275 downwards.
GGAGTTAGAATAGTAAATTTGCCCCCCTCCACTGTCCAGCACCTTCCCTGATGCAAACACTTGGCGGAGTTAGAATAGTAAATTTTCCACCCACCACTGTCCAGCACCTTGCCTGAGGCATTCACTTGGCGGAGTTAGAATAGCAATTTTGCTCCCCAACACTGTCCTGCACCTTCCCTGAGGCAATCACTTGGTGGAGTTTGAATAGTAATTTTGCCCCCCCACCACTGTCCAGCACCTTCCCTGAGGCAATCACTTGGTGGAGTTAGAATAGTAAATTTGCCCCCCACCACTGTCCAGCACCTTCCCTGTGGCAATCTCTTGGCGGAGTTAGAATAGTAAATTTGCCCCCCACCACTCTCCAGCACCTTCCCTGAAGCAATCACTTGGCGGAGTTAGAATAGCAATTTTGCCCACCAACACTGTCCAGCTCCTTCCCTGAGGCATTCACTTGGTGGATTTAGAATATTAATTTTGCCCACCATCACTGTCCAGCGCCTTCCCTGAGGCATTCACTTGGCGGAGTTATAATAGTAATTTGGCCTCCCCACAATGTCCAGCACATTTCCTGAGGCAAACACCTGGTGGATTTTGCCTTTAAATTATTGCCTTTGTTTACTGACTTTTAGTTGCCATTTTACTTTGGCTTTTTACTAACGTTTTTTACTTTTTTTTGTAAAAAAAATTTAAATGCTTACTTACAGCTGATTTTCCAAATGATTGGTTTCTTCGATTTGTAATTTCTGCTGTTGCTTGTTCAATCTGTGTAGTAAATTGACAAATTAGAAATAAATCATATTTTCTTTTTTGTTTTTGTGTGTTTTAAAAATGTGGTTTGATATTCACTTACTTTTAAATGGTAATATAGATTCTGGAATGTCTGTAGTCTACTTGGGGCTTTTGTGAAGTGCTGTAATTAACATTAAAGACATTTTTTAAGTTCTTGAAATATTTGTTTTTATTCTGAAGGTGTTTGGTGTTAAACGTCCACTTACTTTTGTCTGTAGATGGCAGTGTACCACTTGAAAGTCTTGTCAAGTCTCCTCCTACTTCTGCTGCGTGTGATCACCATGGAAGTCAGTGCACCAGTGAGCACAAAATGGTGGACGACTTCTTTTATACGTTTTTTAGGGGTTAACGAGAATTTGAAACAAAATATGTTCTGGAAACGATTTTTTCTCGTGAATCAGAACCTGACAGAACGTATATTTATTATGTGTTGTGTGAAATGTTATTTTTTACGTTCCGTTTCTTTATGTCAGCCATTTTGAGTAGATGATGGGTCAGGGGCTGTATTGGAAATAGTTGCTGGACATCCGTTTTCTATGCTTTCTGTGCTTTGTATGTACATTCTGTTTTTGACAAACTGTGGAGTGTTTTTTAAAAAAAAATGTTTGTATATATCATTGTAAATCTTTTTTTAAACTTAGAAAAATTGTCAAACTAATGTTGGAAAGTTACGATATTTATTAATACCTATGTATTTTAATATTTCGGTATTTGAATTAATACTTGAGTATTAAAATGAATGCCTGGGTATGAATGTACTCCCCCACCCAAAACCCCTGTTTCCCTTGCACCCCGTCCCAGAGTATTGTTGTGGCAAAAAAAAACCTTTATTTTTTAAAATATTTTATTGTGGACTTCTTATGGGTTGTACTGGTATGTGTTGTATTAGTATGCAATGTAATGGTTTGCGTTGTAATGGCACTTTTAATACAACCCTATGTATTTGTGTTGTAATGGCTTGCGTTGTAAAAACATGCGATGTAATGTTATCTGCGATGTAAAAGTATGCGTTGTAATGGTTTGCGTTGTAATGTCATATATTATATATATATATATATTATAGATCTGTAAACCTGTTCTGTACATATGCATATTTTCAAGGTACTTAGATGTGGATGTACAATAAATCTATACCTACATGTATATAGTTGCCTTGACAGTATTTTGTTTGTCAATACATTTGCTACAATATTTTTGTAACACAATATTTTTTCCTTGATATTTTGGTCCTGCGCGATTTGGGATGCACTGCAATCAGAACATATTTGTGTATTTCACACTATACCACGTGCACAATGTTCAGTAAATGAAAAGTTGAGTAGATTTAGCAAGTATGAAGTATAATATTCACAAAATTTGTGATTGTACTTAATGGTCTCTACAAAAAGGAGTGATCCATTTGTTGCCCATGCGTATTACTTTTAAAAATACAGGAGAAAGTCAGACATGGCATTTTTCTTGGAAAAATCTTTGTGACTCATTACCACCGTGATCTTCACATTAGGTTTTTCAATCGGTAATCTGCACAGAAAATAATGCCCCAAAATAATAACATTTAGAAGAACGGAACTGCCCTTCAGTGGTCACCCTGAGTAAAAACAAACAAGACGCACCAATCAATGGACATACAGAAGCAGCACTGCCCTCATGTGCGATGTCACGCCTTCTGAGCGTCATTACTTGCAGCAACTTAAGAGTTGCTCTATGTAATCTTAGATTTCTTGTGCCAAGCCAAAGGTGGTGCATGTCTCTCTCTAGCGCCATCTCTGATCCACAGGCTGGGTAGTTCAAACGGTCGATTCCCACTCTGTGCTGTGACATGGGAGGTGTGCTTCTGAAATGAAAGCTCTCAATTTATAGAGATTATTCAGTAATAAACAGTGGCTGCAGACCTTTAAATCCTAATCAATGATAGATTTTTTTTACAAAGGTCTGAAAGTGAATCTCAGGAAAGAGAGGCACTCAGAATACTAAATTTCCCTGGTTACTAATTTGCAGGCCAATTACCTTTCTCATCCTTAGTGAAACTGGAAAGCTAGAGCAAAACTCCAGTAGCTACTGAACAGACAATGAGCATGGACTACAACACCTCTTGTGTGCTGGTGAGCCTTGCAACTCAGTTCCATATTTATTTATTAATATTTGGGGTTGTTGTTAAGCACGGCAAAACAGGATGCCTCAGAGAGCTTTAGTCTAGGATCAACTAGAGGGAGACACTTGACTTAAACCAGGAGATGACATGCGAACTGGTTAGTAGCTGGGACACCCTTACAAGGAGTAAAGTTAATGAAATTACGCAAAAAATATAGCAGGGGATGGTTTTAGGCATCTAATCATAGAAAGAGATCCCCTTTGAATGGACTCCCCTTCTCACCAAAGTACGTGTATTTTCAATACACCTGCACCCCATTGTCACTCTCTCAATGGGATGATTGATTCAGTGTGCGAGGTGTACAGACATCTGAAACAGAGTCTGCAACAGGGAAAAAGTGGAGGTGAGCGTTCTATCCGTGAGCGATAAGCAATACAACAACTATTGGGACTCAATCAAAATGTACGCTCAGCACCGAAATTGCGGAAAAAATGAGATTGCACAATTGAAATACAATATAGGCTGGCAGCATAAGTGTGCCTGAAGGACACACATTAAGATAGGGTCAGAAAGGAGGTGCTGCAGTATCATGACCCCCAGTTTATTTGTATTGTATTTTGTTTAAAAAAAATACTTAGGTTGATTTTGTGGTGGAACCAGAGCTGGCGTGGCAGCTTGGAGAAGAAATTAAAACCTGTTATAAGAGCAGAGGTCCAACTGAAAGGACAACGCTTAAAATAAAGCCATGAGGACAAAAATGCAGCAAGAACATTTGCACGAGGGGGAGGACTCACCATAGAAATAAATGACATTAATGAGCACATACACGGAGAGCCCGTGTAAGCAGCAATGTGGGTGTTGTAAGTAGCACACATACAGGAGAAGCAGTTAGTTATCCACTTGAGGGGAGATAGAATAGACTCTGACGTAAAAGAAAAACACTCACGTGGGCTCTCGCCACAGTATGGGCACATTCAGGCATTATTAATGCAGGGTTGCAAAATGGTTCTTTAGTTCACTTTTGGAGTCCTTCAGTGCGGTAGCACGACGGGTGTTGGCTGGCAGGGACTTCCTGAACCTAGACGCATTTGTACAGTAGCACTCCAACAACAGCTGCTGACTGGATATCAGCCATCGCCGAACACATACTGTTGGGGCAGAGTGCTTCATTTCTACAAAAAAAACGTGGGATTGGCCATATCTTCACACAACAGCAGCCCTAATGTAAAGGAATGTTCTTTAATCATACACAATTATGACTCTTTCCATGCAGAGGAATATGTTTACAGTACCTTAGAATCACGGATATCAGTTGCACATTTTATACATTTTCCTGCATTGAAACATTTGCATTTTATCAGATTGAAAAAACATTGCTTCATATTAATGCAAAACATGTTCTGCCATATTCTCAGTTAGGTACAACTTAATAAAATGTGCACTAAGTGATGAAAAAAACATAATATGACGTGCAACAACAGATGTCATATGCACAAAATGATAATTAAGCATATAACTGATAGAAACACCAATGCAATCAATGTCATACTAAAATGCTGGTCCAATATTGCACCACTGTATTTTATGAAATTTTTAAGTAGTTTGGAGCCTAAAATTCATTTCTATTCCCAAGCATATTTGCATACCTTAGTAAAACTTACGTGTTTAAAAAAGCCTTTTTTCCTGATGCATAGAATTAGGAATTATGTTATTTTGCCCTTCTAAAATGGATTCGCTTGTGCAGAATTTCTGCAAGAATGGTAGATTTTCAGTGCTTGTGGGAATTCAAGTTAGGCCAGGCTGTAAAAGTTGAACACTGAATACTGAGGGACTGATTCACATAGGTAAACTTAGACCTGAAGTCTACGTTTAGACCCGAAGCCTAATTTTACACCTGGAGTCTGTTTATATCTAAAGTATAACTTTAGATCTAAAGTCTAACTTTAGACCTCCAGTCTAAGCTTAGATCTAAAGTCTAACTTTAGACATAAAGTCTAACTTTAGACATGAAGTCTAACTTTAGACCTGAAGTCTAAGTTAAGATCTAAAGTCTAACTTTAGACCTGAAGTCTAAGTTTATATCTAAAGTCTAACTTTAGACCTAAAGTATAACTTTAGACCTGCAGTCTAAGTTTAGATCTAAAGTCTAACTTTAGACATAAAGTCTAACTTTAGACATAAAGTCTAACTTTAGACATAAAGTCTAACTTTAGACCTGAAGTCTAAGTTTATATCTAAAGTCTAACTTTAGACCTAAAGTCTAACTTTAGACCTAAAGTATAACTTCAGACCTGCAGTCTAAGTTTAGATCTAAAGTCTAACTTTAGACCTGCAGTCTAAGTTTAGATCTAAAGTCTAACTTTAGACATAAAGTCTAACTTTAGACATGAAGTCTAACTTTAGACCTGAAGTCTAAGTTAAGATCTAAAGTCTAACTTTAGACATAAAGTCTAACTTTAGACATGGAGTCTAACTTTAGACCTGAAGTCTAAGTTAAGATCTAAAGTCTAACTTTAGACCTCCAGTCTAAGCTTAGATCTAAAGTCTAACTTTAGACATAAAGTCTAACTTTAGACATGAAGTCTAACTTTAGACCTGAAGTCTAAGTTAAGATCTAAAGTCTAACTTTAGACCTGAAGTCTAAGTTTATATCTAAAGTCTAACTTTAGACCTAAAGTATAACTTTAGACCTGCAGTCTAAGTTTAGATCTAAAGTCTAACTTTAGACATAAAGTCTAACTTTAGACCTGAAGTCTAAGTTTAGATCCACAGTCTAACTTTAGACTTCAAGTATTTACCAATATGTCACGCAGCAAGCCACCTTGGTGCTCTATCCTGCATGACAGGGAAAGGGCAGGAATGCGCCACCTTTAACATTATACAGCACATTTGTACCTTTTCCAAGCCCTGGCACGCAATGTGCGGCCTAGCACCAATGCAGGCACTCTTGCACCATGTTGCAAGGGGGCCTGCATTGTAAGCTAGATTGTTTTTGTGCAGGAATGGACACCTTCCTACAAAAAAACAATCCCTTGAGGCATTTTCCTCTTTCTGTGTGTGCTGCAGAATGCAACACACATAGAAAGATGAAAAAACAAGGAGAAATAAAGATATTTATCCTTGTTACACCTTTCCTGGGAAGGTGTAGCATTTTTGCACATTCTCAGATCTCCCAGTAATGGTAAATCTGGAAATGCGTCAAAATCCATGGGTGTTGTGTGGGAACACCCACGCGCCACCCATGGAACACCTCCCTAGGGCAGAGTAACGCAACGCAGCAATTTGTGCTGCGTTGCGTTACTCTTGATTTATCAAGCCACTGAGGGCCACTCATCCGGGTCTTGCGAGGCTTAATAAATTGCATCTTATGGGTTGCATCTATTTTGCACCCAGTTGCGTGGTGCAAAAGTGACACAACCCTTTGATTAATATACCCTGTAGCCTTCAGGTCTAAAGTTAGATTTCAGGTCTAAGTTTATCTTTGTGAATCGACCCTCACTAATTGGCAGATTTGTTAATATTTTCTGATTCTCATGAATATGTACCAAACTTTTAGATTCAGGACTTTATTTAGAGCTTGGCAGATAGGATACTCCACCGCAAACGTGGTGGATATAGCTGGTGGCACTCGTAATATGGCAGAGGGGTATCCATCACTTTTTGAGAGTATCCCATCTGCCAACCTCTAAAAAGGCTCTTAGTTTCTAAACACAAAAAAGAACAAAGATTTGTTTCTGTGAAGGAGAGGAGGGAATTTTCATCTTGGGTAGGAATGGGGATGGAACACCCCCCAAAATAAGGCAGTGTAGATGGAGAGGTTTTTCTGCTGGTGGGAGCAAGGTTTCAAAGTGCAAAAAAGTGTGTCCTATTTCCTTGTGAGAAAATCATCTCCTGTGAAATTTACATTTGAATAAATGGGCCGGACTGGCACTGGTGGTGTGCGTGCCATAACCAGCATTTAGAAATTTCTAATTTGCCATAGTACGTGCACAATGAAACACTCACTCCCCTTCACTTCTGACACCCCTCAGCGCCCACTGGGCCCAAGAATATCCAAAATCGGTTATGTTGTACAAGGCGTAGACTTTTATTCACATTAAATCATATAAATCTACACAACCACTACGGGAGTCAAGTACTACTTGGATATATATCATTATTCACATCAACCGACTTTTGCGACATCCACATGACAAAAAGGCAGCAAGGAAACTAGGCATAACATTATAATTGGTTTCAGCTTCGCCATACACATGTATTTAAATTTGTTGGTGGACTCGGCCGACCCAGCTGCGCACCTTGTGCCGGCAGGCCCCAACGCGCTACAGCAAACATTGCATTGTTTGAAATACAGGGCACCGCATAGCGCACCGGCCCACCGAGGTACCTGAACACAGGCAGCCTCCCAAAGAGTCCACAAAGTCTATACGTTGCGGGATAGGGCAGTAGAGACAGGACCACCGGCAGGTCAGTCCCCTCCCTGCGCCTACCCTCTGCAGTAGAGTCCAGGACCACCAGCAGGTAAGTCCCCTCCCTGCCTATCCACTGCACAGTTCCATCGTACCCCCTCTTGGGGCCCATCCAGTCGCTGAACCTCCATTGCTGCGCATGCCCCCTTTGGTGTTAACTGGCAGCGCTCACCCGCGCTTTGCCTTCCTCTTCTGCCGGGTGGGTGGGTGGTTTCCAACGCTCTTGCGGATTTCCTGGGTCCAAGGAGACAAAGAGGAGGAGACCCGAGGGACGCCGCCTTATAAACCTAAATGCGGTAAGTTTCGGTTTTGAAACGTGTACCAACTCGTCATCAAGAAATCTGGCCATTGAAACCAGCCCCTCCAACTGAAGCTCGGTTTCATGGCGCGACTAAGGGCGCCCCTCCTCTAGGCGAGGGGGCGCCTAGTCATAGTACGCGCACAATGAAACACTCCCCTTCACTTCTGACACCCCTCAGCGCCCACTGGGCCCAAGAATATCCAAAATCGGTTATGCTGTACAAGGCGTAGACTTTTATTCACATTAAATCATTTAAATCTACACAATCACTACGGGAGTCAAGTACTACTTGGATATATATCATTATTCACATCAACCGACTTTTTGCGACATCCACATGACAAAAAGGCAGCAAGGAAACTAGGCATAACATTATAATTGGTTTCAGCTTCGCCATACACATGTATTTAAATTTGTTGGCCAACTCGGCCGATCCAGCTGCGCACCTTGTGCCGGCAGGCCCCAACGCGCTACAGCAAACATTGCATTGTTTGAAATACAGGGCACCGCATAGCGCACCGGCACACCGAGGTTCCTGAACACAGGCAGCCTCCCAAAGTGTCCACACAGTCTATACATTGTGGGATAGGGCAGTAGAGACAGGACCACCGGCAGGTCAGTCCCCTCCCCGCGCCTACCCTCGGCAATAGAGTCCAGGACCACCAGCAGGTCAGTCCCCTCCCCGCCTATCCACTGCACAGTTCCATCGTACCCCCTCCTGGGGTCCATCCAGTCGCTGAACCTCCATTGCTGCGCATGCCCCCTTTGGTGTTAACTGGCAGCGCTCCGCCACAGGGCGAGAAGGTCCCTGGCGCACTCGCCCTCCCCCCTCTACCTGGCGCTGGCTGTGCTCCAAAATAGCCCCCAGTATAGTGTGTATAAAGATCGCCATCCTTGTGGCATACAGATGTACCCCATCCTCATGGAACAACTCTCTCATCCCGGGATGTAGCAATTTGTGCCTAATAGTGCCCATGAAGGACTTTGCTAAAAATGCTTTTTATGTAATGGATCAGCTTCTTTACCGATTCGTTCATGGCTTTTACCGGTCAGCCACCCGACAGCCACCGGTACCCTTCATTTTGGAGGAAACTACACCACTGAGGGCCTCCCCTAACGCATCATCCCAGCCAGAGTGCCTGTGCCCAACGCAACAACCAAAGAACATCCACTGAGCATCTTGGGTGAGGCCAGAAAGGTATGGAATCCAAGAAGGTAAATACCGGCTGATGCCTGTTGGGAGCCACCCAATGTGACCCTTCTGCCGGGAGTTGGCCAACTCGACCATTGTGCCAACAGGCCTTAACGCGACAACGCCAACAGTTGATTACTTGCAAACCAGGGCGCGTGGCCTTACATTTGAATTTGGCCGACTCAACCGACCCACTCAGCTGCGCATATTGTGTGCACATTGTGCTAGCAGGCACCAAAGCGCTCCAGCGAATATTTTATTACTTGCAATCCAGGGCGCATGGCCTAGAACCCCTAAACCAAGCGGCCTCCAGTGAGGCTAGACCTGTTGTCTAAACCAACTGCTACACGACCTCATGTAAGTGGGTCCACTTATGTCTTGCCAAATTCAAGCGGTATCTGTAGAACTTATTGATTTTTTTAATTGATTTTTTTGTCCCGCTCGGCTGCGGACATTGTGCCAGCAGGCCCCCACGCGCTACAGCACCAGTTCTTATGCGTACCACTACTATCGCTAGAAGGGTGGCACTGAAAGATGTCCGAACCGCCCTTGACGAAAGGGATATATTCTGTCCCACGTGGTCACGGGCTGATTGTCCCAGCTTTGGGAGGAAGGCGGTCCACTTGAGACAAATGCCTCGAGAAGGATTGCACACTGGATCTGAAGCTGTATAGACTTATTAGAAGGACCATGAGAATCCCATGAACGCGCCCCCTTGCTAACACCCAAGCCATGTGTTTAGCTGCAAGCATAGGTATGTAAGCTGTCACCGAACTGACACAGATGGGTTTAGCCGGACCTATTTACCCTGGAGAAAATTAGCCACCATTGGCACCGGTAGGAGTATTGGGACCGAACATAATGAAAACGCCAGTGACAAATAGGTGATGTTACTACTGCCAGGGCACTCAGCCCTGCACACTATATAAAATTGGTAAGCAAAACTTTGCTGGATCTACCTCCCCAGCATTGTCTGATTACGCGTTACTTAAAGGGGCAGACCATACACCCTAGTCCTGTCCCCGCCCATGTGAACATGAACTTAAGTTAAATTAGTCAGAATGCCTGTGGTGTTTCCGCCTTATAATGATGCAAGGAGAGGGACTGCATGGCTCTGCACAGGCCAGGCTATATTTTTCAGTGAGCCAATAGCCTCTCATATACAAACCAATCACCACAGGGGGCACCAAATCCTTCCCATGCCTTCCGGTACCGCTATGGTGGTTATCCTGAAGTTCCTGCTAGTCGCCGTCTAGAGCGTATGTTGCTGTGATGTCTGCGCAGTGCGCCTCCCAGGATCATGTATGGGAAGAGAATAACAAGCCATTAATGCTTGGTGTACTTCCGCCTTTATTACACAAAATAAGATGTATTTATTTTCCTGCGACTGAGGAGGCTAGCCCTTATGATTACACACATTCAATATATACATGAAACCTTAAAAATGTTGTTCGGAGCAATCGCTGCGTCTTGAACCCTGTACTCCCAGAAGCTAACTGGGCAGGTCTGGCTGTAACGCCACCTATGTTAATCGTGTCCATGTAATCTGAAAAATTACTTGTTTGCAAAACATTACTGTCAAAGTTTAAGTGTATTACTCCTACCGAGCCGTTATGCATCCGTCTTGATGCATTAGGTTTTCACTGCGTCATTCTATATAATGCGCTGCCTAATCTCAGGCTATGCCAGCATGTTAGCGAATACAACATAATAAAATGCGAACTATAATTACAAGAAGATGCATTGACATTGACCAAGAGTTTTAAAGATGCAGAGGAGCTACCAAAAAGCTCCCCCGTAGACAATAGCAATCCAACAGATCGAAAGGAGCTATATCAGGAGTATCATAGGTAGGGCACATAAGCCCCGTGCCATTACGCGCCTGCTGCCCTATTGACGGCGGCCCTGCTATCTTACCGGACCCCTAACAACTTTATTACCACTGCTGTGCGTGCACTCTGTATATCATGGCAGCCTCTTTTGCAAGCCAAGCCACCGTCCCACTGTCTCTGGCACAACTCGGCCGCCCACACCATTTGGACAAACACCCTGTAAATAATGCATAGACCTTCAAAACCACTTAGCACCTTCGCAATTAACCCAATACATTTCACCCCAGTAGCTTCAAAAGATAACTGTGTGCAACCAGCACACCCCCATTACCCATTGAAATTCCAAGAAAACCATATTGGTATTACTACTGGGCACGCAAGGATCTCTGCAGCAGGTGCCTTAACCCCAAAAGATATTTTAATAATGCAGACTTCACAACCAGATTAGCCGAACATATCTACTGCTATGTTTCTTAGTTGCTGCCAATTTGTTCGTGGCAGGGTTTGACAATAAATAAATGCATTAGTTGAGGCCAAGATTTTGCGTCGTGATTGCTCCACTTTTTAGCACAGCCAGACCCAAAAACCTAATTTGTTAAATCTTGAAATGCGCTTAAATGTACTCATGCTAGACCTGCTACACATGTGTGAGGTCTTAATATCTGATGACACTTCTTGTGAGGTCTCTTTCTGCGATGTCATGCGCTGTGACTTCACGCGCCACAATGTCATTTGCATACTGCTGCTGCAGAGGAGCTAAGTAGCATATGTGTTACTGTGTGAAACAGCTATAGGGCTCCGTTAATGAGATGACTCTGGAGGGCATATAGGAAAGAGGAAGCTGACACTGGCCCAAGGCACTAGTTACGCACTATCACCTGTTCCCCCTGTCCTACAGTACTGAGAACAATACTACGTGCAAACAACGCTCCAATATGAAGTTGCCCACTTTGGAATCACTCGCAAAGAGACCACGCTGAAATTGGATCATAAATTCAAAACTGTTCTGAACAGGGGCCCTCAAAACACTTTTTGGTCCGGGCCCCCAAGCTCCTTAAGATGATTGGCCGGTCCGACCCTGGTGATGGTCACACACCAATGCAGACCAGTAGCTACACTTGCTGTGAGAGTTAACAACCTCCACACTGTCACTTCTATCCTCCAAAAGGGGATGTTATGCTGTCATTGTCACCAAAGTCACAGTGCCTCACGGCCCTCAGTCTATCTCCTCATGCTCTCTCATTTCAGTGACAGAGGAGACCACAGTTAACTCCCCCACCCCTTCTCGACAGCTCTCAGATGCCAAAAAACATACCAGACCTCGCACTCGTAACCCTAACTTCTAAAATGAGCAATGATGATGTAAGACTTATCAAATTCCTGGCAAAGAATGCTGTGGGTGAAAAGCCTGGTACCCCCAGCCGCCTCCTCCCTTCCGCATCACATGCACTCTTAGCCGAGAACCATAGTTGAAAAGTAAATGATTAGTTTCGATTCCATCTGGAGTGAAAGTTTGCCCTCATCTCGGTTCTTTGAAATGATCATGTTTTAAAATGGCAATGAGAGTGGTGCCTACAGCTTACATGCTGTGCCCCTGGCGACCTTCTGAGTCACATATCTGGGCTGTGCATGACGTGCATCGTTGCACAGGTAACCGAGCGTGCCCCCGCTGACTTTATTTAATTTACATTGGAAGCCACGCCTCCAACACAGATCGCGTCCGCTTCCATTGCCATTTGTTTCCCGCCGCGGCCCCAGCAGACTTTATTTAATTCCCATATGCACTCTTAGAAGCCATTGCCTTTAGTAGTCTTAATCTGAGGCTTTACCTGGTATTCCTGGATTTTCACAGTTCGAGCACACTGAGCTCACTGGACACATTGAGTACTTTGAGCAATTTCAAGGCTCAAGAGCGACATGGCTGCCTTTTCAGTAAAATAAAGGAAGAAGCATACGGGCATTTGATGTGTTTTGCAGAACTCACCCCTAACGCAATGCATTTTTTTCCACCGCGGCCCCCGCTGACTTTACACAGTCATTTGTTTCCCGCTGCAGCTGAAATTTGAAAAGGGGGACATCCCCTGAGCAACGCGCAACAAACCGCGCCACAAAGGCGCATCTTGTCGCACTTCGTGCACAAACCCCAGGGTGAAGACGATGCACCACCACCGGAGCCACGCCCAACCACATACGGGCTCGCCCTCAACAACGCGGCAGCCTCAAAAACCACTCCGCTTCGGGCAATAAGCACGTCCACATTCCAAAATGGGGTAAAAGGCCGCTTTATTGGACAGGTAGGCAAATTGATACATATTTAATACAACTCAGGCCTCACTAATACATATTCCAAACTATCACCCCCCGCCCCTAAGCAATTTACCCCAACAACAAACTTACCCAACATTGTTCGGCCTAATCCTCCTCCCCAAACCCCTATCTACATCTCCTGCCTACCTCTTGCCTCCAACCTCGCTCCCTTGCTTCCCTCTGTCCGAAGCTATTCCTAATGCCCCCAACCCTTCCTGCCTGTCTTGATCTCCTCCAACTCTGCCACCAGGAAAAACCCTAACCCAGGAGTTTTTCCTGTCCCCCCTGATTATAAGAAACTCGCATTATAATCTGGACGCTTGTCATCAGTTAAATCACAACGTACCACCAATGTCGCCAAACAGGTGAAAAACTTTATTCGTCCATTAACAAGTGTTATGTCTATAAGCGCACATGCACTCTGTCGCCAAACAGGTGGTAACGTATCCGGAATATATACAAGGATCCTACCACATCATCCTAATAAAAAAGGAAAACGAGGGGGGGGTGGATGAAGAACAAAAAAGGGGGGCTAATGAAAACATTGAAATACCTATGCAACTATTGAAATAAACAGTAATGCTGTCGCTCGAACAGCGTATTCTCAACACCATGTTTGTATGTCAAGCATTTTAGAAATCATCTCTTTTATATTTAAGATATAAATTTCATTGCCAATAAAGGATAAATGAACACCATCATGCCTAAAAAATTGGTAATCTTCTTTTGTGATTTCGTCGTGAATTAACCAATATATTCCATTAATAGAACAAAAACGATGTAGATCTCTGTTCACTTTCCGTCTCGCTCTTTCAACTGCCGTGAATCTGTCTGCCCCCTCCAAACTCTGCGTGGCATCAATGCTGTTATCACGAGCTGTGCTGTGGACCGGTTCTTTGATAAAAGTTCCAAATCTGTTTTCATTTCTATGAGTAACCCGAGACCAGATAACTGCACTAAGTCATTTTCCCCCAGGTGGATCAGAACAACTTCGGGTTTAATCTTACAAGACAGCTCGCTCATCAAAGGCATTAACTGGCCCCACTTCATGCCACTTTTCCCCAACCATGACACAGACACTTCTTCAAAACTAAAACCCAAATTTTTCCCGAAATGCCTTTTTTCTGCTTGCTTTGCAGCCCATTTGACGAATGAATGTCCAATTATCCACACTTGTCGCTGGGACAATGATAAACTTGACACCAAACCTAAAAAGAAAAAACAATTAATATCTCTGCACCTAAACTTCATATTCTAACTCTCTGATATAACGTAAACAACAATCTGAGGACCAGCGCCCCAGTTTCTTAACATCACTAAGAGAAAAGCCCCATCTAGCAGCTTCTGAAGCCGCACCAATGCGGAATGAGTGTGTACCAAAATTGATAGGGTTTTTCCCAAGTTTCTTTAATGACTTTCTCAGGATTGACAGCAACTGGGAAGCTTTCAGCTGGGATCCATCTAGGTGCCGGAAAACAAAATTTGAAGTTGCACCTCCTATTGTTATAAAATCTAGCCATGCTTGTTTAGGGCACAATGGTCCGTCTATGCTTTGTAAAATTACTCTTGCACCTTTACCCGTTTGATCTGTTTTAGAATGTTCCAGAAAAATGACTATATTTGAATGAACCAGAGAAACATTCTGTACTTTGAGATCATCATTCATAGCAGTGCCTAACAGCTCAGATATCCTGAAAGCACCAAAAAGAGCCAAATCATACATAGTTTGAACAAACGATATTCGAATGCAGAAAAACAAATCTCATGTAAACTAAGAGTTATCTTATACAATAATTTTAAAGATATTGGCTCTCTTTTATGTATCCCTCTCTTTTTTGTTTTCGCCCAACCTTGTAGGATTCTCCTACCCATCTCCCCTGCTGATGGCTCATATCCCCAAAAGAACTTCCCATAGAATGACACTCCGGCTAGTTTCCCAGCTATTGTTGTAGAAGAAATGCTCCTGTCTATATTAAGGATAATGAACTTAACTATGTCTTCTCTACGCTGCCGCAGCCCTTCACTATTATGAACTCTATACGTAGCACCTGAATCTAAGAACTCCAGCCAAGCTCTTCTGTATGCCAATTTGGTACTCTTTGCTAACGAGTTTTCGATGAGTTGATGCACATTCATTTCGCCAAATCCCATATCTCGCTGGGTACCTGAGTCTTCCGTAGATCCGCTCCGGGCGCCAAACCACGGAATCTCTCCCACTGAAAACGAGATAGGGCATCTGCGATGTTATTTTCAACTCCCGCAATATGTTTAACTTTGAATATTATGTTAAACTTTAAACAGCCTAGCATAAATGTTTGTAACAACTTTAACAACTGCTTGTCTTTGGCTTTCTGACCGTTTACTAAATCCACTACAGTTCTGTTATCTACGTTAAACAACACTGTTCTATTTGCCAGCTTCGTTCCCCAAACGGCCAAAGCCACAATCAATGGAAAAAATTCCAAAAATGCTATGCTTCTCTTTTCTGCAACCCACCTGGCTGGCCATTGTTCTGCGCACCATTTTCCCTCCCAAAAGAGGCCGAAACCGTTGGCACCTGAAGCATCTGAAAATAATTGCATCTGCCAAACAAAATCCTCGTCCAACGACCAGATTGTGACACCGTTAAATTCTGTCAAGAACCTCAACCACACCTCAAAATCCGCCCGCATATTGACAGTTATCCTGATTCTATGATGTGGTAGTTTAATGCCTGACATGGAAAAACCCAGACGCCTGCAAAATGTTCTGCCTGCCCGTATGACCCTGCAGGCGAAATTTAAATGACCTAACAAACATTGAACTTCCAACAATGTCAATTTGTCCGCTTTACTTGCATATTCCAATAGCCTGGTTATTTCAATTATTTTCTTTTCAGGGAGTCTAGCTTCCATTCTATGCGTATCTATTTCAATGCCGAGATATGTTAGACAGCAACTAGGGCCTTCGGTTTTGTCTTCTGCTAGAGGAACCCCCATGTCTCGTGCAAACTCTTCGAAATCCTTCAATGCCTTTGCACAAAGCTGGGAACCCGCCGCCCCCATGAATAAAAAATCATCAAGATAGTGTGTGACTTCATTATGTCCTGTACGAAAAGAGAAACACCACTGTAGGAATGAGCTAAAAGATTCGAACAACCTGCAAGATATCGCACAACCCATGGGGAGAGCCTTATCAACAAAAAATGTTCCTTCAAAGTAAATACCGAGCAACGAAAAATCAGAAGGGTGCACTGGCAATAATCTGAAAGCTGACTTAATGTCACATTTAGCTAATTCAGAGTCCTCCCCCATGGTTCTGATCATTCCTAATGCTGAATCTACAGAAGCAAATTGGACCATGGAATCTTCCTTTGCAATAAAGTCATTGACAGAGAAACCTGGAGGCCATGATAGGTGTTGGATCATCCTGAATTCCCCTTCTGTTTTCTTAGGAACCACACCTAATGGGGAAACGATAAGATTGTGTAACGGCCATGACTCGAAAGGACCTGCCATCCTCCCTTCTTTCACCTCTGTAAGCAATTTGTTCCTCACAATGTGTGGAAATTCATTTACAGATTTTAAGTTTTGCGCGAATCTGCGACATCTAGGCCCTTGATATCCCAATTTGAACCCTTCTCTAAAACCCCATTCCAGTATTGTTGCTTCCTGCGTATCAGGATAGAATTTTAACCATTTACATAAAATGTCCACCTTAATTGGAGTAGAAGCCCTTGTTCCCAGACTGGAAAGCAAAACCTCTTCCTCTGTTTGGAACACCTCCCCCAATTTGATTGTTCCCCGAAGCATTGCATAACGGCGTGTTTCCCACCGCACCTTGAGCACTCGTGCTTATATTTGCAAGGGTTTCTTGTACAGTATCCTTTATTAAAATTCCAGCATGCTCCCGATACAAACGTTTGTGGTCTATTCCAAATACCCACCCCCCAGGGTGGGTCTGTTCTGAAAGGGCCGATTAGGGACCGCTAGGCCGCTAGCTGTATGCATGGATGGTGGAGGCCGTTGAGGGTACATCCATTGAACCCAGAGTTCATTATCTACCTCCCCCATGGTTTATCTGGAATTAACACTAGTCTGGCTCGAAACTCCTCATCGTAGTGTAACCAGGCATAACCCCCAAATTCTGTAGAGGCCTTCCGAATCGTGTCCAAATACTTAAAGATCGCCACTGACCTATCGGGAAACTTTTCACAGTATACACTGGCGAAAATAAGGAAGGCTGACGTCCATGTGTCTATATTGGTTGGCACCCTTGGTCTCTTTGCCAACTCCCACGCTTCTTCCCTTGAACCTTCTTTTGCTTGTATTTCCCTATGAAGAAGTTTAAACACATCAATAAACTCCCCTTTCCAGATCTTTTCTTTCGTAGCCTTATTTAAATGAGCACCCAATGGCATGGACAAACCCATGTAGGGTAAACGTCTCAGAGTCGATGTGTTTATTACTTCGCCTTCTGCCTTAGTATTTTTATCTGTAATTTCAGTCATTTTGACCTGGTCATCTGCAATCCCACCCTCTTTAACCACCTGGCTAGCTGTATCTTGCACTGCGGCCTTAATATGTTCACTGTCCGTTCCTACGCTTTTATCTACACGTAAACGTTTGTGAATAAACTGTGTGTGTACCTCACCTGGGTTTGTAGATGTGCGTTCTTCAATCGAAACTCTTTTCTTCGTCCCCTATTTTGATGTCTTATACTGGGTCTGCCCTTAGCGCCTTCGTTTTCTTTGTCCTGTGAAAAATAAATTCTAGAGACATTTTTAGTACACCCCCTTTTTCCTTAGAGATTCTTGAAAGCCTTGTAATAGCTCTCCCTCATCCGCAATTTCTCCTTCTTCCAATGACTCAGAATCATCGTCCAGCAAAGGTGTGCCTACCACCCCGATATTCCCTACACTACCACCCCTCCTACTGCCACTTGGGTGTTCCCCGTCCCCTATACCCCCGTCATACATTTTCCAATTAATAGCTTGTGTATAGCGAGAAACTCTGTTTGCGTCCAACGGCGTGGGGAATTTCGTTTGAAAATCCCCTCCTCTCTGTTTCTTACGTTGCAGGACGCTAGAGGCCTGACCAAAATTCTTTACTGCCCCTTCTTGTGCTTGGCAGTATCTCGCCCGCGTTGGGCTGCAAAACGCTGGAACTTGCAGCCGTGTGATAACTATTCTCTTTCAAATTTAATAATCTGTTTTCAGTATTAATCTCTTTTGGTATCCACACCCATTGTCCAACGTGTTCAGATTCCAGCGAACACTGAACCCGACTAACCTTGTTCGTGTTGGGCATGTCAATAAACAGGTCATTGCCCATATCTGCATCTGTACTCTTTGATAAATTATGTGCATCACTAGTAATTTGCTGAGGTAATGTGCCTTGCGCCTCAACTGCAAATGGTTTTTGCTTTGAGAGTAACATAGTATCGCCCCCTTCACTGGATATTATGGGTGACAAACGTCTGTCATTAGACATTTCCACTGTCAATTCGGAATTTTTAAATTGTTTCGTTCCAAATATAAAAATGTCTTTTTTGCCTCCCCAATCATGTTGCTTTGTAATGACAGGGCTTTGTTGCTGCTCTAAATGCCCACTAGATGGAGCACTTTCATCAGGATTCAGAGCACACGAGTCTTTCTGCATTGAATCGACTCGTTTGTTATTTTCCTTCTTTGCAGGGGCAAAAGAAGGCACTGTGCGTGTGCGTGGTCTGCCCCTCCTTCTTTTTGACGTGCTGGGCAACACTGGCGCAGAGGGAGACCTTTTGGGCTGCCGGTCAAGCTCAGGTGAGGCGCCGGTTAACAAATGCTCTACATCGTGGGAAGGAGCTGGTGAGCCTTCGCTTGAAAAGCAAGCAGTCACGGCAGCTAGCACACCGCCTGCAGCCTTCCGCCTACGCTGCTCAAAACCCACCCACGCCTCAGACAATACTCCGGGCACAATTAAATCCTCCCTCCCGGCCTCGCACAACGCGCGCAGCGCTTCCCGAACGGAAGCTGCTGCCTCCATATTACAAGCTCCAAATCGTTTGAATATATATGCTGACACAAAGCAAAGCCCAAAATCCTTTTCCCTACCTCACCGCACTCAGGAGCAAGTGCGCAACGGAACTTTCGCGCTCTTGGTGCTCGCGCTGATTAGCGCCAGCCAATCAACTTTGCCTCCTGTCCTGGGCCATACTAAATGCCCGAAGCTGCCCGGGGGTGGACAATCTGCGAATGCCACCCCCAGGAGCCCTCATTCCCACAAAAGATTTTTTTTTTTTTTTGCGCGCAGCCACTACCAACAAAATGAAATTAACAATAAGATATAAAGGAATCCACCTAAAATTGAACAAGACAAATGAACAATAACAAATCGGCCCATTAAGAATCGAACCCGCGAACGAGGATTCTGGGCAGCACAATATTACTTAACTGAGCCAACGGCTCCATGCATATGAACGCTACGCCAGGCCTCCTTGAACACCAGCGCGCCTGGCCTCGTTTCCGACGCTCCTGCGTCCAAGCAGACAAAGAGAACCCAGGCACTGCACATCACAACAGCATAGCAGGATCGCCCCCGGAACACCGCGTTTGCCCAAGGTGCACACATTAACTTGAAACCGAAAACCATTCCTTCATAGCAATTTTTTCTTTTTTTTTTTTAATTACCAGATCGGCAGCGAGAACCGAACCATGCCTGCCCACGCCGACGGGCAGAACCCAGCCACAATGCCACACCGGAGCGCATTGTAAACATGCATTTGTTCCCAAACGAAACAGAAGGAACACAGGGGCAACGATGACGCGCCAACCCTGACCACGCCCCCATCCTGCTGAACACCACACGGCTGCCCATAAATCCCCCACAACCAATTCAGGCATCTTACACCGCTAGGCAAGGCAAGTTAACAAAATTGAAAAACGGATTGAGTTTTTTTTTTTTAAACCAACAAAAGGGATCGAACCCTTCAACATCAGCACTAAAGTCACACGATCACTGCGCTGAGCTAAGAGCTCCTTGCAACGCTACGCCAGGCCTCCATAGACCCACCGTGCCACATGCCTCGCTGTTTCCAACGCTCTTGCGGCTTTCCTGGGTCCAAGGAGACAAAGAAGAGGAGACCCGAGGGACGCCGCCTTATAAACCTAAATGCGGTAAGTTTCGGTTTTGAAACGTGTACCAACTCGTCATCAAGAAATCTGGCCACTGAAACCAGCCCCTCCAACTGAAGCTCGGTTTCATGGCGCGACTAAGGGTGCCCCTCCTCTAGGTGAGGAGGGGGGGTGCCTAGTCATTAGAAGCAACTTTTTCCATATTGAGTAGTCAAAAGCATTCTGGTTGGGCGTCATCTTAATGGTTTTCATTTTAAGCATTTTGAATGTGATCACACTGCACAGTTTATATCGGATTCTCAGCAGTTTATTTCACTTCATGTATAGAATGACGGTGTTGTTTTATAATTTTCTATCCAAAGCCTTTAAAGGATTTTTTTTAAACGTTGGTATTTGTTTTATTTGAAAGGGGCTTAAACCATGGTGCGCAGTCGCAGGGCATAAGCTCCTTGTACACTGAAATCAATTAATAAAAAAACAATCACTATAGCTTGTTATAGAAGAGGAGGAAATAAATCATTCAATAAAGACAAACATGCATGTGAACTACACATAATACACAAAACAACCACATGCAGATTACCACATGCTTTCCTGATCCCCTGGCACTAGCAACAAAAGCAAGAAACAGCTGCACAAATGCAGCCAAGATTTTATAAGAGGACAACAATTGCAAGACAGTCTGAACAAATTAACCAGCTCATGAGCTAATTGTTGAAACAGAAATCGTTCACAGACTGATGCAATAATAATTACTCAAATATACAGTGCAGCTACCGATGAAGACTGTTTTTATGCTGGGAGATCACTGCTATAAGCCAACTGTTGGACCAGGCCCTTTCTGCAGGGTCACCACAGATTTTTGCCTTTCTTTGCTAAAATTGCTTTTGTTGGCTTTTAGGACTCTGTGCACTTTACCTGTGCTATCTAGTGTTACCGTGCCTATGCTCTCGCCCTGAAACATGGTAAAAGTGGCCTTCACCTAATTGGCACATCTCATTTACTTATAAGTCCCTAGTAAATGGTACTGGTATGGTAACGTACCCGGGCTTGTAAATTAAACTGCCATTTTGACCTTGCAAAAGAAAGGTTTTGCCAGGCCTAAAAGGTCCTTTTTACTACTTATTCCTATCACCTATGGTAGGTCCTACAAGTTCATAGGGCCAGGTGCATGTTATTTAAAAGTAGTACATGTGCAATTAAGTTTTAAATGTTCTGGCAGAGAAAAACTACTAAGTTGATTTTCACTGATGTAAGGCTATCTCTCCCATACGCTAACACTGAGTTACCTTATTACACTTAATAAGTGATAACGTCAGTTTAAGAACAGATAGGGAAAAGCTGTTCCAACTCATTTGAATTGTAATTTAAAACCTCATTTAATGGTAAAGTCAGATTTTAAGTTACTATTCTGAAAATGCCACTTTTGGATAGTTGGCATTTTTCTGCCTAAACAAAATGGACCTTTCTGCCAGGGTCCAGAGTCACATGTCTGTGAATGGCTCTCCTGAGATGTGTTGTGTATTCCTTTCAGACATGTGCCTAAAGGGGCCTGGGTGTAAAGGGAGTGAGTCTTCCTGACAGAATGGCAAGGGGAAGAGTTGTGCCCTGCCATGATTATACTACAAATGACACTGTCTGCAGCACACACAAAGGGACCTTACAACCAGGCCTGTCCTTGTCTTTGTTACCCTAGACTGTTTGGAGCCAAACCCAAGAAAAAGGGATGTATTGAATAGAACCAGTTCCGGAGAAGGCCAGGGACTTTCCCCCCCACAAAGGCTGGCACTATATATAAATGTGGCACCTACAGAACCTCTCATCAGAACACTCCGGACCTGTGGAAGATTCAGAAGAAGGACTGCCCTTCTGTCTGAAGAAGGAAAACTGGATCTGTTTGCCGTAAACCCAGGGCCCCCAGAAGTGACTCCATAGGTCAGCTGACTGACTTCCTGTTTGAGTTACAGGGACACAACAAGCTTCCAAAGGCCTCCCCGAAACTGCCCATGTGACCAGCACCAACCAAACCTGCCTGGACCTGCTTGAGCCCTGCTACTGGCCTCTGCTGGAGGGATTCTTGACCCCCCCCAAGAGGTGCCCCCAGGTCCTGGACCCTTGCCTGGCATCAGAGTGCACTCCTCCTGGACTCCAGGTGAAATCCAGAATCTGACAAGAATCTCCAGCAACCACCTGATCTTCGCCCGATGCCTGACCTGTTCCTTGTGCTTACAACGACTTCCTTGTGACCCCTACCAACTCGAACCTCCACCTGCAGCTCCACACGTGGACTCGGACACGAGAAGGTCAACTTTTCAGTGGAGTGAAGCTGGTCCCTGTATCTGACCCGTGCTCTATGCGGGCAGCCTGAACGTATGACTATGTCCCAGTCCAGCACAACCAGATGACTGCAAGTGCCATTTTGTGCTTTTTAAGCTATTTTCACCAAAACCTTTATAACTTTTTTTCTCCGGTTCTACTTATTGGATTTAATTTGTTTTAGCGTCATTTTATTGATTAAAATTAACTATATTTTTCTAAATTGGTTGGGATTTTTCTTGTGTTGTTTCTTAACTCTATAACTGTCTGAGTGCTCCAGAAATACTTTACACATTCCCTCTAAGTTAAGGCTGACTGCATTTGTGCCAAGCTACCAGAGGGTTAAGCACAGGTTTATTTAGTGACTTTTGTGGTTCAACCTGACAAGGACTGTGTTTATTATTTGAGCGGGGCTTCCACCTCCCTGAACTAATAACCCATTGTATTACACCAACCAAGGGCATGCACTGGTGTAAATTCTTGTTGACCTGTTACAAATGGCTTGTACTAGATCCAATTAGTAACTTGTGGATTTTGGGCATACGAACAACTTTGATTAAAACAATTACAGTTAAATGATGTGTGTGAGATTCAGTTGTTTTTATTAAACCAGTAGAACATCTCAATGTTTTTCTGTTCTCATTAGTGCTCGGGGGTAATGCTGCAATGAATTTTATTTATTTACATATTTGTTTGTCAGGGCTCTCCAACCTTTTATATAATAAGAGCTACTTATGTTCAATATAAATGATCCAGAGCTACAAATATTATTGATGTTGTAATAGTGACCATATCAGACAAGATTACATTAGTGGCCACCGCATGCAAAGGTTACCAATAATGACTGTGGTGCATCAGGTAGGGATGTGAGCAGTAATGTAAAAAGGCTTCATCAATTTGAAATGCCTCTACATGGCCAATAAATGACAGCCATAGCTGAATTCCCCCTGGCACCAAGGGTATGTTAGTAATAGGTCTCGCCAACATTGCATGATTTATCACTCAAACATTGAGCTTTAAATATATTTTGGAAATGAAACCATTTTTCCAAACATTTGCTTATGATTTCTGAAAATACACACATTTACGTCTCAAATACAGGGTTTTGAATTTTGGGATGCATATATAAAATCACCAAAGCATAAGCTCCCAGTTTAGTAGAGTGGGCTACACACAGGAGAGCTACTTACAGGTAGCTGGAGAGCTGACAGTAGCTCACAGGCTACATGTTGGAGAAGCCTAATTTATATATTGTCTTGGTGCAACCTTTTTATCTCAAGAGGTTGGATGTCAAACATACAGAACATGGTCAAAAGGCAATTGCAAAGTCAATACCATTGTGGCAATAAAGTAAGCTCCAACGGAATAATTACAGGGCAAATGCAGGGGAAAGAAATGGTTTTTGGGAAATTTTCAAAGACATTTATTACAAATTAGAGCAAATGCGAACAGGAAATCAATACAAATGATTGCCCTAAGTGAATACGGGCAGTTGGGCAAAGAACAGCTTGGAAAGGCACAGGAGCATATTGATGTAAACCAACATATCGAGATCAAAACTAGTTGAGTCAAGATAAAAGGAGATGTTTTTGAGTTATTGTAAGCAATTGGGTTAATAATTGTGAATAATGTGAGTGCTTAACAAATAATAGGTATACAATTGTCTCCTTACTGGAAACCCAGTCCCCCTTTGTAGCACTTGACTCTCTCATTGTAGTGAAGCAGAGCAGTCTACGTTCTACTCAGGGGAGATGGTGAGGGCTATTTATCTCAATTTCCTGGCATGAAACAACAACACTCAGTAAATTGTTGTCCAGTTAGTGTTTTTACTTTTAAGAAAGAAAAGTATATTTACTACGCACACATTACTAAATACCATGCATTAACGTACAAATATGTACATCAGGTAGATATAAATACCTCACATACAATACACTCTCATATCACATTGATGTGGTTCCGGATCACCACATCAATGAATAGGACAAGCTTACTGACTTTGTCGAGGGATCACCACTTTAATATATAGAACATTAAAAACAACAGGGACAATTATCACATTTAAATGTCATTTTTATTAATAAAAGCATTGTATGCTCATTAAAGAATGTGTCAGTAAAGCATTTCATAATTAATAACAATGACAAATATGTGTCTGTTTTACTTTTACACTCTATAGTCCACATTAATGTAGCCATAGAACTAATCAACAGAAATCCTGCCATTTCAAAACTGCAGAGCAAAAACTCCAGGGAGTGCTTTGAAATAAGAAATATTTTCCCTGGGGGTCATGAATTCCATGTGCCTGGAAACTTAGGCCGAGTTAATGAAACATTCTTGGTGGGGACTGCTGCACCACTTTCAGCCCTTACAACACAATGATGAAATGTTTGTGGTGCCCTTGCCCATTTTGCAGCACCACAGAAGCCACAAAATATGCAACTAAACTCCCTCGCAGAGCATTATGGGATGCACCTTCCGTGGGTCTGGCCACTCTCTTTTTTTGGACTTTTTGGCATTTTTAGATGGAGTGCCCAGGTCCCACCTGGGGCACCCATTGATTGTGCCATCTGTTGGGTGCTGCAAGGTGAGCCCCAAGGGCTCCAGGATCCCATCAGATCACTGCACACAGCTCTTGTGCTGTACAGGAGTGTGCATTTACTTTGTGTGCCCGCCAGGTGAGAGCAGCTTCTCTTTTGGGCTCCGATCTGTGCTGGGAGCAATCCAGTGTCCTGACCGCAAGGAGCGTGGGCAGGAAGGCAAGAGACCGGCGAGCCCGGCCTCCCCAGATAAAGGCATGGGGTGGGCATCATGCCCAAACATAGTAAGGCTTCTCTTGAAACAATTTTCGGGGTACGGGGTCCAAGGAGGAATCCTGCTGTTTTGGACCCAGGGAGATGAGGTCATCAGGGCTGAAGTCTGGCTCTTGGAAGGGGGGGGAGGGGTCACACCTGCCCCTCACTATGACAATTAAAACAGGGATCTTGCGGAGCACCACACAATCCCTTTTCTGACCTTAATGGTCAAATCTTCACTTAGGCATAACTCTGGCACTGTTAGGCCGATTTGGAAGATCTTTAACTTTTGCTTCTGGTGGGCAGGTCTAGCCCCTGGGGTCAATTTCAATGGGCCCCCTGGCTTTTAAAAGAGTACACTTTTTGGGGAGCTGGGTTTCTTGGCTCCTCCACTGCCTTGCTCATGGTGCTCCTCTCCTGCTGGTGGGAGCATCTTGCACAGCCCCTCTTCAAAAGCCAGCCAACATCCTCTTGCAGGCCCCACAGCCTCGTAGCTGTCTAGCACAGGACTGGGGTAGCAGTGGAGTCTAGGTCTTCCCCCTTTATGTCCTCAGGCAACATAAAGAGTCCAGCATCACTGGCCCTGGAGAGACCCATCTTAGTACTAGGGGTCAGCTAGTGACAAAGTCCTTAGTCCATCTTGCATGGTATCGAGTGGCCCTTTTTTCCAGCTGACCATTCTTCCACTGTCATCGGTGTCCAGGTCCAAGATCTTCTTCACTGTCTCTCCCTTGTGCAAGGGTTTTTAAGTGGGAGTCGTAGGTTCTAGAAGCCAGGCACCCTAGCCAGTCCTAACTGATGCCACCTCATCCCTCCACCCTTATCCCAACCCTTCTGCAGAGCATTCAGGGACAATCCAAAATGGTGCAGTCATTTTCCTTGAAAACAGCTCCTCTGAGGACCTTGACTCAATCCCTAGCAGACATCACTGCCAGATCCCTGCCCACCAAAATTTAAAAAGTGAGCCCCTATTGTGTTGGCTCCAGATGTCTGGGTTTCCTCCTTTGTTCAGTGGGCCTGGGATTTTCTAGCCTAGGTGCAGTGTGACAATCTAATTATCAGATGCAGATTCCCCCCTCCCTTTTCCTCACCCAGGAACTGGGTAAATCACGGATAATTGCTCCTTTTGTGTCCAGAGTCCTTTGTTTCCTCCTCTAGGGAATACATTAATTAATGTGGCCCAGTTGGGGGAACAAAGGCCTGGAATGTGATTATGAACTGAGCCAGAGAAATATGATAATTCTAAAAGTCACATAAAGTGTGGATATATTTTGTTGAGAGCTGCATTTTCATACTTGGTGTGCATGTTTTACCCCAGTTTGACAACTTGCTGGACTGTGTAGGCCTAAGTGGAGCAAAACTGCTCTTCAAAACAGATTTCACCTATATGTATAATACATTGAAAGTACTACAGATTATCCAGTAAACCCCTGTGACCTATTTATGAATGCCCACTACTATTATACGGTATATTCATGTCAGCACCTATCCTTGTAGAGTCCCTTCTGCAGCAGGCTACGTGTCTGCAATTACTGTCCTATTACTTACCGGTAATCTTCATTACCCCGAACCGTAATCCTCCTCGTCCCAGTCCTGACATGTGGACTTGGACGAGGAGGATGGAGGTGAGGGGGTAATGTCCTATTACTTACCAGTAATCTTCCTTACCCCAACCATGAATCCTCCTCGTCCAGTCCACATATCAGGACTGGGACGAGGAGGATGGAAATGAGGGGGTAATGGACCACACACAATGGTAGTCTCACACGGGCAGCCTGCACACGTATTCACTTGCAATGAGCTCCGTGCCTCCTATCCTAGTTGCGTTGCAGCAGCCTTATCTCAGGCACCAAGACTCACCCATAGTAAAGGTCCATGCACCTGGTAGTCAAAAATAAAAAATCCTGGTGGACTAAATGTACAGATCTTATGTGCAACAGTTATTTATCCCTCCCTTCGTCTCTCACCCTATTGCTAATTCTCTCCTTTGGCTACCTTCTCTGTTCCTCTGCATTATTTGTTTGCCCTTTCCTTTTCCTTTTCCTTTCTCTCTTCTCTCTTCTCTCCCACCAACCTCTCACCGCACTGCTTTCACTCTTGCCTTTTATCCCTTTCCCCCTCAGCCTATTTTCTCTGTACCACCTCTCACTCCCTACTTCCTCCTCTCCATCCTTCAGTCTCTCTGGAGTGAGAAACTCGGTTGCTACTCCCTTGCCTTTCTGTGATGAATGCCACCACTTAAATGTGTCCTCATCTCCCCACCAGTGGAGATAAAGGAAGACTCCGGCGTGTGATTTTCTAGCCAACCGGATTATCTGTCCTTCACATCCGGGCTTTACATGCTGGAGTGATGTGTACAACGCTTGAGGTGCGTATCAGCCACTTGTGTAGTATGGGCTCGTATGTTCAAGTTCAATGCACTGGATTCGCAAGGACGTACAAAGACACTCTAGACATTGCATTAACACAGAATGTGAAGTGTGGTTATTTCAAATGCACATTCATGGAGCACATCTTATTTAAATGGCTCCCATTAAACTAACTGGAACAAAACACAAGAAGGACATAATGTTATGATGTTAATATTGAAGTAGACAAGAATTCATAAATTGTCTTAAAATTAAGAAATATAAAATTGCATGTAAGCACATTCATGGATCACGTGATATTAATTGGCGTCCATTCAGATAGACTAACTGGAACAAAACAAAAGAAGAACATAACAATATTATGTTCACTTTGGAATAAAAAAACATTCATAAGTTGCCTTAAAATAAAAAATATATAAAATTACATGCATTTAAAGATGCAATAAGTAAAACAGTCAGTTATTCTGAATGAATGTCTTCAACACAGTGTTGTCTGATATTTCCCTCGGAGGGTCATTCATGCAAGAGTTTCTAAATGTTTGCACGCGACACATTTACATTTCACAAATCTGAATGTAAGCATTTACATAGTCAAAATTCTTCCAATACAATCCAGTCTCTTCGACACATCATAACAGAAATACCATTCATGTTATTAATCTAATTAGAAGGTTATAGTTAATGCCACCATTTTCACGCAAGAGACCAACGGGCTATGGTATTATCCCTCAGCAGTGATGCACAGTCAGAGTTATCCATTACGAGCTGAGATTTGAAAGGTGTACTTTCTGGTGCTACATTCACTTTTATCACGAATTTAGCAGCCAAAGAATATCTGATCTGTGAAGAGTAATTCATGCTTGAAGGAGGCTAATCCCCTTTTATAATGAGAATAATAGATAAAATGTACAGCACTGTCTCTTGTTTCTTAAAATGAATGGCATTTTGTCACTTGCCTAAAAGAAATTTTAGAACAGACAGTGCTTAATTTGTGCAGGTGGTTACACATGGTAGGAGAGGAATTCATTATGGGTACAATGACCTGTTTTTTATCTTCAGACTTTGACCCAGAGCAAAAGAGAGCGAGAAGGCGGAAGAGAAAGATAGTAAAAACATGGCAAAAGAGGAAGCATGGATGAGAAGGAACCTGCAAGATTGGCATACAGACAGGAGGCTGATGAGCAGGAGGAGACAGGAAGTGGAAGGCAGTGGAAGAAAGAAGCATGAGTGTAATCTAGGCAGGCCAGGTTTTCAGCAACCTCAGCATTCGGCAAAGCCAGTGTGGGCTTCTGAGTAACACTTGGTTGAGGCACTTTTGTCTATTGTTTTTAATATAAACGTAAAAGGGGATTACATGCCGCCTCCTCTCTTTCCTGGCTTTTCATTGGTTCCTGTGCGTGCCACTTACTTTTGCTCCATTTCTATTGGCTGTAGCATATTTTCCTCCATTTACCAATGCTTGTTCCACCTCTGCTTCTCTGATCAGTTTCTTGTAGCCGAAATACTGTTAACATCTGCGTTGGTTGAACTATTTTTAACAAAGTTTTGTCTCTTTTTGCTTTTCAGTCTTGCAGCAGATTTATATAGGAACTTATGGAGAGATTAAGTGAATTGCCCAGAATCACAGGACGTTGCGCCAATGAGAGTCAAACCGCTCTCGAGTCAGCAGCTTTGGCCGCTGCACCATATCCTCTCCACTCCTGTGTTAGTTGTCAGGGAGCTCTTTCCTTCGGACGATGATGGATAAAAACAGCTTTTTATTCATCAAATAGCAGAAACCAATACATTACCAATGCTTGTATATTTATCCCAGGCTTCCATACTTGCTGAGGGTTTTATGTTCACTGCCTGCTGTGTAATATTTTACCATTGCTGTCACACTTCTGAAAATAAGATAAAGCTGTGCTCCGGTAATGCTCTGCTCCGTGCAGTTTGCTGGCAGATGTTTGTTTATTTATTGTTACACTATTTTTATGGCACTGACCGACGTGCCAAATGGCTACAGGATGCTATAACTAGCACTTTCTTGTGCCTCTGCAGCGCTGCAATTAACAGTTGGTAATGTTCCAGGCCTTTATAGTATTGCTTTTATCTCCCTGGGAAGGATTAAAGGCTGAGCTGCATCTGTGGGGATTCAAACTCGTTATCTGCTGGTTCTTCAAGATCGCTACAGCAGATGCTTCAACCTTCTAAGCTATCGTCAGAATGCACAGTAAGTGAACCCTATGTGTAAGAATGTAGTTGAAAACATAATATGCTGACACACACACCATTGACGTGTAAACATACTCACTTTTGTCTTATGCGGACGTATGTGTTTTTAAAAGAATGGCAGGCGGAGTAGCTCTTGAAATTGTTACTTTTTGGGGTTTACATTTCTGCAATTGTGAAAGTCTGCAAAGTTGGCTTAGGATGTGACTCTGTGACCGCAGTCCTATTATGCTGCGAGTGCTGATGAGTTAGTCAGAAGACACAGGCTACATGTGTTCACACCCTCCGGTGGTGGGAAGGGGGGAGGGGTGAGGGCATTGGTGAAGGAGGTGTGTGAGAGCAGGGCTCACAATAGACAGAGGGATGGCTCAATAAAGAGCTATTGAGGTCAATCAGAAGTGTGTGCAAGCAGACAGAGGGGAGCAGATTGGAGTGCTTGTGAAATCAGAACCAAAGATCTTTTGGGGGTAGGGACATACAATCTGTGTCAAATAGTTTAAGTTTAAACCCATTATGTCAGTGAATTGTTTAACCATTAACTAGTTCGCAGTCCACTCCTTTACTGATTTTTATTGTCCGGTGTTTTCACTAAACCGCTTTATCTGTAAACTTTATTACACGCGCTTTATGTGAAGATTCATTGCATTCATTGTTTGCACAATCGATGCATTTTTGATGGAGTGGTTCTTCCCTTTGAATGCTTGCAATTCATTTGTTTTTTTATATAAACTTAAAATGGTTGCCCCCTCTCTTTTCTGGCTTTTCATTAAGTGATTTGCCCAAGATCTCAAGATGTTGCGCCACTGAGACTTGGACCGAGATCCCCAGCTCTTGAGTCAGCAGCTCTGGCCGCTGCGTCACTCCCTCTCCACTCCCGTAAAACCTGTAAGGGAGCTATTTCCTTCTCCCGGAAAGTGATTGTTAAAAACAGCTTATTATTCATCACATAGGCGAAACCAATGCATTACCATTGCTTGTTTTTCTCTCTGACAGCCCTGCCAAGTTTCCAAGGTCCATGCATGATGTGCTGCTCCAGTCAAGGTTTTTTCTTTGAATTTTGAGACTTGTAGTCTTGTTTAATCCAACTAAAACAGTGCTACTAGTCCAACAATTAAAAGAAAAAATCCTAGGCTGGAGCAGGACATCATGCATGAATATGCGAAAATTGACAGCTATGTACCAATCACATGGTGCATCAAAACTATGAGGACGGCCCTGCAGTGCAGAGTTTACTTAAATGTCCTGGGAACTCTACATCTCGCTGCAGGGTCTTGATGGGGACACAGAAGATAATCACCAGGATCAGCAGAGCAGAGGCAAATACAATTCTTCTGAGCGAGTGCTGATAGAAAGTTGTCTTGACAGTCTTCTGATTAGTACCATGTATGTGCTAGAAAGAAGGCAAACATAATTAAACATACAGGTAAAAATGTATTTGTAAAGTATTTTGTAAACATTCTATCACATGCAATTCCAGCAGTAAGCAGTGAACCTCTACTAGAATTACTAAAGGTCTCTGCTTGAGTATTTAACACCAGAGATCTTGGAGGAAAGTTTTTAGTAAATGACAGTCTGTAGACACTGAGTTCTCGATTCATGTAAGCGAGCAGTGCTCTCGATTCATGTAAGCGAGCAGTGCTCACTCTTCAACATGCCCATTCTTACTGTATGAAATTCCAATGTTGCTTTGGTTTGCATTTAAAAATAATTGTCCCTTCCTGGATTGTCAGGATGGCTGGGAAAATTCCTGAGGGATTCTCAATGTGACTAGACTGGGAAGTACCCTTCTGTTTTGTACTGTTCTAGTGTGCATATCAATGTTTGGCTTGTTGTTGTTGCAGGCCCTGAAGCAGAAGATATCATTTCTATGTCAAAAAGCTGAGGGTGTGTTAAATTAATGGTTTTTGAAGAGGCGTAATCCTCACATTAGCTTCCTTGACTGCAAACAAGAAGTCCCTAAAGTTAGGAGTAACCATCTTGGAAATGTGTTTGCAAAATCAAGGTGCTGGAAGGAATGCTTGAGTTAATCTCAGCCACTCGAGATCGAACTGAGCCACATTCCACTCTTCTCATATTGTACCATACTAGACAGAGACCCACCTTATATAAATCATTCTTTGTCCTGCTGCAATATGAACAGTCCAACCCAAACTACCAGGCCAGGACTCACCAGATGGAAACACAAGTGACCCCAGACCAGTTTCAACCTCCTTAGGTCTCACCAGAAAGGTATGGGTTAAGTCCTATGTTATAGTAAACACTGACCCATGCCTGAGCATACCTCTTAGCACTTAGAGTAGCTACAGCAAAAACAGCACAGTGATGGAAAGAATGCTTAAATTAATCTTAGCTACTGGCAATCATTTTTCACCCACTATGCCATTCTAGACAGTGACCTGCCTTATATAATGCAGTCTTGGTCCTGCTCTAAAAGGGACAGTCCAGTTCAAACTGCCAGGCCAGGTTCTCTCCAGATTGGAAAACAAGCAACCCCAGACCACTTTTGGTCTACTGAGACCTCATCAGTGAGGTATAGCTTGAGTCCTATGGCACAATGATTTGCATATGGCTGGGTCTAATCTCAGGTGACATGATGAGATAAAAAAGATGGACTAGGATGCAGCTTAAGCATTCCATCAATCACCTTTTTGTATTTTTCATTGTGACACCCTGAGTGCGACAGGTATGCCCAGATGTGCGTCCAGTCCCCAGTGTGCCACTGTAACCATGCTGGACCAAATTGAAGAAGTCTAACTAGCCTGAAACTGTTCTTGGTCTGCTTGTGTTGAGGTTCAGAGAGAACATGGATTGATAATTAGGGCTGGATTGTTCCATTTCGAGCAGTAGTAAGGCTGATTTGCATATGGCTGGGTCTAACCAGAGGTGGCATCAACCAATCAATCAGTATTTATATAGCGCGGTTTATCACCCAGGGGGTATCCAGCCGCTGTGGTATGGAGGGCCTTAGTCGAAAAGCCAGGTCTTGAGACCCTTTCTGCAGTCGGCGAGTGGGGAGGTGGGTTCAGAGGTGGAGTGTCATTCCAGGACTTGATGATGAGGTAGGAGAAGGGTCGACATCCACTGCAGCTCCGCTGGATGGGGGGGACGTGTGTGAGAGTGAGGGAGGTGGAACGGAGTTGTCTGGTCAGCTGTTGGAAGGCCAAGTGGTGGTTGATGTAGGAGAATACAGCATTGTAAAGGGACTCGTAGGCGTGAGTCAGCAGCTTGAACAGGCATCTCTTCTGGACGGGAAGCCAGTGGAGTCTTCTGAGGTGGGGGTGATGCTGGTTCATTCGGGGAGTCAAGGATGAGTCTGACTATGGCGTTCTGTGTGGTCTGTAGTCGTTTGAGGAGATGGGTGTTGGTTCTTGCGTAGAGTGCATTTCCTTAGTCCAGTCAGCAGGCGACGAGATTGTGAGTCACTGTTTTCCTGGTGCTGTCGGGGGTCCACTTGAAGATCTTGCAGAGCATGCGTAGGGTGTGGCAGCAGGAGGAGGCAACCGCATTGACTTGGTGCTTCCTGGAAAGATCGCTGTCCAGGATGATGCCGAGGTTGTGGGCGTAGGTGAGGGTCTGAGTGCAGTGGGCCACAATATGTCATAGTTAACAAAGTGGTGTGCAGTTCCTGGGAAAGGAGGGGAAGGGGAGGTCTTTTAAGAAGTGCCCTCACACACCCCGGGAGGATGTCATGCTTCATCATAGGGCCTGCTCCTCGTCGGGCCGGCGCTGCAATGCCCGACGGGCACCCGCGAACGGGGCTCTTTGGCGGAGATCTTTTGATGTAGCCGTAGGGTGAGTGCGGGTGTGTGGGCTGGGTAGTGCGGTGAATAGGTGGGTTAAAATAAGTCTAGGGCAGTCCAACTAATGTGTTTATTCTTTCGGAGCGCTAGCCTAATTAAAATTGATGGGCCCCTAAATGGATATGATGGTCCTATAGGGCTAAAGTGGTGCTATGGGTCGAAATGCTTCGTGCCTGTTGAGCCCCTAAGGTGTCTAGTGGCACTTCATCAGGACCGTAAGTGTAGTTAAAAAGCGGTATTTTTTAGCACTACCAAAGGCCTAGTTCAGTTAATTGTTACTGATAGCCAGAAGCAGTAGGACACCCCAGCTTAAATCATACCGGGGTGAAAAGTAGTAGGGTGTCATCAGCGTACAAGATGATGTTGAGTCTGTGGGTGCGGATGATGTTGGCCAATGGCGTCATGTAGGCGTTGAAGAGGGTGGGGCTGAGGGAAGATCCTTGGGGGATGCCGCAGATGATGCTCTTGGGTTTGGAGGTGAAGGGTGATAGGTGGGTTCTTTGTGTGTGTCCTGTGAGGAAGGAGGTGATCCACTTAAAGGTTGTTTCCTCTGATGCCGATGTGGTGTAGTCTGGAGATGAGCGTGTGGTGGGATACAGTGTCGAAGGCCACTGAGAGATCAAGGAGGATCAGGGATGCTGTGTCGCCACGATTAAGAATGGATCTGATGTTGTCGGTTGCAGCTATTAGGGTGGTCTCGGTGCTGTGGTTGGAGCAGAAGCCGTATTGGGAGGCATCAAGTAGGTTGTTTCCTTCCAGGTGATTGGTGAGCTGGCGATTGATGGCTTTTTCCAGGACTTTGGCCGGGAAGGGGAGCAGCGAGATGAGCGGTAGTACTTGCGCTCACTGGGGTTGGTGGAGGGTTTCTTCAAGAGGGGTTTAACCTCAGCGTGTTTCCAGTGGCAGTGGTGATGGATTAGTTAAGGATGTTGGTGAGTGCGTTGCTGATTTCCTTTCATCCCAGGTTGAAGGTGTGGTGGGGGCAGGGGGTCTGTCGGTGCTCTGGAGTGAATGGAGGTCATGATCGCTGTGGTGAGTGGTGTGGTGAGCGGTGTCCAATTGGTGAGGTGGCTGTCGGAGTTGTCGGTGTATGTCAGGAGGTGGCTGAGGTCAGTTGGCTATGGGTTGAAGTTCCTGTAGATACCTGTGATCTTGTTGTGGAAGTGATCTGCCAAGGAGTAGCAGAGGGCATGGGAGGGACGGATCATGGTCTTGGTAGCAGCCGGGCAGGAGAATTCTCTAACAATGCTGAAGAGTGTGCTAGTGTAATTGGAGCTTGCCTCGATGCGGGTGGTTAGGGTGTCCTTTTTGGGTTCTTTGAGGCAGTGGTGGTATTTATTGAGGGCAGATTTGAAGGTGGTGAGGTCTGAGGGGTTCCTGCTGGAGCTCCATCATCTCTCTAGTCATTAAAACTCCTGTTTAGCGGCTGAGAGTTTGGGGGTGAACCAGCTGGCGTGTTTGCCGGATCTGCTGGTATTGGCCGTTTTTATGGAGGTGATTGTGTCAGCGCAGTTGGAGATCCAGTCAGAGAAGTTTGGGATGGCTAGTTCAAGGTTGCAGGTGGCTTATGGTCTGGTGGTGTTGAGCGCAGCAGTCCATTTGGTCTCTGTGATTTTGTTCCATCTGCGGCGAGCCGGGGTGGGGGGCATGGAGGTGGGTTGTGGTGAGCCTGCGATGGTGAAGTGGAGACGATGCTGTAGTCTGTCCAGGTGAGTTCGGTAGTGTGGCTAAATTTGATTCTGTCGCTGGCTGTAAAGATTGGGTTGGGTGTGTCCTGCATAGTGAGAGGGGCTGGTGACCAGTTGCGTGAGTCCGATGTTGCTCATACTTTCCATCAGGTTGATGGAGTTGGTGACATTGGGGTCGTCGAGGTGGAAGTTGAGGTCGCCAATGAGGATTTAGTGCTTGGAGTTGATTGCCAGGGGGGCGATGAGTTTGGAGATGGCATCGCAGAAGTCGGGGCAGGGGCCAGAAGGTTTGTAGGTGAGGGTTCCTCTGACAGTTGTGTTTGCATCGAATCAAATTTGGAAGTGGAGGTGTTCCACGATTGAAGAGCGGTCGTCTACGGAGGTGGTGCATCGGAGGGTCTCCTTGTGGATGATGGCGATGCCTCCTCCATGTTTGTTGACGTGGTCTTTGTGTATCATCTTGTAGCCGTGGGGCATTACAGTCGCAATGTCAGGCATTGAAGACGGTGTGCGCCAGGTCTCGGTGATGAACATCACATCGGGGTGGACGTGGTGAGGGTGTCCCAGATTTCTGTGGTGTGCTTTGCGAGGGAGTGGGTGTTGAGCAGCATGCACTGGAGATGTTCCAAAGGGTTGGAGGTCAGCTGTGTAGGCGTGGTGAGGGTTTCAGTGTCCAGGTGAACCGGCAGTGGTGGCAGGCAAAGGGTCCTTGCGTATTTCTCGGGGACAAGATGCAGTAGTTGTTGTTGCGGCCTCTGGGGGCCAGGGCTAGGCATGGTGAGCTAAAAAATTATGGATTAGTATGCAACTGCAAGTAATTACCATCATTTTATTGCATTTTTCATTGTGGTGCCCTAAGTGCAACGAGTATGTCCAGGCGTGGTCCCATGCTGCTTGTGTTGTGGTTCAGAGAAGACATGGATTGGCAGTTTGGCTGGAATGCTCCCAATTGAGCAGGTCCAGGGCTGATTTGCATATGGATCAGTCTTATCTTAGCTGGCATGGTGAGTAAATAAACAATGGACTGGGAAGTGGCTCTTAGTAATTACCAGTAAGTGAGTTTAACTTAAGCATTCCATCCATCACTTTTTTGTACTTTGAATTGTGAGGCCCTAAGTGCAATGGGTATGCCCAGATGTAGGTCCCGTGCTCACTGTGCCACTGGAACCAAGCTGCACCTGACTGAAGAAGCCTAACTTAACCAGGATGCGTGCGCTCTAGTTCATAGAATACCTGTTTGGCAGTTTGGGCTAGACTGTTCGCAATGGAGTCGGAGCAAGGCTGATTGCATA
Source organism: Calotriton arnoldi (assembly GCA_963921515.1). NCBI lineage: Eukaryota > Metazoa > Chordata > Amphibia > Caudata > Salamandridae > Calotriton > Calotriton arnoldi. The sequence goes on along the minus strand of CAWUFW010010741.1, from coordinate 264,729 downwards.
TGGGTGTGTCTAATCTGAGGATTCATGGTTAGCAAAAAAACAATGAAAACGGATATGGCCTATTAATTAGGAGTGGCTGAGATTATTTCAAGGATTTTATCCATTAGTTTTTTGTATTTTTCATTGAAATGCCATAACTGCGATGTGCATACCGAAAAGTGAGTCCTGTGCTCACTGTGCCACTGGAAGTTGCATGCAATTGAAGAGGCCCAACTAAGTCGAAACTGGTCTTTGGCTGCTTATGTTCTGGTTCAGAGAAGACGGGGCTTGGCAGTTCTGGCTGAACTATTCCCATTGGAGTAGCATCAAGGCTGATTTGCATATGACTGGGTCTAATCTGAACATAAAATGATTAAATGGGATGCACCTCTGAGTAATTGCCAGTGGCTGAGATTAATTCAAGCATTTCATCTATCACATTTTTTGTATTTTTCGATGTGCAGCCCTAAGTGTGATGCGTATGCCCAGGCATGGGTTCTGTGTCCACTGTGCCTCTGGAAATAAGCTGCACCCAGCTGAAAAGGCCCAAACTTGGTGAAACCATTTTTGAGTTGATTGTGTTCTACTTCAGAGAGGCCTTGGCTTGGTAGTTGATGATGGACTGTTCCCATCGAAGCTGGAACAAGGCTGATTTGCATAATAGTGAATCTAATCTGCGGTGGTATGGTGAGCAAAAATGATTGTCTGGTATGTGTCTCCAGTAATTAGCAGTGGCTGAGCTTAATCAAAGCCTTCCATTCATTACCCCTTTTGCATTTTTCATTGGGAATGTATGTGACCACTGGCAGGTCAATTACTCCTATTAAAGCAACCACTCTTTTTTACCAAACTTTAAACAATTTCTTATCAAGGGCTGATTTATACCTACTGTCTTCTATGATTGGGTTTAGGATTTTTCAAGTTTGCAACACACAGATGTCCTTCACCATGTGAAACATTTTTAAAATGTATGTTTTGAATTTTAGAAGGTGCTTCCACAATCTTACACCCCACGTATCATCTGCAATGGTTGGAGGAGTGATATTTCAGATGATGACATTGAAGGACCATTGCATCCTATACATGCAACTCTGTGTCACCTCCCACGCAACTCCCAAGGAATTTGACGCATCCCCAGATTTACAAGGACTTGTAAACGTGGGGATGCACCAAAATCTTACACCTTCCTAGGGGAGGTGTAATGAGGAAAAATATCTCTGTTTCTCCTAGTTTCTTGCTCTGCAGCACACATAGAAAGAGGAATGTGCCTCCCAGGATTGTTTTTATGCAGGAAGGTGTTTCTTCCTGGTGGTGGGAGGGTGGAGGCTCATGGGCTGCTATAAATAAAAAAAGTAATAATAAAAAAAATAAAACTTACCTTGCCCCCACCGGGTCCTGCGTCTTCTCTCCTGCTTCCCTGTGTCTGACTCCAGGTCGGAACAGGAAGCAGGCAGCCAGGCTCCCACCCCTAAGCCAATCCCAACACTCCAATGGAGTGTTGTGATTGGTCTTAGCGCCGTGACACGGCGCTCAGCCAGGGGCTGTAGGGGTGGGCATGTTCTCCATGCAGGCTGTAATGCAGTCTGAATGGAGAACAGGGGAGTGTGCATGACTGTTTGGGCGGCCCGAGAGGGCCGACCAAACAGTCATTGCCCACAGGAGTGTCTACCACTCATCCCTTGCAGCTCCGCCCCGCCCCCTCACGCACTGCCGCAGCAGGAGGAAAAACTAAAATGATAATAACGTTCCGTTATTATCATTTTATTTTTTCCTTTCTTTGCTGCTCCTGGCAATGGAGTGATGCTCCTCCATCTTAGCGTAGGAGCCGCCACTGCATTGTATGTATAATTGGTGAATATAATAGTTAATAGGGTTAGTTAGCTACATGCTTTTGAGGTAAAAATAGTAGCACTATACTTACCATGATGATGTAATGGTAGATAATGTGCTGGATGGCATCTAATTGTAAGTTGATATTATTGACCTAAATATAGTGTCATGAAACCTTTTGTTCGTCTGTGTAATAGTAGAACTTGCCTTACATACTATGATGCTGTCAAACTAAACACAAATTAGAAGCTTTGCGCATAGCAACTACAGTGTAGTCTAAATCCTGATGCAGCTCTACAACACTTTCTACAAGTTTCTGTTGTCTTCTTGCGTGTTTTCTCCATTAATTTACTTGTATCATTTAAGTCTTTTCAGGTTTATTACGTGACCTTTTTAGGAATACAAAATATTTGTGATTGATTTATCGCTTGAATATTGATTTTCCCTTTTTTAATTAGCAGGAGTAAAATAATCATGTGAGATTGCTAACAGCATTGCACCTTGTTCTGATCTTTTTATGATCTAAAATGAAATAAAAACAAATAAAAGAATTATGAATAGTATTAAACGCAGAGTATATTTGCATATTATGACAACACAAAAATGTATTTTTCCCTGCACTTACCTGTATAATATCTGGCCTTCTAATTCCCTCATATGTTCTAATTATGTTCATAGAGAGGAAGGATTTCTGACCTTTCACTTGACTTCACCTCCATCCGTATATATGCTAAAGGTTCTAGTGCACCCTATTTCTAACCATATCCTTAACCTTTCTGTGGGCATCCTCCCCCACAGTCTGAGTGCTAGTAGCCACAACATACCAGAACAACCATTGAATAATAACAGATAGTATTCAAGTACCGACAAACATCTCACTCTGTAGCATAGCACTTTGCACTGAATACATTTGTATGGGTAACGGGATCCTACTAATGATTGTACAGTTCTGAAATAGTACCTGTTTGATATTTTGGTAAAATGTGATTCTCCATTAACTTGGATTGTACTGCATTCACTTATGTGGAGAAATTGGGAGAAATTTCTACTTCTTTGACCTTTACAGGAAAGAAGAGTAAAAGCCCTATTATTCAATGACTGTTATTCTGAATTCATTTGAGTTAAAATTCCCGGCATTCCCTCCAGCCTGACTCCAGAGCTATCCCACAGCTACTTCCTTTCTGGAACTCCATGGAAACATTGCTGCGGAGGCACACATTTACCACAGTCTACTGGGAGAATCAAGTCCCAAATTCAGCTCCAACCACATAATAGTCAATTTTGCCTTTTGAAATTGACCGAGCCCCATCCCCCCAATGTGATTTGCCAGATGTAGACAATGAGCCTTTGGTGCAAAAGCATGTTTAAAGATTTCTTGAAAGAATAACATAAATAAATGAACTGCTTAATGAAACATGCTAAAATTAAAATATTTCTTTCATGATTTCCTATTTCAGACAAATTAGAGCAGCGACAATAAGTGACTGTGGTATTGCTTATTTCACGTCCCGTTGGCATCCTGGATGTCTGTAGCTAATTCCTGCTTAGCAGATGTTGCCACATCAGGTCGGGCCAGATGGAACATGTCCGTGCAGGCACAAACGCCTGATGTCACTGCCCTGCCTTTAAAACTGTTACTGGGTGCATAATTGTGTGATGAAATCGTGGGATCTGAATCATATGCTCTTCTACCAGGATTAGTGTTGTTTTATTTCAGAGACATACTGTACTTTACTGTTTCCAGATGCTGACTTATTCAATGCAAACTTTAAACATTCCTCTTAGCTGCGGAAATGATGCATCAGACATTCATGGTTCATTATGACAACAACAATTCAGCTGACCTTTACGGCTTGTCCAATGTCTCCTGCATCACTCAGGAGTCTTTGAAGGATAGTTTTCCTCTTGAAATGTGGCCCAGAACTGTTGCTCTGTGCCTAGGAGAAATGAGTTGGTCCTGATCCCTATACAGGAGACTGGGCTTCTCGTCAACACAAAATATTCACACAATGGGCCTCTATTGGATCACTTGACATTTTTAGGACGAGGCAGACATAAGGACGAGGCAGACAGACCCATTGGGCTCGATCTGCAAAACTTTTTTGTGCAAAGAGGTGCAATTAATGTCCATATTTTCTAACACTTTGTGCCACGTTTGCATCACAAAAGTGGCAGAAACCTGCGAAAGTGTGATTTTGGAATTTGCTTTCTAGCACAAAACTTGTTTTGTTCTAAAAAAGCAGCCCTATACAATGTAAAGTATCGCTATGTGCTACTTTGCGTCAATGGGGCGTGCCATGGGCAATACATAGGCATTCCCTTTCAACTAACATTGGTAGACAGGGATTTGGTCAAATGTTACTCCTCCTTGAGGAAGGTTTAACGTTGGAGAAACACTTTCAGTACTGTACAGCACACATACAAACGTAGAAAAGTATTAAAGTAGCATAGTACTTTATACTGGATAGTATCCTTCCAGTACAAAGTCCATGCTAGATATCACGTACATACCCTTGGGCGGGAGAGGAGAGAGAGGAAAGGAGAGGAGATGAGAGAGATGAGAGGGGTGCAATGCCAACAAAAGTGCGCCAGTACAAGGGGTGTGAAAAACAGCACCATATCATCATTGATATGGAGCTGTTCAGCCCTCTCCCTTTGACGTAGTATAGTGCAGCAACTTTGGTTGCTGTGTTGCATCAAACCTTAGTAAATATGCCCCTAAGTGTTCAAAAACTGGTGTTTGCAAATGCAGTATACAGTTGCTAATGTACAGAATGTGGCATTGCGGGATTTTAGCAAACACAAGGAGATGATGGACGGAGTGCTGAAACTTTTCAGACACTCACCCCCAGTCACAGATCTGGGTTGAATCCATCATCGTTCTTTAGCTCAGTTCTTTAGCTCACTTCGCCACCCCAGTTCAGACACAGCTATATGCAAATCAGTCTTGACCCTGTGCCTCATGGGAACAGTCCAGCCCGAACTGCCAAGCCATGTCTTCCCTGGACCGGAACAAGCATCCTGGGACCGGTTTCGGGCTAACAGCCCTCATCAGCCAGGCTAGATTGAATCCAGTGGCAAAGTGAGCAAGGGACCCACGGCTGGGCATACCCTGCCAACTTAGGGCGAACAAAGCAAACACAAAGAGATGATGGACGGAGTGCTGAAACTTTTCAGACACTCACCCCCCAGTCACAGATCTGGGTTGAATCCATCATCGTTCTTTAGCTCACTTCGCCACCCCAGTTCAGACACAGCTATATGCAACTCAGTCTTGACCCTGTGCCTCATGGGAACAGTCCAGCCCGAACTGCCAAGCCATGTCTTCCCTGGACCAGAAACAAGCATCCTGGGTCCGGTTTCGGGCTAACAGCCCCTCATCAGCCAGGCTAGCTTGAATCCAGTGGCAAAGTGAGCAAGGGACCTACGTCTGGGCATACCCTGCCAACTTAGGGCGAACAAAGCAAACACAAGGAGATGATGGACAGAGTGCTGAAACTTTTCAGACACTCACCCCCAGTCACAGATCTGGGTTGAATCCATCGTCGTTCTTTAGCTCACTTCGCCACCCCAGTTCAGACACAGCTATATGCAAATCAGTCTTTCAATCAGTGCCTTATGGGAACAATCCAGCCCGAACTGCCAAGCCATGTCTTCCCATTGCGGGATTTTACCATCACAGTTGAGATTTGATTACATGGATATTCTCACCCTATGGTGCAATATCTGTGTGAACAAAGTTATGATCACATTCAAGTTTGTGGGTGATACAGAAGAAGTGTGGGTGCGCGCATGATGCAGAGCAATTTATCACCATGAGTTGTCCCTTTTTTGAAGGTCTTTTGACATGGCTGCATGAGAAATCTACTTTCCATATCATAACAGCTTTGCCCCATGGCTAGCGGGTGTATGTTGCCTGGGTATACCTGTCCACAACTGTACCATTTAATCGAATCCATAGCAAGCTTGTGAGTACATATACTCACAAGTAATTAATGTGAGTGTTAAAACTTGTTATAATAAAATTCAATACATTAGCCTAGTGTTTAACAAAAGCATATGAGGGCAATGAAAACGAAGAAAATAAAGTGTGAAAAGGCAGAAATGAAAGAAAAAGAAACCAAATAATGGAAGGGATGTCATGTATAAGATATCAATATCATTTATATACATTAGGAAACACCTGTAATGTTTGATGACATTCCAGTGATAAATAATTATTAACGGTGAGGCCTGTAATTGTGAGGTCATATTTAGCATGTGCCTTCCAGAATCTATATTTGTTTTATAATCATAGAATGCATCAAGTGAGTCCTTAAGATCTTTGCATATCTGTTTTCAAATGTGAACATCTTGCTTAGTTCCTTAATACTACCCTTCCCCTACCAGGGTCTTTAAAACGCTTGTGATGTCCATCAGAAATGTAAGGAAATAACAAAGAATCCAAGGCAGTGAGCTTATCTGGGACTCATGTTGAGCATTCATGGCAGAGAATGCCCAGATGGTATTATTATGCACTTAGGTTCTATATTGTTCAAACATCCATACTAAGAAGCATGCACACCGTAGAGCTACCACATAAAAACTGTGCATATTTGTGTCTGAACTAGTTTTTTCATTTGCTGAGCTAGAACTAATTTAGGGCTACTGTTGTCTTGCACAGGATTATAGCAGCCCTGCATCAACTCAGACACAGCTCCCTTTAGTCTGCGCAGACCTCCTGTCAACCTTAAATGACTTCACTTAGCTCTCCGTATGGTCTAAAAAGAGCTAATGGTGATCCTGCATGACTTCAAACATAGGCACATACCTCATGGTGGCCAGGAATGACCTATTTAGTGTTCTCTTTGGATCCTCATTCTGTCTCCCATGAGAATGCGGATTCATATCTGCCCTTGCAGTGTCTTGCAAGTTTTATAATGGAACCATTTTGGCTCTGAATAGCCTCTGTGGAGCTGTGACGTGGGTGACATAGCAGAACGCAATGAAAGTTTGTTTTAGAATGTGGAGTTCGCAGTTACACGCAGACGAATAAAGACATGTAATACTAAACTCCACATTTGGCGTAGTCATTGGCGGGTACCCAGGCTGGGGAGGACGCTACAAATGGCGATGAGATAGGGGATAAGTAATCCAAAGAACGATATGCTCTCCCTGAGAGTTTGCCGTGGTCTAAGCAAACTGCTTGTTCATGCCACGTATGTCGCTGTCGAAGTACGGAATCGACATGTCATGCATGTGGAGTAAAAGCGCAGCTCCAGCCGCTGTAAAGCAGTTGAAGACAACAAACGTGTTTCAGAGAATCTAAACGTCGATTGCCAAGAACCTGCCGGTCAGGCCATATAAAGGTACCGTGCTGCCATGGAAGATAAAGTTGGACATTATATGGAGTGCTAAAACTGAAGGCGGATTCAACCCCGGTTTATGTAGTGCAGCTGCTGATAATCACAACTTGCAAAATAACGCTGCGAACAGAAGCGCTGCCGGGCAGAGACAAACTAGGTGTCAGAAAATGCAAATTGACATTAAGAAGACAAGAAATAAATGACTTACTGAATCCATTACTGTTGGAAGCCGGAGTCCCAGTCACGCTACACTGTCACAAATGCGAGACCCGGGACTCCCCACTCAGCGTTAGGCCAAGTAAGGACACCGTTTGAGATAGCCCTGCTGACCCCCTTAGTAGCTTGGCACGAGCAGCCAGGCCGATCTCCAAGGCACGAGTGTACAGTATGTGCAACCACACCCACAGCAACCCCCTGGTGACACCACAAATGGACTCCACACGAGTTTGATAAAAACGAGTATAAACTTTATATAGAAAGATATACGATCAGACCACACAATACAAAAGCCAACATATAATAAAGGGTAATATTCGTTCCGGCTGGCTGGTAGGTTAAAATCCCAACCACCGCTTTCAAAATGCTATGCTGGTCGTAATGCTAGAATCACACACGTTGCAATAGACAAACAATAGTGCGCTGCGTAACAATACAATCCTGTGCTGGGCACAGGAGAAATAATACAATGCGTAACGATACACCCCGGTACCTGCAATGGGAGAAATAATGCAATGCGTACCGCTACAATCATGTACTGCGCAATGAAGGAATAATGCAATGCGTCACACCCGAATCACGTACTTTGCTATGAAGAGATAATGCAATGCGTGCCGCCGCAATCATGTACTTTGTAATCAAGGAATAATGCAATGCGTAGATACAATCATGTACTTTGCAATGACGAAATAATGCAATGCGGGCTGCTACAGTCCTGTACTTTGCAAGGGAGAAATAATGTAATGCGTAGCGCTACAATCGTGTACTTCGTTAGGCAGAAATAATGTCAGGCGTCATAAGACAGTCCGGCAGTTCCTTAGCAGCAATATTGGCAATGTGTATTATGATAGTCCGCCTCTTCGATAACAGTTGCCCCCCACACGTATCCACGATGACATAAAGTACAGCTTTGCACTCTGGCCCCAGTACCGCAACTCCTTTGGTCAGTGCGGGCCCCCAATCTGAGCCATAGCAAAGGCTCACGTCGCCAGAAGGACTGAGAGGCCGAGAGAGTGTCCCTCCAAGCCAGCACCCCGCCCAGGCAGTGATCCATGTTACCGGGGGGGGGCGCGACCCCACTCTCCTCTCCTTCTTCAATGAACTAGGCCTTCCGTGCAGAACTTTCTCAATGGGCCTCAGCGGCTCGGCCTGGCAGCTCAGCTCCTCCGGGAATGCCAGTCCAGGCCGCAACTGTTAGGAAGGTCTCAGGCGGCGCAGGGCACACATACCCCACGCCCCTGAGATTACGTTACTCCGGGTGCACGTTCACCACAGCACCCTCCGGGTCTCTTCAGGCACGAAGCCACACACACAACGCTGATGAGACTTCACGTCGCCTCCGAGTGCACGTTCGCCAGGCACTCCTTCCTGCGGTCTCAGTTGGCACCGAGACACGCACACCACGCTGCAGAGACTCACTTTCTTCCGGTGCATGCGAGACTTACTCCAATTCTAGTGCCCCGATATCCAAGCACTCCTCACCAACGCCTCCGGCCGCACCTCGACACGCTCACCGTGTCCGAGCCTCACTTCTCCTCCGGTGCAGTCGATCACCAGGCACTCTTCACCAATGCCTCCGGTGCACCCCAACACGCACCCTGCGCATCTGAGACTCACTCCACTTCCGATGCACGCGTTGACTAGGCGCTCCTCGCCAAAGCCTCCAGTGCACCACGACAGCCACCCTGCGCGTCCGAGACTCTCTTCACCTCCGATGCACCCGCTGACCAGGCGCTCTTCACCAGCGCCTGCGGTGCACCACGACACGCACCCTGCACATCCGAGTCTCATTTCACCTCCGAAGCACACGTTCACCAGGCGCTCTTCACCAACGCCTCCTGTGCACCACGACATGCACCCTGCGCGTCCGAGACTCACTTCTCCTTCGATGCACACATTTACCAGGCGCTCCTCACCAACGCCTCCTGTGCACCACGACACGCACCCAGCGCGTCCGAGTCTCACTTCTCCTCCGTGTGTCCAAGATCACAGGGCACACCTTCCGAGGGTCTCAAGCTGCCACAACACGCGCCCACCGCGTCGCTTGAAACTTCTCCAGAAACTTTTATGTTCCTGTGTTTCCAAACAGGGAGCCAGCTCACCTCGGGCCCTTGGGGTTACAAGACACAGCACAAAGCACAGCCTTCTTCAAGCAGGGGAACCCTGCGCACACAGCACAGTCCCAACAGCCTCTTCCTTGGTTAAAACAGCAAACTGCCCCAGATCACGAAGCAAGGATTGGTCCTTCCCAGCAGTCTCTTCAGTTGTTCCTTCCTTAGCAGACGTTCCTCTTGACCACGAAATGGGTCCAAGCCTTTTCAGTCTCAATCCATTTCTATTCCAACGTTCAGGGGTTTCAGCTCTCATAGATATACCCCTAAATGTCTTTGAAGTTCGTTGTGCTCAGGGGTCCCTGACCCCTGCCTAAATCAGTTCTGGGTGTCTCCCTCCCAGTGTCACCTTTCTCCCTTTGATACTGGGGGTCTGGATCCTTAATCACTCAGCAGGAGATGGGTCAATTGTTTTATAGCCGCAACCCAGGCCTCTTCACCTCCCGGGGTTTCTCCTCGCATACTCTCCAGATGCAGGTCAGCCTGGTGCCATCTCACCCCTCCCCTCTCAGATCCAGACAGTCAATCCACATTCAGCAGAGACACACAGAAATGCTTAAAGCACAAACTCAGCCACTTTCTAAAAGAGCAGCTTCTGAATTCACAGTGACAAAACCACTTTCATAGAAAGATGTGTTATGACGCTGAGAGTTCATACATATCAAACTTCACCTCTCCATTTTAAACTTATGGGAAACTAGGCTAACAAACACAATACCCAGCCTCCCCCATTCTGTCCTATGGGCAGAATGGCCTTTCACCAGTGAAAAACGAAATGGAGGGTTTTTCACTGTCAGGACATAACACACACCTCAGTATATGTCCTGCCTCTTACTTACACGGCACCCTGCCCAGGGGTTACCTGGGACCTACCACAGGGCTGCCCACTGTGCACGCAAAGGGAAAGTAAGGCCTGACAAGTGGTTGCACTTGTCAGGACAACATGCTAACTTAGCAAACTGCGCTCAGGCCCTACACTGCAGGCCTGAGTTCCCTTCTCGGCGCACCTTTGCATTACTAGCCCTGGCACACACAGTGCACATCACTAGGGACTTTACTAGTAAGGCAAAGATACCAATCATGGCCAACCAATTACCATTACACTTTACACAGGGAACCACTGTACTTTGACACTGATCAGCAGTGGCAAAGTACCCAGAGCATCTAAAAGCAAAGGAGGTAGAGGCAAAAGTCAGGGGAAATCACGCCAAGATATGCCAGGTCTAACACGCTTCCCTCCAGCCGAAAAGTGGGGGAACTACCCACCCTCATGGGAGATCTCATCACTAAGGCGGAAAAATCTGGACAGACCATCAGCATTGGCGTGTTCTGTTCCCCGGACGGTGTTCCACTCGTGAAGTCCATCCCCTATAGGGAGATGGACCACCTCAACAGCTTTGGGTTCTCACCCTCATCTGCATCAACCATCTGAGGGGCCGGTGGTCGGTCTGAACCAAGAAGTGGGTCCCAAACAAGTAGGGCCTCAGCTTCTTCAGCGCCCAGACCACAGCAAAAGCCTCCCTTTCAATTGCACTGCACCTCTGTTCCCTGGGAAGTAGCCTTCTGCTAATGAAAGCTACGGGTTGGTCCAAGCCCTCGTTGTTCAATTGTGAGAGCACTGCTCCCACCCCATGCTCTGAAGCATCTGTCTGCACGATAAACTCTCTGGAGAAATCCGGCGCCCATAACACGGGTGTGGTGCACATGGCAGATTTCAGGGCATCAAAGGCGGTCTGGCAGGCATCAGTCCAGACCACCTTCTTGGGCTGTTTCTTGGACGTCAGTTCTGTCAGGGGGGCAACGAGGGTGCCATATCCCTTCACGAACCGTCTGTAATACCCAGTGAGTCCTAGAAAGGCCCTCACTCCTGTCTGGGTCTTGGGGGGTTCCCACGCCAGGATGGTATCAATATTTGCTTGTAGGTGCGCCACCTCGCCGCTCCCCACCAGGTGTCCCAAGTACACCACGGAGCCCTGCCCTATCTGGCACTTACTTGCCTTGATAGTTAGGCCCGCCCTCTGCAAGGCGTTCAATACTTCACAGAGGTGCTGCAAATGTTCCTCCCAACTGGAGCTGAACACTGCAATGTCGTCCAGGTAAGCGGCGCTGAATTCCTCCAGCCCACTCAGCACCTGGTTAACCAGTCTCTGGAAGGTGGCAGGGGCGTTCTTCAACCCAAAGGGCATAACCCTGAACTGGTAGTGCCCCTCTGGCGTTGAGAACGCTGACCTCTCCTTATCCCCCTCGGTCAAGGCAATCTGCCAGTACCCCGATGTCAAATCAAATGTACTGCGGTACCGGGCAGCTCCCAGCCGATCCACGAGCTCATCAGCTCTGGGGATGGGGTGCGCGTCAGTCTTAGTGACCGCATTGAGTCCACGGTAGTCCACACAGAACCGAAGTTCGGGAGTGGCACCCGGCGCAGCAGCTTTTGGCACAAGGACCACTGGGCTGGCCCAGGGGCTGCTGGATGGCTCAATCACCCCTAGCGCTAGAATCTTGGAGACCTCCTCCTTGATGCTGGCCCTGACCTTATCAGCTACCCTGTAAAATTTTTGTTTTACAGGCAGACTGTCTCCAGTGTCCACATCATGGACGCACCAATGGGTGACTCCTGGGGTCAGGGAGAACAGGGAGGCGAACTTACCCAATACCTGGCGACAGTCCCTCCGTTGTTCCGGGGTCAGGGTAGGCGAGAGGTACACCCCATCCACTGACCCGTCCTTCTCCTTGGCTGACAGGAGGTCAGGAAGAGGTTCACTCTCCTCTTCCGCCCCGTCATCTGTAGCCAAGAGCATGGTCACCTCAGACCTCTCAAAGTGTGGTTTGAGGCGGTTCACATGGAGAACCCTCAAAGGATTCCTAGCAGACCGCAAGTCCACCAGGTAGGTCACTTCGCTCCTGCGCTCCACCACCTCATAAGGCCCAGTCCACTTATCCTGGAGCGCACAAGGCTCCACTGGCGCCATCCCCCACACTTTCTGCCCAGGTTGAAACTGGACCAGAGTGGCATTCTGGTCGTACCACCATTTCATATCCTCCTGGCTGGCTTCCAGGTTCGCTTGAGCGAGCTGCCTGAAACGCCTAGTTTGGTTCCTGAAGGCCAGCATGTAGGTGTATACATCCTGGGGGGGTTTACTAGGAGCCTTCTCCCAGCCCTCCTTCACCAAACTCAGGGGTCCTCTGACCGGGTGCCTATACAGGAGCTCAAAGGGACTGAACCCCAATGACTTCTGTGGCACCTCTCGGTACGCAAACAGCAGGCATGGCAAGAGGACATCCCACTTACGCTTCATGGGTTCCTCCAGACCCATAATCATGCCCTTCAAGGTCCGGTTAAACCTCTCAACCATTACCCTGTGGGTGGTGAACTTATAAGTTACACCGCACTCCTTCCACAGAGATTTCATATACCTCGATATGAAATTAGTACCCCTGTCAGACCCCACCTCTCTGGGGAACCCCACACGAGGGGAAAATCCCCATCAGTGCACAGCCCACCACGGGGGCTGTCACCATCCGGAGAGGGATGGCTTCCGGGTACTGGGTGGCATGGTCCACCAAGACCAGGATGAACCTGTTGCCCATGGCCATCTTGGGATCCAGAGGCCCCACAATGTCAATGCCCACCCTCTCAAAGGGTGTGCTGACTACAGGGAAAGGTAGGATGGGAGCCTTTCGCTTCCTTCCACTCTTACCACTCGCCTGACAAGTCTGACAGGTCTTGCAATGAGTATCAGAACTCTTGCGCATCTGGGGCCAGTAGAAGTGGGTGACAAGCCGCTCAAAGGTCTTGTCCTGCCCCAAATGTCCCGCCAAAGGTACATCATGAGCCAACCCCAATAGGAAGGCTCTGAAGCACTGGGGTACCACCAGCGCCCGGGCTAACCCAGGCTCAGCCACCTTTGGCTCACTATACAGGAGATCGTTTTCCCAGTAAATCAAGTGTGATCCTGACTGATCACCTGCTGCCTGGTTTGCTGCCTGCTGCCGCAAACCTACAAGAGAAGGGCACCCCTTCTGTTCCTCACAGAATTCCTCCCTGGAGGGCCCCCCTTCCTGCCGCCATTCGGTCAGCCCGGGTAGGTCCCCCAGTTCAGCCACTTGTTCCCCCGTAGGTTTCAGGGCATCCCCCTCAAAGGGTGCCTCCTCCTGGACCGTGGGTTTCCCATGCCCCCTGCCTCTTCTCTTCCTGGCAGGCACCTGGGCCACTGTTTCAGGCTCCAGGTTCTCTTGAGTACCTTTACTGGCTACCATAGACCGAATGGTCACACATGCCCACTCAGGTAGACCCAACATCTCCAAATGCGCCTGGCGCTCCACCTCCTTCCAGGGGGAACTCTCCAGGTCATTCCCTAGCAGACAGTTTACAGGCATGGACGGACTTACAACAACCTTCAAGGAGCCTGAGACCCCTCCCCATTCAAAGGGAACCAGCGCCACCTTGCAGAGGCACACTGAATTGTCTGCTGACATTACAGGGTGAAGCACATCGGGAATTACTTGCTCTTCAGACACCCACTGACACCTGACAGATGTCAAACTGGCTCCGGTGTCCCTCAGAGCCTCCACCCTCCGTCCATTGATGGTCACCCACTGCCTGTACTTTTTAGTGTTCTCAGGCAGAGGGATTTCCTGGACCATCTCTCGATCTCCTAAGGAGACCAGGGTCATAACTGCTTGCTTCTCCCCATTCCAAGGACTCAATTCCACCCCCAACGCTACACTCACTAAACCAGGTGTTGGAGCACCAGTGGGTGCAGATGACTTTTTGGGGCATTTAGGGGAAATATGAACCACTTCTTTACAGAAGTAACACGTAGGAGGACCTCGGGGCTCCTTCTTGCCCTTGAAGGCCCTCTTGGCCTTGGGGGACTGGGACCCCTTCTTGGGGAACTACCTTGGGGCCCTTTAGAGGACTCCTTGGGTTTACTCCTTGTCCTCCCCACCTTGGGCAGGGGACCCTGCATACTCTTGGCAGTGGTACTCCCAATCCCCTTGTGGAACCGGGTACTAGTCCAGCGGTCTGCCTCCTCAGCAAGCTTACTGGGATCAGTCAGCTTACTATCCAATAGATGCTGGCGCAGCTCTGGAACACACAGTCTACTCAAGTGCTCCCAACTGATTAAATTGCATAAGCCCTTAAAATCATTGACCTTGCTGCCCAGTATCCAACCATCCAGTGCCCGGGTGTACTCATTCACACATTCTACCCAAGTACGGGATTCTAGTTTCTTGGAGGTCCTGAACTTCTGCCGGTATTGTTCAGGGGTGAGCCCATACCAGAGGCATAAAGCCTCCCTCATGTTGGCGTAGGTTAGGGTTCCCACCCTCTCTAAAGGTGATAGAACGTCCCTCCCCGAAGCCTCAAAGTGTTTCCATAGGCCCGCCCCCCAATGCTTTTCAGGCACCTCATTCATCCTTAGTGCGATCTCATATGCCGTGAACCACGCATAAATGTCATCACCCCTCTGGTAGTCTCGCACTAAATCCTTGGGAATGTACACCTTCCCTACTGGCACTGGTGGTGCGCTGCCACCATTCGAACTGGGCTCGGCTTGTCTACCCTTAATGTCCAGTTCCTCATGCTTAACTCATGAGCGAAAAGAATCGTTTCTCTTCCAACGCGAGAGCGTTCCTGCTCTCCTCTGCTTGAGTTTTAAGTTTTAACACCTCCAACTCATGCAGTCTGACCCTTTGGTTTTCCTCCAACTCCTCTGGTGAAAAACTCCTCCCTGAATGGCTACTACCAGCCCCTGCAGCTGGTCCCTCCACTGGCAAATCCTGTGGAACAAATCCAATCCCTGGGTCATCCTCATCCACCTCAACATCACCCGTCTCCTGAGCCTCTTTGGCTTCCCACCAGGCCCTCAAGGCCACTTGCAGCTCCTCCTTCTTGGCGCTACCCTTCATGGGACATCCCAAAGGTCTGCAGAATTTCCTCAACTGATCAACCTTGTAGGAAAACAATGCCTCAATGTTAAACTCTAATTCTGCAGCCGCATCCTCACCGGCTATCTGGCTCCCCTCCTGAGACATGATGTGTGGTTTAAAGGTTACTCAACAATAGAACCAATCAATTCAAAACAATATGTTGTTGCATCATGGTCTGCGATCAATTTATGATGTACACCAATTACTGTGAGTGGTTTTGCACACATGCGTTTCAATTACGTGAAGATCGTATCCCACCGCTCTGCCGCCAAATGTTGGAAGCCGGAGTCCCAGTCACGCAACACTGTCACAAATGCGAGACCCGGGACTCCCCACTCAACGTTAGGCCAAGTAAGGACACCGTTTGAGATAGCCCTGCTCACCCCCTTAGTAGCTTGGCACGAGCAGCCAGGCCTATCTCCAAGGCACGAGTGTACAGTATGTGCAACCACACCCACAGCAACCCCCTGGTGACACCACAAATGGACTCCACACGAGTTTGATAAAAACGAGTATAAACTTTATATAGAAAGATATACGATCAGACCACACGATGCAAAAGCCAACATATAATAAAGGGTAATATTCGTTCCGGCTGGCTGGTAGGTTCAAATCCCAACCACCGCTTTCAAAATGCTATGCTGGTCGTAATGCTAGAATCACACACGTTGCAATAGACAAACAATAGTGCGCTGCGTAACGATACAATCCTGTGCTGGGCACATGAGAAATAATACAATGCGTAACGATACACCTCGGTACCTGCAATGGGAGAAATAATGCAATGCGTACCGCTACAATCATGTACTGCGCAATGAAGGAATAATGCAATGCGTCACACCCCAATCACGTACTTTGCAATGAAGAGATAATGCAATGCGCGCCGCCACAATCATGTACTTTGCAATCAAGGAATAATGCAATGCGTAGCTACAATCATGTACTTTGCAATGACGAAATAATGCAATGCGGGCCGCTACAATCCTGTACTTTGCAAGGGAGAAATAATGCAATGCATAGCGCTACAATCGTGTACTTCGTTAGGCAGAAATAATGTCAGGCGTCATAAGACAGTCCAGCAGTTCGTTAGCAGCAATATTGGCAATGTGTATTACGACAGTCAGCCTCTTCGATAACAGTTGCCCCCCACACGTATCCACAATGACATAAAGTACAGCTTCTCACTCTAGCCCCAGTACCGCAACTCCTTTGGTCAGTACGGGCCCCCAATCTGAGCCGCTGCAAAGGCTCACGTCGCCAGAAGGACTGAGAGGCCGAGAGAGTGTCCCTCCGAGCCCGCACCCCGCCCAGGCAGTGATCAATGTTACCTGGGGGGCGCGACCCCACTCTCCTCTCCTCCTTCAATGAACTAGGCCTTCCGTGCAGAACTTTCTCAATGGGCCTCAGCGGCTCGGCCTGGCAGCTCAGCTCCTCCGGGGCTGCCGGTCTGGGCCGCGACTGTTAGGAAGGTCTCAGGCGGCCGCAGGCACACGTACCCAACGCCCCTGAGATTACGTTACTCCGGGTGCACGTTCACCACAGCACCCTCAGGGTCTCTTCTGGCACGAAGCCACACACACAACGCTGATGAGACTTCACGTCGCCTCCGAGTGCACGTTCGCCAGGCACTCCTTCCTGCGGTCTCAGTTGGCACCGAGACACGCACACCACGCTGCAGAGACTCACTTTCTTCCAGTGCACACGATGATCAGCTGATCACCTCCACAGTCCCAGGTTGCACCAAAGCACGCACACTGCTTCACTGAGACTTACTCCAATTCCGGTGCCCCGATATCCAAGCGCTCCTCACCAACCCCTCCGGCCGCACCTCGACACGCTCACCGTGTCCAAGCCTCACTTCTCCTCCGGTGCACTCGATCACCAGGCGCTCTTCACCAACACCTGCGGTGCACCCCGACACGCACCCTGCGCATCTGAGACTCACTCCACTTCCGATGCACGCGTTGACCAGGCGCTCTCGCCAACGCCTCCAGTGCACCACGACACGCACCATGCGCGTCCGAGACTCTCTTCACCTCCGATGCACCCGCTGACCAGGCGCTCTTCACCAGCGCCTGCGGTGCACCATGACACGCACCCTGCGCGTCCGAGTCTCACTTCACCTCCGATGCACACGTTCACCAGGCGCTCTTCAACAACGCCTCCTGTGCACCACGGCACGCACCCTGCGCGTCCGAGACTCACTTCTCCTTCGATGCACACTTTCACCAGGCGCTCCTCACCAACGCCTCCTGTGCACCATGACACGCACCCAGCGCGTCCGAGTCTCACTTCTCCTCCGTGTGTCCAAGATCACAGGGCACACCTTCTGAGGGTCTCAAGCTGCCACAACATGTGCCCACCGCGTCGCTTGAAACTTCTCCGGAAACTTTTATGTTCCTGTGTTTCCAAACAGGGAGCCAGCTCACCTCGGGCCCTTGGGGTTACAAGACACAGCACAAAGCACAGTCTTCTTCAAGCAGGGGGACCCAGCACACACAGCACAGTCCCAACAGCCTCTTCCTTGGTTAAAACCGCAAACTGCAGACCAGCCCCAGATCACGAAGCAAAGATTGGTCCTTCCCAGCAGTCTCTTCAGTTGTTCCTTCCTTAGCAGAGGTTCCTCTTGACCATGAAATGGGTCCAAGCCTTTTCAGTCTCAATCCATTTCTATTCCAACTTTCAGGGGTTTCAGCTCTCATAGATATACCCCTAAATGTCTTTGAAGTTCGTTGTGCTCAGGGGTCCCTGACCCCTGCCTAAATCAGTTCTGGGTGTCTCCCTCCCAGTGTCACTTTTCTCCCTTTGATACTGGGGGTCTGGATCCTTAATCACTCAGCAGGAGATGGGTCAATTGTTTTATAGCCGCAACCCAGGCCTCTTCACCTCCCGGGGCTTCTCCTCGCATGCTCTCTAGATGCAGGTCAGCCTGGTGTCATCTCACCCCCTCCCCTCTCAGATCCAGACAGTCAATCCACATTCAGCAGAGCCACACAGAAATGCTTAAAGCACAAACTCAGCCACTTTCTAAAAGAGCGGCTTCTGAACACACAGTGACAAAACCACTTTCATAGAAAGATGTGTAATGACGCTGTGAGTTCATACATACCAAACTTCACCTCTCCATTTTAAACTTATGGGAAACTAGGCTAACAAACACAATACCCAGCCTCCCCCATTCTGTCCTATGGGCAGAATGGCCTTTCACCAGTGAAAAACGAAATGGAGGGTTTTTCACTGTCAGGACATAACACACACCTCAGTATATGTCCTGCCTTTTACTTACACAGCACACTGCCCAGGGGTTACCTGGGACCTACCACAGGGGTGCCCACTGTGTACGCAAAAGGGAAAGTAAGGCCTGACAAGTGGTTGCACTTGTCAGGACAACGTGCTAACTTAGCAAACTGCGCGCAGGCCCTACACTGCAGGCCTGAGTTCCCTTCTCCGCGCACCTTTGCATTACTAGCCCTGGCACACACAGTGCACATCACTAGGGACTTTACTAGTAAGGCAAACATACCAATCATGGCCAACCAATTACCATTACACTTTACACAGGGAACCACTGTACTTTGACACTGATCAGCAGTGGCAAAGTTCCCAAAGCTTTATGTTTTATAACTGTATACTGTAAAGCGCTCTGATACCCTCGTGGGTCACGTTCGCGCTATATAAAACCTTATCAATAAATAAAGCATCTAAAAGCAAAGGAGGTAGAGGCAAAAAGTCAGGGGAAATCACGCCAAGATATGCCAGGTCTAACAATTACAGAGAGTCCTCGTACCACAGCACTCGGTGAAGTGACTCAGGGAGAAGTGCCCAGGGTTGTGTTTACTGAGCCGTCCATACCTGAAGTGGCCAGCCACCAAAACTGCTGAGTGGGGCTAAGAACAACTTCACAGGTTTTCGAAGAATATAGAGCTGAGAGCGCCTGTAAGAACAGTAACATTTTTCATATGGCTGCGAAGAAACTAATGTTTCCAGCTATCATTAAAGATGATTCAGAGGCCAGCACGTCAAAAGATCTCACAGATGAGTTGCCTGAACCAAGTCACAGTGATCCACCAGCAGTGTCATTAAGTTCCACACTGGTCTACAATGCTGCTCCATTTCTGAAACCACCACCACCTTTCAATACCGCCAAAAAGCAAAAATTGGCGATAGATGGACTGTGTGGATTGAGACATTTGAAGATTTCTTTGAGGCACTCGAAGAAACTAAACAATCTTGCAGGTAATGGAGTGTAAAAGCCATTAAACAAATGCCTTCGCGAAGATATCACGTACTGTCAGATTAAAGAAACGTTGAACTTCAGGTTCAATCCAGTACCAAATGTTGATTACAAAAGATACATTTTCAGTCAAGAACGCCAAAAAGTTGGTGAAACGATTGATGAATTTGTGGAGAGACTCGATATACTCATCAAACACTGTAAGTTCAAGTAATTTAATGATGAAGAAGCTATACGTCTTAGAGTTATTGATGGATGCTTGCCAAGCCCAACAGCGAGACACCAGATGTCCCACCCTCCTAAGACCTCTGCAACAAACTCAGCACCTTCTTCCACCACAAGATCAAGCAGATCTATTGAAAGCTTCAACGCCCAAGACCATTCAACCACCCCCGCCGCAACCAACGCCGCCGCCCTCCCAGCAGATCCTGCTCTACTGGACACCACTCACCATGGACGACACCCTCAAGACCATGAAGAGCATTCACTCCGGAGCCCCATCAGATCCCTGTCTGCACCACATCTTCCACAGAGTCGCCATCGCACCCAGGCTACGCCGCACCATCAACTGCTCCATCGAAACCGCCACGTTCCCCGATTACTGGAAATATGCAGAGATCAACCCCCTGCTGAAGAAGCCTTCCACAGACCCCACGTACCTCAAGAATTTCAGGCCCATCTAACGGCTCCCCTTCCCAGCCAATGTCATCGAAAAAGCCATCAACGCTCAGCTTGCTGAGTTCATCGAAGCCAACCACATCCTGGACATCTCCCAATCCCATTTACGAAGCAACCACAGCACGAGGCTGCCCTCCTCGCTGCCACCTACAACATTTGCTACCTCCTCGACCAGTGTGAAACCGCAGCCCTCATCCTCCTGGACCTCTTGGTGGCCTTCAACACCATCTCCCACTGCACCCTAAGCACAAGACTCCACGATGCCAGCATCTGCGACAAAGCCCTTTACTGGATCTGCTCCTTCCTCACCAACCAAACCCAGCTGGTCAAACTACCACCCTACCTCTCAGAACCTACAGAGATCAGCTGCAGAGTGCCCCAGGGTTCCTCCCTGAGCCCCACCCTCTTCAACATCTACATGGCCTCACTTGCAACCATCGTCAGAAACCACGGACTCAACATCATCTCCTACACCAACGACACTCAGCCTGTCCTCTCCCTCATGAACGAACCCACAGTCACCAAGAACAACTTCCATGAAGGGATGAAAGCCGTTGCAACCTGGATGAGAGACAGCTGCCTCAAGCTCAACTCAGACAAGACAAAAGTCCTCATCCTGGGATCCACCCCTTCGCTTGGAATGACTCCTGGTGGCCCACTGCACTGGGAGCACCTCCCCGCCCACCCAGAGACAACACACACACACCTCTGCATCATACTGGACTCTGCACTCACTATGAACCACCAGATCAATGCTGTCTCCTCATCATGTTTCAACACACCCCGTCTGCTCCAAAAGACCTTGAGATGGATCCCCACTGAATCGGTTGCCCATGCCCTCATCAGCAGCAAACTCAACTAAGGCAACACACTCTGCCAGCGTCACCCAGAAACTCCTCCGGAAGCTCCAGAACATTCAAAACACCGCAGCCAGACTGTTCCTAAACATACCCCGCCACAGCCACATCACACAATACCTGCGTGAACTCCACTAGCTCCCATCTGACAAAAGAATAACCTTCAAGCTCCTCACCCACGCATACAAGGCCCTCCACAATGCCGGCCCAGCATACCTGAACCACCACCTCTCATTCCAAGCACTCAATAGACCCCTCCACTCTGCACAACTGTCACTGGCCACCGTCTACCGGATCCTCAGGACCTGAACCGGAGGAAGATCCTTCTCCTACCTCAGCGCCAAGACCTGGAACACCATGCCCCTCTGCCTCAGGCAATCCCCATCTCTGTCCCATTTCAAGAAGGACCTCAAGACCTGGCTCTTTGATTAAACCCAGCGCTCAGACGGATCTGCAGCTCCCCCCCAGCTTGAGACCCTCACTCACGGGTGAGTAGCAGTGCTTTACAAACCACTGATTGATTGATTGATTGATGCTTGTCAGATTCATTCAGATGCCGAATGCTGAGACAAGCTCTTAGTCTGGAGCGAGTGTTGATTGCTGCCAGAGCTGAGGAGTGTGCGGAAAGACAAGCTGCTGACATGGAGCCCAGATGTGCCCAGGGTGAATTAGTCAAGACTATAAAAAGTAAGCCAAAGCAAAAGACTGAAGGACACAAAATGATGTCTACATGTAAATAGAAGTTATGTTTTAGATGTGGATTTTAATTTCCACACAAATATAAATGTCCCGCCATTGGACAGATATGTAAAGGCTGTGGGAAAGAGAGCTATTTTGTGACAGTTTGTAAAGCAAAGAAAAAGTATGTGCGTCACGGTTTGAAGACAAAATGGCAGCCAGAACATTTCAGATGCAACGTTCGACGCACACCAACAAAGCCAAGCAGTGACATCAATTGAGGCAAATTTACATTGAACGAAGTATATCGTCATCTAAATCATTGTCAGACAGTTCATACGCCTCAATATCAAGTGAAAGTGATGAAGATGGTTGTGCCATGTCGATGTTTACCTTGGAGAAAAGAGCACATGTTGGACAGGCTGTATGTGTGGAAAAATGTCAGTCACAGAAAAGTCGACATGCCCAAGCACCCAAATCATACAAACATTGTCCAAAGATTACATTGAAAAAAAATGGTTGTGCGATACCTTTCATCATCGACAGTGGTGCATTGAAAAACATAATGCCTGACGAGAAATACAATGAATTATCTCCTTTTACACAACTTATGCCATCGAAAACCAAAGTGTGCACATGGGCTGCATCGACGTTCATAAAAAGTCAAGGTTTATTTGAGGCGACAATGAAACACAAGAAAACAAAGATGCAAGCACCGATCCAAGTGCTTCAAGGTACAGTGTCAAGTGCATGTTTGCTCAGGTTGAGTACAGCTATTGACATGGTCTTAAAACAAATGGGCAACAGTGATTTTTTAGTTGCACATCCCTCTCTTTAGAGCAATATAGCCTTAGTCAAAGTAAAGGTGCTCTCACACTATAGCACACCTTTTGCCACAATGTGTATATCTGGATATGGGATTCCAGGCCAGTCATGAACAAAATTGATATAGTGGATCATTCGATTTGTATGAAAACTTATAGCCGTGAATGTTTAGCTTTAAGGTTTCGTACAAATCGAGTGCTCCACTGTATTCATTTTTTCGCAGCTGTTGACATGGGACTGATATCGATGAACAACAACATGAATGATTATCACAAAATAATAAATCAATTCCCTTAATTGTTTCATGGTTTAGAAAAACTTAAGACTATGAAAGTAAAGTTGCATATTAATGAAGATGTCCGTCCTATTGCTCAGAGACATAAACTTAGTGATTTTCATTTACAAGAGGCTGTTGAAAAATAACTTGAATCATTACTTAAGCATGACATTATTGAGCGTTCAACTGCTCTAACACCATGGGTTTCTCCCATAGTGGTAGTCCCCAAAAATGACAGTGAAGGAGCTGTACGCATATGCATTGATATACGTCAAGCAAACAAGGCAATTGAACGAGAACGGCATCCAGGTCCACAAATTGCTGACATAACGCAATTGAATGGTGCGAAAGTCTTCACTTGCCTTGATTTAAATACAGGTTATTATCAGTTGGAACTCAAAGAAGATTTCAGGTACACTACCACCTTTTCTACACACGTTGGTCTGTTTTGTTACAATAGACTCAATTTAAATCTGGTATTTGAAAAGCGCAAACTACTCACCCCTATGGGTCTCAAGGCACTGGGGGACGTCGGGGAGATTAAGTGAGCTATTGCCCAGAGTCACATGGTGTTGAGCTGAGCTGCTGCCAGCATCGGGGATCGAACCGTGTGCCTTGCGCTCTGAAGTCAGCCGCCCTGGCTGCTACGCCACACCTCTCCCTTTGGTGTGTCATCGGCTGTAGAAATTTTTTCAAAACGTCATTCGACGTGTCATACAGCCTGTTGGGAATGCATTCAATAATAACGATGAATGGTTGATTTTCGGAGCTACACAGGAGCGTGATAAAGCTCTCATGCAAGTATCTCATTTACTTACTGATGCGGGTTTGACTTTGAATGCAGGCAAGGGTGATTTCCACAAGACAAATTTAAAGTTATTTGGCTATATCTTTTCAGATGGGGGTATGACACTTGATCCTGCAAAAGTCCAAGCACTGTCAAATGCTAATCCCCTCACAAGATATTTCTATTATACGTTCATTTCTTGGCAAGGCAAGTTACTGCTATAAGTGCTCCATTAAGAGATTTAATAAAGAAAAATGTTTCATTTAAGTGGTTACAAGAATGTGAGAGCAGTTTCAAGAAAATCCAAACAATCCATCAAAACTGCTACTGTAATGGCCTGCTTCAATCCAAAGCTTCATACAGAGGTTGTTGTTGATGCTAAAGCAGTTGGTTAGGCGCTATCCTTGCACAGCGGACACCCAAATGCTTGAAAGCATATTGTGGCATATGTCAGTAGAGGTTTGTCCCAGACAGAATATGCTTACTCACAACCTTAGAAAGAAAGTTTAGCCATGGTATGGGCGTGTGAACATTTCAATGTATTCCTGTATGGAAAGCCTTTAATGCTGATAACTGATAATCAACCTTTTCTGACTATCTTTGGCAATCCACAAGCCAAGATGCCTCCTCACATTGTACGATGGGGACTACGATTACCAGAGTACAATTATATCTGTGTGATTCATCCAGGGAAGGATCAAAACCCTGCTGGCTACTTTTCCAGCATGCCTATATAAGGTCAGGGTACTCCATCCAAGATGGTTGAAGCCTACATTAATTTCATTGTAAAATCAAAAACAATACACCACCTGCTATATCGTTAGCCCATATCATCACTGCCTCGAGCCATGATAGTGATATGGTTAAATTGAAAGATATCATTACGCATCAGTCATGGAACTGACACACTCAACCTCTCTCTTCAGTGATGGTGAATATCAAAAATACAAAAATATTAAAGATGAACTGTGCGTAACTCAGGAAGCTTTTATACTGTGGGGGTCGCAAATTCTGATTCGGAGAGTCTGCGACAGAAAATAATTGAAGTAGATCATAAAGGACATTGTGGTATTGTTGCCACCATAAGAGCTCCTCGAGACTGAGTTTGTTTTCCATACTTAGAATAGAGGGTTGAAAAGGAATTCAAGGCCTGTCATCTATGCAACTGCCTTTCTACCAATATTACTTAACATACTCTTAACATGTCAGAATTCTGTAAGCCTGCATGGTAGAGAATAGCCATTGATTTCTTTGGTCCACTTGATAGTGGACATCATCTGATGGTAATCGTGGACGAGTACTCACGTTTTCCATTAATAGACGATCTCTCATCCACAACTCACGAGCGAGTCATTGAGAGACTAGATGGTATCTTTGCGACATGGAGCGCTCCAGCCCTTGAAGTCTGATAACGGCCCACCTTTACACTAGAGAGAATTCAAGGATTTCCTGGAGCATCTGAACATAAAGCATCAGAAGAGTACACCTTTATGGCTACAGGCCAACGGACTCGTTGAGTGTTTTATGAGTATGCTAAAGAAAGCAGTACAGCGTGCCACTCTTGAGAGGCTCAGTTTAAAAACTGTTTTGAATTCTACCCTAAATCCTATCGTTCAACACCTCACTCGACCACAGGCAAAAGTCCTGTGACTTTGATATTCAGGAGAGAAATGACAACCAAACTCTTACAAAGGACTTGGCTAACAAGCAGTAAATGAAAGCCTATACAGACAAGAGGTGACATGCAAAGAACATCGAGTTTAAGAGAGGAGATCTAGTGATTGTCCGACAAATGCGAATAAGAAAATCTGATGCTCCATATGATGCTGAACCTTTCCACATAGTGTCCACCAAGGGGCACACGGTGACTGCCCAGCATCCTGGAAAGTCTGTTACCAGAGTCTCTTCTCACTTTCAGCATTTGACTAATCGGTTTTCTGATCGTGATGGTAAAGGAAAGACTGAACCTGAAAACTCAGTGACTGCTGTTACCTCCTCACCGTCTTCAAAAATCTCTGACACTGAAGATGACATCTCCTAACTTCCAGTGACCAGATCAGTTCGAATAATGAAAGCGCCAAGAACGGTGATTGAAAAGATGCAATTGTACATATATAGATACATGTTTTCATAGTGGAAGAGAGACCTAGTGCATTTGCTGAGCTAGAACTAAAATAAAGGGATTCTGTTGTGATGAGCTTCAGTACCATTTGTTTGGTGGTCAGTTGAGTAGCCGCCGTGACTGTTTGAGCTCCTTGCACCTCGTTTGTCTCCTTGCCTGCCTCTACGGAACCACAGAATCCAGAACCCCTAGCGAGCGGACGCGCTACAAAAGACAAGGCGCGCCCTGTGGCGCTTGGTAGCCCTCGTGACTGTTTGGGCTCCTTGCACCTCGTTTGTCTCCTTGCCTGCCTCTACGGGACCACAGCATCCAGAACCCCTAACGCGCGGACGCGCTACAAAGACAAGGCGCGCCCGTGGCGCTTGGTAGCCGCTGTGACTGTTTGGGCTCCTTGCACCTCGTTTGTCCCCTTGCCTACCCGCTGTTGGATAAATTAGCAGTAAGGTTGGAAAAGCGGACTAAAGACTTGCTAGTGCCCTTATTTGTAAAATTGGATGAGATTGAGACAAAAATGAATGCTTTAGTTTCTCAATCAGCTAGCTGCTCCCCCGAAAGTAATATCAGAACAGGGGTGAGGGGGGGGGGCCTGCCCAGGGGAGGGTAGTCTGAAACAAGCCCAGCAGACTAGTACCTCCCAAGAACAAGACCAGTTGCCCCGGCCCTCTAGCAATAAATGCAATACAAATCTTACCAACCAGACAGTGGGGGATGTGGTTACTATACCCCCGATGGCAACTTTGCAGGGCCAGGGAAATCTTGACAAGCATCTGCGATTTAGAATCCCTTCATCTGCAGATCCGAAAAAGGGAATGGCCCTCACCCCGACTATAATTGATCTCCCTCCTCAATCAGCGCCTTTAGTGGCTGTTTTTACAGGAGTCCCTACACTTACATCAGGTTCCAAGGAATCCGTCGTGGATTTGATCCACAAAACCGCTCATTGGTGTAAGAGTAATATGGTTGATGGTTTCAATATCATGAATGATATTATTATGGCCAGAAGAGTGGGGTGGATAGGCCATGGGACTAAGAAAAACATTGAGGGTGACTGTATTATAGTAAATTTCAAAAGCCCCAGGCATGTCTCGGCTCTTTTGGGCTGACAACTCAAGGCCGGTTCTAGGTCTACAATCAGAATAGTCCCCCTACAGTATTTCTACCCTCGTAAATGTCCTTTAGTAAACTCCGAGTGGCAGCCTCCTTTTAAACTGGTTAAACCTACTCATGAAGGGAATATGAACTTAGGGCTAACTTTGCACAATTGTTATTCACCTTTGGCCCGCCCCATGAGCCTAGATGAAAATGATTGACCACTAATGGTGGTGGATAAACTTCAGGGTGACATGCTGACACTGGATATTTCTATTAATCCACGACCATCCGTGTCTACACCTCCATCACAGTTGGATATTTATTCAACTTCAATTCCCACTTTGGTCAATCTACCAGATTATACTGTGAAAGTATTATCCTGGAATATAGCTGGCATTAGGTCCAAGCGGGGTAATACAGTGTGGGAAGAGTTTCTAGGTAACCATCATATTATTGCACTACAGGAAACATGGGAGCCTAAAAACTGTTTTTACCTGGATGGTTTTACCATCTTCTGTAAATATGCTACTCAATCGAATTTGGGCAGAGCTAGGGGGGGCCTTCTTTTAATGTTTTCTCTCAATGTTTTCATATAAAGCAAAATTGATTGATTGTTGGTAACTTAACATTTTGGCAGTGGAACTATCTGGTAAAAACCTCCCCACTCTGTTAGTTGTCAATTTTTATAATTCCTTCAATAGATCCCAGGAGACGGAACATCTTCTAGCTATAGATGATCTCTTGGAAAAGTATGGGGAAGGAAATCAAGCTCACTATGACACATTAATCTTAGTGGATTTTAATATTCACCAGTGCTATTCTAATTGCACTTTCACACTGGAGACGGGCGATGGCACGGAACAGTTTAACCATTTTGAGCACACATCCTATGGCATTTGTCTTGAAAGTTTACTCTCGGCCCACAATTTGTAATGTCTACAATACTCGGATGCTTTGCTTCAGATTCCTACTTTTGTAGGTAATGGTAGTCATAGCGCAATAGATTACATGATGGTATCTGGCCCATTAGTGCCGGCTGTTATTAATCTAAGTGCTATTTGGCATAGTCTTAGTGACCACAATCCCCTAGTACTGGGTCTCGACCTGCCTGTTGTCCGTAGGGAGGGGGTCTTGAGTCAGGTGTCAAATGTGAATATTAGCACCAAACAGCAGGACAGGAGATTGAAATGGGAAAGGATTGTTCCGGAGAGTTTTCTTGATAATTTATATACCACCTGTGCTACCGAATTTCAGATTTGTGCAGATCATCTTTCGCATGGCAGAGCCACCCTTGAAGCCTTTGAAAAAATTACTAAACAGGTAGCCTCTGATCTAACAACTAAATCTAGAGCAACATGCCCAAACGTAAAGAGGAACTTAAACAGGCCCTAGCACAAAAACCAAGGGATCAACTATTAATTAGGAATCGGAGGAAGGCCTATAAAATAGCAACATATAATAGGAAGAAGCAGATCAGGGAAGAGGCCTGGGATGCACTCAACCAAGCTAGTATCTTGGCTGATAGCATGAAATTTTGGTCTGTGGTTAATAGCCCCTATTTTCAGAAACCCCAAATCTTAGTCGCGATTTCGTGATTCCTCCTGAACGATGGGTTCAGCATTTTAGCAACATCTACAGTGACGCAAATCTGGAACCAGAGGAGGGAGTGTCAATCCCCGGTCCATCAAGTAACCCCCTTTATTTTAATATAGATGAAGTTCAGAAGGCTGATGGCCGATGACCGGTGGAGCTGTCCCACGCAGCTATAGAGGAGTTTGGCTCTGGTTCACCCCTCGGCCATCACCTACCCAGCCGGACGTCGGACACTGTTTTTCCTCGTCTCCCCGCTGTGCCTCCTATACCCTCCCCCTCCTCTTCCCTCCATTATTCTCCTCTACCTCCCCTATTCCTTCCCTCTCTCCCCTATTCTTCTCTCCCCTTGCCTATTTTTTCCTCATGTTTATGCTATGCTTTTGTTCTCATGTAATTCCTGTAACTAAGCTCCAGTAACTGATGTAACTTTGTAACCATGTTCTGAAACAATGTTTCTTCCTCATGTAAAGCGCTCTGATACCTCCGGGTCTAGCCAGCGCTATATAAAACTCAATAAATAAAATAAAGGCTATCATCTCTGCCTCGGCAGGCAAGGCGCCCGGCCCAGATGGGGTACCAGCC
This sequence comes from Calotriton arnoldi, assembly GCA_963921515.1. NCBI lineage: Eukaryota > Metazoa > Chordata > Amphibia > Caudata > Salamandridae > Calotriton > Calotriton arnoldi. The sequence goes on along the minus strand of CAWUFW010010741.1, from coordinate 235,589 downwards.
GATCTTTTTAAGGCCGACAATAGAGTCTGGGCCAAGATTTTAACTTGTGTTTTTAATGCAGCTTGTATTTACGGATTCCCATCTTCTTGGGCCAAAGCGGTCATCATTACTATTTTTAAAAAGGGAGACCGAGCGGATCCCGCCTGCATAGACCAATTTCCCTTCTAGATTCTGTAGCAAAAACATTAGGGAAGGTAATTTTGGATCGCCTAACTACTTATCTCGATCAAGCTAATATTATTTCAGATTTGCAATATGGCTTTAGACAGGGAAGGGGACCTTGGACCAGTGTCTTAATCTCCAGTTAGTTATCGCGAAGTACACTATCGGCAGGAAGGGAGTCTTACACCTTGCCTTCATGGACCTAACCTCAGCTTTTGACTATGTCAATAGATCCAAATTATGGCGGGTGTTACGTGAACTGGGGATAGATGCAGACTTGGTCTCCTACCTGCAAGCAGTGCATTATAATACCACAGCTGCTGTACGGTATAATACTGATGGCAGCTTGATAAAATCATGGGAAGTAAAAAGGGGGGTCCGGCAGGGATTCATCTTGGCTCCACTGCTGTTTACACTGTACATCACCAAATTAGGAGACTCCCTAACAGCCTGCTGCAAAGATGTACCAAGAGCCAGTTCTAAAATGATCCCAGCCCTTTTATACGCTGACGATGCGGTCCTACTGGTAAGAACCGCATTGGGCCTTCAACGTCTTTTAAATTGTTTTACTAATTTTATGGAGTCACTAGACCTAACCACAAATTTTAAGAAATCTCATACCATGACCAAGGGCTGGGAAGGGTGGCCAAGACTAAATTTTATTGCAAGGGGGCAGAATTAACTAAAGTGCCTACGTTTCCGTACCTAGGTGTGTTTTTTGATGAGCGAGGATCTTGGTGCCCCCAACTTTTATTTAAAAAAAACACATTAGCCCGAGGAGCAGGTGCCACTTTAAATTTTGCTAAAAGACTGGGATCAAAGCCACTACCTCCATTATTAAAAGTCTATAATGCAAAATGTGTTCCAATGGCTACATACAGGTGTGACATTTGGGGATACAAGGACGTTAAGGGGATCCAGGTGACTGAGAACAACTTTATGCGTAAACTTCTGGCGGTCCCTACTGCAACCCCTGTTTTTAATTTACATGAAGAACTGGGAACGGGTTATATATCAGACCAGATCGCGGTTGCCCCATTGTTACGTTGGCTAAGAGTATGGGCAAATCCGGCCCCTAATCTTAATCAACTTATAATTGCGGACTGTTTGTTACTGGAGGGGGTGTTATCCATCCCATGGCTGAAATATGTCATGGAACAGACTAGATGGTTAGGTCACCCTGATTTGTTCCCGAGCCCAGGTGTCCTGACCAAGACTGCAATTAAAGAAGTGAAAAAGCAGTTCTTGGATAAGCGGCAGAGTATGAGGGAGGAGACGGAACTAAGTAAACCTTCAGTGAGAAGATTTATCTTATTGTCCTTGGGCTCGCAAATGCAGCCATATTTATCTTATGTCAGCAAAGCATACCACCGCTTTGTTTTGACTAGATTTAGATTTAACTTGGTTCCTTGGTTCCTTGGCTATTCTAAACCCGGCTCACTCAGACCCTGTCCCTGTGACAATTTCTCGGATCAGGATACACTACACTTTTTGTTTTTCTGTTCCTTTTATGCTTATCCGCGTAATAAATACATTTTACCGCTCCTTAGAGAACGGTGGTTTGTTCAAGTAAGACCGGCCTTGGTCTACCTCCAGATGTTACCCTCCCCTGTGGTATCGCTGCGTGTGGCTAGTTTCTTAACAGTGGCCGTTAGACACAGGAAAAAGTTGCCGCCACCAGAACAAACTTGCCACTTACTTTAAAGTACCCCTTTGAAACTCTCTTCATCAGCCGTGGACTTTTACTTAGCACTTTTTCACTTTACACTGTTTGCACTATTCCACGATTTTTACATGAATGATGAAATGGCTAAATGAGATTCTTTTTAACCTGTTTTGTATCGGTATTTTAATCTAGTGACTCAATGTTTTTATGTATTGATGTGTCAATTCTGTATTTGTGTCCTTTTTTCTTGACTATGTTTACTTTTTAGGCTCTTGTCTGCCGAATAAAGTTTTTTGACTGACTGAGTATACTAAACAAAAGCAGTACAGCATACAACTTTTGAGAGGCTCTGTTTAAAAATGGTATTTAATTCTACCCTACGAGCCTATTGTTCAACACCTTACTCGACCACAGGCAAAAGTCCTGTGACTTTGAAGTTCGGGAGTGCAATGACAACCAAGTTACATTGGACCAACAAAAGAGAAAGAAAGAAATGAGAAAGAGAAAGAAAAGAGAACACAACTTGTACAAAGGACTTAGTTAACAAGTAGAAAACGAAAGACTATGCAGACAAGAGGTGATATGCAAAGAACATCAAGTTTAAGAGAGGATATCTAGTGATTGCCAGACAAATGCAAAGGAGGAAATCTGATGCTACATATGATGCTGAACCTTTCCACATAGTGTCCATGGTGACTGCCCAGCTGTGAGAAGTTGGCCTGGCATATGCTGTCCACTAATTATAGTGGGCACCTTGCACCAGTCCAAACAACCCCTTATTGGAGATAGGTTAAAGACAACCTTATTGAAAGCTATCCTAGTGGTAGCTATGGAGAGCAGCCTTCAGGCTAAGTCTTGAAGGAATGTAAAGCAGCTTGTTTTACCAGTCTATAATCTCTTGAGTGATCAAATGAAAGAGCACCACACCAGGTATATATTCAAAATATATGTATTTATTGCTAAACACACCCTCTAGTCTCTTTATGAGGCTAGAGTTCGAAGTACATAAGTTATAAGTTATTAATTCACAGTAATAGCACAAATACACGTTTGGGCCCTAGGGGCGTACCAAACCATATACCAATAAAGTGGTATGCGAACCACGACTGAACTAGACACTAGGCCTAGAGCCTCTAGAAGTGCTTGGACCACAAGGAACCACCCAAGGTAGTGACACAGGGGACCTACGGGAGACGCGTGCAGTGTAAATACACAACCGCGATACGCCGTTAACTTCTATGGAGAAAGTCGGGATCGGGAAAATAGAGAAAGGGACACTTAAAAGAGGACTAGGACAAAACCCTTTGAGATCTAGGACTTTGAAGAGTCTCTACCCACGGGAGCACCGGAGTACTCGTGTTACCTCACCCAGGGAAGCCGTGTGCATAGGTGCCTTTCGGGGTCGGGTTTCGTCGTCGAGTCGAATGGCGATCTGCTGCAAAGTGCTGCTGGCGGCCAAGAGAAAAGTGTCCGGGTGGATCCAAGAGTGGATCGGAGTTCTGAAGAACCTGAAAGCAGAGGGGACAGAGTCTGGGTCACTAGCCAGTGACCAGGAAGGCGATGGACAGATGCCCACCGATGTCGAGTGCTTCAGGTGCGTTGATGGTCATCTTGACTCTTCAGCCACGAGGTCCAGGAGGCGTTGTCGGCGACCAGGAGCAGGATTCGGGCTGGTACACGATGTCTGTCGAGTGCTGAGGCATCGGCGACTGGATTGGACCCAACAAGCCTTGGCAACGGCAAGTCTCGGTGAAGATGTAGATCGTCGATGGTGCAGACCAGCAAGGTCTGTGGAACTCACCCAGCAAGGGTAAGTGAGGGCAGGCCTGGAGCAACCAGGATGCCAAGTAAGAAAAGGATTGGCCTTCGTTAAAGGCTACTAGCCAACAGGCTAGCGACCGCAAAGGAGCCTCGTGACGCCGCACGTGGAGCTGGCTTACAGGACACTCGTGGAGTGGGGGCCAGTGATCTTCGGTGCAGGTGGTGCTGGAGGCTAGGGCTACTCGGAGCCCAAAGCACGACTTCTTGGGAGACCCAGAAGAGGATGCACTTGCAAATGTGCTCGGTGTCCAGGGGTCACGGTCTCAAGTCACCCACGATAGCCACGGGCCTCAGCTTTGCTGGGGACTCAGGGTAGCCTCGGGGAAGTCTGAGAATCCACCTCTGGTGATGCGATGACTTCGGCGTCCGACAGGAGCTTCAGAAATGCGAACCGGACAGATGCTTCTTTGGTGCCTGCCAAGCAGGGAGTCACTCCTTGACCCCAAGGGAGATTCTTCAGTCCTCTAATCTTGTCGTAGAGCGTCGAAGGTCCAGGATTCAGTTTCAGAGTTTCGTCCAGGTATAATCTAAAGTCCTAAGGACTGGGTTCCTACCTTTATTCTAAAAATAGGGGTTGGACTACTCTGTGTCCCCACCTATGGGTGGGTCAGGGCAGAGGGTGGCTACACCCTTTCCCTTTGTCCAGTTCACGCCAAAGCAGGGGCTGCAAGCCCCTGATCCGGTTTGAACTGGGGTATGCACAGGGACACCAAATGTGCCCCCAGTGCAGGACTTCAAAGCACTCTAAGAGTGCACCCACCCAGCCCCAATACACATTATCCTGTCTGGGAGGTGGTCACACCTCCCTGCAACAGGAAACCTATTGTCCAGGCCTCCCCTGCCGGAGTTTCGTCCAGCAGCAGGAGGCCAGACTTGTGTCTGTGGCAGCAGCATCCATTTTGTGATGCCAGGGCTTCAGAAAGAAGTTACCGGGTAAGCCAGAGTTAACATGTCTTTCCCTCTAGAAGGGTGGAATGCTACCCCCACCGCCAGGATTGGCGGGGGGGGTAGTATTCCAAGATGTTTGACACCAAACACGACATGTTTAGGTGCAGCCATTCCAAAGTTAACATTTTACCGCGAGGATATAATGCGCTTAAGAGGATATGGTCAGGCTGCACTACAAACAGCATCAGAGATGGTCTCCGAACGCTGCAGAGGGGCCCTGCTCATGCAGGGGCACCCTCTCACATAGGAACCATGCACTCTGCCTTTAGGATTGATAAGGCCTGCCTTAGGAGTGACTTATAGGTTTATATGTGTGTATGTATTTAGTGATATAGGTAACCTATATCACAGTAAGGAGTGCATGCACCACCGTACCCAGGCTGCAGTAGCAGACCTGTGGTGTCAGTTTGGATGGCCTTCCAGGGGTGGCACAATACGTGCTGCAGCCCCTGGTAGGCCTCTGAGGTACCTATGCCCTTGGTACATAGTATACCATATACTAGGGACTTATAAGGGCACTCCAGATTCCAATCAGAGATGTGCCTAAGGCACATGGAAACCATTTTACAGAGAAAGCAGATAGACTGGGGCCCTGAATAGCAGGATCCCAGTCCAACTAAGTCATAAACCAGCAAAACACCATAAAAAAGTGGGGGCAACCATATAGTCAGATTCCACCTTCCTACATAACCCCCAAACGAAAGGAGATAAGGCTAACCTTGGCCAGTTGAGCCTTCATTGACTAAGTGGTCATATAAGGAAGCACCTGCACTAGCACGGTTGCCCCCTGTCTTATGGTCCACTAAGCAATCCCTCACCCTAAGGGTATGAGAGGGTCTCCACCATGGGGAATCACTACCTGTGGTGTGCTTAGGTAAAGTACAAGGCTGGTGAGGTGTCTGAGTAGAGAAGTGAGGCCCTAGGAATGTTGGCCTCAGCTTCCTCAGATCACTGGTCACCATGTATGCCTGTCTTTCCATGACTGAGTTGCACTTTGCTCTAAGGGTCAACCTTTGGCTGCCTACAGCTGGGGGTTGGGTCCCTTTGGATGGACTACTGGAGGGACATGGCAGGTTTGGAACCTTCTGGTCCCAGGTTTGCCCTTGCCTACCAGAGTCCTTCTGGGGAGGTCCCTACATAAAGGTATGGGGGATCCCTCAGTGTGTAGAGGAATTTTCACCTGGCTAGGGCTACTAGACTGGGTGCCCCTAATCTGCTGATGGGGGCTTCCTCTGGGCAGGGGGCCCTGGGGGTCCACTGACCTCCCTGACCTCTGCAGCCCTGGGCTGACTGAGGCAGGGTAGAGAGGGGCAGGTTACCTGCTCCAGACTGGGTGCCACCTTGGAAGGGTCCTCTGCCATCAGGGGGTGGCCAGGCCAGGCCTGACTACCTCTGTGGCAGTTCCTTCACTAGGGGTAGGGTCAGCTCCCTGAGGAGGCTGACCCTTACCTACTGTCTGGGGGAAGAAGACTTTTCTTCAACCCTTGTGCTCTCTTTTGGGGAGAGTGGGCCATTCTTTCAGGCTCCATCTCTCCAAATTCTTGGGCTGGGGCTGTGGCCATCACAGCCCCGCTAACCTTTACAGGGACGCTCAACATCCTAAGATGGGTTTGGTGTTCAACTTCAGCCCAGGCTGAAATTTCCAAATCATTGCCCATCAGGCAATCTACAGGTAAGGTGGGGGACACTGCCACTCTCTTTGGGCCTGTGACCCCTCCCAGCTGAGATTGACTATGGCCATGGGGTGATCTGTTCTGACACCATCAATGTTGGTCACCTGGTACTTAAACTCAGGTAAAAACTGGTGAGGGGGACTAGTTTCCCTGCCACCATGGTGACACTAGCCCCTGTGTCCCTAAATGCCACAGCTTTCTGACCATTAATTATTGGCTCCAATCTGTACCTGCCCAATGCTATGGGACCCATGGTAAAGGTGGCAAATCCTATACCACCATCAGAGTCAGAGGAGTCTGTTGAGGGGTCCCTGTCTAGACTAGGGCCCACCTCTGTTCCTCTTGCAAAAGCACCTAACTTTTTGGGTGCACTACTCCCAACTGGAGGATTGCTACTGGTAGTACCAGGAGGGGTGGTAGTAGTTGTGGGAGGAACATTTTCTTTATTGCCAATCCTGGGGCAACTGGGATCAGTTTTCCAGTGCCCAGGCTTTTTACAGACATGGCAATATGGTTTCTTTTCAGGAGAGGAAGGAGTTTGGGACCCACCCCCAGAAGAGGAATTTTGGGGCCCTGTAGGGGACTTATCCTTAGATTTATCTCCACCTTTCTCTTGGGACTTAGTAGAATCTTTCTTCTGGTCACCACCCTGATTTCTAGTTTTTACTCTGGTTCTGACCCATTTGTCTGCCTTCTTTCCCAATTCTTGGGGAGAGGTCAGATCAGAGTCCACCAGATACTGGTGCAAAAGCTGGTTTTGACAATTATTAAGGATCTGCTCCCTCATAATCAAATTGTACAATCCTAAAAAGTCATGCACTTTGTTGCCATGTATCCAACCTTCCAGAGGCTTTGTAGCACAATCTACAAAATCAACCCAGTCTTGAGTCTGAGCTTTTGGGTGTCTCTGAACTTCAACCTATACTGTTCAGTGGTTAGGCCAAACCCATCTATCAGAGCACTCTTCAAGACTGTGTAATTGTCAGCATCCTCTTCTCTTACAGTGAGGAGCTTGTCTCTACCTTTGTCTGCAAAGGAGAGCCACAAGATTGCTGCCCACTGCCTCTGGGGGACCTTCTGAACTTTACAGGCCCTCTCCAGTGCAGTTATCCATTTGTGGATGTCATCCCCACTCTGGTAGGGAGGGACAATCTTGTTTAGGTTTCTATGGTCATAAGACCTTTCCCTATCTCTAGGGATATTGCTGCCACCATGGGACTCTAGTCCCAACTTTCTTCTCTCTCTAAGGAGATCTAGGGATTCCCTATCTAAAGCCAATTGCTTTTTCTGATCTCCAGCTGAGTTTCCTCATACTGGACCAGTCTGGTTCTCCTCTCATGAGAGGATTCCCTCCTGTGAGATGAGACAGAGCTCCCTATAGAGGTGCCAGAGTGGTTAGACTCCTGAGAAGGAGATCTAGACTTCCTGGGCACACTCTTAATCCTTCCTGGGGGGACAAAGAGGGCATCATCTTGCTCATCCTCATCATCATCCACAGGAGGGATTGGGTTTTCCAGGTCAGGGTCATTGTCACCCTCCTGGCCAGTTTCAGAGGGGGCTGGGGGTATTGGTACCCCTGGCGTCCTCCTCTTCTCCTGCCCCACCCTCAGCTCCTACCCCTTCAGTCCCTACAGGTCTTACTAAGGTCATAAGCCACCAACAACTCCTTGAGGTGTTGGGTGGTGGAAGCTTTGGCCTGTCCTTATTTTCTCAAGTTACATAAAGCTCTCAATTCCAAGAATGGGAGTGTATCATACTTGGAGGGTGGAAGCTCAATGGCTTCCTGCAAGGATTCTTTGGATCCTGCCCTTAAAGACATTACTAGTGTGGTGTGGTGTATGCACTACCTACTCTAGTGTGGCCTACTAAACTCTCTTGAGTTGTAGAAAGGGTTGTGCTATCCCTTAACACACAACTCTAAGTTCAGTAGAACTTACTGTATTCTAAGCTTAAATTATATGTACCTTAGGTACCTTTAGTGGTTTTCAGTTGATCAATTCAATTGAGATTATCTGGTAAAACAATAGCAAGCTGGAATCCCACACGCTGCACACCAATGTGAGAAGTTGGCCTGGCATATGCTGTCCACTAATTATAGTGGGCACCTTGCACCAGTCCAAACAACCCCTTATTGGAGATAGGTTAAAGACAACCTTATTGAAAGCTATCCTAGTGGTAGCTATGGAGAGCAGCCTTCAGGCTAAGTCTTGAAGGAATGTAAAGCAGCTTGTTTTACCAGTCTATAATCTCTTGAGTGATCAAATGAAAGAGCACCACACCAGGTATATATTCAAAATATATGTATTTATTGCTAAACACACCCCTCTAGTCTCTTTATGAGGCTAGAGTTCGAAATACATAAGTTATAAGTTATTAATTCACAGTAATAGCACAAATACACGTTTGGGCCCTAGGGGCGTACCAAACCATATACCAATAAAGTGGTATGCGAACCACGACTGAACTAGACACTAGGCCTAGAGCCTCTAGAAGTGCTTGGACCACAAGGAACCACCCAAGGTAGTGACACAGGGGACCTACGGGAGACGCGTGCAGTGTAAATACACAACCGCGATACGCCGTTAACTTCTATGGAGAAAGTCGGGATCGGGAAAATAGAGAAAAGGGACACTTAAAGAGGACTAGGACAAAACCCTTTGAGATCTAGGACTTTGAAGAGTCTCTACCCACGGGAGCACCGGAGTACTCGTGTTACCTCACCCAGGAAGCCGGGTGCATAGGTGCCTTTCGAGGTCGGGTTTCGTCGTCGAGTCGAATGGCGATCTGCTGCAAAGTGCTGCTGGCGGCCAAGAGAAAAGTGTCCGGGTGGATCCAAGAGTGGATCGGAGTTCTGAAGAACCTGAAAGCAGAGGGGACAGAGTCTGGGTCACTAGCCAGTGACCAGGAAGGCGATGGACAGATGCCCACCGATGTCGAGTGCTTCAGGTGCGTTGATGGTCATCTTGACTCTTCAGCCACGAGGTCCAGGAGGTGTTGTCGGCAACCAGGAGCAGGATTCGGACTGGTACACGATGTCTGTCGAGTGCTGAGGCGTCGGCGACCGGATTGGAGCCAACAAGCCTTGGCAACGGCAAGTCTCAGTGAAGATGTAGATCGTTGATGGTGCAGACCAGCAAGGTCTGTGGAACTCACCCAGCGAGGGTAAGTGAGGGCAGGCCTGGAGCAACCAGGATGCCAAGTAAGAAAAGGATTGGCCTTCGTTAAGGGCTACTAGCCAACGGGCTAGCGACCGCAAAGGAGCCTCGTGACGCCGCACGTGGAGCTGGCTTACAGGACACTTGTGGAGTGGGGGCCAGTGATCTTCGGTGCAGGTGGTGCTGGAGGCTAGGGCTACTCGGAGCCCAAAGCACGACTTCTTGGGAGACCCAGAAGAGGATGCACTTGCAAATGTGCTCGGTGTCCAGGGGTCACGGTCTCAAGTCACCCACGATAGCCACGGGCCTCAGCTTTGCTGGGGACTCAGGGTAGCCTCGGGGAAGTCTGAGAATCCACCTCTGGTGATGCGATGACTTCGGCATCCGACGGGAGCTTCAGAAATGCAAACTGGACAGATGCTTCTTTGGTGCCTGCCAAGCAGGGAGTCACTCCTTGACCCCAAGGGAGATTCTTCAGTCCTCTAATCTTGTCGTAGAGCGTCGAAGGTCCAGGATTCAGTTTCAGAGTTTCGTCCAGGTATAATCTAAAGTCCTAAGGACTATGTTCCTACCTTTATTCTAAAAATAGGGGTTGGACTACTCTGTGGCCCCACCTATGGGTGGGTCAGGGCAGAGGGGTGGCTACACCCCTTTCCCTTTGTCCAGTTTGCGCCAAAGCAGGGGCTGCAAGCCCTGATCCGGTTTGAACTGGGGTATGCACAGGGACACCAAATGTGCCCCCAGTGCAGGACTTCAAAGCACTCTAAGAGTGCACCCACCCAGCCCCAATACACATTATCCTGTCTGGGGAGGTGGTCACACCTCCCTGCAACAGGAAACCTATTGTCCAGGCCTCCCCTGCCGGAGTTTCGTCCAGCAGCAGGAGGCCAGACTTGTGTCTGTGGCAGCAGCATCCATTTTGTGATGCCAGGGCTTCAGAAAGAAGTTACCGGGTAAGCCAGAGTTAACATGTCTTTCCCTCTAGAAGGGTGGAATGCTACCCCCGCCGCCAGGATTGGCGGGGGGTAGTATTCCAAGATGTTTGACACCAAACACAACATGTTTAGGTGCAGCCATTCCAAAGTTAGCATTTTACCGCGAGGATATAATGCGCTTAAGAGTATATGGTCAGGCTGCACTACAAACAGCATCAGAGATGGTCTCCGAACGCTGCAGAGGGGCCCTGCTCATGCAGGGGCACCCTCTCACATAGGAACCATGCACTCTGCCTTTAGGATTGATAAGGCCTGCCTTAGGAGTGACTTATAGGTTTATATGTGTGTATGTATTTAGTGATATAGGTAACCTATATCACAGTAAAGGGTGCATGCACCACCTTACCCAGGCTGCAGTAGCAGACCTGTGGTGTCAGTTTGGATGGCCTTCCAGGGGTGGCACAATACGTGCTGCAGCCCCTGGTAGGCCTCTGAGGTACCTATGCCCTTGGTACATAGTATACCATATACTAGGGACTTATAAGGGCACTCCAGATTCCAATCAGAGATGTGCCTAAGGCACATGGAAACCATTTTACAGAGAAAGCAGATAGACTGGGGCCCTGAATAGCAGGATCCCAGTCCAACTAAGTCATAAACCAGCAAAACACCATAAAAAGTGGGGGCAACCATATAGTCAGATTCCACCTTCCTACACCAGCATCCTGAAAAGTCAGTTCCTAGAGACTCCTCTCACTTTCAGCATTTGATTCATCAGTCTTCTGATCGAGATGGTGAAGGAAAAACTGAACCTGAAAACGTAGTGACTGCTGTTACCTATTCACTGTCTTCGAAAATCGCTGACACTGAAGATGACAACTCCCACCTTCCAGTAACGGGATTTGGTTGAATAATTAAAGCCAAACAAGAAGAGAGGTGCCCACCTATCCCAATGGGGCAGGGCACCAACCCGACGGTAAGTCAAAAAAGTTTTCCCCCCTTGGGTAACTTCACAGACCAATGTTCAATCATTCATTCCAAGGACCAACCAATATCACCAAAAATAAAACCTAAAATATGTATATAAACAGCTATTTATTTCTATAAAACATTTGTTTTACATTGGTTAAAAACAAAATACAAGGGATTTTATAGTAATCCAAGCACATTTAACATCTAGAAAAGTCACAGAGATCATTTCATAAATAAATAAAAAGACAATAAAAAAACAATAAAAACATCAAAAACATTCATTAACACAGCAGTAATACATAACGGGAGAGTATATTAGACAATTAATTTTGTCATTGGGGAGACACCAATCACAGATAAATCATTAATTGAGCTAAAGCCTTCTTAAAATGAGGTTCCTTTGTCCTTATTCTTTAGTTCAATCAAATGTTTAGGTGATCTAGTGTACAAATTTTCATAGCATTGATGCGTTTCGGTGGATTAATTAGTTTCTCGACCACCTTCCTCAGAAAAGAACGATATCTCCCACCAGCGTTATTTATATATATATATATATATATATATATATATATATATATATATATATATATATATATACTGTTTTGTAAAAATAAAACACATTTATTTAACAGAGGGGGAGATGTATTGTATTCCGAGTTTTATAACGATCCCTTTTGGCTCCTAACAGACTCCGCAGAGCTGTGACTTAGGTGCCAAAGTGGAATGCAATGAAAGCTTGTGTTAGAATGTGGAGTTCGCAGTTACACGCAGACGAATAAAGACATGTAATATTAAGCTCTGTGTGTGGCATAGTCATTGGTGGGTACTCAAGCTGGGGAGGATGCTACACTACTGACATTGAAAAAATTGAAAAGATGTTCCTGTATATCCAATAATTATTACTTTCATTTATTATGTCTATTTTTTCATTCATTTATTTGTTTGATTTATTGTGGCAACTTAATTTATATTTTTAAACCTCTTTGACTATATTTTTTTCATATCATAGCAGCAACAAATATGTCACAACCACCCATGTTTTTGAATGAAGTCTGGGAATGAACACTGCTGTGGAAAGAATGGGTTAAATTATTCAAATTTTACTAGGAATGAGAAATTTACACCATTCAGGGAACAACACATGTTCTTACATAATTTGAAAGTGTACAAATTCTCCCTAAGGTGTAGTTTGAGAATAATAAGGTGTAATTCAACTGGTGTGTTAGAAAAGTCTCTTAAGATGTTTTGCGAAAGTACAGGGTAAGGGGACAATTTTTTTTGTTACAGAGCTGTATGAAAGGGAATTTCAAACACTTGTTATTGATCTACTGACACATTGTACCAAAATCCCCACACACAGGGAAGGCATTAGCTACTTCTGAAGGAGTAGAATCAACTGCAGACTGTGTGTAAGAAAACAAGTGGGTCGGTGAGGACTAGCAAATGAGGGGAATACAATGGAAGAACATTTCAGGGTATGAGAAGGTGAATTGAGCAAAAGTTAAATACAAAGACAGATCACATTGAAATGGAATTGTTTTAGCAACCTAGGAGCTGTCTAGGATGTTTTGCACTAAAGTCATTATGTAGAACATGTGGAAGGGGGCGTGGCCAAGATGACGGCCATGCTAGAAGAACTTTTCTGAGCTCCAGCCAAGGCTCCTGGAAATCTGGCATGATCCTGTATTAATCACCCCATCGACCCTGACTGCTGAGTTGCGGACCCTCTCAAATGGGCCTTGAGGGGTAATTTCACTTGAGGGTGGAGTGCACTGACCAAGAGAAGTTTGCGACGATCCGGTATACCACAACTGCCTCAGAGAGTGCCATTGGCTAGGCTCATGAGTCCCCATCATTGAAGGAGCCGTGCTGCAGGGCATTGCGGCTGGGGAGTGGAGACCTCCAAACCCCCCTACCATGGCACTGGCGGTGGGCATCTGAGGCGGACCGGTGAAGGAGATGTCTGGGAGCTGCAATGAGGACTGCAGGCTGCACTATGATAACTTCTGCAACAGGCACAGGGCTCTCCTGCAGAGAAGAGATAAGGGAGATGGTGCGCCGCTGAAGACTGATAGGGGACATCCCCAGAGCTGCATGGGGGCGGTGGTGGATTCTCCCTGCTGGAGTATGTTGATTGAACACCCTCAGGAGAGGTCTCCCTCCTGAAATCTGACTGAATACTGTATCTGGTGCTGGTTGGCCACTGGGACCCTGGGCTGCAGCAAAGGAGTGCCCAGGTGGAGGTCTTACCCTGAAGGGGGTCTCTTGGGATCTTCCCTACAGAACATGCTTGGGGGAACAGGGAGGGCCTGGAGCCCTGAGTTGCACCCTTCAACCTTGGGTGTGGCTGCCATTGCCACACAGCGATCTGGGTCCCAAGGTGAAGTGAATGCGACTGAAGAGCTCAATTCTATGCATGGGCTGACGCAGTTTGTGAAGCCCTGGTCGCTGTGCACCGCGAGGGAGGACTCCAATTGCATACCACATGAGAGATGGTGAAATCAAGGGGCTCAGGTTGACACCTCTCCCTGCTAAAGGTATAGTTAACTTACTGGGGCCGTCAACACAGGGGGTATGCTCTGTGATCCAGTCAGAAACCACTCTGGTGAAGCATTTTGGAAAATTCTATAGAATTCTGCAAGCAATTCAAGAAACCAAGGCTTCTTTGGAGTTAAAGACAGACACAGTGTCGTTGGAGGTCTCCTTGCTTCGGGAGGATCACAAGCAGCTGACCAAGCAAGTGGATGATATGGAATCAGCCTTAACAGCGATATGGCCTACACTCCGGGAGGTGCATTTCCAGATACAAACAATGAAAGCAGGCATTGAGCGCCTACAATTGAGAGCAGAAGACGCTGATGGGTGATCAAGATGCGATAACGTCCACTTTCTATGAATCCCGGCGCAAGCGGAGGGGCCAGTAATAGAACTGTTCCTGAAGCAATGGTTGATGACCACAGTGTTTGCTGAGAAGGTCACAAAATTCTTCTCCATCTAGAGGGTGCATCGCATTCCTGGGATGCCCCCAAAGCCGGCATCGGCCCTGTCCCCAGTGATTGTGTGCCTCCAAATCTACAGTGACCTTATACTGCAGTTTGTCAGGGCAAAGGGCCTATGGCAACATAAAGGTTCTAATATTACAGTGTACCCAGACTACATGGTGGAGGTTCAGCAGTGGTGTATCTCCTACAAAGCGATTAAACAGCAACTCACCTTAGGAGCCTCAAGTATGCCCTCCTGTTCCCTGCCAAGCTGAGAGTAGTGGATGGAGAGGTGATGCTCTTCTTTCATTTCCCAGAGAAGGCCTCGTCCTGGCTACCTGATAACTGCGGACCACTTCTGCTGGGCAGTGCCCATCCTTGTGAGGGCTGGGATACTCAGAAACCTGGCAGGAGACACAGCTGGAAATGTAACAGCAGACCAATGTCAGAACAAACAGACAAGAAAAGAGTGCAAGGGGTTGCAAACGTCCTTCTGAAAGGCAAGAATCCCTTCACAGTCCTGCCATCGGATCATGGCCCGACACTAACTCTGGCACTACAGAGTCTGGTGCCTTGAGGGACGGAGAGCTCTGTGGACTGGTTCTCACCCTTCACCAGGAGAACGACATAGCATGAGGCAGACTGGACATTCTACAACATGGTCTCTCTGGAATGATGATGGCTATTAAAATGTCCTAGGCAATGTTGTGTGGGTGGAATGTGAGGGGATGGGGGATTACCTGGAGGACCAGAGGCTAGCTTCTTCAGAGTATATTGATAGCCACACCATCCTACTTTTACCGTATTGGACACAAATTGTTTTGTTTTCTACATGTTTATTCACATGGCTAAGGATTTTGAGGATTTAAATGGCAGGACAACTTGTATAGACCCAGCCTAGGGCGGTGGTAATGGTGCTGTTTACATTATTGCTGTGCTGGAAAATTCATAGAAAGGTGCACAAGAGGGTACACACTGGATCCCAACACCGGCGCATGACACAGATCCATGACAGCTGCCCTAAGGGCAGATTGGGGTTGAGCGGAGTGAAGCGTGTAAGGACTATAGACAGGGCAGATGAGAGATAACATACCTTCAATGACCCAAGCATACAACTTCCTAACATGGAACATACGGAAAATGGTGACGCCTAGGAAATGGCATGCAGTATATGCTTGCCTTAGCTGCCACCATATTCAAATAGCCTGCCTGCAGTAAACACATTTGGTAGCCATGGAATTACAAAAAGTGCAGAAGAGGTGGAGGGGACAGTATATGGCACAGCTTTCTTTGCCTTTGTTAGGAGGGTGCTGGTTTGGATTTCCCCTGGGGTACTGTATGTAGTAGAGTCACATAAATGTGATCCTTATGGTAGATAGGTAGTACTGGAAGGGCATCTAGATGGAAACCCCCTCTCGGTGATAGCACTCTATGCACCCAACACACAACACTCAGATTTCCTGAATCACTTGACACTGGCCATCCAGCAGAATCCATTGGCGCCATATCTATGGGGAGGCGATTTTATCTGTGTCCCAGACGATGACCTGGATAGGTCCACCCAACCAATGGTTGGAGTCTGGTGCTGCTGGCTAACACAACACTTCAGTCACTGGATGGGGCACTGGGGGAGAAATGGCAGTTGTTACATCAGATTGGGATAAAGTATTTCTTTTACTCTCCAGGGCATGGTATTCATATATGACTGAATTTACTACTCAGTAGTTTTGAGACCTGTTCACATCCCATAAGAGCGAAATACCTGGCCTGCACCATATCAGATCATTGTCCCTTGGTGTTGTCCCTATATTGGGGCAGGGCATGGGTCAGGATATTGATCTGGTGGCTCAGAGCAGGGCCACTAAAAAATGCACCCTGTTGTGTCACTACAGAATCCAATATCACCCATACGACAAAAGTCACAGAATGGGAGGCTCTTAAAGTGGTCATGTGGGGCCACAGCATTAGTACAATGCGGGGCATTAACCAGACAGTACAGAGGGAACTCACTGACACCAAACAGGGCCTGCACAATTTGGAAATTTTAACTCCACTTCATCCTGAAAATATGAAGCAGCTTTGTGACCTTAGAAGGACGTACTGGTAACTGAATGACAGGCTAACGAAATTGGATTATAGGGAATACTTGGCCCATCAGCACGGAGAAGCATGGAGAAGGTGAACATGCTTGTGTAGTTGCTACGGGAGGAAACATCACACCATCCATTGGGGGCCATACATGATCCAGACGGCACGATACTCAATGCTCAAATTGAGATAAATACAGCGTTTGTCACTTATTATTGCACACTGGTAGGCCTAGCATCTTTGGCGTGTTTTTCTCCTGTCTTTTTTGCTTCTGACCTCCTGTTTTTGAGTGTGTGCTGCATTTCATTTTTGCTGGTTTTAGAATGCTAGGCACATTGCCACTCATATCAGTGCTAAAGCGCAAGTGCTCCCTATGTAAATTGTGATTGTGATTGGTTATCCATGATTGTCATGTTTGATTTAATGGTAAGACCCTAGTAATGTGCAATGTGTGTGCCAAGGGCCTGTAATTCAAATGCAACTAGTGGCCCTGTATCACTGATTGTGCCACCCACATGAGTAGCCCTGCAAACATATCTCAGGGCTGCCACTGCAGTGTCTGTGGGTGCAGTTCTAAAACTGCCCTGTCAACCTGGCAAGCACACTCACTTGCCAGGCCCAAACCTTACCTATTAATACATGTAAGGCACCCCTAAGGTCGGCCCAAGGTAGCCCCATGGGCAGGGTGCAGTGTATGTGAAAGGTTGGGCACGTACTGGTGTGTTTTACATGTCCTGATAGTGAAATACTGATAATTCAGTTTTTCACTATTGCAAGAACTATCTCACTCATAGGTTATCATTGGAGCTTCCTTGTAACTGCTTACAACTCACAATTTAAAAATACATTTTCTCGTGAAGTTGGTTTTTAAATTGCGTGTTTGAAAATGCCACATTTTCAAACACGCAATGTGGGCATTTTCTTGCTTTACCTTTCTGTGCCTCTGCCTGCCTGTGGAATCCACGTCTGAGGGAGGGTGACAATTGGGATGTTTGTGCAGTCACTCTAGACAGTCATACAAAGGAAGCTGAGATGTGCCCTGCATATCCTGATGGCTGATGGGTCTTCTTGAGCTAAAGTGGTGGGAGGAGTTGTCACTGATACCTGAAGAGGGCTGTGCCTGTCCTCACACAAAGCTGTCTCCACACCCCCTGTAGAGTGTCTGGAGCTAGGTCAGGGAAAGGTTGGGTCTTGTGCACTGCAAAGTCTTTTCCTTTGAAGTTTGCCTACTTCAAAGGCAGAAACTGGTATAAGTACTGGAGCTGTAACACCATACCTTCAGAACACGTCTGGACTAAGAGGACATTCTGCCTAAAAGAAGAGCTGAAGAAGCTGTCAGGAGAGACTGACAGTTTGCTGTGTGCTTTGCTGTGTTGACTTGCTGCTTCTGTCTTGGGTAGTGAAAGGACTGAACTTTGCTTTCTACATCCTGCTTGCCAATGTTCTCGAAGGGCTCGTGTCTGCTTGCCTCCTGTAGAGAAGTTTCAGGGCCATCAAAGACTTCATCTGCAGCCACTGAACTCCTCTGCTGTGAGTTCTGATCTGCCAAGTGGTGCCAATTCCAGTTCTGAGCCCTTGGAGGTGCCTTGGCTGCTACAGAACCAAGAAAATCCATGCATCAACTCTCAGTGCCTGTTTTCCCTTATGCAGCACCAACATGTGGCTGAAAAACCAATGCATCGCCGCAGCCGGAGTCCTGAGCACCGTGTCACCAACATCCGTGGTGCACGCTCCAAGTCCTATGTGGGCCCTACTGCGCAGCTGAAGAAATCGATGCATCGCTGCGTGTCTGGATCGATGCATCACCTCCCCTCACAGTAAGAAAGTGACACATCACTTACCCTGCCAATAAGAATTTGACGCATCACCTCCCCTGGGAATAAGGAATCAGCAAATCTCTTTGCTTTTACGGCACTTCACCTCCCCTGTGCCTGTTTTCGTCTTTGGTTTTGATGCATCCCAGGTACTTTGTGATAAATATTGGTTATTTTTCTGAACTGGTGTGGTGTCCGTTTTGTAGTGTTTTCACTGTGTTACTGTGTGTATGGTAAAAGACAGGGGAATGCTACCTGAGTCTCTAAGAAAATCCATGATTGTAGTGTTACCTAAATCTGGTCATGACCCACTGGATATCCGATCCTATCGACCTCTCTCACTTCTAAACTTAGATTATAAAATATTAGAGAAGCTCATAACGAACAAGTTGATGTTGATAAGAGGCGACCTAGTGCACGCTGACCAAAATGGATTCATACTCGGTCACAGTACCTTTCTTAATATTTACAGACTGTTGGATCTGATGGGATCCCATGCCGGAGCCTCAGAGTAATGCTTGGCGGTGTTGGACTTTGAGAAGGCATTTGACACCCTAGGTTGGCTGTACCTCCTGGTGGTCCTTGAACACAGAGGAATAGGCCCTGAATTCCTGAAATGGGTAATAGCGCTGTTTGTAGGCCAACGGCGACTGTACAGATGGAGAGGATGATCTCGGGCAAATGTGAGATACACAAGTGCACCAGGAAGGGGGGCCTGCTATCACTGCTTATTTTTGCATGAGCTAAGAACCACTGGTGTGCATGTTGCACACGCAGGACCATCAATGGGGCGTGAGGTTCTCAGAGAGGTGGGACACAGTCTCGTTGTATGCGGACGATGCACTCATTTACCTGCAGAACGCACGTACCTCCCTTCCACCTCTGATGGAAATGATAGACAAGTTTGGGGAGATATCTGGCCTCAAAATCAAGTGGGTCAAATCCTACTTGTTCCCTTTGCAGTGGATGCCTAAACATTGCAGAGATTTGATGTGGCCGCCCAGGCTCTCATGGCAATTTGACCTGCTCAGATATACAGGAGTGCACATTTATCATTCTCCAACTGTCTTAATTGATGGCAATCTCACTCAAGCACTTGCCTCGATCCGGCGTTCCCTCCCCTTTTGGGTGTTGTTGCCATTATCACCACTGGGCTGCATGCCAATAGCCAAAATGCTAATATTACCACAGTTGTTTTACTTTTTGAGGCCCTGCCAGTATTCCTCCCCAATCGGTTCTCTAGCAAACTTTGTGGCCTAATGTTAGACTTGATTTGGGGGACGGGTAGGAGAAGGGTTGCACTGGCTAACACACAGTGGCAGTTTCTGGAAGGGGGATTGGGAGCCCCAAATTATGAGCTATATTATGCGGTGGCACAATTACAATGGCTGATGAGCTGGTTGGAGACAGATCTGAATGCTGAGACAGAGGATGTTCAAAGTATCCTGGGGGAGTAATTCATCCTCATGTGGTTGCTGCGGAATGCTCAGACAGGGCCACATGAAACTCACTTGATGAGTAGAGCAAGCAGGTGCTGGAATAAATATATACACATCTCTAGGGCCCCCAACTATCTATATGGCCTTTGCCAATAATAGTGGACGTCCTAACGCAACATGATACCTGTTCATGGACAGAGCTGGAGTGCACTTTGGTGAAGACTTATATGAGGGGGTTCCTGCGGACCTTCCAACAAAACCAGAGACACGTACGAGATATCATCAGGCTGATGCCTTACATACAACACACTATTTCAACACATTGGGGACAGGGCCACTCCGAACTGCCCATATCCCCACAAACCATGCTATCTCAAGGTAAGGTGAGGAAAGCCATAACAACGTTATACCTGGCCCTGCACTCCCATCATTACTCATCCAAACTGTTTGTTATGGCCAAATGGGAGACAGATTTACACACCATACTGATAGACAAGCAGTGGGCAAGGGCCAACTAACATGAAGGAGGTATCAAGGTTCAGATGCATGCAATTTAATTACTTTCACCAGACCTACCTGAAGTCCAAGTGTATCCGGTGCATGTTTGCAGGGGCATCCTCAGAGTGTCCTCGCTGCCATATGCTGGACACCGAAGGGCTTATTTACATGCCCCTTGTGCCACCGGTGCGTCACTTTTTGTGAAGCACCGGCAGCACATTTTACTGCCCCAAAGTTACAAGGACAGGAAAAGCCACACAGGGTGGCTTTTCCTGTCCTTGTAAAAATGGCCCCTTTACATGCAGCACTTTGCGTGAAAGGGGCCTTAAATGGGTGTTGCTGTGGGTGTTCCCTCGCAACACCCATGGAACCTGACACATTTCCAGATTTACGAGAAATCGTGAACCGCGAAATGCTTCTGAATGTTACGCCTCCCCAGAGGCGGCGTAGGGAGGCGCAACGAGGTGAAATGTATTCATTTCTACTCGTTTTTTTCCTCTTTCTATACTGGCTGCATTCTGCGGCACACATAGAATGAGGGAATCACCTCTGGTGATTGTTTATGTACAGGAAGGTGTCCCTTCCTGCAAATAAACAATAATTAAAACAAAAATGACGTTTTACAAGTTCTATGTGTGCTAATGCAGCACACATAGAAGTTGAAAAACGCCATTTCAGATTGTTTATGAGCAGGAAGGGAACCCTTCCTGCACATAAACAATCATCCCCATGGTGCAAGGGTGCCTACACCGACGCATGGCAGCCCATTGTGCGCCAGTGCAGGGGAGAGCGCAGGAATGCGACATATAATTGTAAATATGTTGCATCCCTGTGCTTTGAAAGTGCCGCAGCGTAGCGCAGCCAAAGAGCTAGCTGTGCCGCACTGCGGCACTTTCTTGTAAATTAGGCCACGGTTTTCTACATGTGTGGGACTGTCAGATTATCCAACAAGCATGGGGAGATGTGACGAATGTACTATGAGAACTAGTTGACAGTACTGTGCCACCGACACCGGAGTTCTGCTTACTGGGTGTCAGACCTAGCACCAAGGGTAACACATGCATTCGAAGCTTCATACACCTCACACTGGTACTCTTGAAATGACATATTGCAATTTCCTGCAAGGCCAGTATGGCACCTGACACAAGGGTTTGGCTAAGGGACCTCTTGATATGGGCCATGGGCAGAGACTGATGTAATTACCTTGCTTAGGTTGCTGGTGGTGAGGATCCAGCAGTGACTGCGTGGGATGTATGTGTGACAAAACTGAAGGCCAAGAACAAATGAGGGTGCCTGGAGGACCTGGCAACAATGACATCGTGTCACAGAACTCATGTTTCTAAGACGTTGAGTGGTATGGAGGTACGAACCCTTGGTTCACTGTGTCCGATTACAGGGTGGGGTAGGATACTTTTCTGTGTGTCCTGTTCTGGATTGGTTTCTCTTCACAATACTGGCAAGCATAACACTCTGCATAAAAGACAGCACCTGGCATAAGGCTATTAACTCATCTTTGTTAATTCCTCAGCTTTTATACATGGATTACTGATGTGGAGCTACTCTCCACATGTCCTCTCTGCTTCCCTCGATGTAGTGAGAGGGAAAACTAGTGCTTTCTGTCTCCACCCAGGAAGTTCCTGGCATCTCACTTCTGTCTGGACCAGCTAGACCGCTGACCTACTTATATAACAATGTCCTTTCCTGGAGGACATGACACCGTGGTCAACTGGATGTTATGCCTTTAGATTGTGCACCTACACACATTGTTGTGCACATTGGTAGTAGTAGGTGGGATTCAGTATTCTTAAAACTCCAGAACATTTTGTTTCTGTATAATTAAGTACCAGGCTTGCATGTTTGTTTAAAAAATGGCGATAAAGAAATTTGAAAAAAAGAATGTAGAACATATGGACAGTGTGACCCTTATGAGCGAATCTACAAATAAATGAGTGGTAAAGGAGTACAGAACATTGATTGCATAGAAGGAGGAATACACACATTTGCGATCCATATAAACAACATGAATAGAGATGATTCAGTGTTAACCAAGTATGCAATTCAGTTGAATGAAAGAGTTGAGAGTGTGTTGGCAGATTTAGGGTTTAATTAACAAAGATGATATGGTTAAAGCATTTGCAAAGAAGAAATTGGAACTGAAGAAATTAACATTAAGACTGAAGGTTAAAAAGACATGAAAAGTGGAGGGTGCAAAAAGTAACCTATTTTGATAGAAGGCATGGAAAGAAAAAGATATCTTACAATGGAAGGACGACAATGAGAAAAGTTTAACACACATCTAAGGGAACTAATCTGCTACGGTGGAGCCGTAAAAGAAGTTATTGAATAAGTTAGACCCACATAGGCAAGCCTAGTTTCTAATTCTGGATAGTCATGCCCGAAGATGATATATTTGCCTTGTTTTCAAAAATGTCTACAGAGACTTCTGCTTTCCGTCAGCATGTACAACAGAATTTTTTAAGGAAGGTACGTTGCCAGTTGTGCACAAATACTACCATGTGTGTAATTTGATGAGAAAGTAGCATCTAAAGACAGAGACAGAAAGGTTAGTTAAGGAGGAGTATATAGATGAAATGGAGTCGTCCATGTGAATCAGCATGGTGGTTGGGCTTCCGAGGGTGAAGCAGGGACGCTGATGCTCCGAAAGCCTTGACAGTGAGAAACTCAGCTGATTACATCACTATGGAGTCATGGCTGTGAGCCTTAAAACCCTGGTTCTGAGAGATTGTGCTCCTCCTAATATACACAGAGGTGAAATTGGTACCTTGCTCTGAATTTGCCACCTTGGGTAGCAGACTTCAATGGCTTTTATGACCCTTTCTAACCATCAGCACTGAGTGAGTCTTTAGTAAGGGAACACTCTTACGGTCGCTACAGAGGGGGACTTCATCTCCCAGAATCCCTCATTGAGCCCAGGAGGAGGGGCTCCAACGTATCTGCACGCTTTTAAGTGCAAGGAGGCGTGCAGGCGTGGGGTGCTCTTACCGTCTCTGCAGAGGGGGACTTCATCTCCCAGTATCCATCACTTCTCCCAGGAGGAGGAGATCCAACGTATCAACATGGTTTTAAGCCCAAGTACATCCCGAAGACCAGGCCAAGACCGGGCCCCTCTGCGGACAAGGCCAGACTGGGCCACCCTTCTACCATGTGATGTTTGACATCACGCTGTGAGTGTGCAGTATCTTCACTAGTGCTCCATTGGGGTTATTGAGATTATAATAGGTGAGCGGAAAAGAACACAGACCACTGCAGGCAAGCTTAATTTGATTAGAAATGCTAATGCAATATCTAACTATCTCTCCGGTGCTATAGGACTAATTGACAGTAAACTTGGGAGTGTTGAGGAGAGGGTGGCCGCAACCCAACATGATACAACTGAAATTTTGGACAGACTATCAGATAATAGCTCAAAAGAATTGAACCAGTCCCCAGTAAACACACGTGCAAATGCAAGCAATAATCCTTATTTCACAACTACCCCACTGGAGAACTCTGCATCTTCCCTTTCCTCATTGGCTATTTCTTTCCTGGCTAAAATGAACAAGCATTGAAAATGCAATAGGTCTCGCCTTTGATTAAGTTAAAGCCATTTGCTTTGCTAATGGTATTGTATAGCAAAGCAAATGGCTTTAACTTAATGAAAGGCGAGACCTATTGCATTTTTAATGCTTGTTCCTATTGATCACGGTTACAGTGTCCAGGTCCTGAACGCAGATTCTACACGATATACGGGACACACAACTTAGTTTTCAAATATAAGTCAGGAACGTGAGACGCGAACAACGAGGTCGAAAGAGAAGCAATGAATAAAAAAGTTTGAGCATATTAACTTGGGAGGCTAAGTTGCGCGCTGATGATCTAAAGCTGTGGCATGAAGGTCCCAAATTGAGGCAAGTCCCATGCTGTTCACGTCTGAGAATTAGAGGGGATTCCACTGTCACAAAGAAGGTCTGGAGATGAGGTCTCCAAAGGAGTTAGGGGCGGCGCCATACATAAAAAAAAAAACACCGTGCCAGCCTGCCTCAAGCGCTCCTACAGAGCAGCCCTGCCTGCCGATCACATAATCTCCCCGTGCCTGAATGTGCCCTTGTGTAACGTAACCGGAGCTCATGTAAAGCGCTCCAATACCTTCAGGTAGAGTTTGCGCTATAGAAATCTGCATTGAAAAAAAACACCGTGCCAGCCTGCCTCAAGCGCTCCTCCTGAGCAGCCCTGCCTGCCAATCACATAATCTCCCCGTGCCTGAATGTGCCCTTGTGTAACGTAACCGGAGCTCATGTAAAGCGCTCCAATACCTTCAGCTAGAGTTTGCGCTATAGAAATCTGCATAAAAAAAACACCGTGCCAGCCTGCCTCAAGCGCTCCTCCCGAGCAGCCCTGCCTGCAGATCACATAATCTCCCCGTGCCTGAATGTGCCCTTGTGTAACGTAACCGGAGCTCATGTAAAGCGCTCCAATACCTTCAGGTAGAGTTCGCGCTATAGAAATCTGCATTAAAAAAAAACACTGTGCAAGCCTGCCTCAAGCGCTCCTCCCGAGCAGCCCTGCCTGCCGATCACATAATCTCCCCATGCCTGAATGTGCCCTTGTGTAACGTAACCGGAGCTCATGTAAAGCGCTCTAATACCTTTAGGTAGAGTTCGCGCTATAGAAATCTGCATTAAAAAAACACCGTGCCAGCCTGCCTCAAGCGCTCCTCCCGAGCAGCCCTGCCTGCCGATCACATAATCTCCCCGTGCCTGAATGTGCCCTTGTGTAACGTAACCGGAGCTCATGTAAAGCGCTCCAATACCTTCAGCTAGAGTTCGCGCTATAGAAATCTGCATAAAAAAAACACTGTGCCAGCCTGCCTCAAGCGCTCCTCCCGAACAGCCCTGCCTGCAGATCACATAATCTCCCCGTGCCTGAATGTGCCCTTGTGTAACGTAACCGGAGCTTATGTAAAGCGCTCCAATACCTTCAGCTAGAGTTCGCGCTATAGAAATCTGCATTAAAAAAATACTGTGCCAGCCTGCCTGAAGCGCTCCTCCCGAGCAGCCCTGCCTTCCAATCACATAATCTCCCCGTGCCTGAATGTGCCCTTGTGTAACGTAACCGGAGCTCATGTAAAGCGCTCCAATACCTTCAGCTAGAGTTCGCGCTATTTATGAGTAGATCACTTTATAAAAGACCATGCGCGCATTCTGACTGCGTTCCCATGCCACGGTGTATATAAGTGGATTCCTACTGTAGCTCAGCAGGCAAGGGTGGCACTGGAGGCTAGGTAGAGTTTACGTGTAAGGAGCCGGAAAGGATGGGCTTAACGGATTGACCGGTGGTATTCTGCTTCAGTCAGATTGTGCCTCCTGGTGTCCCGGGTGGCTTGGGACTGTCCGTGCATTTGCTGTAGGTGCCGGAGAATGCTCGTGTCGGCGTGCACACTTGGGTCGAATTCAGCTTGTGGCACGTGCATACACCCGCCATGGCGCCCAGGTGTCTGTGTTGTGGCTATAACCCCTAATGGGCTTCTCCGTGTATGTCTGTTGGAGCCTGGCGGGTGTATGAGGGCGACTGGTGATGACAGTGCTGAAATATGGTGCTTATGTGAAGCGCTCCGAAAGCTTTGGGTCGAGTTCGCGCTATATAAATGTTAAGATGTTAAGAAAAACAAAGTAAGAAAAAGCAGCTACGCAAGCCATGCACACCTTGGAAGGACGCCCAAAGATGTGGGATCCTACTAAAACAAGCCCGTTACCATATGAAGAGCATTCTCACAGCACCCAATCAGAGAGCCGGACTGGCGCGTGCAAGGCAGCGTGACGAAGCTTCTGATAAGAAACTTCGTCACGACAGCCGTAATGCAGGCGAGCCAGTCCGGATGGGCCGGACAAAAAAGCAAAAAGGAGGCACCCCAGAAACCTTATTTCCAATGGCAGCCCACCCTTTAACATAAACGGTGTCGCAAGCCAATGGGAATAAGGGGCGGGGCTTCAAGCCCTTTTCTCAAAGTCCTCATCTGCAATAAATCTCGCCGAGCGAGCTGCGCATGTGCGCAGCAATGCTAGGCGATACCTAAAAAGGGACAATCCCAGGCTACACACCCTAGCCTAGAGCAAACCAAAATGAAGCAATTTTCAGTGAAAGAACAATTTGAGAATTGTGATGAACTTAAAATGACCTCTACTACAAATATCGGTCTATTTTTTAAAAATGTGAATACCAAATTATGCTCGACAGAGACTTACTGAAATGGAGAACGTTAAGAAAAATTTGGGGTCACTTGGATGTGTGTTAATCAATATGATTGAGGTATTAATAAGGCAAAGTGTTGTTCTAATGTACAAAAGAATCAATCAATCAATCAATCATGTCACTTATAAAGCGCACTACATACCCGCGAGGGTCTCAAGGCGCTGGGGGAAGAGGGGGGTGGTGCTGCTACTGATCGAAGAGCCAGGTCTTGAGGAGTCTTCTGAAGGCCAGTAGGTCTTGGGTCTGTCGGAGGTTGGTGGGGAGGGTGTTCCAGGTCTTGGCGGCGAGGTGGGAGAAGGATCTGCCGCCGGCGGTCGTTTTCCAGATGCGGGGGACTGTGGCGAGGCGAGGCTGGTCGAGCGGAGCTGGCGGGTGGGGGTGTAGAAGCTGAGTCGTCTGTTGAGGTAGGCTGGTCCGGAGTTGTGGAGTGCTTTGTGTGCGTGGGTGAGGAGCTTGAAGGTTATCCTCTTGTTGACAGGGAGCCAGTGCAGGTCTTTCAGGTGGGGTGTGATGTGGCTGCGTCGGGGGATGTCGAGGATAAGACGTGCAGAGGCGTTCTGGATGCGTTGCAGCCGTCTCAGGAGTTTAGCCGTCGTTCCTGCGTAGAGGGCGTTTCCGTAGTCCAGCCTGCTGGTGACGAGGGCCTGGGTGACTGTTTTTCTTGTTTCGGTGGGGATCCACTTGAAGATCCTGCGGAGCATTCGGAGGATGTTGAAGCAGGATGAGAAACGGCGTTGACCTGCTTAGTCATGGAGAGGGTGGGGTCGAGGATGACCCCTAGGTTGCGTACGTGGTCGGTGGGTGGCGGGGCTGTTCCCAGTGATGTTGGCCACCAGGAGTCGTCCCAGGCTGAAGGGTTGGAACCAAGGATGAGGACCTCCGTCTTGTCCGAGTTCAGCTTCAGGCGGCTGGTCCTCATCCATTCGGCGACGGCCTTCATTCCTTCGTGGAGGTGGGCTTTGGCGGTGTGAGGGTCTTTGGTGAGGGAGAGGATCAGCTGGGTGTCGTCGGCGTAGGAGATGATGTTGAGGTTGTGCTGTCGGGCGACGTGGGCGAGGGTAACATGTAGATGTTGAACAGCGTTGGGCTGAGGGAGGAGCCTTGGGGTACGCCGCAGATGATCTTGGTGGCCTTGGATCGGAAGGGGCGAGGCGGACGCTTTGTGTTCTGCCGGAAAGGAAGGATGTGGTCCAGTCCAGGGCCTTCTCTTGGATCCCGGCGTCGTGAAGGCGTGTTCGTAGTGTGTGGTGGCAGACCGTGTCAAGGCGGCTGATAGGTCCAGGAGGATGAGGGCTGCTGTTTCTCCGTTGTCTAGCAGGGTCCTGATGTCATCGGTGGCGGCGATGAGGGCGGTTTCGGTGCTGTGGTTGCTGCGGAAGCCGGACTGGGAAGGGTCCAGGATGTTGTTCTCCTCGAGGTAGCGGGTCAGTTGTTTGTTGACGATTTTCTCGGTGACCTTCACGGGGAACGGGAGCAGAGAGATGGGTCGGAAGTTCTTGAGGTCCTTGGGGTCTGCCTTGGGTTTCTTGAGTAAGGCGGTGATCTCGGCGTGCTTCCAGCTTTCCGGGAAGGTTGCTGTCTCGAAGGAGATGTTGATTATTTTCCGGAGTTGGGGCGCGATGGCTGTACTGGCTTTGTTGAAGATGTGGTGAGGGCACGGGTCTAGCGGTGAACCGGAGTGGATGGTGTTCATGATCTCGCTGGTGTCCTCGTCGTTGATGTTGGTCCAGGAGAGCAGGCGGTTGGTGGTTGTGGGGGCAGTGGTCTCGGTGGTTGCCGGGGCGGTCGTGGTGTTGAAGCTGTCGTGGATGTCGGCGATTTTGCGGTGGAAGAAGGTGGCCAGTGAGTCGCACAGGTCTCGCGACAGCTGGATGTCGTTGGTGTTGGAGCTGGGGTTGGAGAGTTCCTTCACGATGTTGAAGAGCTCTTTGCTGTTGTGTGCGTTGTTGTCTAGGCGGTCTTTGAGTGAGGCCCTTTTGGCGGATCTGATGAGGTGATGGTGACTGCGGGTGGCGCTCTTGTGGGCGGCGTAGCTGTCCGCTGTCCGTTCGTGGAGCCAGATCTTCTCCAGTTTTCGGCATGTTCGTTTGGAGGCCTGGAGGTCTTCGGTGAACCAGGTGGCTTTCTTGCTGGTGTGGCTGTTGGGCGGATTCTTGAGCGGGGCAAGGGTGTTGGCGCAGTCGTCGATCCACTGTCTGAGGTTGCGGGCGGCGGTGTCGGGGTCGGAGGGTTCGGCGGGTGGGCTCAGGGCGAGGGTTGTGGTTAGCTGGTCTTCCGTGACTCTGCTCCAGCAGCGGCGAGGCATTTGTTCGGTGCGGTGGTGCGTGGTGGGCTTCCTGTAGGTGAAGTGGATGCAGTGGTGGTCAGTCCAGTGGGGTTCGGAGGTGTGGTTGAAGGAGACGTGTGGGCTTGCGGAAAAGATGGAGTCTAGCGTGTGGCCGGCGGCGTGGGTGGGTGTAGTCACGAGCTGTCTGAGTCCGAGGGTGGCGAGGTTGTCGATCAGGGTGGTGGAGTTGGCGTCCTTGTTGTTCTCGAGGTGGAAGTTCAGGTCCCCGAGGAGGATGTAGTCCGTGGAGGCGATGGCGTGTGTGCTGACGAAGTCAGCGATGGAATCGCTGAACTGTGGTCGGGGTCCGGGGGTCTGTAGATGAGGGTTCCTCTGAGGGTGGTGTTGGGATCGGTGTGGATCTGGAAGTGCATGTGTTCGGCGGTGCTGAGGGTGTCGTCGGTGTTGGTTGAGACTCTGAGGGTGTTCCTGTGGACGATGGCGATGCCTCCTCCGACTCCGTTGGTGCGGTCCCTGCGGGTGATCTTGTATCCGTCCGGGATGGCAATGGCGATGTCGGGGGCTGAGGCGGGATTCAGCCAGGTCTCCGTCAGGAATGCGACGTCTGGGGAGGTTGAGTCGAGAAGGTCCCAGAGTTCGATGGCGTGTTTGCGGGCGGAGCGGGTGTTGAGGAGGATGCATCTGAGGTAGTTGGGTTCTTTCCTGGGCGGTGGTTTGGCGGGGCGGGTGCTGGCGAAGCTGCAGTTCCGGCAGGTGAAGGGGCCCTTGGGTGCGCTTCGGGGTGGCCTGGTAGCAGGCGTGATCTTTCCAGGGTTGAGTGCGTGGAGGGTGCTGGCGTCGTATCGGCGTCTGTTGATGTGGCGGGCGCGGGGATGCCCGGACCAGGGGGTCTGGCGCTGGGCGCGGTCACGGCGCGGACGGGCGCAGTGGGCTTGCCTTGGCGCGCCTTCGGCGCGCGCCAGCGCAGCGGCCGCGCAGCGGCTCACCATAAATGGGGAGGTGGGAGGGAGGAGCAGGGAATCGGGCAGCGAATGGGCAGTGAGGCGGGGCCGCAGGGCGCAGCGGCGGGAAACAGGCACAGAAGGGAAAACGAGCACAATCAGGGCATCAAGGGGGCACAGAAAGGAAAAGAAACGACCACAATCAGGGGCAGCAAGGGGGCACAGAAAGGAAAAAGCGAGCACAATCAGGGGCAGCAAGGGGGCACAGAAAGGAAAAACGAGCACAATCAGGGGCAGCAAGGGGGGCACAGAAAGGAAAAAACGAGCACAATCAGGGGCAGCAAGGGGGCACAGAAAGGAAAGAAAGCGAGCACAATCAGGGGCAGCAAGGGGGCACAGAAAGGAAAAAGCGAGCACAATCAGGGGCAGCAAGGGGGCACAGAAAGGAAAAACGAGCACAATCAGGGGCAGCAAGGGGGCACATGAAAGGAAAAACGAGCACAATCAGGGGCAGCAGCAGGGCACACATGCGGAGCTGTGTGGTGGGGGAGCGACCTACCAGTCAAGGTCAGGGGTCGCTCTCTTCACCACGCAGCGGCCGCCATAAATGGGGAGGTGGGAGGGAGGAGCAGGGAATGGGGCAGCGAATGGGCAGTGAGGGGGCGGGGCCGCAGGGGCGCAGCGGTGGGAAACAGGCACAGAAGGGAAAACGAGCACAATCAGGGCATCAAGGGGGCACAGAAAGGAAAAGAAAACGAGCACAATCAGGGGCAGCAAGGGGGCACAGAAAGGAAAAGCAGAGCACAATCAGGGGCAGCAAGGGGGCACAGAAAGGAAAAGCGAGCACAATCAGGGGCAGCAAGGGGGCACAGAAAGGAAAAAACGAGCACAATCAGGGGCAGCAAGGGGGCACAGAAAGGAAAAGAAAACGAGCACAATCAGGGGCAGCAAGGGGGCACAGAAAGGAAAAAGCGAGCACAATCAGGGGCAGCAAGGGGGCACAGAAAGGAAAGCACGAGCACAATCAGGGGCAGCAAGGGGGGCACAGAAAGGAAAAAACGAGCACAATCAGGGGCAGCAAGGGGGCACAGAAAGGAAAAACGAGCACAATCAGGGGCAGCAAGGGGGCACAGAAATGAAAAAGCGAGCACAATCAGGGGCAGCAAGGGGGCACAGAAAGGAAAAACGAGCACAATCAGGGGCAGCAAGGGGGCACAGAAAGGAAAAACAAGCACAATCAGGGGCAGCAGCAGGGCACACAGACGGAGCTGTGTGGTGGGGGAGCGACCTACCAGTCAAGGTCAGGGGTCGCTCTCTTCACCACGTAGCGGCTGCCATAAATGGGGAGGTGGGAGGGAGGAGCAGGGAATGGGGCAGCAAATGGGCAGTGAGGGGCGGGGCCGCAGGGCGCAGCGGCGGGAAACAGGCACAGAAGGGAAAACGAGGCACAATCAGGGCATCAAGGGGGCACAGAAAGGAAAGAAAACGAGCACAATCAGGGGCAGCAAGGGGGCACAGAAAGGAAAAAACAGAGCACAATCAGGGGCAGCAGGGGGCACAGAAAGGAAAAACGAGCACAATCAGGGGCAGCAAGGGGGCACAGAAAGGAAAAAACGAGCACAATCAGGGGCAGCAAGGGGGCACAGAAAGGAAAAGAAAACGAGCACAATCAGGGGCAGCAAGGGGGCACAGAAAGGAAAAAACGAGCACAATCAGGGGCAGCAAGGGGGCACAGAAAGGAAAAACAGAGCACAATCAGGGGCAGCAAGGGGGGCACAGAAAGGAAAAAGCAGAGCACAATCAGGGGCAGCAAGGGGGCACAGAAAGGAAAAACGAGCACAATCAGGGGCAGCAAGGGGGGCACAGAAATGAAAAAACGAGCACAATCAGGGGCAGCAAGGGGGCACAGAAAGGAGAAACGAGCACAATCAGGGGCAGCAAGGGGGCACAGAAAGGAAAAACGAGCACAATCAGGGGCAGCAGCAGGGCACACAGACGGAGCTGTGTGGTGGGGAGCGACCTACCAGTCAAGGTCAGGGGTCGCTCTCTTCACCATGCAGCGGCCGCCATAAATGGGGAGGTGGGAGGGAGGAGCAGGGAATGGGGCAGCGAATGGGCAGTGAGGGGCGGGGCCGCAGGGCGCAGCGGCGGGAAACAGGCACAGAAGGGAAAACGAGCACAATCAGGGCATCAAGGGGCACAGAAAGGAAAGAAAACGAGCACAATCAGGGGCAGCAAGGGGGCACAGAAAGGAAAAAACGAGCACAATCAGGGGCAGCAAGGGGGCACAGAAAGGAAAAATGAGCACAATCAGGGGCAGCAAGGGGGCACAGAAAGGAAAAGCAGAGCACAATCAGGGGCAGCAAGGGGGGCACAGAAAGGAAAAAGCGAGCACAATCAGGGGCAGCAAGGGGGCACAGAAAGGAAAAACGAGCACAATCAGGGGCAGCAAGGGGGCACAGAAATGAAAAAACAGAGCACAATCAGGGGCAGCAAGGGGGCACAGAAAGGAAAAGCGAGCACAATCAGGGGCAGCAAGGGGGCACAGAAAGGAAAAACGAGCACAATCAGGGGCAGCAGCAGGGCACACAGACGGAGCTGTGTGGTGGGGGAGCGACCTACCAGTCAAGGTCAGAATGAGGTACCACTTACATCAGTGTATAACAACATCTACTGATGATCCTTTCACAATGATAGGAAGTAGATGAGGACATCATAATACTGCAGTCCACTTAAATGCACATGAGGCACCTGGAAGGGCTACTATCCTTAATAAAGAAAGGATGGATAGCAGAACACAAAAGGCAATCTAATCTGCGGCACACATTGGAAGGAAGGCCACTATATTGGTTAGATACCCTACATCACGGGAAAAACCTATGTACCCAAGATGTCTTGCATTTACCCCTTGAAGCTACATTGTATGTAGTTATTTTAAAAGGGGTACCATAATTATTATTATTATTAAGGAGTTTGTAGAGCGCACAGCTACCCCCAACGGGGGTGTCCCGGCGCTGAGGCAGACTGAAGCAGACAGGTGAGAAAAAAAAAAAAAAACTAGGTGCTGGTGCCGAAAAGTTAGTTCTGACTCCGATATGTGGATGGAGAGTGGCAGGGCATTCCAAATTGTAGAGGTTCTAACCGCAAAGGCTCTGCCACCCGTCCTGGCCTTGCGAAAATGGGGGATGGCAACGAGACACTGGTGGTTAGATCGCAGAGTCCGGTCGTGATGGTAGTGTTGGAGTCTAGCTCTCAGATATGCCGGGCCTAGTCCCCGGAATGCTCTGAATGCCAGGGTAAGGGCCTTGAATTCAATGCGCTTAATAACAGGTAACCAGCGAAGGATCCTCAGGTGGGGGTAATAGAGTGTCGACTACTGAGAACTGGGGGACGTTGAAAAATAAGGTAGTCCACTGGATAGCATGTTGGATTCCCAATACACCCAATTTATATAACAACATTATATGGTCAGAAGAGTGAAATGGCTCGGGGTACAGGAAAAATATGTGAAGGTGATTGTATTGCAATACGTTTTCGATCACCCGCCCTGGCTAAATGTGTATTAACATTACTGAGTACATTGAAAACTAGAGTAATTACCAAGAGGGGGAAAATTGTAACTGTTCCCTTGGGTTACTTCTACAGACCGAAGCACTTCCCACATGTTAATTTACATCAACATTACAATGGGATAACAAGTTACAGTAACCTAGGAAAAATTACCTTATCTAACAGATATGCTCCACTAGGAGACCTGACCGAAATAGATGTGCTTGGGGAGTCTAAGCAGCAAGGAACTATTGCATCCACTATTTGTGACAATGGAAGTATAACAGGAACAGAAAATAAATAATACCTCATGTAAAGCCCATCAGACATGTAGGCATATCATTCCGACTAATCCCACCTTGATACTGACCCATGGAATATTGTGGGTTTATTATTCAAGATATCCTCCCATGACTGGATAAAAGACACAAACATCATATATTATATGTTTAGTGAAAAGGGGTGTTGGTTGTATAGGAAGTAGTGGCGCCTGACTATTTTTGGGTGTAATATGCTTGTTTATAGAATCTGCGGTGCAAGAGGTAGGGGGAAACACCCTGTAACCCCTAGTTTGTGGAGGATCAAGATCCTACACGTTATTGTAACCAAAAGATCCTATGCACACGCTGTGAGTGTTCTATGATAATTCATCAAGTGATTGGAGCACAGATGTTGGTCAAGTCTTATATATTCTTTTCTTTGTCTTTTATTCAAACAAACAACAAGGTCCAGCCAACACGTGTTTCATCGCTGTGGGATTACCCCCCGACTTCTTCAGGGCTGTTAGAGTCTTCGCGTTTATTTAGAAAATCACTTTGCCGGTGATAATTCCGACCCGGCTGGTTAATTGTGTGAGAGTACTCGATATTTCATTTGTTTCATTTAAAACCTCCAAAGGTCGTTATTAAACCTTAAAGTTGGGTAATTGGTGGATACTCCATGCCGATAAACGGATAAGACTTGTAAGTAAGCCAAAATTAAAAGTACGATCTAAAGCGAGTACGCTGGAATCAGGATCGGCGTAGGGTATGCGTTCAGTACCAGTACTGAACGCATACCCTACGCCGATCCTGATCTTTTGGTTATCGTATATTATATGTATTCAGGAAACATGGTGTAAAGAGGCAATCCAGGTTGAAGGCTTTCTGGCAGCTTGTACTCCTCCAATAGCCTCAAGATCAGGAGGGGCGAAAGGTGGGTTAGTTACCCCGAACTCAACTTTACTGACGGTTGCAGTAAAAAGGGCATACGTAGGATCTCCATATTATCAATTTATGTTAATAGCAGTTAAGAATAATTCTGACATATTGGTTATAAATTTTTA
This sequence comes from Calotriton arnoldi, assembly GCA_963921515.1. Taxonomy (NCBI): domain Eukaryota; kingdom Metazoa; phylum Chordata; class Amphibia; order Caudata; family Salamandridae; genus Calotriton; species Calotriton arnoldi. The sequence goes on along the minus strand of CAWUFW010010741.1, from coordinate 201,087 downwards.
TAACTACAGATTTTATATTACCCTTGTAGAGACTGTAACTGACCTAGAGAGGGACCTGGACCGCTTTTTGAGTGTGGGTGTTTCAGATTAATATTTAATTTGGGCAGGAGATTTCAACATTAATAGATGTACTTTATCGTCTAGAGTAGTTTGTGGTATAGAAGACGCACTTGGAGAAGGACAGGTACATTTTTGCCATAATCAGCATGGGAATGCATTAAATGAACTGATGCACAAGTACAAATATAATTTGCTAGAAACTGATTATACTTCAGACACATCTATAGTACCTACATTAATTGGCTGGGTGCAGGGAGCACAATTGATTATGTTCTAATATCAATGAATCCTATAGGGTTTTTTAATTTTTTTATTGTAATGCAAAATAGCATTAGTGATCATAACCCACTATGCTTAACCTTGAATTTAAGTAGCACAGAAACTATAGACTGCCCTATATTAGTGAATATAGAAGTAGAAGGAGTAAGGCTAAAATGGTCAGGTGTAGACACTCCTGGTTTTATTACAAATGTAATACTCAGCAATAAGAAGGATTTCCTGATATGTACAGACTATCCAGCCAATTATAGTCATATTAAGGCAGCCCATGAGGAAATAATTTAATTCAATTAATCATCAACTAACAAAGAGCGTCAAGGCTGGTAAAAGTACTGGAAAGCGCTCTAACACAAAAGGTTGGTTTGACCATAAATTTACAGCGTTCAGTAGGCAGTTAAGAGAATTACTTCGCTCAAAACCAAAAGACAGGGAGCAATTCAACATCTTAGACTCTGTTTCAAACAGGCAATTATAAAGAGGAAAAAGGGATTACAAGGTAAGGCCTGGACCAACTTAGTATATGCAGCCGAGAGCAACAACGTTTCCCTGTTTTGGAAAACAATTAATATGCCTTTTCTTAGGGATAGTTCTGTCGGAAAATGGAATCGTTAGTATTGGCTAATGAGCAGGTTGATCATTTTACTTGATTTTTAATTATTAGAATAGTTGTGATACACTTGATAACCTGGGTACCCATGACTTATCAACTCTTAGTGCGAGGAACATTACAGTTACCGTGAGAGAAGTCACCTTGGCATTAATTAAATTCTAAAACGGAAGGCTGCATGGCCAGACAGGGTGCCTCTGGATGTATACAAATGTATAATTGACTTGTGGGCTCCCCTTTTGACATTAGGTCTGAATGCGGCTGAGTCTGGGTTTATTCTTTCCACTTGATTAGAGTCCACAATAGTACCAATATATAAAAGGGCAATGAGAGTGACCCTAAGTGCTACCGACCGATATCCCATCTGGATTCGTCGGCTAAAATTATGAGTAGAGTCATTCTTGATAGATTGGAATCATGGTCTGAAGCGAATTTCAGACCTGAGCGAATCACAGTACTGTTTCAGGTGTATCGGTACAGTGGAATAGTGTCTGAATTTAAACCTTATTATAGATAAATATACTAGACAAGTGCTTTTGATTTGGTCAACCATGGGAAATTATGGAAGACTATCCTTTCAATGGGCGTACCGCAGGATCTAGTTTTGTTCCTAGCCCAAATGTACAGTAATCTTACTGCCACTGTACGTTACAGGCCAGATGTAGAATGTACATCCCCATTTAATGTAAAAAGGGGGGTAGGGTAGGGTTGTGTACTCGCCTCGTTCCTCTTTAACCTATTTATAAATGTCCAGAAAGGTCCTGGCTAGCCAACCCCTCCCTTGAACATCTCCAACATTTGAGATCCCTGTGAAGCCTATACAATAAACGCATAAGAGGCTTGAAGGCCACCTTTTTCAGATCTCAACTAGACCAAGCAAAAAACCGTCCAAAAAAACTGTTCGAACTCATCAAGTCCCAAGCTAAAAGCCATCCTAATCTCTGGTCACCGGATCAAGGGTCTCTGCCGAACTGTGAAGAATTTGCGGTCTTCTTCACGGATAAGACTATCAAGATTGAGACTGAATTACGCTCTGCCCTTGATCACCTTTCGATCAATCCTCTGATCACCCTCCATCCCCCAGGCCTAGATCTCACTGACCCTGCGCAGCCCTACCTGCCCAAAAATAACGCATCCTGGAGCTTGTTCCAAACCTTGGATGAAGACAATATTCGCAAAATGCTGGGGACGTTGAAACCTTCCAATCACTACAATGAACCTTTGCCAGCGAACCTTTTCCCGGAGGTTAGAGCCTCCTTACTAACACTTTGGACTAAGATCGTTAATGCTTCACTTCAGCAAGGTGCAATTCCTGATCGCCTTAAATCGGGTCAAGTGACCCCGATTTTAAAGAAACCATCCGCGGATCCCACTGACCTTCATAACTTTCGCCCAATTTCTAACATCCCCACCTTAGCAAAGCTCCTGGAGAAATGTGTGCTCACCCAACTTTGTTCCCATATTGAACACTTTCAACTCCTAGACCAATATCAATCTGGTTTCCGCCCGGGTCATAGTACAGAGTCTGCATTAACGCACATTGTTGATGATGCGCTAAGAATATTGGATCATAATGAGTCGTGCCTACTGATCCTTCTGGACCTCTCGTCAGCATTCGATACTGTCAAACACGATAACCTAATTGACCTCTTGAAACACAGGATGGGGTTGTCTGGGCCTGTACTTAACTGGTTCTCTTCGTTCCTTCAGAATAGATCCCAAAGCTTCAAGGTGAACCAATCCCTTTCACATCCTGCACCAGTCACGCTGGGGGTCCCCCAAGGTTCAGCACTGTCTCCCACGCTCTTCAACCTGTTTATGGAGCCTCTGACAGAAATTCTGAAATCATCCAGCATTCACTATCACATGTACGCGGATGATACCCAACTATACCTGAAAATTGCCTCCCCTGAGGACATCCAATCCCTCAATTCAATCCTGCTGGAAACACAAAGCTGGCTGACACGTAACCACTTGAAGCTAAATGCTTTAAAAACTGAATTCCTCCTAATCTCACCCCACAAGCAATCCCCGGTCTTAGAACAATGGTTGAATCAACTTAAGGCTCTAAACTGCAGACCTCTCCTCGTTGATTCGGTATCTTCTCTGGGTATCATTCTAGACAAAAGCCTGAACATGCAGAAGCATATCAGCTCCCTTACCAAAGGAGCTAACTACCAACTCAGTATCTTGAGGAAACTCAAACCCTATCTACCGGCTCAGGACCTAAAGGTGGCGGTGCAGGCACTAGTGATCTCCAAGTTGGACTATGGTAGGGCAACGCTTTGCGGATTGCCTAGAGTAAAGACAGCTCCTCTTAGGGTTGCCCTCAATTCTGCTGCTAGGCTCATAACGGGCACTAACAGATTCAACCATATCTCTCCGGACTTGCTGGCCCTGCACTGACTTCCCTATGAAGCGCGGATACAGTTAAAAATTGCATGCATGGCTCACAAAGCCATACACTTCAAGACTCCACTGTACCTCGCTCAGAAACTGGAGCTCTCATGTGGTTCAAGAGCCTCCAGAAGCGCCAGCACCCTTTTACTCAAACCACAAAAATTTAAGAAAAAGAAGACATACAATCGAGCCTTCTCAGGTATGGCACCGAGGATCTGGAACTCCCTTCCCCCCGAAGTCAGGGTGAATTCCTCCACGGTCCTCTTCAAAAAAGAGGTCAAAGGGCTCCTGATGAAGAAATTCTTGCCTCTGCTGGGCCCCCCCATCTGAATCGGGGCCAGAAACGTAGATTTGTGGCCCAGCTGCTGGGCTCACGAGAATTTGCGGCCAATTTTTAGACTGATAATCTGTCGCTTTTTGTTGATGCTGTTTTGATTGCTTGTATTCTGCCTGATGTATAAACTGTAAAGCGCTCTGATACCCTCGGTGGTCATGTTCGCGCTATATAAAACTTTCAAAATAAATAAATAAATAAAATAAATAAATAAATGGAGTGGACAGAGAGCTTCAGGCACTACATACAGTTTCCCCCAGAATATGTAATCAGGTTATGCCAGTATTTTTATATGCAGATGATGCAGTCCTCCTTCCTAGGACCGCAAATGGGTTACAATTACTTATTGATACATTTACAGTATATATGGAGGAGAGGGATTTGAAGGTTAGTTTAAAAAAGACCTTCACAATGATCTGTGGAAAAAGAGTACCTAAGACACACTTATATCACATTAAAGGTACTCCCCTAGAGAGAGTGTCTTCATTCTCTTATTTGGGGTTGCAGTTTACTGCCTCCAACTCCTGGAATAAACACAAGAGAATATGGCATGTAAATATGATACGCTCAATTGAGGGTGTGTTTAGATTCGCAACAAAACTAGCAATAAATCATATGCAGGAATGCTCATAATTTATAAGAGTAAATGTGTATCAACAGCTGCATACGGATGTATCTTGTGGGATTATGGTAACAGCTATTTTACAAATTCAAGAGAATTTTTAGGCGGCGTTTACTTCCAGTCTCAAAATCTACATAGATTTTACATGAGGAATTGGGAATGATTTTTATTGAGGATGTTTTATGTTGGAAGCCTATTTTTTTATGGCACGCTATTTGGAGTAAGGTAGAGACCTTGTTGACAAAAGCTATTTATCATGTATTGTCATGGATTGCCTGTCTCTTGACAATTTTAAAACAATTCTATGGCTATATGTAGGAAAGTGCCCCTTTTTGCATGGTTACCCCCCACTTTTTGCCTGACCTCTGATGCAACCAGACTTGATGTGCCCTGGGTCCCTGCAAATCAGGTTCCCAGGGCCTGTGTTCCTTCCCAAAACTGTACCCTTGTACCCACAATTGGCACATCTCTGGCTACAGGTAAGCTCCTTGTAAAAGATACTATGGGTACCATGGGCACTGTGATCAGAGAAGGCCTCTAAGGGCTTCAGCACCTATTGTGCCACCCCTAGAGGCCCTGTACCTTAACCCACACACAGACACATTGCAGGCTGCATGTTTTGGTGCAGAGAAAAGTGAAGAGCCGACATGGCACACATCTCTGTGTGCCATGCCTACACCCCACTGCCTGAGGCCTAGTTAAGCCACCCTTCTAGCAGGGTGCACTAGCCCTCAGGCGAGGGTACAGTGGCATGAGCCCTGTACCCCTAGAGTGTCTAAGTCTATTTTTAGACATTGTAAGTGTAGTAAAGCCAAAAAGACTATATGGTCTGGGAGTTGGTCATTACGAACTCCACAGCTCCATCATGGCTTTACTAAAACCTGGGAAGTTTGGTAGCAAACTTCTCAGCACATTAAACCCACACTGGTGCCAGTGTGGGATTTACTGTAAAATGCACTCAGAGACCATCTTAGAGATGACCCCTGAAAAACGACAGCCCTGGTTAGTTCCTGAATGGCTGCCCGCCATTAGCCACCACCAGACAGGTTTCTGAACCCCTGGGAAGAGAGCCTCCGCTCTCTGGGTCCAGAAACAAAGCCCATCCTGGGAAGAGGTGTCATGCCTCCTCCCCAAGGATGGGTTGGGTCCATGAAGGGGAATCTTCAAAGTCCTGACACCTTTGTGAGCCGTCTCTGCCCTTTGCTGCCCCCAGCAACTGGCTTGCACTGGTTCTTCCTCCACTTTTGGGTGGGGGAATCAGCAGAAGAACCAAGCTAGAAGGAGAGGTGTGCCCACCTTTGCCAACCCCACCCCTCAGGTGGGGGAGGTGAGGTGAAGCACATATCTCAGTCCCCTCCATCTTGAAGATGAGGGGGCCCAGCCAATCAGGGAGATGCCCATGCCCCTTCCCACGGGAGGGTGGCATAATAGGGGGTGTTCCCATCCCAAGGAAGTGACTCATTGGTCCCGACCTACACGCCCCTTTAAACACCCCTAAATCTAGTATTTAGGGGTAACCCTGAACCTTACCTCCTCAGATTCGAGGAAGAAAGAAGAAGGACCGAAGAGCCGTGCTGACCCAGGAAGAAGAGGACACCTACTGCTTTGGCCCCAGTCCTACCAGCCTGTCCCAACTCCGGCCTGCCTACAGCAAAGAAACCAGCATGTCCAGCAGCCCCCCAGAGCCCAGAGGACCTGCCTTGCACTCACCTTACAGCCTTTTTCTCCTGTGAGCACCGGATATGCTCAAGAAAGTTTCCAAGACCAGAATCCGGATTCACTTGACTCCGTGATTCTGCAACACTCTGCACCCGACGCCCATGGCCCGAGTTCGAGAGGTCCAACACCATGAAGAGGTCTCCCCAGCAATCCTGACCTGGGATTCAGTGATCCTCGAACTCCCTCAAGGTTCAAGACAACGCCTGCAGCCTCAGCCTAAAGGGTCCCCTTTACCACGACCGGAGCTGTCCTGCTTGGTTCTAGAAATAGAATACAAGTTTACCTTTTTCTCTGCTTACCCAATTGGTCTGGATTCTGTCTCTGAGTGTGTGCCATCCGTCTTGATTGAGTGAATTCAATAAATGCTTAACACACTGTCTGGATAAGCCTAACTTCTTGCCCACACTCCCACAAAGAAAGCTGTTAGTACTTACTTAATTTAGCCTCTGCTATACCTCTGGGACTCCCTGGACTCTTTGCACACTATACCTTATTTTGGTATAGTATATACAGAGCCAGATTCCTACATTGGTGGCAGCAGTGGGATGTAAAGCCTTGCATTTATTGGACTAACTTAGTCAACCTCTGATCATATGACAAAAATCCAACAATAGTCTTTAGTACAACTCAGTTTTTGAATTGACTATTTTTTCAAAATTTCAAAAAGTCTTGTTAGGGCCTTGTGTTAAGTCCCCATAGACTTCTTAGAAAAAATAAACATCACTTAAGTCAGGGGGGAAGTATCTAGAACTGTTAGTGTAGGTCTTCTAAAAAGAACCCCACTTTAGAAATATAAGGAGCAACCCGGGAAATATGGCTGAGGAGCTCGACCTCACCCCTTATTCTAACCTACAGGTTAGAGAGTTAAGGCTTCTATGTAAAGCTAAGCAAATAAGAACTGGGTCCAATCTTACCAGGATACAACTCCAGGAGTTTCTGACAGGGCATGGAAAGGACCACCCCACAGAAGAAGGTGAAGACCTTCAGAAGAGTGGAGAAAGTAGTGAGGATGATAAAGTTTGAGACCGACCACCTCAACTACTCAGGGAGGAAGGGAACTTTGTGTCTTACCCTTCACATCCAAGAGATACAGGGTCTGGCTCCTACAGAGGTAGGGCCCACGCCATGCCAGACAGTGAGGGCAACTTCACTGAAGAGGATCTCATTTAGTAAGGATGACCAAAAGACTAGTCCTAGAGACTAGGCTCCTAGCTCTAGAGAAAGAGAGAGCCGAGATGGGCCTAGGACCCATCAATGATGGCACAATTAAAAATATCTAGAAAAGGAAAGTTCCTATGATCCTAAAAAACCCCAGAGGGATTGTCCCTAAATTTGAGGATGGTGATGACATCACCAAGTGGTTCACAGCCTTTGAGAGGGCTTGTGAAGCCAGAAAAGTGAGGAATTCTCACTGGGGGGCACTCCTTTGGGAACTGTTCTCTGCTAAGTGCAGAGTCCTATTAACTCATGAAGGATACCCTGATTGAGGGATTTTGACTCACTACTGAGGAGTACAGAATTAAATTCAGGGGGACTCAGAGATCCCAGAGTCAGTCCTGGGTGGAACTTGTAGACTACTCAGTAAAAGCGCTAGGTGGCTTGTTGACTGGAAGTAAAGTGCAGAATTATGAAGGACTTTGTTTGTTTATGAAGGAACACATTTTAAGTAACTGCATCAATGAAAAGTTGCATCAGTATGTGGTAAACCTAGGTCCAATTTCTCCCCAAGAGTTGGGAAAGAAGGCGGACCACTGAGTCAAGACAAGGCTAACCAAGACAACCACTGGGGGTGACCAAAAGAAAGGGGTCACAAAGCTTCCCCAGGGGAAAGAGGGTGAGAAACCCAAAGATAAAATACAAGAGTCTTCTAAAGGCCCCTAAAATCCAACTCAGGGGGTGGGCCCATGAACTCCTCCCAGCCCACTAGTGGGTACAAGGGAAAACATTTTGATCCTATAAAAGCCTGGTGTTTCCACTGTAACAAGAAGGGACACCGAACTGGAGATGCTACCTGTCCCAACAAACCAGCCCCAATCCCACACCAGTTTGTACTGGTATGGCAAATCTCCAGATGGGATCAATAGTGTGCCCAGAGCAAATCAGGGTCCACACTGAGGCTGTTTTAGTCTCTGAAGGGGAGGGAGGGTTAGCCACTTTGGCTGTCTGGCCCCCAAATTTAAAAAAATACCTACAGTACCCCTTATTGAATGGGACTAAGATAGAAACTCTGAGGGATACAGGTGCCAGTGTCACTATGGTGAGAGATACACTGTTTTCCCCAGAGCAATATCTAACTGGAAAAACCTATCTAGTTACCAATGTGGACAGTGTCACCAGTAACCATGCCATGGCTATGGTGATATTAGACTGGGGCGGGGGATGGGGTTACTGGCCTCAAACAGGTAGTGGTCTCTCCAAAGCTCACAGCCACCTGTCTGCTTGGGAATGATCTGGAAACCTCAGCATGGGTTGAGGTAGAAGGAAAGATACATACAGCCATGCTGCAAATCCCTGAGATAGTGTGTGTGAAAACAAGAGCACACTGCCTAGCACAGGGTGAAAAAAAGAGCATTGGAGCCTGAAATGATGGCCAAACCTCCCAAAAGGAAAGGTAGGAAGACTGGTGAAACAGCTTTCACACAGCAAAAAGATCAGGACCCCTCTCCTCAGGGAGAGGAGTTGTCATCCCCAGAGGGAACCGGGCCCATGGAGCTTGAGCCTAACGAGGTAGAGCTCTTGGAACCAGGGCAACCCTCTGGGGAACAGCTCTGCCTTGGGCAGCAGGTCTGCTCCACTCTTGAAGGCCTGAGGCAGCAAGCTGCTGCACCAGAGCATGGGGATGTAATTGGCTCCCACAAGGTCCATTGGGAGGAAGGACTTCTGTACACTGAGGCCAGAGACCCCAAACCTGCTGCCACTAGCAGAGTGGAAATGCCTCAGTTGTATAGGGAGTTTCTACTCACTCTAGCTCATGACATCCCCCTAGCTGGGCATCTGGGCCAGACCAAACCCTGTGAAAGATTGGTCACCCACTTCTATTGGCCCCAGATGTCCCAAAAAAGTGAAGGAATTTGTAAGCTCCTGTGTCACCCATCAAGCCAGTGGCAAGACAGGAGGAAACCCAAAGCTTCCCCCTAATTCCACTACCAGTGGTTGAGGTACCCTTTGAGAGGGTAGGAGTGAATATAGTGGGTCCACTTGAACTTCCCATTGCCTCAGGAAACAAGTTCATACTAGTAGTAGTGGATCATGCTACTAGGTATCCTGAAGCCATTCCTCTTAGGACTACCACAGCCCCTGTGGTAGCCAAAGCCCTCATTGGTGTCTTCACCAGCGTAGGGTTCCCTAAGGAGGTAGTATCACACCAAGGTACCAACTTCATGTCTGCATACCTAAAACACATGTGGGATGAGTGTGGAGTGATCAACAAGTTAACAACACCTTAACACCCACAAACCAATGGCCTTGTTGAAAAATTTAACAAGACATTGAAAGGTATGATGATGGGACTCCCTGAAAAGCTCAAAAGGAGAAGGGATGTTCTGTTACCCTGCCTGCTTTTTGCCTACAGAGAGGTGCCTCAGAAGGTAGTAGGGTTTTCACCCTTTGAACTTTTGCTTTGGCCACCCTGTTAGGGGACCACTCTCTCTTGTGAGGGAAAGATGGGAGAGACCCCATCATGTACCAAAGCAAGATGTGGTGGACTATGTACTAGGCCTTCGTTCCAGGATGGCAGAGTATATGCAGAGAGCATCTAAACACCTTTAGGCCAGCCAGGAGCTCCAGAAGCACTGGTATGACCAAAACGGGAAACAACCATTACAACGCAGTCATTACAACGCACTACATTTACAACACAGTCATTACAACGTAACTGCCTTTACATCGCATGCCATTACAACACAGCCATTACAACACATGTCACTACAACGCATGCCATTACAATGCATGTCACTACAATGCTTGCCATTACAACGCATTACCCCTACACTATCCAACACTTACCCTACTGTTGCACTCACTGGAGTGGGAATAGTAATTTTTACCCCTACACTATCCAATAGTAATTTTTACCCCTACACTATCCAACACTTACCCTACTGTTGCCCTAAAAGTATTATGCGTTGTAATGGTATGCGTTGTAGTGGTATGCGTTGTAATGGAATGCGTTGTAAATGTAGTTTCTAAAAATGCATTGTGATGGCATGCGTTGTAAAATCATGCGTTGTAATGGATGTTGCGATGTAGAAACTGCGTTGTAAAGGCATGCATTGTAAATGTTTGCGTTGTAACGTGTCCTACTCGACCAAAATGCTGCACTGGTAGAATTCCAACCAGGGCAACAGGTGTGGGTTCTGAAGCCAGTGATACCAAGGCCCCTCCAGGACAAAATGAGGGGCCCGTACCTTATCCTAGAGAAAAAGAGTGAGGTCACCTACTTGGTAGACCTGGGCACTGGCATGTCCCCCAAATGGGTGATACATGTGAACAGCCTCAAGCTCTATTGTGACAAGGCTGATGTAACAATGCTCATGGTTACTGATGAGGATCAGGAGACAGAGAGTGAACCTCTCCCTGACCTCCTCTCCTACAGCCCCCAAGATGGGTCAGTAGATGGAGTTGTCTACTTGGACGCCCTCTCTGCCTAACAGCAGGCTGATTGTAGACAGGTTCTGCAACAGTATGCACAGCTGTTTTCCTTGACTTCTGGTCAGACACCCTGGTGTACCCATGATGTGGACACTGGAGACAGCTTGCCTGTCAAAACAAAAATCTATTGCCAATCTGACCAAGTCAAGGAAAGCATCAAAGCTGAAGTCAGCAAGATGCTGGAGTTGGGTGTCATTGAGATTACTGAGAATCCCTGGGCCAGCCTAGTGGTCCTAGTCCCCAAACTCATCCACAGGGTGGAAAGAGAGAAATTAGGTTTTGTGTGGACTACAGAGGCCTCAATGCTGTCACCAAGACAGATGCACACCACATCCCCAGAGCTGATGAATTTATAGACATGTTAGGGGCTGCCAAATGCTTAAGTACCTTTGACTTAACTGCAGGGTACTGGCATATTGGCATGGCCCTGAAGCAAAAGAAAAGACTGCATTCTCCACACCTGATGGGCACTTCCAGTTCACTGTGATGCCCTTTGGTCTAAAGCAACCTTCCAAAGGTTGGTGAATTAAGTCCTAGCTTCGTTGGAAGGCTTAGTGCAGCTTATCTTGATGATATTGCTGTGTTTAGCTCTTCCTGGCAGCCTCACTTGGTCCACCAGGGGAAGGTTTTACATGCCATGCAAGCTGCAGGTCTAACTATGAAGGCATCCAAATGCCAGATAGGGCAGGGAACTGGTGCGTTCTTGGGCAACCCAGACCCAAGTCAGGGCATTCCTTGGCTTGACTGGCTACTATAGGAGATGTGTGCAGGGATATGGGTCCATTATGACTCCCTTCACATAACTCACCTCCAACAGGATGCCCAAGAAAGTGTACTGGACAGTTGGCTGCCAAAAGGCTTTTGACACCCTAAAAGAGGCAATGTGCTAGGCACCTATTCTCAAGGCTCCAGATTACTCCAAGCAGTTGATTGCGTAGACTGATGCCTCTGAGCTAGGGATAAGAGTGGTCCTATCCCAGACAAATGATGATGGACAAGAACAACCCGTTGCTTTCATAAGCAGAAGGGTACTCTCCAGGGAACAGCATTGGAGTGCCATTGAGAGGAAGGCCTTTGCTGTGGTTTGGTCCCTGAAGAAGCTGAGACCATACCTGTTTGGTACTAACTTCCTAGTTCAAACTGACCACTGACCTCTCAGATGGCTAATGCAGATGAAAGGAGAAAACCCAAAACTTTTGAGGTTGTCCATATCCCTACAGGGAATGGACTTTACAGTGGAACATAGACCTGAGACTGCCCCTGCTAATGCAGATGGCCTTTCCAGATTTTTCCAGTTAGACAATGAAGACTCTCTTGGGAAAGGTTAGTCTCATCCTATTTCATTTGGGGGTGGGAGGTTGTGTAGCAAAGTGCCCCTTTTTGCATGGTCCCCCCCCACTTTTTGCCAGACCTCTGATGCAACCAGACGTGATGTGCCCTGAGTCCCTGCCAATCAGGTTCCCAGGGCATGTGTTCTTTCCCAAAACTATACCTTTGTACCCACAATTGGCACACCTCTGGCCACAGGTAAGCCCCTTGTAAAATGTAACATGGGTACCAAGGGCACTGTGACCAGAGAAGGCCTCTAAGGGATGCAGCACCTATTGTGCCAACCTTAGAGGCCCTGTACCTTAACACCCACACACTACCATTGCAGGCTGCGTGTTTTGGGGCAGAGAAAAGTGAAGAGTCAACATGGAACACATCCCTGTGTGCCATGCATACACCCCACTGCTGGAGGCCTAGGTAAAACACCCCTCTAGCAGGGTGCACTAGCCCTCAGGTGAGGGTACAGTGGCATGAGCCCTGCACCCCTAGAGTGCCTAAGTCCATTCGTAAACATTGTAAGTGTAGTAAAGCCATAAAGACTACATGGTCTGGGAGTTGGTCATTACGAGCTCCACAGCTCTATAATGGCTTTACTAAAACCTGGGATGTTTGGTAGCAAACTTCTCAGCACATTAAACCCACACTAGTGCCAGTGTGGGATTTAATATAAAATGCACTCAGAGGGCATCTTTGAGATGCCCCCTGTAAAATGACCAGCCCTGGTGTGGTTCCTGAATGGCTGCCTGCCATTTTCCACCATCAGACAGGTTTCTGGACCCTGGGTAGAGAGACTCTCTGGGTCCAGAACAAAGCCCATCCTGGTCAGAGGTGTCATGCCTCCTCCCCAGGATGGGCTGGGTCCACGAAGGGGAAGCTTTAAAGTCCTGCCACCTTAGTGAGCTGGCCCTGCCTTTTGCTGCCCCCAGCAACTGGCTCCCACCATTTCTGCCCCCACTTTTGGGTGGGAGAATCAGTGGGAAATCCAAGCTAGAAGAAGAGGTGTGCCCACCTTTGACAACCTCACCCCTCTAGTGGGGGAGCCGAGATGAAGCTAATTGCTCAGTCCACTCCATCTTGAAGATGAGGGGACCCAACCAATCAGGGAGAGGTTCATGACCCCCTTTGGGGGGTGGGAAAATAGGGGGTGTACCCACTACAAGGAAGGGGCCCATTGGTCCCAATCTGCACACCCCTTTAAATGCCCCTAAATCTAGTATTTAGGGGCAACCCTGAACCATGCTTCATCAGATTCGAGGAAGAAAGAAGAAGGACCAAAGAGCCGTGCTGACCTAGGAAGAAGAGGACATCTACTGCTCTGACCCCAGCCCTACCGGCCACTCCTGACTCTGACTTGCCTACAGAGAAGAAACCGGCGTGTCCAGCAGCCCCCCCAGAGCCCAGAGGACCTGCCCTGCACTCACCTTACAGACTCTGTCTCCTGTGAGCAGCGGATTTGCTCAAGAAAGACTCCAAGAAATCCTGATTCAGGTGACTTCGCAATTCTGCACCACTCTGCACCCGATGCCCAGGAGGTCTCCCCAGTAATCCTGAACTGGGATCCAGTGATCCCCGACCTCCCTTAAGCTTCAAGATGACACCTGCAGCCTCAGCCTGAAGGGTCCTCCCGACTGCGACCGGAGCTGTCCTGCTTGGTTCTTGAAATAAAATACAAGTATACCTTTTTTCCTACTTACCCAATTGGTCTGGATTCTATCTCTGAGTGTGTGACATCATTCTTGATTGAGTGAATACAATAAATGCTTAACACACCCTCTGGATAAGCCTAACTGGTCGCCCACATTACCACAAAGAGAGCTGTTAGAACTTACCTAATTTAACCTCTGCTATACCTCTGGGGACTCCGTGGACTCCGTGGACTCTGTGCACACTCTACCTTATTTTGGTATAGCATATACACAGCCAGCTTCCTACACTGTACCATAATAGGGTGGCTTTCAGTAGGATTAATGATTCTGTACTACTTCAAAAACTAGAATCAATAACCCAGTTTTCAAAGAAAGAATTAAAATTAGTAAATGTTAGTATTAGCTATGAATTTCGAAGCTCAAAAGAATTAAGTAAAACATTTGTCAGGGACTGTTTACCTGTCTCTTGTTCTGAATGTATGTCATCATTTTATTTTGAAACGTCTACAGCTTGGTATTGTACACAATATGCTGCTTTTCCTAGAAGAGAACATTGTTGTAAGGAATTGCCAAACTGCTCGTATGATGGGAAATCGAAACAATTAACCTTCCACTTTACTGTTTTTTGCTCATTTCATACAATCTCAAAGAAACATTTTCTTAAACCATTATTTATTCATAAAACTCTTGTGGATTATAGAATGGCCTTCTTATGCTTATGCAAATTGGAAGATATGCAAGTATATTTATCTGCACTGGCTTTTGTATTGGGGCACTACAAGAAAGAAAGCAACTGAATCAATTAGAGTGTAGGAATTATGAATATGTGTAGTATATATTTTAATAGAGATTTTCAGTTGTCAAATTTTTACTGATGCTATATATTGATGCACTTGCTTCTGTAATAAGGGCACTACAAGAAAGAAAACAACCGAATCAATAAAAGTGCCTTTATTATGAATATGTATAGTAAATATTTTTAATAGAGATTATATGCTGCTAAATATTTAATGATATATTGATGCACTTTTACGGTTTACTTCGAATATAAACCAAATAAAGATTTTGAAATGAAATTAGTCCTCCATGTGGTTGACGACTGTGGTGTTGAAAATCTAGTCAAAAAACCAAAAGAGAGTCCGTCCAAAAGGAGATAGGGAAAGAGCATAACCTCTTCATAGGACAGGCGAAGAGAATATTCTTTTTAAATAAACCTCACCCACCAGGGTTGCCCCATGGTGGCATGCTTCATCATAGGGTTCATCCCTGCCCTACCTACGGAGACGCGGGAGCACTTTGTAAGGATGTCCCTATACACCTATGTAGTTGATAGTTATTGGAGTGGGTTACTTATATGAAAAAACAGGGGGTTGGTTAAAAATATCAGACTAGTAGAAAACAACAACTTTATTCACTCCTCTAATTTGATATATTAAAATATGGGGATGGTGGGAAACATTACTGGTATATGACCTACCGTTTCCTTGGTCGACTAGTTTCAAGCCCTACCCCAAGGCTTTTCTGCAGGACCTCAAAGGAGAGGATGCGCCCACTCTTAAAGTTAGATTTAACTCATATGTAACAATAACAAAAAAAGTGAAAAGTAAAATGTTATACAGTACCTAATTGGTCTGTTTAAATTGCAAAATTCCTACAGAGGTTGGGAGAAAAAAGGAAACAAAATGATTAAAAAATACTTGACCCATTCGGCCAAATGTCATATTAAAAATAGTTTTTGAAGGTGACTTGGTGAAAATAGTACCACAAAATAGGTACAATGCGTGAGCACTCCATGTGCAGTATTGTGACGTATCATATATAACAAGCATTGGCATAGCCAATAGGTCTCGCCTTTGGGACCTTATAAGTGTTTAGCCATGCAACAGTTGATGTTGTTGCACGAAGGATATTGTGCTGCATAACTAAATACTTATAAGGCCCCAAAGGCGAGAACTATTGGCTATGGCAATGCTTGTTTTTGCAGTTGTATATAGTGCGGACTCAACGGTATTGGAGCGCTTTACGTGAGCGCCAGTTACATTACACATTTCTTTGGGTCCTTTGAATCTAGTAAATTACTAGGCACTATGTGTGGTGTCTACTGATATTTTAATGTGCTTGAAATTAGATTGCATTTAATTAAATTTACTTCAGGGCGATTGGTGTCAATACACCTGGTTTTGCAGCAGAGAAGGAGAGTGGGGGGGTTGGAAGTGGGAAAGAGTGGGTCTCATCATACAACTTAATAGAAAGAGTTTACATATCAGGTCGGGGCTGATTAACTCAGCAGTGACTGGCTTTTTAACACAAATGTATCTTCTCCCTTCACTTGCAACACCTATTCGTATGCTAAGTGAAAATGGTCTTGGGGGAGGGGGCAAAGCGAAATGTAGGGACACTGAAGAG
The DNA here is from genome assembly GCA_963921515.1 of Calotriton arnoldi. Lineage (NCBI taxonomy): Eukaryota > Metazoa > Chordata > Amphibia > Caudata > Salamandridae > Calotriton > Calotriton arnoldi. Next base: position 185,035 of record CAWUFW010010741.1, on the reverse strand, counting down.
AATTAATATTTATAGAGAAAATGAATAGGCATGAGTGGCCTGGAAAAAAAAAACACCAAAAAACAGTTACCTAGGCCAGGTCGCACGCCCTAAATCACATCATCTAACATCGCCCACAAAAGCACACCTATAATAACCGACTTCCAATCAAACTTTCGTCTGGAATACGGCCCAGGAACCCGATGTGAATGGAGCGCTTAGCGGATTCGCCCAGGTGTGAAGCGCTACATAACATCTAGAATACAATGCATTCAATGGCACTATAGTGAGTGCGCTATGGACCTAAAAGCAAGCTAGGAAAGGTGGTTCCCACACTCGGGCTGGGTTGTAAATAATTGTTTTACATGGGGATTCAAAGACCCAGTCCCTGCTGTCACCACCCTTGGACTAATGATAGCCCCGCCCCTGAATCCACTCACGCTTGAGGTAGTAACCCCAGCCAGAGGAGACAAGTGTATGCCCCCCAGACCACCCGCTCCTCCCCACCCCAGTTAAGATCTGAGGCAGATGGTAGGACAGTGAAATAGAATTGTGATATTTTACCACCCCCTACCCCTTAAAGGTTACAGAAAAAGAAAAGCGATGTAAAACAGTTGCATTCATTACCCCATGCACTTTCTTCACTCCCACTGGCAGTTTTATGGCGTTTCTTTTGTGACCAGCACAAAGTCACATTCAATAGCAGCTGTTCTCAGATGGACGGCGTAATCCACTCTGCGCGTGCTGTGATGGGGAAGTGGGGGCGGGGAGAAGAGCAAAAACAATATTCAGCTTCCCATTGTATTTTTATTGCTTACGGGGAAACCCCAAAGAGCTGTCTTCAGTGAGGTTATGATAGTATTTACTTGGAAATTTACCCTCAAGGGGCAGGGCTAACAGGTCGCCACGACAGACAGCTGATAGGCTGCCTAGGTGAAGTCAGGTACTGCAGCAACTTATGTCACCACTCCCGCTTTACTGCTACTTCAGATACACATCCCATGGACACATTCACTTACAAATGGCCGACTATGCTTTTAAAGTGCCAAACAATCACAGAAAGTATGATAAATACTCAGGTGCACGCGTTTAATGATGCTGCTGAGGAGATTGCCCGCATAATTTTGGTTTTATAGCACCTGCTACATAATCCACCAACTGCAGGAGATGAACAAAAAACATGATATCTGAAATATATCAAACGTTAATAATAAACATCAGCGCGCGCCTCACGCTGAAAGTAAAAAGCAGCAGGGGGAGGGGATAGAGGAGGGAGCCTGGGCCTGTTTCCCTTGCGGGAGCGAGCAGGAACCATCTGTTTGTAATTATTAACAGATGGTTTCTGCTCGCTCCCGCAAGGGAATCGCCAAACGTGCACGCGTTGCCATTGAAAGCAATGCAACGCGTGCACGTTTTTGGGACACAAACTAAATCGATTGCTAAAGGTCTTCCTATGCAGCGCATGTGCGCTGCGTAGGCGAGACCTAAAAAGGACAAACAAACATATAGTGACTGACAACACACACTTGTATCAGCATTACATACATGTTTGAGACCATGAATGGGCCTCATGAGTCCAGCGGGGAAAAGAGGGACACCTGTAGTCAAACCCTGCATGTAATGTGGGGAAAGAGATCTCGAAGAGATTACATGCGGCACAAGAAATTGGAAAAAATGCTTGCATGTGCTGTGCGAGCGTGGGTTCTGTCACACTTACTTCTTCAAAGCTACTCCCTCGCTGGAGAAATTGACTAGATCGCCCGGGGACTCCGGAGATACCAGAGGGGGCGTGGTGAAGTTCTTTTTATCTGCGCAAAGGAGAAGCACGCTGACGTCCTCGCTGTCGCCTGCACACTAGAACGCCAAAGGCTCCCAGACCTAACTTCCTGACCGCCTGTGTGCTTCCAGACAAAGGAGTTCCCTTCCTGTTGGGCAGGGTAGGCCACGAGAGACCCCGCCTCCCCGGTAGTGAGCCTGAGGTTGTACTGTCAGCCTTTGTGTAGCGTTCAATAAAGCTATGTTGAGAGCTGAGGATTTTGTATGAGTCGCTATGTGGAAAAACAGACAAGCCCTGTTACGAGCTTAGAATACTTGATTCAAGAGAAGGATAATTATAAAAAACTGACAATAAGACAAAAGACGACCCGATTTTGGAGCTCGTATAATTCTCAGATTTCGGCTCAGTGGGACATAATACATATTTTAGAAGACAATGGTGGACGTTGCTATTATTTATCGGCATTGTCCCAAAACAAAAATGTGCTCGTGAATCAAAGTCCTTTATTTAAAACGTCCTACTCCTCATAGTGGTATATGCCTCATATGGTAGCTCATTGTTCTTGTCCCAAATATGGATGCTCAAGAGTTTTTTTGAAGGTACATATAATGTTAATACACAAGCATGCTGCTCTTGTCCCAGGCATGGACGCTCAATAAAGTTTTTATGAAATTCAGAGAGAGGACATTACAGAATGGAGAGGGATCAGGGGGTATATTTATACAGAAAACAAGGTCTCTGGTGTTGTCAATTAAATGAAAACATTTTCATGTATCAGTCATCATAAAGTGACTATTGTTTAAATCTTGACAAGGTAGACCAAAAGAACACTTATATATTCATAGATGGTCAATCTCATTCAGTCAGAGAATCGTGCGCTTCAGGGAAACAGAAGATGGGGGAGTGGGTACCCCAGTTACTTTTCCCATAGAGGAGGCATTTTTATTCAAGTGATTCACGTGAATTGACCCCAGGGGATATTTTCATTCAGCCCTACCTTGTGGGTTTTTAATCTGTACACCCATCGCTGTTCTTTTTCGAACAAGTGGGTCTCATTGCTAACTTGCTCAATAACCAGCCACCGTAAATCCTTTATTGTATGTTGATGCTCAATGTAAAGGGCAGTCATCTTGGTAGTTATTCTTTTACATCTTAAGTTGCTCCGGTGCTCGCAAATCCTGGTCCTGATTTTCCTCGTTGTCATCCCAATATAATGGAGGTTGCACGGGCAGCTGATCATGTAGATCACTCTTTCGGTATTACAATTGGTGAACCTCCTTAATTCCCACGTGGTGTTGTTATTGAAAGTGATTGTGTTGCTGGTTTTTGTGAGATGACATTAACTGCAATTCCCACATGGGTGATGTCCACTGATTGGGGGGATGAAACCCTGGCCTGATTGTGTCTCTAGGGCTGAGTGTGGTTGTGTGTGTACCAACATATCATTCAGGTTATGACCTCTCCTATGTGAAAACATGGGCTTAGGGATCGGTACCACGCTGCCACTCAAGATCCTCCATTGCTTATTAATGATTCTGGTTACAGCATTGGATGCACTGCTGTATGTGTTGATGCAGATCGGGCGTGCTTCCTTCTCTTTCAGTACTGGGGCTTCTAAATTGGCTTCCCTGTTGTTGTTTTTCGCCCTCTTCATTGCTTTTCCCACTATTTTGTCAGGGTATTTTCGTGCTCTCAATTTGTGTGCCAGGTCCGTTGTCTGGGATTTAAAGTAACTTATTTCTGAGCAGTCTCGCCTTAATCGGACAAGGGCGGTGGCATTGTCATCCAGACAAAAGTGCTGAAGAAAAGCCTTGGGGTAGGGTTTGAAACTAGTAGACCAAGGAAATGGTAGGTCATATACCAGTAACGTTTCCCACCATCCCCATATTTTAACATATCAAACTAGAGGAGTAAATAAAGTTGTTTTTTCCTACTAGTCTGATATTTTTAACAAACCCCCTGTTTTTTCATAAAAGTAACCCACTCCAATAACTAGCAATTACATAGGTGTAGAGGAACATCCTCACAATGTGCTCCGGCATTTCCGTAGGTAGCAGCACGCCCCTGTCCTTAGTAGGGCAGGGATGAACCTTATGATGAAGCATGCCACCATGGGGCAACCCTGGTGGGTGAGGGTTATTTACAAAGAATATTTTCTTCCCCTGTCCTACGAAGAGGTTACGCTCTTTCCCTATCTCTTTTTGGAGGGACTCTCTTTTGGTTTTCTGGTCGCTTCTTGGAGGACGAGTCTACCTCTCTAACCTCTACCCTCCCCCATTGGTTTGTAGTGTTGAAAATGAAACCAGATGGCGCTCTGAGGATGCATGCAAATTTGAGAGAACTCCGTGCTAACATCTGGGTGTCCCATTATCATTTGCACAATATAATTTGGGCAAGGCTACTGTTAGACCTGGCAGCCTTTAGGTGTTCTTCCCCCAAACTTTTTACCTTAGTCCACTATTTTTCCTGATCTCGTTTCTGTTGGCCATAGGACTCTGTGCACTTTGCCACTGCTAACCAGTGCTAAAGTGCATGTGCTCTCTCCTCTAAATATGGTGAAATTGGCTTAACCCCCAATTGGCACATTTAATTTACTGGTAAGTCCCTAGTAAAGTGGAACTACATGTACCCAAGGTCTGTATATTAAATGCCTCTAGTGGGCCTACAGCACTCATTGTGCCAATCATTTAAGCAGCCCTTAAAACATGTCTCAGGCCTGCCATTGCAACCTGTATGTGCAGTTTTAAACTGCCATTTCGACCTGTCAAAATAAATCTTTTACCAGGCCTAAACCTTCCTTTTGAATAAGAATATGTCACCCCTATGGTGAGCCCTAAATAGCAAATAGGGCAGGGTGCAGTGCATTTAAAATGTTGGACATTTAGTTTTAACTTTTACATGCTCTAGTAGTGAAAAACTCCTAAATTCATTTTTCACTTCTGCAGGGACTGCCTCTCCCATAGAATAACATTGGGTTAACCTATTACATTTATAAGTGATATCTTTGAATTGGGAGCAGGTAGGAATGACAAGCTTTGTGTCTAAAGAATAGTAATTTAAAGCCCTCTATACTGGTAAAGTTGGATTTTAAGTCACAATTCTGAAAATGTCACTTTTAGAAAGTTGGCAGTTTCTTGTCCCAACAATTTGGTGTCTGCAGCCTTTTTTCTGAGTCACATGAACTGGTGTACCTGGCAGTTGGTCTTTTTGTATTGCTCCCAGACAGTGAGACAAAGGGCAATAGGTTTTTGTTGGTAATCAATATATTTCAATATAAGCCTTGAGAAAGGCCCAGGTCTGAGTGCCGGGAAGTGGCAAAACACATATTTGCTGTCTGTTTGTTTTTGCTCTGGAAGAATTATTCTGGACCATTGGAACGATAATAAAAACACAAAAACCTTGATTACTCTGGATTTTTATTCATTTGGTAATATTATAAATCAGAGGATCTAGTCCTCAAGCTCTGTCCTTTCTTTAGTTCCAGTAAAGGGCAATAAGTGATGGCAAGATGGGCCATCTCTCACTTAATGAGGGAGGGAGCTTCCACCTACCACACATCGCAAAGTTTCTACCTGGGCACACTCACAAAGGGTTTGATACTAGTCTTTTGTGACCCCAGACAAGCTGGGGCCAGAGCAGAGAGGCAGGAAATTTCAAACACCTTTGAGGGTGGGAAATGTCCAGAACCTTCTCCTACTTCAAAGCTGGCACCAGGTATAAATAGTAGACCCTCAGGCCCAACTTTTCAGTGCACCTCGGGACCTGTGGACGACTAAGGACTGCTGTGTTGCTCTGCAAGAAGGACTGCTACTCTGTTGCCTGCTGTCCTGCTGCCTGAGTGAAAGGATTGGTCCTGCATCTTCAACGCAGGACCACCAGAGTGACTCCAAGGGCTAGTTGGCTGGCCTCCTGATCAGAGCCTCAGGGACTGAAAAGACTGTACCACCTGGACTCTACTTGCTGTGAGTCTTGCCCCTCAATGATGCCACACTCATCCTGGACCCTTGGAAATAGGCCTGAAGGTGCTCTGCCAGCCAAGCTATGGTCCTGTGAGCAGGACCAATGCAGTGCAATGCATGCCTTCGCAGCCGCATCGGAACCGCTGCAGTACAACGCATCCCCGATTCTGGAATTCCCATTGCAGGCGGCAGACTCATCGGGACCGCTGCTGTATGATGCATCCTCGACAGAGGCCTTCACATCACAATCCCATTGTTGGCGGCATCCTCGACACAGGACTCCGGATTGCAGCTCTGCAGCTTCTCCGGAACCACTGGTGTGCAGCGCATTTTCGACACAGGACTTCTAATCACAAGCCCCTCGTTGACGGCATCCTTAATGATTAAACAGGACTCCGCATTGCAGTCTCGCAGCTCCTCAGAGCTTGTGTTGTATTTCCCCTTTACTATTGTTTGAAGTGCTGCATAAATACGTTACTCACTGCTCTAAGTTGAGCCTGACTGTTTTGTGCCAAGCTACCACTGGGTTAAGCACAGGTTAATTTGGGGTTTGCTTGTGACTTCACCATGACACAAATTGTGGCTGCTGCTCGAGTAGGATTGCATCCCCCTCAGCCAGTAACCCAATTTCCAGGAGCTACTGTGTTCACTGTCATCAGTCTCCCATCTGCATTACCATAGGATGTTCCCTACCCAGAATCGCATCATTTGGCATTATTTCTTATACCCATATGGGATTATGGATACTGTTGCATGTAATTTGCATTCACGTCTGTGTCAGAGGTGTCTCAGAGGTTCATGATGATGTTTTTGAAGAATTGATAATGTTCTGCTTTTCCAGGATGATGAACCAGTATATAGAAAATCGGGAAACATGACAGGTACTTGAACAGATTTATGAGTATTTGAGTGTTCACAGACTTAGAGTTAAGAAGAGTCAATGCCAAGTGAGAGCGAAAGCAGTCAACCTCTTAAGGAATATTTTAGCAAAGAATGGCATAAAGCCCAAATTAGACCTAATCAAAGCTATGAAGAAAGCTCCAAAGACATCTTACAAAGAGAAGTTAAACATTTTTTCCCCAATGCTTCGAGATTCTAAAGGCACACAGTGTTTGAGGATTCCCCGTGAGGGAACCGAGAAAATAGACAAAATATAGCAAAATTTGGGGATTTTTGAGAAAATGGTAAAAAATGCTGTCCAAGAAAGCTAATATTGTTTTCTAAAAGTGGCATCAATAACATGTTTACTGTAGTATGATCAGCATCTTCCCAGATTTCAGGAACAAGTAGAGTTGTAAAAGAAAAATCATTTTTTGTACCACAGTTTTTGCATTTTCCTAACTGGTAGTCCATTTGTTGTTATTTTTTGTGGTTTCAACAAACCTCCAGTTTTTGGTGGAAATAGATGTGAAACAAATGGGTGAACCCTAAGTACGCTGAAAACAACAAGAGAGGGAGGGAATACAAAGTAAGGACCACTCTCAATCCCCCGGGGTAGATCTGATTATAAACAACGAAAGAGTGTGCCTTATATTTACACCAGGGTGGCATTCGGCCGCTCCTGGTGGGGCCCGATGATGAAGCATGTCACCAACCAGGTTGGTGAGTGAGGGCTTTATTAAGAACCTATTTGGATTCTACTGTTGTGCTCTATTTGTAAATATAAGGCACACTCTTTCGTTGTTTATAATCGAACCCTAAGTACAACACAGTTGTAGCCACTGGACAACGATTCACATCAAAATCAGCTACAGGTCATTTGTGTGGATTGCTCATGGTTTTCCCAAAGAAACTAATCATTGAAAAATAAAAGTAGGAAAATAAAAAGGCAAAAATAGCAATTGGTGACAACATTTTCATCTGTAATTTTTAGCCCTGATAGCCAGTTTACAAAAGTAACATAATGTTAGTTTTATCTGTCCATTCTGGTCACAGATTTATATAGTGTTTGTTTATTGTCCAAAAAGATGTGCTACCAAGAGGCAAAAATTAAACTGCGGTTTATAATTATGTTTATGGTCTGGCTTGACAGCACACCTGTCGCCAGACAATTGAGTGAACATCACTAGAGAGGGAATTTGGCTCCGTCCACATGTTGGGAACCAGGAGTACATGTTTTTATTGGGCAGAAGTTGTATGCTTCCACAAAAAATTGCTTGCCCGCCATGCAGCTGTGATTACTTTATTTATCCAGCTGCCTGAGCTGACATTTGACAATGTAATGCTGTCCACGTGTCTTATATAACTAGATAATTTATATGGTGTTTGTCTATGTCTGGCAGCAGTACAGATGGGGGAAGGGCAGCCATAAGGAATGTATTTCAGTCCTATCACCTTTGCCTACATCAGAGGGCAGATTTGTGCTTCGGGCCAGTATAGGATACCCATGGCTACACTAATCTACATGGATTTGTAAGTCTGGCTTGACAGTGCAACTGTCAAATGAACTTATGTGAGCAACAAAAAAAACTTTTAGAGTACTACTGAGAGAGGGGTTAAGGCTCCATCCATATGCTGGCTCCCCTGAGTGCAGAATTTGATTGAGTTAAATGTGTGTGCTTTCACTAAAAGAACTGCTTGTTTTGCACTTTTTGGCTTGTGATAAACCTTATACTCGATACAGGACTATGGGCCAGATGTACGATGTGATTTTGCATGCGCAAACGGGTTTGCGAACCCGTTTACGCATGCAAAATCACTGTTGGCCATGTACAATTCCTAAATAGCGAGTCACAATTTATTTGCGACTCGCTATTTAGGAATTGCGAGTCGCAATTAGGAAGGGGTGTTCCCTTCCTAATTGCGTCCGCAATGCTATGTGTGAATGTTTTGTGACCGTAATTGCGGTCGCAAAACACTCGCAAATTACCACCCTCTTTAAGAGGGTGGTAATGCAGTCACAATTTGGAAGGGGTCCCCAGGGGACCCCTTCCCCTTTGTGACTGTCTCTAAAAATATTTTTTAAGGGCAGGCAGTGCGAGGCGCTAAATGAAATGTACAACAGTGTTTTTACACTGTTTTACGATTCCCAATGGGGTCGCAAATTGCGAGGCTCATTAATATGAATGAGCCTCTCGCAATTTGCAAGCCCATTGGGAATGCCAGCCCTCCCATGGATGGAGGCCTGCTGGGCTCAGCAGACCACCATGTCTTGGACTGCTTTTTAATAAAGTAGCTTTTTTTTGTTTAAGTGCAGTCCGTTTTCCTTAAAGAAAAACGGGATGCATTTAAAAAAAATAAAATGAAGTGGCCCATTGGAGAGCATGTCAAAATATATAGATTTCTTTTTACAGGAACATGTTAGGAATCTTAAGTCCTATGTACAAGATGCATGTGATTTCCTTCAAAAGATACGAGATATACAATGGAAACCTGAGTACCTTTTAATAGCCCTGGACGTTTCATCACTATATACATGTATCAGGAACCAGGATGGTATCAGGGCTGTAGAATATTTTCTAGCCAATAGACCCCTCAAGTACGCTCAACATATCAAAATGTTACTCAATATGCTGCTTTTTTGTTTAGAAAATAATTTGTTCTTATTTAAGAATCAAATGTATCAGCAAATTCGAGCGGTAGTGATGGGGCCCAGCTTCTCCCCCAGCTATGCTTGTTTATTCGTGGGCTGGTGGGAGGAGCTGGTCCTCAAAAAACAATTTGAGCATATCTATAATTCCAGGGTGGTCTGCTGGCTCAGATTCATTGACGATTTGTTTATAATGTGGTGTGGCAATGAGCAAAGTGCGACAGATTTTATTGCCCAAATCAATGACAATGATGTGAATTTGAACTTTACGTCAGACATCAGCAAAAACCAAGTAACGTTCCTAGATGTGCAAGTTCAAATAACGAATAACAGTTTGTCAACATCATTATATCGTAAAATGACAGCAGGTAATACAGTGTTGCATGCGTCTAGTGCACACCCTCCCCATCTTATTAACAGCATCCCATATGGGGAAATGTTACGCATTAGACGCATATGCAGTGACAAGGCGTACACTGTAGTCAAACAATCAGAAAGTCAAGATCGTTTTCTGGCCAGAGGATATAGAGCAGATACAGTGGATGCAGCTATAACTAAGTCCAGATTGAGGCCAAGGGAGGACCTGTTGCAATACAGAGTTAAACTAAAAGGCAAGGAAAGCGGACCACCAGATGAGGCCCAGGAACCTACTAGATTAATTTTAACATTTTCTAGGCAGGAAAAGCAATTGAGGGCCCTAGTAAGATGTAATTGGCCCACTCTTCTGGACGACCCCATATTAGGCACACTCTTACCCACCAAACCATCTATCACATACAGAAAAACAGTGAGTATGGGTAATGCGCTGGTAAAATGCAGCCCAGAGGACCTAGACAGGGGGATGTGGCTCACAGCTAGAAAGGGCTTTTACAAATGTTTGGTATATGGAAATGTACAGTTTCTATACTGTAGATGGTTCAGACAACATGATGTATGATATCAGTATTTACACTTCAACTCCATTGTTTGACAGAACCGTAATATATGGCAAATAGCTCCATTCAATTATATAAATGTAGAGCACCAAGGCCAATAGAGAACACATTTACACACTTTTTTTAAGGGGTTCTAGCACTTTAACATCTATTCAAGCATAGACATAAGAGATCAAAAGAAATGCAATGGTACATGGAGGCATTTAAGCCGTAATGTTCTTATATATTTTGTCTGGTATTTTACAAAATAAGGAGCGTACCATGGTATATATATATTTATTATATTTATTACAATTCCATTTTATGTATTTTCAGGATTGGAATACAATTGTAATGCATTTATGCAATAATGTGGAATCATGGATAGTATTTTGTCTATGTCAATTAATATGGTTGTAAGCACTGGCACTTTAAATTGGGTTGACACAGTCTTAGCGATGTCATGTGATCAAGGCCGGTCATCGGCTGAAACGCGTCATGGTGGACTATATGTGAGATCAAATAAATGTATTTTGCACAAGAAAAATAAATAAATAAAAATAAATGTATTTTGCACAAGATTGGGTCTACGCTCGTATTTATCCCCTTGGAGGAGACTGGAAAGTTTACAAGGACTCTCGATATATATATATATATATATATATATATATATATATATATATATATATATATATATATATATATTCCACCAATCCCGCTTCCGTGAAAAACGGGCTGACACATGCACCAGTGCTTTCCAGGTAAGCTTTATTTTCACCATCTGGTCACATTCTGCTTAGGTATAAAATCGCCATCGCTGTAACACCTGGCAGACGCGTTTCGGCTTCATTGCCTTCCTCAATACCAGCTATATGTGACAGGGAACGCTTTCGGGGGTTTAAAAATGTCTCTTATTCACTCCCATTGGAGGATGCTTGCGGCCATAGAAAGAGGACTGCAGGTACAAGTTAGTATTTTCACTGCGAGTTGTTTATATTGTCCCTTCCAACTCGCAACGTTCCAAACCCCCAAATGTCAGCAAGATGCGATCCAAGTCATGCCGCATATGGGGAAAATAACACAATCCAAGTCCGTGGTCATAGTTCAGTAACTATGCTCCAAGCATACAATAATGCCCTGACATCGTCAGCTGACAGGTCGCGTTCTTCCCGCTGCAGCAATTCTGATGGTGATTTGGCTCACTAGGAAAAGTACTTTTCGGCAGACGATCTGCCGCTCTCTCCCCAGCCCAGCAATATTAGATGCCACTGCCGGGGGGGCGCCGCGATGCGTAACCTCTACGCTCACACCAAAATTTGCCGGCAAGTCGCGGAGCACCAAATTGAGAGGCGTGCCAGTATTCAAGCGCCGACCGCTTGACCACATACTCCACCAATCCCACTTCTGTGAAAAACGGGCTGACACATGCCCCAGTGCTTTCCAGGTAAGCTTTATTTTCACCATCTGGTCACATTCTGCTTAGGTATAAAATCGCCATCGCTGTAACACCTGGCAGACGCGTTTCGGCTTCATTGCCTTCCTCAATGCCAGCTATATGTGACAGGGAACGCTTTCGGGGGTTTAAAAATGTCTCTTATTCACTCCCATTGGAGGATGCTTGCGGCCATAGAAAGAGGACTGCAGGTACAAGTTAGTACTTTCACTGCGAGTTGTTTATATTGTCCCTTCCAACTCGCAACGTTCCAAACCCCCAAATGTCAGCAAGATGCGATCCAAGTCATGCCACATATGGGGAAAATAACACAATCCAAGTCCGTGGTCATAGTTCAGTAACTATGCTCCAAGCATACAATAATGCTCTGACATCGTCAGCTGGCAGGTCGCTTTCTTCCCGCTGCGGCAATTCTGATGGTGATTTGGCTCACTAGGAAAAGTACCTTTCGGCAGACGATCTGCTGCTCTCTCCCCAGCCCAGCAATATTAGATGCCACTGCCAGGGGGGCGCCGCGATGCGTACCCTCTACGCTCACACCAAAATTTGCCGGCAAGTCGCGGAGCACCAAATCGAGAGGCGTGCCAGTATTCAAGCGCCGACCGCTTGACCACATACTCCACCAATCCCGCTTCCGTGAAAAACGGGCTGACACATGCACCAGTGCTTTCCAGGTAAGCTTTATGTATTTTGCACAAGAAAAATAAATAAATAAATAAATAAAAATAAATGTATTTTGCACAAGATTGGGTCTACGCTCGTATTTATCCCCTTGGAGGACACTGGAAAGTTTACGAGGACTCTCGATATATATATATAAATCCGTTGCTGCCCCACGAAATCGGCCTGCTTGATAGCAGACCGCATGGCCCCCGCATCCTGTGGTGGTGCTCCTTCGCGGCAGGGTGTGCCGCGTATTTATCCAAGCTCCAAGTACCCAACGTACAAGGAGCACTCGAGCAGCAACATGCTCCTATAGAGCCTTTATGGTGTACAGTCCACCAGTACAATGATAACTTTAAGCAGTTCAATGTGCCATGGATGCCTGACGCGTTTCGAAGTGTCCCCACTTCTCTTCAGAGGCTTTGGCAATTGAAGGCGCATAGGACACCGCCCTCATTATTTAAACGCTCCAATGCATGCCCTGAATGGGACGCTCTACCGCAACTAGCAGAGCATTATGGGCATTGTAGTGTCCTCTATCTCCAAATGGAGTGGCGATGTTGCTGCGGTGACATTGAATGCCCCTAGATGGGCCTCGGTGTGCCGGTGGATATGCTAAATCCGTTGCTGCCCCCACGAAATTGGCCTGCTCGATAGCAGACCGCATGGCCCCCGCATCCTGGGGTGGTGCTCCTTCGCGGCAGGGTGTGCCGCGTATTTATCCAAGCTCCAAGTACCCAACGTACAAGGAGCACTCGAGCAGCAACATGCTCCTAAAGAGCCTTTATGGTATACAGTCCACCAGTACAATGATAACTTTAAGCAGTTCAATGTGCCATGGATGCCTGACGCGTTTCGAAGTGTCCCCACCTCTCTTCAGAGGCTTTGGCAATTGAAGGCGCATAGGACACCGCCCTCATTATTTAAATGCTCCAATGCATGCCCTGAATGGGACGCTCTACCGCAACTAGCAGAGCATTATGGGCCTTGTAGTGTCCTCTATCTCCAATTGGAGCGGCGATGTTGCTGCGGTGACATTGAATGCCCCCAGATGGGCCTCGGTGTGCCGGTGGATATGCTAAATCCGTTGCTGCCCCACGAAATCGGCCTGCTCGATAGCAGACCGCATGGCCCCCGCATCCTGGGGTGGTGCTCCTTTGCGGCAGGCTGTGCCGCGTATTTATCCAAGCTCCAAGTACCCAACGTACAAGGAGCACTCGAGCAGCAACATGCTCCTAAAGAGCCTTTATGGTATACAGTCCACCAGTACAATGATAACTTTAAGCAGTTCAATGTGCCATGGATGCCTGACGCGTTTCGAAGTGTCCCAACTTCTCTTCAGAGGCTTTGGCAATTGAAGGCGCATAGGACACCGCCCTCATTATTTAAATGCTCCAATGCATGCCCTGAATGGGACGCTCTACCGCGACTAGCAGAGCATTATGGGCCTTGTAGTGTCCTCTATCTCCAAATGGAGCGGCGATGTTGCTGCGGTGACATTGAATGCCCCCAGTTGGGCCTTGGTGTGCTGGTGGATATGCTAAATCCGTTGCTGCCCCACGAAATCGGCCTGCTCGATAGCAGACCGCATGGCCCCCGCATCCTGGGGTGGTGCTCCTTCGCGGCAGGGTGTGCCGCGTATTTATCCAAGCTCCAAGTACCCAACGTACAAGGAGCACTCGAGCAGCAACATGCTCCTAAAGAGCCTTTATGGTATACAGTCCACCAGTACAATGATAACTTTAAGCAGTTCAATGTGCCATGGATGCCTGACGCGTTTCGAAGTGTCCCCACTTCTCTTCAGAGGCTTTGGCAATTGAAGGCGCATAGGACACCGCCCTCATTATTTAAACGCTCCAATGCATGCCCTGAATGGGACGCTCTACCGTGACTAGCAGAGCATTATGGGCCTTGTAGTGTCCTCTATCTCCAAATGGAGCGGCGATGTTGCTGCGGTGACGTTGGGTACTTTGGAGCTTGGATATATATATATATATCCACATAGGTACGCAGAGAGACGTTGAGTCAGCTCCGTTCTGCCATTTGTCTTTCTGAGTGTCATTTCCACTCTGCTTCCATTCATAACAGTGTGCTGTATGGGGTAATGGTTCTGTCCACATCAGGCTCTTGTGCACTGTTGATGATAGCATTTTCTGATCACATGTGCACTTCCACCTGAAAATGAGAATGGCTCAGTGTCAGGGCTGGTTAAACAGTTTTCTCCTTTTATAGTTCCCCTTTCATTTCTTTGCTTCTCTTCTTTTAATTTTGATATTTCTTAAGACGATACAAGTTCCCAGACAGTGCTTGCCGCTCATTTCATCTGCAGTGTACTGCTTCAAACTTGCCTACTTCCTCTATAAGAGGAGACTATGATGGAATGCCGTTGTCCATAGTGTATCATCGTTTTACCATTCCAGGATGACAAACACGCTGGTTCTAAATGTGGTGGCCATGCTGGAACTTTAAAACAATGATAGACTATTTACAATACCTCTGCAAGATTGACACTCACTGCTCTGTTTAATTTCGTCATTTCAAGCATATGCCCACCAAACAGCAGAAGGCTTTCTTTTTTCTACTTGTATTCTTTTAATTTATTGTGCATTTGTTGAATATGTGTGTGCTTTATTGTAATTGTGTCAAAGGGTGAATGCAAGAATTAGTCCGTGGATGGCTGAATGGATACATGAGTGCAAAGATCAGTGAGTGGCAGAGTACACATATGATGGCCTACTGAGTGCCTATTGAGTGCCTAAAGTGCGAGTGATGGAAGAGGTACATTCATTCATAAGCCAGACCTTTTGACATTAGCAATGAAGTTTTTTTTTTGTTTTTTTGTGTACTGGTCATGTAGCATATGGTCAAAATCTAATGAATGAAAAATGGGTATAAAAAAACCTGTGTATGTTCTTAATCTCCGTAAGATACTGAGATCAGAAACAATGTTTGTGTACCCTTCTGAATTTGGGGATTACTTATTCTATTATGCATTTCATAGGGCATTTTCCAAATGTGTTTTTTCCTGCTCACTGGCTTACTATTAGTAGCCAAAACAGGGCGAAATTCAATAGGTAATAACCAGTGGCGGTGCGTCCATGGGGGCGTTGGGGTGTTGCCCCACCGACTGTCATGCAATAAAATTTAATTGCCACCAACAACAACTTCCTTTAAAATAAATTACTATGTCGTGAATAGTTACGCGCTACTACCCCGCCCAACTCGAGGCAAGCTGCAGCGGACGGCGCTGAAGGGGGTGGGGCTGCGGCAGCTTGAGTGACAGACTCAGCACGCAGCACGGCAGCAGTAGTGCGCTTGTCCGTTTTTGGGCTGGTCATTTTTATGACCAGCCCGAACATGCGCACACTACTACCTTACCGCAGAGCGACTGGCGAGGGAGGGACCCAAGGGTGAAATTAAATGAAATTTGTACTTGTAAAGCGCACCCATACCCCCAAAGGGGTGTCCAGGCGCTGTACGCATACCGCTGTGGAACCCTTCCTGGCTTTTCCCTGTGAAATGTCCACTCCTGGGCACCCCCAGGGTGAAGCCAGGCATCCCAGCGCTGTTGGGGCCGTTGTGGAGATTAAGCAAGCTATTGCCCAGAGTTGCAGAGTGGGACCCATGATTAGAATAGGCACCGAGGCGAGAATTATCAGGTCCGAGGAAATTGAGCCCAAGACCCGCCGAGGCGGGAATTGAAACCTGGTCCCGGGCCAGATCTCTGCATCAGGGTCTGCCGCTCTAACCATTGAGCCACACTTCTCCATGCATCATACAGCAGCCCCCGGGTCCCATAATGGGTGGTGAGTAACCCCGCTCTTAGCCAATTCTGCGCGAGACACCGCGCAGCCTGAGCCTGAGGGCAGGCTTAACTGTATTGGGTACCGCTCGCGGGTGGTGGCACTGCCGCAGCCGCACTTGTATGGCCAATCACAGTGGGTATTATTTGAAGCCATGCACTGGTGATTGGCCATTTCTCTTTCCTACGTTGCACCGGTCGCAGCGCAGCAGTCACGTCACACCGCGCGCCACACGACACCACACAGACCTTGTGCCGGTGTCGGGTGGTAGAGCCTCTGCCCTCTAACAGTGTTGTTCCGAATCCGTCACGATCCAGTACAGTCACGTCACGATCATCATCGTTGAATTGATGAAATAAAGTAAAAGTAAGAGTCGGGCGGGGCTGTGGTTTGCAGGAACCGTTACCTGAATCTGTATGCCATGGACCGAGTGCTCTGCGTGCGAATGTGGGGTGAAAATATCTTGTCTGGTCAGACCCAAGGCACAAAGACTCGTGCGCACACAATTTTCATTGCAGGTATCGGAGCGCTTTACATAGCACCAAACGAGTACTGTTCCACGATGTGCAAACGTACTGGGTATGATGTGACAGTACATATTTTAGTACATGCGACAGTTTCATGGAACAAAGGCTTGTGCGTGCACTATTTTAAAATCGGAACATCTGGGCTGTGTAATAATCAGGAGGGGCTCTTGCACTGTGCTGACTAGCGCTCAGCGGTGACCAATAGGCACTAGGCCCTTTCAGAGCTTCAGCTACCGCCCACCGATGCGTCCTCACTTGAGCACCGGTATTATACTCGCGGGTACAAGCCAGGTAAATGATCTCATCTTCTTATCTCGCTCACAATCATTCACATCGAGTCGAGTTTATCGAGTCGAGTTATTTTACTTTTTTCAGTTTTACATAGTGTGAACTCAACAGAAGGTATCGGAGCGCTTTACATAGCACCACACGAGTGCTGTTGCAAGATGTGAAACGTACCGGGTATGGTGACACTGGGGGAAGCCCATTTCTGGGCGTGCACGGCACGAGCGTGTGTTCTTTACCTAATTTCTTATCTTCACCGTTTCTAATTGTATAACAAAACCGTGCTGCCTCGTTGGTTCTGCGGTGTAAGTGCAGCCTCTGAGGGAAGGCTCTCTCCAGAGCTACGCACTCGAGCTACAGGTGACGTCCTGGGCAGGCGAAAGCTCGGAATCAAGCGCGCCGCCATTATGGCGGTCGCACCGGTCCCCGAGGTCAGAAGAGGTGGGGGGGATCGCCGCGCTCCTTGATGATGCGGTCCCCCACCTTCTCTGATGCTCCAATCGCGTGTCGCGGGGTGGCAGTGAACCGGAAGCACTTAATGTGCTTCCGGTTCCAAAGCAGCCGTAACGATGAGGATGGACTGGTTTAGACCAGTCAATCCTGCATAAGGGGATAAAAGGCTGAGGGGAGGACAAGAGCAGTCTCTTGCCTTTCTTCTCCGCAGCCGACATCCTGGGAGTTCTACCGTCCACGGACCTGGGCCATCGGGGGCCCTTTCACAGAGTTTTTCTCTTCTTTCTCTTTCAGGTGCGGCGTGGAGGAGATTGTACGAAGTGAGCTGAGGAGCGGCGGGGATAAGTGGACGGCGAGCCTCCAAGGACGGTGCGGGCAAGGAAAGTCCCACGTTTGGGCTGCGGAGGCGGGCAGGAGCGGCATTTGCCTGGGAGCAGGTTGGTCGTTCCGGGGTGACCTCCAGGTAAGAGCGTGCAGCGGTGGGTGGCACGCGGTTCTCTGCACCGGTTACTGAGCACCCGGGGACGCGTGTGTGAGCCCGTAAGGTATTGTGGGGCTTTGTTTACCGGCCAGAACAGGGCCCCTTTTTGGTAACGCGTCCTCTCGTTTGGGTTTTTTAAAGCACGCGTAGATTTGGTACGCACGGCAGGGGCTGGGGGGTCCGTAAACGGGTGCCCTGTGGTGACGCGACTGGTGGTTATTTATTTATTAAAGCACGCGCAGCTTTGCCCTGCCAGTGGACGTACGAGCAGTGAGGAGTGAGGGCGGCCATTGTTTAAAAAACGATATCTTTGCGTTTTCAATGCGCATGGGATATTAAAGTCTGCTGGCTGTTGTGTCACTTGTGGGTGCGAAGGTGGCCGCTACAGCCCAGCTCAGTTCGTTGTGGGGTATTGCTGGGGGGCCAAGCAGAGGGCTGGGTGGGGGTACACGGGACTGTTTTGTTTTCCCTTTTGGTACTGGTTTGTGTTGCTGCATTTCAGGCGGAAGACCTACCAACGCTGAGCAACAACAGAGGGTCAACGCTGCGGCTCAGGACAAGGAGGTCTTTAACGGCGGCGCCGGCAGGCCTGCATTCCACGGCTTCTGGGAGCCACGCGGGTTTGAGGTTATCACCTGACCCACTGGACTAGCCGGTGGGCGTGGCTCTGGTTGCGGGGGTGCTGTGGCCTGCTGGTGTCTGCTACAACTAAGAGGTAAGGGTTTGGGCTGTGTCTCAGACCTAATAGGGGCCACAGGAGCGGGGGGCTGCAATTTTCCCCAATAGAAGTAACCGTCAGGTGTAATGGCCCCTAAGGCTAGGCGGAACGAGAAGCGTTCACGCACAGATACTATGCTGGAAGCGCTGATGCAGCAGGTCCAGGTGATGGGACAAGCTTTAACTCGTCTGCAGGAAAAGGTGAAGACGGCCCTCAGGAGGGGAGGGAGGCCCAGGCGCCCGATAATTCCACCGAAGACATACTCCCCACTGTTGCCCAAGAAAAGCAGGCCCAGGGCGGGCGGGAAGGGGACAGGGGGTACCCCGGGCCCGGCTCCAAGTGAGGGGTTACCCGAGCCAAGACAGGGTAATGCGGCTCCAGGGGCACCGTCGCCAGTATTGCCGGTAGAGCCGCCACCGCAGGTCCCGGCAACGCCCTTAGGGGGTGACCCATGTGGAAACGTACCAGATCTGACGGCCAATTTGGCTGCAGTGCTCCCGTGGCTTGAGACGTGTGGGAACTGGGCCCCCGCGGTAGGGACATCCGGTGAGGGTGGGGATGCAATGACAAGGGCCAGGCAATTGTTGGCGCAGCTGGGGAAACCTAAGCAAAACATTGATACGCCGGTACCGGTAGGAGGTGCAACGCCGGCCGGTGCGGTACCAGCAGGTGGTGGTGATTTGCCAGCAAGTGTACCAGTGGAGCCAGGAGTCCCGAGGGCAGCTGATCCGGCAGTAGCTACAGGTATAATTAAAACACTGCCACCTTTAGGTTTGGGGGAACTGCGCTCGGGGAGGGACCAGCTGGGGCGACATCTGTCGCAAGAAACTAGGGAAAAGATATGGAAAGGGCAATATGTGAGTATGTTCTCTCTGCTGATTGATGAAGCAGAGAGGGAGGAAGCTAAGAAAAACAAGGAATGGACACATCCTAGGGAATGGGCGAACATAATTCTTAAGTACAGGGTGGAGGAAACCTTGGCAAACTGGGTGCAAGGTTTTACAATTTACACGGCGATCATGCTAGAACGCTTTCCAGCCATAGGTACAGAGATGGCGTGCTACCAGAACAGAATTATGACTGCACATAACAAGTATGGGGGTACTGGGTGGAAGGACTATGATAAAGAGTTTAGAAGGGCAAAGGCATTGGACCCAGCGCTGGGCTGGAACCAGACCGACATGTTCATCCATTTGAATCACTTGGTACAGGGGTCCTTGGACAACAATAGGTGGCAACCACAGGAACACGATAGGTACCAGCCTTTTCGTGCCGGCCCCTCGGGTATCTCGGGTACATCGGGGGCACCTCGGGGAATGGGGGAGGCGCAGGAAAAAAAGGGGTCTGTTTTGACTACAATAGGCGTACCTGCACTAGGGCCGCGGGCACATGTAAATTCAGGCACAATTGTTCATACTGTGGCAACACATCACATCCCGAAGCTCGATGCTTCAAGAAGACCAAAGAAAAAGGAGGCAAGAAGCAGGAATGAGAGTGTGTCCCTAGATAAAGCCAGGTCCCCCATACAGTTTAGCACGATGATACCTTGGTTGAACATGTACCCTTGCACAGAAGCCGCTAGGATAATCCGGGAAGGTTTTGTGGATGGTTTTAGGATCCCGGCACCGGGTTATACAGGGGTAGCGCAGTGCAGGAATCAGTTGTCAGTCAGGCACAATGAAAGTGTGGCAGCGGCAAAAATTGAGAAGGAAGTCCGGCTGGGCAGGGTAGCTGGCCCCTTTGAGGATGTCCCCATGCAGGGTTTCGTATGCTCGCCATTGGGTGTAGTCCCCAAGAAAGAGCGGGGGGAATTCAGATTGATTCATAATCTTTCAGCTCCCAGGGGGTCATCTCTGAATGACGCAATCGCGGAGTCATTGTGCAGTGTGAAATATGCCTCATTCGATCAGGCGGTGGGCATGCTGAGGTGTGTGGGGCAAGGCGCATTACTAGCAAAATGCGACATTGAGTCAGCCTTTCGCCTACTACCAGTGCACCCAGAGGATTTTCATCTGCTGGGCTTCCAATTCCAGGATAAGTATTATGTGGACAAATGTATGCCAATGGGATGCTCAGTCTCCTGCGCTTACTTTGAGAAATTTAGCTCCTTCTTGGAATGGGTATTCAGGCAGGACACGGGTTACCAATGGGTCTTACACTACCTTGACGATTTCCTCTTTTTGGGGGCGCCAGGCACTGGAGGGTGCAGGGCAGCCTTAGGCAGTTTTTGCAAAATCATGCAGGAATTCGGGGTACCACTGGCACCAGGCAAGACGGTTGGCCCAAGTACACAGATTGAATTTCTGGGGATTGAATTAGATTCTGTACAGGACGTGTCCAGGTTGCCCATGGACAAGGTGAGGAAGTTTGACACGGCGTTACAAGAATGCTTGGATAGGGAGAAGGTCACGCTGCACCAATTGCAGGAAGTGGTAGGGCAGTTGAATTTTGCGCTGCGCATAGTACCAATGGCACGCCCCTTTTCGCGCACCATCGCGCAGGCTATGACAGGTCTCAAGGTGAAGCATCACCACACCAGACTATCCGGCGAGGTCAAGCAGGACATGCTCATCTGGAAGGCATTCCTGCGCGATTTCAATGGGAGAGTGGTGTGGCCCAGCCCGCCCAGGTCCAGCCCGGAGATGGGTTTAATGACTGATGCGGCAGGAAGCGAAGGTTTTGGTGCTATCCTAGGGGCTGAATGGACGGCGCAGCGTTGGCCAGAGTGGTGGGTCGAATCGGGGATCACCAAGAATATAAGCTTCCTCGAGTTGTTCCCTATCCTGGTGGCACTGTCAGTCTGGCCAGAGCAGTTGAAAAATCAATCAGTGGTATTCTGGTCAGATAACATGGCCGTGGTTGAGTGCATTAACCAGCAGACCGCCAGGTGCAAAATGATGTTACGCTTATTGAAAGAAATTGTTTCACTGTGCATGCAATTGAACATACTGTTTAGAGCCAGGCATGTGCCCGGGGTTTTGAACCATGCAGCTGACGCCCTGTCTCGTTTTAAGATGCAGGTATTCAGGTCCCACCTCCCGGGCGCAGCAGAGAGGCCAACCCATTTCCCAGAACACCTTTGGCAGTTTGGTGCCCCCAGTTACCGGACCTCGTGGCAGCTAGCCTAGCACCCAGGACGAGGAGAGCGTAAGAAGGGGCGTTCTGGTCTTATTATCAGTTTTTGGGAGGATGTTGGGAACACAGGTGGCACAGCTCAGAGGCGGTGGTCAGTTATCTGAGTTTCATGAGGGACAGTGGGCGCTCAGCGGCAGTGGCTAGGCGACACATCACAGCCATATCCTTTTTCGCGAAGTGCAGGGGGGCCAAGGACCCGACAGCAGAATTTGTGGTGCGCAAGGCTTTGAAAGGCTGGGGGCATTTACAGGGCGCACAGCCCGATGGGAGAAGACCCATAGGGTTACAAACACTCTCCATGCTACTTGAGGCGCTGCACCTCGTGTGCACCTCTCAGGAGGAGGTGATTCTTTTTCAGGCAGCATTTTGCCTCGCATTCTATGGCACATTCAGAATAGGCGAACTGGTGGCCAGGAATAAAAGAGACCATCATGGGGGATTACAGGTAGGACGCGTACAGGTCACCAAGGAGTCCATATTGATTTCTCTCCTGAGATCCAAGACAGACCAAAGAGGAAAGGGTGAGGGCATAGCGCTCCACAGGGCGGGGGCGTTTCATGCTGCCCAGTGGCTAGACTGGAGGCTTTCATGGCACAGCGAACCGGGGCATCAGAAGGGCCTCTTTTGATACATAGGGATGGTTCTCCTCTCACAGTCTTCCAGTTCAGAAGGGTCATGTGTTTGGCCATAGACAAAGCGGGTCTGGATGCAGCCGATTTTGGGACTCACTCTTTTAGGATCGGGGCGGAGACGGAAGCGGTGGCCTTGGGTCTGAGGGGGGACCAGGTAAAAAGGATTGGTAGATGGTCCTCTGACTGTTACAAGCGCTATGTGCGGCTGCATATGCTGTAGGCAGGAAAGCGAACGGTACACTGATGCTTGGTCCCTCTTTTCTCATTATTTGCACTTTCTTCATCCTGTGACTCAGGGAAGAGGCTTGCAACGGCACATGTTCAGGAGAAACGGACTTCGCCATGTCACGCAGGGGGACGACAGTCGTCGGTCCAAGGACGCACAGCGGAAGTTATGGCCCAAGTTCACGCTTGGGTCCAGGAGGAGCAGGAAGCCTGGATCATAGGTCATTCGTATGTGCGTCGACTGCAAACTTTCTTTTCAGGGGCCCACGAGGCCAGAGCACGTCAGTGGGGGACAAAGATAGTTTTTCACGGGCAAGGGGGTCTGCGCATCAAGCATTTTAGGGAATTGGTTAACCGCGCATTAAAGAACAGCGTGCGGCCACCCGCCGTATGGATCATGCACTTAGGTGGTAATGACCTGGCGCAACTTGGGCGGAGGGTGGTCATGGAGGATTTGCTCACAGAGGTAGGTTGGCTGGCAAAACGGTGCCCCAATGCCGTTATAGTGTGGTCACACATGATCCCAAGGTTTCGATGGAGGGGTGGCGAGTCAGTAAGAGCATTGAATCACGCGGTAAAGCGGATCAATAACAAATTCGACAAATTGTTCAGGACGCCCAAATTAAGAACAATAAGCCATGGTTTCATACGGGGTGAGCAGTTCTTTGTACAGGATGGTGTTCACCTCTCGGCAAAGGGAAATCAAGCATTTATGGATGATATTCTGGCATGGGTTGAAGGCGCGAGGCGCAGGCCATGACCTTGCTGGAGGGCTCAGAGGGGGAGGCCAGATAGTCGGGCAACTATGCTGGCCTGTGGAGGTAAGGTCATGATTGATAAGCATAGTTTCGGTCCTTAGCGGTCAGCAACATAGAGCTACAGGGGCAGTTACAGCCGGTCAATAGGCTGGAAGGGTGCGGGGGCCGGGGGAGTCACGCTTTCCAGTAGGCTGGTCGGCCACCCCCGCACGCGCATGCGCAGCAGGGCGCAATAACAGTTGCCACGCCCCGTTTATGTTTTGTAAGGCTCAGGGCGTAGGGGGGGCCCGGGGAAAAATATCTGTCCGATAAGCTGGACCCCCTACGCAAGCTTACGCCAGCAGAATTGCTGTACATTTGCCAGGATCTGGGGCTGCCAGTCTTTGACCTTGCCGTAGGCTCTCACAGGGTTACGCAGGGAGGAATAAGTAGAAAAGTACGTATGCATGTTTAGATCATGATAGGAATGGCTATGTCTAGAGATATGTTAAGGTTAGCCAAATAACATCGTGTACCTATCAATGTATATGGACTCTCTGCGTAATTGTAATGTAAATAATAAATGAAGGTGTTTTTTAATTTTGTAATAAATACGGCCGGGGGGTCACTCCCCCTAAATCCAAAAAGTGTGTGGTTTGAAATGCTTGCCTTGGAGGAGGGACGGACCACGCAGTGGAAGGGGGATCACAGGGTATTGGGTAACTGGTCAAGAGAAGGGGCTTAGGCAGTACATGGCCATTTGGGCAGGCGAAAGCTCGGAATCGAGCGCGCCACCATTATGGCGGTCGCACCGGTCCCCGAGGTCAGAAGAGGTGGGGGGATCGCCGCGCTCCTTGATGACGCGGTCCCCCACCTTCTCTGATGCTCCAATCGCGTGTCGCGGGGTGGCAGTGAACCGGAAGCACTTAATGTGCTTCCGGTTCCAACGCAGCCGTAACGACGAGGATGGACTGGTTTAGACCAGTCAATCCTGCATAAGGGGATAAAAGGCTGAGGGGAGGACAAGAGCAGTCTCTTGCCTTTCTTCTCCGCAGCTGACATCCTGGGAGTTCTACCGTCCACGGACCAGGGCCATCGGGGGCCCTTTCACAGAGTTTTTCCCCACCCACCATCCCCTAAGGCAGGCAGTTCATAAGGGTGTGCAGTGTATTGCGTTTTTTGCTAACTTTTGTTTTCAGCTAAGGTGGAATGTACAATGTTTGGGTTGTGACCATCAAAGATGCAGTCGTTTAAAGATTATGTAAATGGATAATGATATGTATATGAGAAATTTATAATGTGTCGTATTTTGAGGTGTTTCCCTGGTTAGGCGGTAAGGTCATGATTGGTAAGCATAGTTTCGGTCCTTAGCGGTCAGCAACATAGAGCTACAGGGGCAGTTATAGCCGGTCAATAGGCTGGAAGGGTGCGGGGGCCGGGGGAGTCACGCTTTCCAGTAGGCTGGTCGGCCACCCCCGCACGCGCATGCGCAGCAGGGCGCAATAACAGTTGCCGCGCCCCGTTTATGTTTTGTAAGGCTCAGGGCGTAGGGGAGCCCCGGGGGAAAATATCCGTCCGATAAGCTGGACCCCCTACGCAAGCTTACGTCAGCAGAATTGCTGTACATTTGCCAGGATCTGGGGCTGCCAGTCTTTGACCTTGCCGTAGGCTCTCACAGGGTTACGCAGGGAGGAATAAGTAGAAAAGTACGTATGCATGTTTAGATCGTGATAGGAATGGCTATGTCTAGAGATATGTTAAGGTTAGCCAAATAACATCGTGTACCTATCAATGTATATGGACTCTCTGCGTAATTGTAATGTAAATAATAAATGAAGGTGTTTTTTAATTTTGTAATAAATACGGCCGGGGGGTCACTCCCCCTAAATCCAAAAAGTGTGTGGTTTGAAATGCTTGCCTTGGAGGAGGGACGCACCACGCAGTGGAAGGGGGATCACAGGGTATTGGGTAACTGGTCAAGAGAAGGGGCTTAGGCAGTACCTGGCCATATACCATAGGAGTAGAGGTCATTTTACAACCAGCATAGGTTGAGGCAGCAGGGTGGTGGATATTACACCGTTCCACGCATTGGGAGCACAATCAATGTTCAACATTAAACAGGGAGGAACAGAAAGTGTTGCTGAATGTTTGTCTACTCAGTCAGGATTTTACCACCTGCCACGCTGTGGAGCTGCTAACATTCCACTGTTCTAACACATCTTACTAAGAGGCGGGAATGAGCAGGACAGAGAAGAGGGGAGAAGGCTGGACGGCAGATGGGTAATTCCTCATTTATACAATTTGTTTCTCTTTTTAATGCATTTTTTCAAGGCATTTAGATGTGGAGCTACTATCGTACACTTAAAATAGAATAATTGTTGTCAATGATTCTTCTATTTGAACAAGAAAACTCAGTCTGAAAGAAAATGCATTATTTTCAAGATTTCAAAAACGTCTTGATGTTTTTGAACATTCTAAATGTAGGAGTTTTTCCAGTAAGTTTTAAAAATCCATTGGAGCGAGATTTCAACTTAACACTCACATTTTAGTACTCATGGAAAATGTTTGCTATTTGTAGGGCCGTTATTACAGTTTTATTTTTCCTTTACTGTGATATACATAAAGGCTTTTCTATCAATGACGGCTAGGGCTTCTCACAAGGAGAGACAGAATTAAACATTTTGCAGGCCATTGGCAAGAAGAAAATTCCCTTCTAAGCAGCTCTGGAAGTACTGGTTGTTTTACTTGCAAGCGCGATATTTATAATATTTCTGATAAATATTGATTGTAGTGGAATGCTTTTCCTGGAGCTCGATGTTGGAGGTGTGTATAAAAGGGGCATGTGGTGTGGCATTTGATTTAGCCCTTGGGGAGGTCAAAGACATAAGTCATTCCTGGCTGCGCTCCATATTTCTTAGATGAGGCAGCAAAACTGGCTGAAAAGCTATCAGTGGGGCACCACTGATGTACAATCAGCAGTGAAGAACTGGGCTGCCAGGTTTACTCTGGAGTCTGTGTCCTAATGGAAATAGAGCTATGGCGGCATGGAGAGGCATTGACATTACAAAGTCCCTGTGAAATTTAATGAGGAGTTTTAATCCACTACTCCAGCTGCACTTAGTGGCCTTTCAGTTAGTTATTCTGTGAAGTTACACTGCTACATACCAGAGCCTGCCCGTAAAACTTTAATTTGTCAAAGTTATACGCCAGGAAGGTAATAATGCAAAAAAATTGTGCAATTGCATAAAGATGCCTTTCTCACCATAACCATTATCTTTCCGTCCATGGTACAGCAATCCTTTCACTATTTCACTCACTCCCCATTGCAAGCCCACCTCCCTCTGATATCTCTACAGTTGCTTTGTTTCTAAACACCCCATCTTTCTTCTTCGATATGTTCTCTACTCTCTTTTCATGTGTTGTGCATTTTGTTTCTCCCCTTTCAACTCTCCTCTCTCCACTCCCCTTCCTCTTCCTGACTGTTCTGTCGTTTTTATTAATTTTCAACTTTTGCATCTCTCGAAAATCCCATTTTACTTTTTGGCTTCACTTTTTCTCAGCCCTTTCATCGGACTGAATACTGTAAAGTATTTTATTTGTCATATTTCTAGTGGTACAACTTCCCACTCTAAACACTAACACTCTTTAAAGTGCAGAGTGACTCTGCACTTCAAAGAGTGTTAGTGTTTATAGAGCGAGAACGCAGACTGGTGCAGAAAATGTTTCTCACTCTGAAGCTACAGGCCCTGCCACGCGTGATGCACCTCTGAGAAGCATACACACTGAGTGCCAGCACTGGGCCTAGCTTCAAAAACATAACGATAGAAATGTTTCTGACGCTAAACCATGCTGGCACACAGCGTGTATATTGCCCAGAGGTGCCTGGCCTAGCTTCAGAAACATTTCTACCTACATGTTGTTTTATGACATCCCTTTATTAATGTAATTACTGCACTTTCACAATTGCTTTATTAACCTTCTTGCTTCTCAAATTTGCTTGAAAATGCACCATTTACCCACTCTTTTTTCAAAATTTTCTCGGGGGGGGGTAAAACCCCCCAAACCCCCCTTAAGATGTTCGGGCACGCTCGCTGCGCTCAAGCGCCACGGTGCACTCCGCCAGAAAGTTTACGCCTCACCACTTTCAAATGTCACCAGCCACCACTGGTAATAACTAATGATCTTCTGTGCTGCATTCCTACATGTGTCCTGATATAAACGGTACCCCACTTATGTAGGTAGGCCTATTGCGCACAACAGAAAAGGCCCTAAAATGTGATGTGGAGACATCAAATGTTTGCCATGAAAAATTACCAGTTGTTGCCATGAGGGAGGCTCCAGAATTTGGATCCAGGCTTGGACAACACACAGGGAAACCTACCAGACCCAGACCTTTCTGAAAACTAGACACCACGGAAAGTCCAGTGTAGTGACACCTGTGTGGATGCCACTGGATTTTCTGACCCATAATACATTGCAAATTTATTTATTTATTTATTAATTAAACTTATAATGCGCAACAGCTACCCAAAAAGGGTTTCCCGGCGGAAACGCAGAATCAGAGGCTGATGTCAAAGCAAAGGCAGCAGGCTAATGATTAAAAAGCCATGTCTTCAAGGATTTACGGAATTGGATGTAATTAGTTTCGGTACGAAGAGCTAAGGGCATAGCATTCCAGAGTGAGGGGCCAAGATGTGAGAAAGACCTACCGCCCATCCTCGCTAGTTTGATTTTTGGGACAGAAAACCTCCCCTGCGTAGATGAGCGAAGGTCACGAAGAGGGACATAGGGATGAACCAGTGATTGAAGGTATTTGGGGGCCATTCCACTTTTGATTTTAAACATGTAGCTCAGGGCTTTGAACTTAACTCGGTTCTCCACCCTGAGCCAGTGCAAATCACGAAGATGGCCGGAAACAGAGGAAGTTCTGGGGATCCGGCATAAAAGCCTAGCTGCAGAGTTTTGAACCAGTTGCAGCCTGCGTGTCACCTCTTTGTTAGATCCCAAGTACAGAACATTGCCGTAATCAAGTCTTGAAGTAATCAAGGCATGAACAACAGTCTTCTGAGTGGGTTCTGGTAGCATCCAGATAACTTTTTTTAGCCACTTCAGGATAGTGAAGCAGGTAGCAGCTACTTTAACGACTTGGTTGTGCATACTTAGTGTATCATCCATAATTATACCCAAATTTCGAGCTTGGCGGACCGGTATAGGAAGAGCACCCATCTCGCAGGGCCAATGTTGAGGACCCCAAAGTTCCCTATTTTTCCCAAATATAAGAACCTCAGTTTTTCCTCCATTCAGTTTGAGGTAATTAGATTGCATCCATGATGCAATATTCCTCAACCCTAGCTGAAGGGGAGAAATCCCTGTCGTACTCTTCATAGATAGAGAAAAAATAATTTGCGAATCATCCGCATAGGAGAAGAGGGTCAGCCCAGATTTCTCTGCAATATCCGCCAGGGGTCTTACATATAAGTTAAAAAGTAGGGGCTAAGGATAGAGCCTTGAGGTACCCCATGAGTTAGAGAGTGGATATCAGAGCTGGTTGTGGGAGAAAAAACTTGGAAAGTACGATTTGTGAGGAAGGAAGTGAGCCATTTCAGAGCCGGCCCACATATGCCCAACAAACTTAGGGTTTTAATTAACACAGCGTGGGACACCGTGTCAAAAGCTGCGCTCAGATCCAACAAAATGAGGGCCACGGTGTCTCCAGCATCAAGATGGTGGCGTAGTCTTTCGTTTACCCCCAGCAGGGTGGTTTCTGTTGAAAATCCGGCTCTGAAGCCCGACTGAGAAGGATGGAGAAAACTTTGCGCATCGACAAACAGTGAAAGCTGTGCATGGACATGTTTTTCTAAGATTTTAGAGAAGGCCGGTAAGAGTGAAATGGGACGATAGTTAGAGAGTAGTTCAGGGTCAGCATTTGCCTTTTTAAGAAGAGGCATTACCATGGCATGTTTCCAATCAGGCGGGACGATTGCCTCCAGCAGGGAGGCATTTAAAAGATCCATGATTACCTGCAGCGATGGTGGTTCCAGCTGCTGGAGCACGGAAATGGGCAAGGGATCCCTTGGCGATCCTGATTTTATATTACCCAAAAGTTTTTTAGGGTGGTGATGTTTAGCAGAGGCCATGTGTCCAATTGATTAGTGAGAAAGTTAGGGCTCCAATCTTGGTTGGGGGGCATATCGTCCATGGAAGATGGTGTGGATGTTTCTGGGGAGGAGAGAAATTGTCATCCTGCCCTCGTACTATATCCAGATATATACTGTCAACTTTTTGAACAAAGAAAGTGGCCAGGTCCTCACATTGCTTTTTATTAAGTGCAGGGGGCTTGGTTTGAGTTTTGGAACCGGCAAGTTCTTTAACCATGTTAAAAAGTGTTTTAGAGCAGTTTAGAGCGTTTGAAATGGTGGATGAGACATGGTCCGCCCTAGCTGTTTTGCAAAGATCATGATATATTTTTTTAGCTACTTTATAGTTACTTTTGGAAGCGGGGGTGTAGTTCCTTCTCCACTTGCGTTCCATTTTTTAGACATTTGGCTTTCTCTGTCCTTAAAGTCTCAGTAAACCAAGGTGCAGGAGGTCGATGATTGTTGGCTTTTTTTCTTGCCAAAGGTAGACAAATGTCAATGGCATTAAGAAGCCATTTCTGTACCGAGGTAGAAAGTGAGTTCACTGATTGTTTGGAAATGGGCGTGTGGGAGCATAAAATATTATTTAAAGCTGTGGCATCTAAATTTTTCCAGTTCCTAATTAAAGTATCTGGAATTACATAAATAGGTACAGGAATCTCTAGAAGTTTTAGGTAGAATTTAGTAAGAAAGTGGTCCGACCAGTTTAGAGGGGAGGCAGGGAAGCAGTGGATCCCAGGAAGATTCGAAAAAATGGGGTCCAGCAGGTGACCTGCCTCGTGTGTGGGGCCTGAGTTCATTAGGCTAATATTTAAAGCTGCTAAGTCCGAGATAAGATTAGTGCTAGATTTACAGGTGGGGTCTTCCAGATGAAGATTGAAGTCACCCAAAATTGTGAAATTTGCTGTTTTCATACTTGGAGGGGTTATAAGTTCAGGGAAGGAAGAGATCCAGGATGCAGACGGTCCCGGGGGACGATATACCAGCATACCTGAGAAAGTAAAATTAGGGGTCAGGGTCAGCTTAAATAGCGCTGCCTCACTGTTCTGAGACACAAAAGGTTCAAAGGAGCATTGGTAATCCTTTTTAAAAATAATGGCTATGCCCCCTCCAGTTTTTATGGCTCTATCTTTCCTAACTATTGCATAGTTATATGGAAAAGCGGCAGCGACATCTGGGCCCGCACTTTCATTGAGCCAAGTCTCCGTCAAGAAAATGGCATCAGGTCGTTCGTCATGCAACAGGTCAAACATATCCAATTTATGTTTAGGGAGGGAGCGACAGTTGGTATACAGGAAAGAGAAGTTTTTATGGGACGGAGCTGTCAGAGTGGTATTAGCCATGTTTTCATTTGTAATGTTATTGACATAACCTGGATTCCCCTTTAAAGAAAAACCACAGTTTGCACATATTTTCATTTTGCCGTCAAAGTATAGGCAGGCACACTTATGAGATGGAGGGGGGCAGTAGGATTTTAATCGTTCTGATGAATATTGCTGCCTGGTGGTTTTAGTGCAAACTGAAGATTCAACCTCTTTTTCGTGATTTATAATCTGTTTTGCAGCTGAGTATTGATGGCAGTTGGAGAGAGCACCAGGACTTCTGGCACT
The DNA here is from genome assembly GCA_963921515.1 of Calotriton arnoldi. Classification (NCBI taxonomy): domain Eukaryota; kingdom Metazoa; phylum Chordata; class Amphibia; order Caudata; family Salamandridae; genus Calotriton; species Calotriton arnoldi. Next base: position 154,018 of record CAWUFW010010741.1, on the reverse strand, counting down.
TGGCCCGGTCCAGGCGCGGACGGGCGCAGACGGGCTTGCCTTAGGCGCGCCTTCGGCGCGCCAGCGGCGCGCCCGCTGCGCACGTCCGCTGCGCGTCCCTGGCATCGGCCCTAAAGTACTTTCCCCGCAGCCCTCTTGCGTGTGACGACACAGGAGGTGTGTCACGCTGTGCCGGTCCGCCCTCCACACAAACAGCAACAGCTGCGGTGGACCGGGGTCGGAGCGTGCAGTACGTGAGAGAATTCCTCAGTGCAGAGAAAAAGGTAAAAAGCAGAAATGCTGTTTGGTTTTAAAAGATAGAAATGGATAAAAACGAGTAAAATCAAAGCGCTGCCAAGTTCTCTGACGCGGCTTACTTGTGTCTGCTGCGCGTCCCTGGCATCGGCCCTAAAGTACTTTCCCCGCAGCCCTCTTGCGTGTGACGACACAGGAGGTGTGTCACGCTGTGCCGGTCCGCCCTCCACACAAACAGCAACAGCTGCGGTGGACCGGGGTCGGAGCGTGCAGTACGTGAGAGAATTCCTCAGTGCAGAGAAAAAGGTAAAAAGCAGAAATGCTGTTTGGTTTTAAAAAGATAGAAATGGGTAAAAACGAGTAAAATCAAAGCGCTGCCAAGTTCTCTGACGCGGCTTACTTGTGTCTGCTGCGCGTCCCTGGCATCGGCCCTAAAGTACTTTCCCCGCAGCCCTCTTGCGTGTGACGACACAGGAGGTGTGTCACGCTGTGCCGGTCCACCCTCCACACAAACAGCAACAGCTGCGGTGGACCGGGGTCGGAGCATGCAGTACGTGAGAGAATTCCTCAGTGCAGAGAAAAAGGTAAAAAGCAGAAATGCTGTTTGGTTTTAAAAGATAGAAATGCAAACCTCAAACTTTAGCAGCAATCATGCATTTTCCTTACATTTCTTTGAGGAAAAGTTCCAGAATCTGGAGGGATCCACAAACTTCCTACCAAAGAGCAATCCCACACTTCTTCCAATAAAAACAGCACCCCACTTGTTTAACTGCGTGTAACACCAGTGACAGGAAAGGTCCCAAAATGCAGCAGAGAGACATCACATTTTTTGCATAAAAAAAGTTCTATTTTTGCTGATAGAGTAGCTGCAGAATTTAGGCCCAGACGTGGCTGCTACCCAACGAAACCAACCAAACCCAGAGATCTCAGAAAAACAGACACCCTGGGAAGTCCAGGGTGGTGTGAATTGTCAGGATCCCACTATCTTTTCTTACCCTCAGTGCCCTGCAAACCCCTCAAAGTGTGGCTAGAATCATGCATTTTCCTTGGATTTTTGTGAGGGGAACTTTTGGAATCAGTGAGTATCCACAAAGTTCATACCACCCAGAATTCTTGAACTTCTTCCAAAACGCTACAGCACTTGTGTGTTTTGGCCTATTGCCCGCAACACAAAAGGTCACAAAGCGCAGCATGGAGACATTAACATTTGCTGTAAAAAAATGACGTGATGTGGGAATAGAGGTAGCTGACTTGCATAGATCCCACTACCTTTTCTCACCCACAATGCCCTGCAAACCTCAAACCTCAGCTAAAATCACATATGTTTCTCACATTTCTGTGAGGGTAAGTTTCAGGATCTGTGAGGAGCCACAAAATTCCTACCACTCAGTGTTCCTACACATCTCCCAATAAAAACAGTAACCTACTTTGGTTTGTCTGGGCCTAGCTCCCCAACAGGAAACAACCTGAAACCCAATTTAGAAACACTGTGTTTGCCATGAAAAAGAACCTTTTTGGTGCTGTGGGTAGCTGCAGAATTTGGTCCCAGACTAGCCACCACCCAGTGAAACATACCAAACTCAGACATTTCAGAAAACTAGTGGCCCAGGGAAGTCCAGGGTGGTGTGACATATGTAGATCCCACTATGTTTTCTTACCCATAAATCTCTGCAAACATCAAACCAAAATTGGGCTAAAAAGAATGCTTTTTCTTCACATTTCTGTAGGGAACGTTTTGGAATCTGCATGAAAGCACAAAATCCTTATCACCCAGCCATTCCACAATTCTCCCATAAAAAGGGTAATCCTTTTGTGTGGTTGGGTCTAGTGCCCTCTACAGAAACAGGGGGAGCCAGGGAAAAACGTCAAAGACAACTAGAGTCTAGAACGTATTATTGAATTGAACACAAAGACACCATGGGGATTACATTGTGAAGAGGATCTCCATATGCAACTGTAGAACCCCTTCTATCTCCCCCCATCTGTTTTAGCTATTAAGAGGTGTCTGAAAGTTTTTTAATCATTTTTAACAAACACATAGCACTTTGGTTAGCACTATTTATTTTACGGGGATTGTGTAAAAAGAAAGGAGTCAACAACAGTAATTTGCCCACTTGGGCCTAATGTGTACATCCAAATGAAGTATGCAAAATCTTGAGGTCCTTTTAACGTTATGTTTGGTATGAAGTACACTTATAATACCTCACAGGAGTAGCACATAATTGAACATCATGTATACTATACCATTGCATACTCTTAACAAGCCCACTAGGGCTTAATCACAATGTGTAAATTGACTGGTGTCTTTTAGAATACTAAAGTAATGAAGAACAGACTATGCTTTAATTTTAACTTCATGCTAAATATTTATTTTTTCATATGTATTTAAACATTGAATTGTGTCTTAGCATTTTTATGAATGTATTTATACATGATATGCAAGACGCTATTTTTTAGATGTACAAGGGTATGTGCACCTGAACAAATAAGCAAATCTATTGTCCCTTTCTATGAGAGAGGAGGTAATGTGCACTTTACATGTTTCAACTAAGTATGGCACCTCTGTGAGCAGGAACACGAGAGCACTTTAAAATAGCAACACTGAGCAACATTTCCTTGTTGTCGTCGGTCTTTTTGCAAAGTACGCTAAAAAAGACAACGTGTATATATATATATATTATCTACTGGCGGTCGCCAGTAGATAGTTATAGTTAGGACCTATTTTCCATAGGAAATCCGCAACATTCTATTTGAAATAACTCTTGCGTCGGTTGACGAATCTTCGCAAAATTTTCAAACTTTATGGCCCGCTCCGGTCCGCTCCTACCCTGAAAGTTTCGGGGTGATTCGTCAAGCGGGGGCCAGGAAAAAAGGGGGGTCCCAAAACGTGTTTTCCCCATTCATTTTCCCATAGGAAACTTTAGCCACGGCTACAGCTCGAACTGCTGAACGGAATTACACAAAATTTGGCAAAGAGGTAGTTCTTGGTTCAGAAAGAACCCTTTTGTTAAATGGTGTAAATCCGTTCAGTAGTTGCGGAGAAATTAAAAAAATAAAAGTCAAAAAATCAATTTCCCATAGGAAACTTTATGCAAGGCTACAGCCCGAACTGCTGAACGGAATTACACCAAATTTGGCAAAGAGGTAGTTCTTGGTTCATAAAGAACCCTTTTGTTAAATGGTGTAAATCCGTTCAGTAGTTGCTGAGAAAATCAAAAGTAAAAACACATATATATCTGGGCGGAGCCTAACCACACATGTCATCGTGAGATCTGATTGGCTGTCAGCACTTCATCCTGGAATTGCTGGCAGCCATCTTGGGACCAATATAAATGATAGTACCCCATTGAAATGCATTGTAGTGAATCGAAGATTTTGAGGGTTACCAAAAGGAGAACTATAAAGGGTGATAACAGACTTTAGTTACATTAGAATTCATTTGTTGATGGTACCATACTAATTTCAGGAATTGTGGTGTGTTCTAAGGTGATTTTACCCTGTGAAAAACCTTCTGCTGGGATATCATGAATCATGTTTGAGAGAAAACTACTTTCACATGCTTGTCCCATACAGTTTTGGAAGGTGCTCCAGAAGCTAAAATGAGAGCATATTTTCTGTAAATTCACATTATCTTTCTCAGTCATGTGAGAATGAAGTCTGACATTCTCAGTAAAACATGTACATCCAACAATGGCAGAGACTGTCAGTTGATTCCTTTGTGTTCTACTGCAGCTTCCCAGAGTGTTCTAAAGAACAACTAGAGTGCTAACAGCCTTACTTATGACAAAAGTATGGCACACCTGAAGCCATCTTGATTGGAATAAACTGGTAACACTTAAAACATTTAATTTAAAAAGGAACAAAATGATGGGGTTCATTTTGTCATAGAAATTATGGTTAGTGCTGTAGAAAGAAAAATTAGGACACGTTTCAAGTGTGATCTCAAATATCTTCCTGTTATATTTCAACAGGAGCAGCCTGTCAGTTGATGCCTTTGTGTTCTACTGCAGCTTCCCAGAGTGTTCTAAAGAACAACTAGAGCGCTAACAGTCTTACTTATGACAAAAGTATGGCACACCTGAAGCCATCTTGATTGGAATAAACTGGTAACACTTAAAACATTTAATTTAAAAAGGAACAAAATGAGGGGGTTCATTTTGCCATAGAAATTATGGTTAGTGCTGTAGAAAGAAAAATTAGGACATGTTTTAAGTGAGATCTCAAATATCTTCCTGTTATATTTCAACAGGAGCAGCCTGTCAGTTGATGCCTTTGTGTTCTACTGCAGCTTGCCAGAGTGTTCTAAAGAACAACTAGAGTGCTAACAGCCTTACTTATGACAAAAGTATGGCACACCTGAAGCCATCTTGATTGGAATAAACTGGTAACACTTAAAACATTTAATTTAAAAAGGAACAAAATGAGGGGGTTCATTTTGCCATAGAAATTATGGTTAGTGCTGCAAAAAGAAAATTTAGGGCATGTTTTAAGTGAGATCTCAAATCCTCTTCTATTTCATTAGCAAATTCTGACATGCAGACTGAAACAATCACTTTCAATACCAGCAGTAGACTTCCAGTTAACTCCTTGGTGAGCAGTAGCTTTACTACAGTGATCTAATGAACAACTAGAGTGCTAACATTCTGAATTTATGGTAAATGTGTGACACATCTGAATGCCTTCTTGATGGAATCAAAGTAAAAAACTGAAAGCATTTCCTACTGAGGAGACTGTAGTAAATGAGGAAATTAGGAAACTTCATAACAAATAAGTCTCCCAAGATGGCCACCAGAGAAAAAAGAGCCCAAATGTAGCACAAATATCACCCAGAGGTAGCCCACGTATAGCCCAATGACAGAAGTGTGCAAAACACTTTTTATTTTTGTTTTTTGCAGTTATATATAGTGCAGACTGGTCAGGTATTGGAGTGCTTTACATGAGCATTGGTTACATCACACAAGGACAAATTCATGTTGGTTGACCCCTACACTACCCAAACACCACTGCACTACCCTAAACCCTAAAACACTACCCCCAGCACGACCCCCTTCACTACCCAAACACAACTGCACTACCCTAAACTCAAAAACACTACCCCCAGCACGACCCCCTACACTACCCAAACACGACTGCACTACCCTAAACCCTAAATCTACCCCCTACACTACACAAATACCACTGCACTACCTTAAACCCTAAAACACTAGAACCCAGCACGACCCCCTACAGTACACAAACACCACTGCACTATCCTAAACCCTAAAACACTACCCCCTACACTACACAAACACCATTGCACTACCCTAAACCCTAAAACACTACCCCCAGCATGACCCCCTACACTACACAAACACCACTGCACTACCCTAAACCCTAAAACACTACCCCAGCACGACCCCTACACTACCCAAACACCACTGCACTACCCTAAAACACTACCCCCAGCATGACTCCCTACACTCACAAACACCACTGGACTACCCTGAACCCTAAAACACTACCCCCAGCACGACTCCCTACACTACCTAAACACCACTGCACTACACTAAACCCTAAATCTACCCCCAGCATGACCTCCCTACACTACCCAAACACCACTGCACTACCCTAAACCCTAAAACACTACCCCCAGCACGACCCCCTACACTACCCAAACACCACTGCACTACCCTAAACCCTAAAACACTAACCCCAGCATGACCCCCTACACTACCCAAACACCACTGCACTACCCTATACCCTAAAACACGACCCCGTACACTACACAAAAACAACTGCACTACCCTAAACCCTAAAACACTACCCCCTACACTACACAAACACCACTGCCCTACCCTAAACCCTAAAACACAACCCCCAGCATGACCCCCTACACTACACAAACACCACTGTACTACCCTAAACCCCCCTACACTATACAAACACCACTGCATTACTCTAAACCCTAAAACACTACCCCCAGCACGACCCCCTCACAACACAAACACCACTACACTACCCTAAACCCTAAATCGACCCCCAGCACGACCCCCTACACTACCCAAACACCACTGCCATACCCTAAACCCTAAAACACTACTCCCAGCATGAACCCCTACACTACCCAAACACCACTGCACTACCCTAAACCTTAAAACACTACCCCCAGCACTACCCCTTACACTACACAAACACCACTGCACTACCCTAAACCCTAAAACACTACCCCAGCACTACCCCCACACTACCCAAACACCACTGCACTAACATAAACCCTAAAACACTACCCCCAGCACAACCCCCTACACTACACAAACACCACTGCACTACCCTAAACCCTAAAACACTACCCCAGCACGACTCCCTACACTACCCAAACACCACTGCACTACCCTAAACCCTAAATCTACCCCCAGCACGACCCCCTACACTACCCAAACACCACTGCACTACCCTACACCATACAACACTACCCCCAGCATGACCCCCTATACTACACAAACACCACTGCTCTACCCTAAACCCTAAAACACTACCACCAGCATGACCCCCTACACTACTCAAACACCACTGCACTACCCTAAACCCTAAAACACTAACCCAGCACGACCCCCTACACTACCCATACACCACTGCACTACCCTAAAGCCTAAAACACTACCCCCAGCATGACCCCCTACACTACTGCACTACCCTAAACCCTAAAACACTACCCCCAGCACGACCCCCTACACTACCCAAACACCACTGCACTACCCTAAACCCTAAAACACTACCCCCAGCACAACCCCCTACACCACCCAAACACCACTGCACTACCCTAAACCCTATGCCCAATCCCCTTACCTCTCACTCCTCGTGGTTCCTCTCTCCTCGTGGTTCCTGCTTCACGTTGTCTCTGAGTGGCGGTGCACGTCGTTGTGAGGAAACGGAACAGCCTCTGTTTCCTTACAACGACATGGATCGTCTACATGTTTTTAGAACGCATGGTCATTTACCATACATACCTTTACAACAAAATTTGTTGTAAAGGCATGCGTGGTAAATGACCATGCGTTCTAAAAAATGCGTAGTAATGACTTCGTGATGTACAACGCATGCGTGGTAATGCATGCGTTGTAATGGTATCGCAAAGTAAAAAGTCGTTGTAACGGCTGTTTACAGATCGAAGATGGCCCCTGTTCTTCAGTGAGACGTTTATTTGATTAATTAGGAGGAAGGAATGTGTTTTTTTTACCGAAAAGTGCATTCCCGGCTGTTGTATTGTGAAAGTGTCCGCGTGGCCTGGTTTCACTTCTGGTGAGAGAGTGGAAGAGTCTGTTTGGATCTAAAGGAGTTCTGTTGTTGGACGGGCCGGCGCGACATGTCATCAGAAAACATAGCTAATGGAAAGCGTCCTCCCTGAAGTGTGGAGCAGTGCCATGAGAGGTCAACGAGTGTGCGTCCCACCGCAGTATGACCGTACCACGTGACCCATGTGCCACCTCCAGGGTACGGGAGGCAGAAGCGGCATCGCAGGTCCTCTTGAAGACCGTTGTAGCACTAATTCTACATTTTGGTACTAGGGCATTTTAACTTCGTTGTTCCTGCCAGATACAAAGAGAAGATCCTGTGTTATTCAGTGCCCTCTTTACCTTTTTTGTGGGTCATGGTGCTTGTCACTTCGCTGCCCCGCCGGTGCACACGACTGGGCACCCCACCTCGTGTGCCATCTGCAGGGCCTCTGCCCTCGGATCACTGGTTTCGGTTTCTGGAGTGGCAACAAACAGTTGCTCCCAAAGGACTAGCCTGAACACTTAGGTGAATATCCCCTGCACCAGCATTCCACGGAAATTCTTTCCTAGCTCTCCCACGTCAACGAGGACGTCATAATAGCACGGCTCCGCTCGCGACACCGTATGACGTCATCAGAGCCATAAGAGAACCTCGTCGGCGTGCTGACGTCAGTTCCACCCATTTTTTCCGTGCCACCGAGGCAAACAGGGGACCGAGACATTTTCACATGTATACATAGTATAATAAATATATATATATTCACTGAAAAAACCATAGGTTTCAGGCACGTTATAGTTAGAAATTAGCATTTAAAAAACCTTAGAAATTCACTGAAAAAACCATAGGTTTCAGGCACGTTATAGTTAGAAATTAGCATTTAAAAAACCTTAGAAATTCACTGAAAAAACCATAGGTTTCAGGGGCGTTATAGTTAGTTGGACATTTCACTCGTACAAAACCATAGAAATTCCCGTTATAGTTAGTTCAGCTAACTATAACTCGTGCACCCGCAATGCACTGCTGATGACGTCACATATTACATCACTCATGACATGGTCAGTGACATCACTCATGACATCACTGATGACATCTCAAATGACATCACTGATGACATCACTGATGACATCATCCAGTGAATGTGTGTTTTTCTGAAAATTAAATATGTTTTATATATGTATATCTCAAGGTCGATGGAAGAATAAATGGGTATATAAGTGTCTAAATGAATGATTTTGTTTTGTAAAATTGATTGTATAACTGACTAAGTGTATCTTAGTGAATACATGGGTTAGTGAGTAATGTTTAAATATGAAAATATCTGTATCAGTCTCTCACTTTGTGTATAAGTGGCTGCATGGGTTGGTGAGTAGCTACATGAGTGTCTATATGGGTTATTAGTTGGTTTTTGAGTATCAGTATGAGTGTCTGAGTGTCTGTATGGTTTGATGGGGGTATTACTTAGTGCATAGATGCATGAATGAGTGACTCACTGTTTGTATATGTTGAAGACAGCATGTGTGCAGGACTGTATAGGTGGATGAGTATGTGTATGGGTGTGTTAGTGAGTGAATGACTGTCTCAATAGTGTCTTTATGAGTAACTACATATGTTTTAAACTAGTATATGTGAGTATTGGTGTATATAAGTGAGTATATGTGAGAGTGAGAGATTGGAAGAGTTCCTGTACAAATAAGTAGGTGTTTCTATAAGTGATTGTTTATGAGAGTAAGTATGTGTAAGTTTCTGTAGAAGTAAGTGTGGTAGTGTGTGTATAACTGTATATGCAAGTAAATGGATGTTTGATACTTTGTTTGCATGTGTGACTATGTGTGTGAGTAACTCTATGGATGAGTGGCGGTGTGTAACAGGATGTATAGGTGTATGAGTACATATGATGAGTGAGTACATGTATGAGTGACTGTATAGGGACTGTTGGTGAATGAGTGGATGTGTGTGTAGATCTTGGAATTACTGAATAGGTGTGTTGTAACTGGTATTGGTATGTCCATTGTTTTGAAAATGTTAGTTTGTATTTTTGAGTGTGTGTATCAAAGGTTATATTAGGGTGAGAGGAGGTCTGCCACTCTATCACAAGGATGATGTCATCAGTGATGTCATTTGAGATGTCATCAGTGATGTCATGAGTGATGTCACTGACCATGTCATGAGTGATGTAATATGTGACGTCATCAGCAGTGCATTGCGGGCGCGCGAGTTATAGTTAGCTGAACTAACTATAACGGGGAATTTCTATGGTTTTGTACGAGTGAAATGTCCAACTAACTATAACGCCCTGAAACCTATGGTTTTTTCAGTGAATATATATATATTCACTGAAAAAACCATAGGTTTCAGGCATGTTATAGTTAGAAATTAGCATTTAAAAAACCTTTGAAATTCACTGAAAAAACCATAGGTTTTAGGGAAAGTTATAGTTAGTTGGACATTTCACTCGTACAAAACCAGAGAAATTCCCCGTTATAGTTAGTTCAGCTAACTATAACTCGCGCCCCATAATGCACCCTCTGATGACGTCACATATGACATCACTCATGACATGGTCAGTGACATCACTGATGACATCACTGATGACATCTCAAATGACATCACTGATGACATCACTGATGACATCATCTAGTGACTGTGTGTTTCTGTAAAGTTTAAATATGTTTAATATATATAGGGAAAGGCGTATTGAAGAATGAGTGGGTGTATAAGTGTCTGAATGGATGATTTAGTAGGTGTGTGACTGACTCTATAAGTGAGTGATTAAATGTATCTTACTGAATGCACGGGTTAGTGACTAAACTGTGTGAATGTCTGTATCCGTCTGTCTGTTGGTGTGTAAGCAGCTGCATGGGTTTGTGAATAGCAACATGAGTGTCTATATGGGTTATTGATTGGTTGTCTGAGTATCTGTATGGATGCCTGAGTGTTTGTATGGGTGGGGTGTGTGTGACTCTGTGCATAGATGTGTGAGTGGGTGATTCACTGGGTGCATGGTTTCAAGAGTGCATCTGTGATGGACTGTATGGGTGTGTGAGTGTGTGTATGGGTGTGTTAGTGAGTGAATGTATATCTCAGTGGTACATGTGTGAGTAACTACATATGTGAAAGGCAGTATATATGTGTGTTGGAATATATAAATAGCTATAAGTGAGAGTGTGTGATTATGAGAGTGACTGTATGGATGAGTGTGTGCTTGCATCAGTGATTGTATAAGAGCGTAAGAATGTCCTAGTATTTGTATGAGTAAGTGAGCTGGTGTGTGTATAACTGTATAGGTGAGTAAATGGGAGTGTGATTAATTATTTGCATGACTGACTAGGTGTGTGAGTACCTCTATGGATGAGTGGTGGTGTGTGAGTGTCTATATAGGTGTATGAGTGCATATGATAGTCCTGTACTGAGTGATTGTAAGTATGAGTGACTGTACGGGTGAGTGAGTGGATATGTGTTTAGACCTAAGAATCAGTGAGTGGGTATGTAGTTATTGCTGCTGGAGTGTCTATGGTTTTGAGAATGGCAGTTTGTTATTTAGAGTTGGTGTATCAAAGGTTACATTAGGGTGTGAGAAGATGCATCAAATTATCACATGGATGATGTCATCAGTGATGTCATCAGTGATGTCATTTGAGATGTCATCAGTGATGTCATCAGTGATGTCACTGACCATGTCATGAGTGATGTCATATGTGACATCATCAGCAGTGCATTGCGGGGGCGCGAGTTATAGTTAGCTGAACTAACTATAACGGGGGAATTTCTCTGGTTTTGTACGAGTGAAATATCCAACTAAGTATAACTTTCCCTAAAACCTATGGTTTTTTCAGTGAATTTCAAAGGTTTTTTAAATGCTAATTTCTAACTATAACATGCCTGAAACCTATGGTTTTTTAAGTGAATTTCAAAGGTTTTTAAATGCTAGTTTCTAACTATGCCTACAGAGGTAGGACATGTGAAGAAAGAAGAAGAAAAGCGCAGAAAGAAGGAAGACAAATGCAGAAAGAGGCAACAGAAGTCCAGAAAGACGAAGAAAAGTGCAAGAAGAAGGAAGAGATGTGCAGAAAGAACCAACAGAGGAGTAGAAAGTACTCCTGTGCCCCCAACTTTTTGCTGTTGGGTACTGGTGGTAACTGACTCTGTCTCTGGTGGTAAAAGACACTTAGAATACAGTGAAAACACCTACATACACTAGGGAACACTATGCGTTGGGGTACCCCTGTGATTAGCATGACCTCCTCTGTATTTGCCATGAGTTAGTGCCTGGGTCATTGGATGAGTACATGGGTACTGACTGGATGATTAGAGTACTGCAAGGAGAGTGGATGGTGAATTTATAAGTGCTTGTGCTTTGGCGGAGTGATTGGATAAGTACATGGTGCTTGCTGGTTGATTGGAGGAGTGCATGGGTAGTGACAGGGCGATGGCTGGACTGCATCAGTAGTGCTCAGGGTAAGTTGGAGGATTAATCCCCCTTGAATCCTGAGGGTCCCTATTTGATAAAAGCCCTGGCGGTGGCGGTCCCCGGGGCTTGGGGGGGCCTTGGAGGCCCCCCAAACATTAAAAAAACAAGCCCTGGGAGGTGGCGGTCACCGGGGCTGCGGGGGCCCCCGCGGGCCCTGCATATATTTGTTGGCAATGCCCCCAAGACCTGGCCCACCCGGGGGTCTCAATTAAATGAAGCGCGGTATCCCGCGCTTCATTTTTTTTTACATTTCGGCGGGATTCGCAACCCCAGCGCGAATTTCACCAATTTATTTTAAAAAAATGCTTTTTTTGGCCCTGGGGGTCCTTGTGGGACCCCCTGAGCAGGCCTAGGGGGTCACGGTGTTTCTACCCTGCCCCCTTTTCTTCTTTTTCACCTTTGTTTCCCTGTATTCTTGTGACTCGGTTCTACTGAGTCACAAGATGGCTGCCAACACTTCCTGGTTTGGAGTGTTGGCAGCCAATGAAAATGAAGCTCGTGGTCGGGAGGGTTCGCAGATCCACTGCGCCTCTAGATATCGATATTTGTTTTTTTACAATTTCTCAGCAACTACCGAACGGATTTACACCATTTTTAAAAAGGTTGCTTTCTGAGCCAAGCAGTTCTCAAATAGCGACAAAGCACTTTTGAATTATTTGTTATCTCTATGTTTTTTATCCAGTTGACCACTCGATTAAATGTTACGCTTAGGGAGAAAATGTGGTGTTACCAAGTTGGAGTTTCTGCTTCAGCTCGTCATTCTGTGATTCTGGTCAAATCACTTAATCTCCCCATGCCTACAACCAAAATGAGTTTGTCCTTGTATGATGTAACCAATGCTCATGTAAAGCACTCCAATATCTGACCAGCCTTCACTATATAAAACTGCAAAAAAACAAAGGATAACAAGTGTTTCCCACACTTCTGTCATTGGGCTATACGTGGGCTACATCTGGGTGATATTTGTGCTACATTTGGGCTCATTTTTCTCAGGTGGCCATCTTGGGAGACTTCAATTACATTCATTAAACTTTATTCGATCTGATTTAGAAACATAGATCATAAAAGTGTACATAAAAACAGTAAATCCTCTTTCTTAATACAATACAGTGAGAATTAATTAAAACCAGTAGGTAAAAACGGGTGTTACAAAGCCCGGTTCAGAGCAACTTCAGGTTAACAGAATAGTAAAGTTCAATGTTTCGCAAGATCAATCTCATGTACTTCGTGCAAAATACGCGATAAGGGTTCCAAGTAAGATGCAACGCTCCAATACCTGACCAGTCTGCACTATATAAAACTGCAAAAAAACTAAAAATAAAAAGTGTTTTCCACACTTCTGTCATTGGGCTATATGTGGGCTACATGTGGGTGATATTTGTGCTACATTTGGGCTCTTTTTTCTCTGGTGGCCATCTTGGGATACTTATTTGTTATGAAGTTTCCTAATTTCCTCATTTACTGCAGTCTCCTCAGTAGGAAATGTTTTTTACTTTGATTCCATCAAGAAGGCATTCAGATGTGTCACACATTTGCCATAAATTCAGAATGTTAGCACTCTAGTTGCTCATTAGATCACTGTAGTAAAGCTACTGCTCACCAGGGAGTTAACTGGAAGTCTACTGCTGGTATTGAAAGTGATTGTTTCAGTCTGCATGTCAGAATTTTCTAATGAAATAGAAGAGGATTTGAGATCTCACTTAAAACATGCCCTAATTTTCCTTTCATATGCAAAAGAAACAGTTGATGGACGGAATGCTAGACAATGCAAACATTCACCCCCAGTCACAAGGATCTGGGTTAAATCCATCATTCTTTTGCTCACAACACCACCCCAGTTTGGACCCAGCCATATGCAAATCAGTCTTGACCCTGTTCCTTGTGGGAACAGTCCAGCCCGAACTGCCAAGCCAGGTAGTCCCTGGACCGGAAACAAGCATCCTGGGACCGGTTTCAGGGCATCACCCTTCATCAGCCAGGCTAGTTTGAATCCAGTGGTGTAGTGAGCACGGGACCCATGTCTGGGCATACCCTTCCCACTTAGGGCGACATATGCAAAAGAAACATTTGATGGACGGAATGCTAGACAATGCAAACATTCACCCCCAGTCACAAGGATCTGGGTTAAATCCATCATTCTTTTGCTCACAACACCACCCCAGTTTGGACCCAGCCATATGCAAATCACTCTTGACCCTGTTCCTTGTGGGAACAGTCCAGCCCGAACTGCCAAGCCAGGTCCTCCCTGGACCGGAAACAAGCATCCTGGGACCGGTTTCAGGGCATCACCCTTCATCAGCCAGGCTAGTTTGAATCCAGTGGTGTAGTGAGCACGGGACCCACGTCTGGGCATACCCTTCCCACTTAGGGCGACATATGCAAAAGAAACAGTTGATGGACGGAATGCTAGACAATGCAAACATTCACCCCCAGTCACAAGGATCTGGGTTAAATCCATCATTCTTTTGCTCACAACACCACCCCAGTTTGGACCCAGCCATATGCAAATCAGTCTTGACCCTGTTCCTTGTGGGAACAGTCCAGCATGAACTGCCCAGCCAGGTCTTCCCTGGACCGGAAACAAGCATCCTGGGACCGGTTTCACGGCATCACCCTTCATCAGCCAGGCTAGTTTGAATCCAGTGGTGTAGTGAGCACGGGACCCACGTCTGGGCATACCCTTCCCACTTAGGGCGACATATGCAAAAGAAACAGTTGATGGACGGAATGCTAGACAATGCAAACATTCACCCCCAGTCACAAGGATCTGGGTTAAATCCATCATTCTTTTGCTCACAACACCACCCCAGTTTGGACCCAGCCATATGCAAATCAGTCTTGACCCTGTTCCTTGTGGGAACAGTCCAGCCCAAACTGCCAAGCCAGGTCCTCCCTGGACCGGAAACAAGCATCCTGGGACCGGTTTCAGGGCATCACCCTTCATCAGCCAGACTAGTTTGAATCCAGTGGTGTAGTGAGCACGGGGCCCACGTCTGGGCATACCCTTCCCACTTAGGGCGACATATGCAAAAGAAACAGTTGATGGATGGAATGCTAGACAAGGCAAACATTCACCCCCAGTCACAAGGATCTGGGTTAAATCCATCATTCTTTTGCTCACAACACCACCCCAGTTTGGACCCAGCCATATGCAAATCAGTCTTGACCCTGTTCCTTGTGGGAACAGTCCAGCCCGAACTGCCAAGCCAGGTCCTCCCTCGACCGGAAACAAGCATCCTGGGACCGGTTTCAGGGCATCACCCTTCATCAGCCAGGCTAGTTTGAATCCAGTGGTGTAGTGAGCACGGGACCCACGTCTGGGCATACCCTTCCCACTTAGGGCGACATATGCAAAAGAAACAGTTGATGGACGGAATGCTAGACAATGCAAACATTCACCCCCAGTCACAAGGATCTGGGTTAAATCCATCATTCTTTTGCTCACAACACCACCCCAGTTTGGACCCAGCCATATGCAAATCAGTCTTGACCCTGTTCCTTGTGGGAACAGTCCAGCATGAACTGCCCAGCCAGGTCTTCCCTGGACCGGAAACAAGCATCCTGGGACCGGTTTCAGGGCATCACCCTTCATCAGCCAGGCTAGTTTGAATCCAGTGGTGTAGTGAGCACGGGACCCACGTCTGGGCATACCCTTCCCACTTAGGGCGACATATGCAAAAGAAACAGTTGATGGACGGAATGCTAGACAATGCAAACATTCACCCCCAGTCACAAGGATCTGGGTTAAATCCATCATTCTTTTGCTCACAACACCACCCCAGTTTGGACCCAGCCATATGCAAATCAGTCTTGACCCTGTTCCTTGTGGGCACAGTCCAGCCCGAACTGCCAAGCCAGGTCCTCCCTGGACCGGAAACAAGCATCCTGGGACCGGTTTCAGGGCATCACCCTTCATCAGCCAGGCTAGTTTGAATCCAGTGGTGTAGTGAGCACGGGACCCACGTCTGGGCATACCCTTCCCACTTAAGGCGACATATGCAAAAGAAACAGTTAATCGACGGAATGCTAGACAATGCAAACATTCACCCCCAGTCACAAGGATCTGGGTTAAATCCATCATTCTTTTGCTCACAACACCACCCCAGTTTGGACCCAGCCATATGCAAATCAGTCTTGACCCTGTTCCTTGTGGGAACAGTCCAGCCCGAACTGCCAAGCCAGGTCCTCCCTGGACCGGAAACAAGCATCCTGGGACTGGTTTCAGGGCATCACCCTTCATCAGCCAGGCTAGTTTGAATCCAGTGGTGTAGTGAGCACGGGACCCACGTCTGGGCATACCCTTCCCACTTAGGGCGACATATGCAAAAGAAACAGTTGATGGACGGAATGCTAGACAATGCAAACATTCACCCCCAGTCACAAGGATCTGGGTTAAATCCATCATTCTTTTGCTCACAACACCACCCCAGTTTGGACCCAGCCATATGCAAATCAGTCTTGACCCTGTTCCTTGTGGGAACAGTCCAGCCCGAACTGCCAAGCCAGGTCCTCCCTGGACCGGAAACAAGCATCCTGGGACCAGTTTCAGGGCATCAACCTTCATCAGCCAGGCTAGTTTGAATCCAGTGGTGTAGTGAGCACGGGACCCACGTCTGGGCATACCCTTCCCACTTAGGGCGACATATGCAAAAGAAACAGTTGATGGACGGAATGCTAGACAATGCAAACATTCACCCCCAGTCACAAGGATCTGGGTTAAATCCATCATTCTTTTGCTCACAACACCACCCCAGTTTGGACCCAGCCATATGCAAATCAGTCTTGACCCTGTTCCTTGTGGGAACAGTCCAGCCCGAACTGCCAAGCCAGGTCCTCCCTGGACCGGAAACAAGCATCCTGGGACCGGTTTCAGGGCATCACCCTTCATCAGCCAGGCTAGTTTGAATCCAGTGGTGTAGTGAGCACGGGACCCACGTCTGGGCAATTTTTCTTTCTGCAGAACTAACCATAATTTCTATGGCAAAATGAACCCCCTCATTTTTTTCCTTTTTAAATTAAATGTTTTAAGTGTTACTGGTTTATTCCAATCAAGATGGCTTTAGGTGTGCCATAATTTTGTCATAAGTAACACTGTTAGCGCTCTAGTTGTTCTTTAGAACACTCTTGGAAGCTGCAGTAGAACACAAAGGAATCAACTGGCAGGCTGCTCCTATTGAAATATAACAGAAAGATATTTGTAATCTCACTTAAAACATGTCCTAATTTTTCTTTCTACGGCACTAACCATAATTTCTATGACAAAATGAACCCCATCATTTTGTTCCTTTTTAAATTAAATGTTTTAAGTGTTACCGGTTTATTCCAATCAAGATGGCTTCAGGTGTGCCATACTTTTGTCATAGGTAAGGCTGTTAACGCTCTAGTTGTTCTTTAGAACACTCTGGGAAGCTGCAGTAGAACACAAAGGAATCAACTGGCAGGCTGCTCCTGTTGAAATATAACAGGAAGATATTTGAGATCTCACTTAAAACATGTCCTAATTTTTCTTTCTACAGCACTAACCATAATTTCTAAGACAAAATGAACCCCATCATTTTGTTCCTTTTTAAATTAAATGTTTTAAGTGTTACCAGTTTATTCCAATCAAGATGGCTTCAGGTGTGCCATACTTTTGTCATAGGTAAGGTTGTTAGCGCTCTAGTTGTTCTTAAGAACACTCTGGGAAGCTGCAGTAGAACACAAAGGAATCAACTGATTGTCTCTGCCCTTGTTGGATTTACATGTTTTACTGAGAATGTCAGACTTCATTCTCACATGACTGAGAAAGATAATGTGAATTTACAGAAAATATGCTCTCATTTTAGCTTCTGGAGCACCTTCCAAACCTCTGTGGGACAAGCAGGTTTTTCACAGGGTAAAATCACCCTAGAACACACCACAATTCCTAAAATTAGTATGGTACCATCAACAAATGAATTCTAATGTAACTGAAGTCTGTTATCACCCTTTATAGTTCTCCTTTTGGTGACCCTCAAAATCTTCTATTCACTACAATACATTTCATTGGGGTGCTATCATGTATATTGGTCCCAAGATGGCTGCCAACACTTCTTGGATGAAGTGCTGACAGCCAATCAGATCTCACGATGACATGTGTGGTTAGGCTCCGCCCAGATATATATAGTTCTTTTTCCTTTAATATTTAAAAAACTACTGAACGGATTTACACCATTTTTGAAAAGGTCGCTTTCTGAGCCAAGCAGTACCTTTATGCCACATTTGGGTTAAATCCGTTCAGTAGTTTCCGCTGCAGCCTTGCACAAAGTTCCCTATGGGAAATTGATTTTTTGACTCTTATTTTTTGAATTTCTCAGCAACTACTGAACGGATTTACACCATTTAACAAAAAGGGCTCTTTCTTAACCAAGGGCTACCTTTTTGCAAAATTTGGTGTAATTCCGTTCAGCAGTTCGGGCTGTAGCTTTGTCTAAAGTTTCTATGGAAAATAACATGGAGAAAACACGTTTTGGGAACACCCTTTTTTCTTGGCCCCCGCTTGCCGAATCACCCCGAAACTTTCAAGATAGGAGCGGACTGGAGCGCCCCACGAGTTTTGAAAATTTCGTGAAGATTCGTTTACAGGCGCCAAAGTTATTGGGAATAGAATGTTGTGAATTTCCTATGGAAAATAGGTCCTAACTATAACTACCTACTGGCGACCGCCAGTAGGTAATATATATATATATATATATATATATATATATATATATATATATATATATATATATATATATATATATATATATATATATATATATATATATATATATATATATATTGTTATACAAACGCCCTGGAGCTTAGGAGCGCACTCGGCAGGATGCCTGCCTTTCAGCTGTTAGTTTCCGCTTCTTCCATCGTGCCAACAAACATTCTTCTGCGCCTTATGCATTTTGATGCACAGCATCTTAATCATAGGCATGTAATGTGAGGTTGCAGGAAGTGCTCTCTTTTATTTTTAATTTCATCATCACTCACACGCCCATAGTGGGCTTGGCAAAGTGCATTCCCTTGTTCAATGCTTTATGGGATATGTAGTCCTTCACGAGCATTAATTATTCCCTTTGTAGGCTCCTGTCACCTACACTGTAATTATACATTTAAATACCTTAGTAGGCTTTGGCACAATGAAAAAAGTCAATTTCTTTAGGCTTCCAGCGCTGTCCGGTAAAGAATAGTTTCTCCCCTCAGCCCCTCTGATGACGAGGTGGTGCTTCTCCAATACGACGGGGGCCGCCGCGAATAATATTGTTATACAAACTCCCTGGAGCTTAGGAGCGCACTCGGCAGGATGCCTGCCTTTCAGCTGTTAGTTTCCGCTTCTTCCATCGTGCCAACAAACATTCTTCTGCACCTTACGCGTTTCGATGCACAGCATCTTAATCATAGGCTTGTAATGTGAGGTTGCAGGAAGTGCTCTCTTTTATTTTTAATTTCATCATCACTCACACGCCCATAGTACTGTACTGAGTGACTGTAAGTATGAGTGACTGTACGGATGAGTGAGTGGATGTGTGTGTAGTCCTAACAATCAGTGAGTTGGTATGTAGTTATTGGTATTGGAGTGTCTATGGTTTTGAGAATGGCAGTCTGTAATTTAGAGTGGGTGTATCAAAAGTTATATTAGGGTCTGAGAAGATGCATGAAATTATCACATGGATGATGTCATCAGTGATGTCATCAGTGATGTCATTTGAGATGTCATCAGTGATGTCATCAGTGATGTCACTGACCATGTCATGAGTGATGTAATATGTGACGTCATCAGCAGTGCATTGCGGGGGCGCGAGTTATAGTTAGCTGAACTAACTATAACGGGGGAATTTCACGGGTTTTGTACGAGTGCAATGTCCAAGTAACTATAACGCCCCTGAAACCTATGGTTTTTTCAGTGAATTTGAAAGGTTTTTTAAATGATAATTCCTAACTATAACGCCCCTGAAACCTATGGTTTTTTCAGTGAATTTCTAAGGTTTTTTAAATGCTAATTCCTAACTATAACGTGCCTGAAACCTATGGTTTTTTTCAGTGAATATATATATGTATATGTATATATGTATATATATACATATATATACATATATATATATATATATATATATATATATATATATATTCTACTGAATGAATGTACGAATGAATATTCTAATGAATGAATGAGCCGCGAGGCTCCCGTCCTGTCATTGCAAACAGCAGTGTCCTGGGGGTAGGCACCCCGGGACACTGCAGGAGCCGGCCCTGGGGGGTGGCGGTCCCCATGGCCTCCAAGGGCTCCAGGAGGGGGGCCGCGCGGCCCCCCGCCCCACATCAGCAAAGCCCCGGGGAGGTGGTGGTCCCCGGGGCTTCAGGGGTCCAAAACGGACCCCCATTTTAAATTTTTTAGTGCCCCGGGGAGGTGGTGGTCCCCGGGGCTGCGGGAGGGCCGAGTGCCCTCCCGCACCATTTTAAAATGAAAGCCCCGGGGGGTGGCGGTCCCCGGGGCTTGGTGGGCCCTTTGAGGCCCCCCATACATAAATTTAACCCCCCCCACCATGCCCCCGGGACTTGGGCCACCCGGGGGCAAAATACAATCGAAGCACGGGAGAGCGCGCTTTGATTTTTTTTTTTTATCGGCAGGATCCGAGCACCCTGAGCGCATCCTGCTGTTTTTTTTTTTTAAAAAATGCTTTTTTCTGCCCAGGGGGTCCTTATGGGACCCCGTGAGCAGACCTAGGGGGTCAGGGTGTTTCTACCCTGCCCCATTTGTGCGCTTTGCGCACTTGTTTCTGTCCCTCGGTTCTACCGAGGGACAAAATGGCTGCCAACATTTCCTGAATCGGAATGTTGACAGCCAGCTGACAGCCAATTAGCATGCAGCTCGTGATCGGGACGGTGCGCGCAGGGTGCGCTCAGGGTGCGCGGATCCTCCGTGCCCATAGATATATATGTACTTTTACTTTTGATTTTCTCAGCAACTACTGAACGGATTTACACCATTTAACAAAAGGGTTCTTTCTGAACCAAGAACTACCTCTTTGCCAAATTTGGTGTAATTCCGTTCAGCAGTTCGGGCTGTAGCCGTGTCTAAAGTTTCCTATGGAAAAATGAATGGGGAAAACATGTTTTGGGACCCCCCTTTTTTCTCAGCCCCCGCTTGACGAATCCCCCCGAGACTTTCAGGGTAGGAGCGGACCGGAGCGCCCCACAAAGTTTGAAAATTTCGCAAAGATACGTCAACCGGCAAGAGAGTTATTTCAAATAGAATGTCGCGGATTTCCTATGGAAAATAGGTCCTAACTATAACTATCTACTGGCGACCGCCAGTAGATAATATATATCTATATATATATAGATATATATATATATATATATAGATATATAGATATATATATATATTACATTTTACATTTGTGGACAAATCCATCTGAAGTCACACACTCCAGTGGAAATGTGTTTATTCCAAAGCAAAAATGAGACGCGTTTGAGCACCCCTGAGCATTGTTCACATATACTATGACAATGTGTTTTTCTAAAGTGCTCTAGTGCTATGTGCAAAATAAACATTGAAAAAATACTTGCATAGCCCAGACCCTCATGGAAATGGAAAAATACATATCAGCTAAATTCATCGCTTTATCAGTTTTTCCGGCACATTGGGAATTTATAATGTATCACAATTCCATTGTAAACAATTGTATTCCATGTTGTGCTATTTCATTCAAATACTATGGTTTCAATGTATCTAATTACTACTAATTTCATGTTTGCTACTGTACTTTTGCCTTATCTATTACGCCCAAATGGTCTACCAATTTCAATTAACCACTGTCAAAAAATAAAAACAATATCATGAACCATATCCTGCTGCAATTCAGGGAGGTGTTTCAAGTAAAAACATTTAAAAGTTTATCTCATGTCATATATACAAAATATCAAATGAGATAAAAGGACTACCATCATTGAATCCCTCCTGGGAATGAGAAATATATTCACTACATTCTGTTTCCTTTCACCAATTGAGGGGGGTTAGATTATATGCTCTTTATTTGTAATGCAGATTTCTTTTTTTACTTCTCATAATGGTTGAATAGTACCCTTATAACGACTAATCTCCTTCATACTGTTTGCATCTTCATCATATAATATTTACATTGTCAAGTTCAAAATTCGTACATATTATTCATTATGGATAAAAATTACTCTAATTTCTCATTTTTCAAAGTATGTAGACAAAATACGAAATCTAACTCTTTAGATCTCATATGCCATGTTTGTTCTGCCCTAGTGTTCTTTCATTTCTCATGTAATGCAGATAAAATGTAAATCATTTGTCATGATCCAGACTGTGCAATGAGCCAGAGACATTTACATATCTACGGGTATCTCTTCAGCCACATTGAGGCCTTCTGGACTTTTAGACTGCAAGTCCAGAATATATTTCGTTTCTAGGACCCTTAGTATCTTTACTCTGTCACCCTCTTGTTGTCTTCGAAGCACCCCGTAAATACCAAAGACTCACAACTCTTTTCTATTATTGTTATGTTTGTCCCTGAAATGTCGGACCACTGGAGAGGTATTCACATTATTCCCTATAGCTAGAGAGTGTGCCAAGATTATTTTTTTAGTGGGTATATCATGCTTTCCACATAGCGCTTTTTACACGGACCCTCCCTAAGACTGCGTCTGTTTTAAGAATTGTTCAGTTTCTGTGAAGTGCACCACTGAATTTGTGAAGTTCACAACTAAATATGGGTGAAACCAGTCCTTGTTGCTTATGATCTGGTTCAGGGAAGACCTTGCCTGGCAGTTTGGGCAGGACTGTTCCCACTGGAGCAGGTTCAAGACTGATTTGCATATGGCTGGGTCCACACTGAGGTGGCATGATGTGCAAAATAAAAATGGACTGGAATGTGGCCTTGGTGATTACCAGTGTGTTAGAGCTGACATATTTTGGCATGGTTTCCCCTGCCTATTAGCTTTCTGACCTCCTGTGTTTGACTTTGCTTTTGCTGGGTTTAGGATCTGAGCACTTTGCTACTGCTGACCAGTACTAAAGTGCATGTGCTCTTATCTAAAATGTGATGACAGTTGGTTTATCCATGATTGGTATATTTGGCTCACTTATAAGTCCCTAATAAAGTGGAATACCATATACCCAGGGCCTGTAAACCAAATGCTACTAGTGGGCCTGCAGCACTGATTGTGCCACCCACAGAAGTAGACTTTCAAATCTGACTCAGGCCTGCCACTGTAGGGCCTGTGAGCGCAGTTTACTGCAACCTTGACTTGGCATTTCCAACTACTTGCCAAGCCTTAGACTCCCCTTTCATTGCATATCATTCACCATAAGGCAGTCCCTAGGTAGCCCTAAGGGCATGGTGCTTTGTAAGTAAAAGGTAGGACATGTACATTTTTGTTGTACATGTCCTGATAGTGACAACCACCCAAGTTCATTTCCACTACTGTGAGGTCTGCTCCTTTCATAGGTTAACATTGGGAATTCCTTAAATACCCTTTTTAAGTGTAATTAATGATTGCAGAGGAGTAGCTGCTTTATGTTTTATATTATTTGATTGGCAATGACAAATGTTCTTTAGTGGTAAAATTGGATCTGGTATTACTAATCTAGAAATGCCACTTTTAGAAAGTGGACATTTCTCTGCTCTAAGCTCTCTTGTGTGCCTTACAGCGTGGCTCCAATGCATGTCTGGGGTTGGGTGACAGCTACACTTTGTGCATTTCTTCTAGACAGCCACAAATACAGGACACTCAGCTGCATCTGCATTCAATGCATACGGATGGGTCTTTCTGGACAAGAGGGAAGGGAGGAGCTGACACCTACACCTGAATAGGTAGTAGCCTGGCCTTACACAAAACACTAATGTACCCCCACAGATAGGCAGCAGACAAAGCTGGGCTGAAAGGAGACCTGTGCATCACAAAGGATTTGCTTTGTATTCACCTCCACTTCAAGGACATATTTGAGTATAAGTATTGTCTATGACCCCCTCTAACTAGTTCACTTTGGGGTCCAAAGGAGGCTTTTCCAAGAAGAGGAGCTGTGGTATAGGAGAGACTGTCACTTTGCTAAGTGCTTTGCTGTGTTGGCCTGGGGATTGCTGGGCTACAGAAGGGATTGTTACTTTGCTACCTGCTCTGCTGTGTTGGCCTGCTGCCTGCTGCCTCTGATCTGGGCGATGAGAAGGACTGGACCTGTTCTCTACGACCTCTTACAACCTAAGTAACTCCAAGGGCTTGTTGGCTTGCCCCCTTTTCAGGAAATCTCAAGGCCATCAAAGATTTCATTCACACAAATGACCGCTGCTAGGCTCTGCTAATCTGGAGTATGACTCTTCTTGACTTGCTGTCAACCAGTCCTGAGCCTTTCCAGAATGTCGGCAGCAGCTTTTGAGTATCCACACGCATCAGCATGGGGCACTGATCAAGAACCGCTGTGTCTGCATGCTCAAGCACAGTCCATCGTGTTTGTCGGCTTCGCTGAAGCTACAACACCTGGAGGCCATCCAGCACAACCCAGTGCACTCTGCATGCATCAAGAAAAGTCGGGCGTCTGCCCTCTGTGACTCCAATCACCGTATCATATACAGCAAGGGGAGACTCCAGCAATGTGGGTCCCTATGCCAATGCCAACGGCACCGCTGCATCCCGAGAAAGGTACTGTGCACTCCAGGACTTACAGTTCAGTTTCCCGCAAACTTTTGCATTTTAACTGTAATAACTTTGGAACCACTGCTTCGCACTGACCCGGGGAGAAAGTCTGTTCCCGATCCACGGCATGGATCACTGTCATTTCCCCAGCGTAACTGTAAAGAACCTACTGAAAGCACAAGGGATCTTTCAGTATTGTACATTCTTGGAGTATTTGTGACTTGAGAATCTTTAATTGGATTCTTATTGTTTTTACCTTGTTTGGAAGAGTAAAAGAGTTACTATGTTTATACCTCATTGTGCAGTCTTTTTTGTGGTGTTTTCAATTAGTTACTGTATCCACTTATGCGCAACTGCTTTACATATTGCCTCTTATGTTAAGCCTGACTGCTCTGTGCCAAGCTACCAGAGGATGAACATGGGCTGATTTAAGTGTGACTGACTTACCCTGACTGGAATTGTGGTCCCTACTTGGACAGGGTGCATACCTCTGCCAACTAGATACACTATTTCTAACACAGTGGCTGAGATTAATTCAAGCATTCCATTCAGCATTTTTGTGTATACTTTACTGTGACAGTGCAGGCAGCACCTCCAGGTCAGTTTTGGGGTGCTCTTCTGTCAGAGCTAGCAACCATTGATCCACTGGTCCTCCCACTGGGGACTGTTTCCACCTCATGCCCATTCATCTGGGCCTATGTACGCCCCTCCCAGCTTTTTTAAGACTGGTGGTAATTCGTTTCTTATGATGCAGTCAATGAGCATCTGGAGACTAACTACAATCCTCTCTGTCACTTTCCTACCCCACTCTATGGAACACCAGAGACATAGGATGGAAAAAGTCATGCCCATGGGCCTGAGTTCCCCAACACAACTGTCCAGCGTACTGCTTTGGGGAAACCATTCTTTCCAACCCCATGGACTGATTTGCGTAGGTGTCCTTCTGGACAGTGACAAATATCCCATTAACTATGATGACTCTCATCCTCAGGTTTCACAATTTTTCCCCTGGAGAATACCTTCCAGGTCTACCCTCTGCTCCTGGGGACTTCCTCTTTCTAAGGCCACACTGGCCAGCCCTGTAGAGTTCCTACCAGTGGGTGTTTTCTTAGGGCAGACAGAGTCCCCCTGCTTGTGTCCTAACTGAGAACAATCAAAGCCCCGGGGTTGGAAATAAGGCACCCTGGGCCACTGCCCTCCGGAGCCTTCCCACCTTCTCTTAGCAGGGGCATGGGAAACCTTTTCCCCACCTTTCTTTGGGACCTGGCTGTGTCACTTTGGACCTCCCCCTCACTCTGCTGGTGGAAACGTGAACTATCCTCTGCTGGGTCACTCCGAAATACCTTCTTGGTGACCCTGGTGCTGAGCCTGAGGTCAACTACTTTGGCAAGCTCCCTAGGGCCAGTGAGCTTGCAATCTATCCGGTGCCAGCACAGCTCTGGAAAACAACTACTGAACATGTGCTTTCTTGCAACCAGAATATACAGCTCATTATATTTACTCACATTACTGGCAACCATTCAGTGCCTTTCAAAGGTAATCCTTAAAATCCACACACGACTGCTGATACAGTTTCTGACTGTCCCTGAACTTCAACGTATACCTCTCATGGGTGAGACCATATTTCCTGACAAGGGTTTCTTAAATGAGTGGGAATTTCATCATGTCACCATTCCCTAGGACCAACAAGTATTCCCTCTCCTTAGTGGGTATATGTCTCCAGAGGCTGGCTCCCTAATCCTCCTCAGTGACCCTGTGCATCTCTAGAGCTACTCCATATGCCTCAAACATCTGTCTATGCCATACTCCACCTCAATCAATCAATCAATCAATCAAGCATTTGTATAGCGTGCTACTCACCCGGAGGGTCTCAAGGCGCTAGGGGGAGGGGGGTCCGCTACTGTTCGAACAGCCAGGTCTTGAGTTGCTTCCTGAAGGAGAGGTGGTCTTGGGTCAGGCGGAGGTGGATGGGTAGGGAGTTCCACGTCTTGGCAGCCAGGTAGGAGAAGGATCTTCCTCCCGTTGTGGCTCTTCGGATGCGGGGGACGGCGGCGAGGGCGTGGTTGGTCGATCGTAGCTGGCGGGTGGGAGTGTAGAAGGTCAGACGGTCGTTGAGGTATCTGGGGCCTTGGTTGTGGAGAGCTTTGTGTGCGTGGGTGAGGAGTCGGAACGTGATTCTCTTGCTGACGGGGAGCCAGTGCAGGTCTCTCAGGTGTCCGGCGATGTGGCTGTGTCGGGGGATGTCCAGGATGAGTCGAGCTGAGGCGTTCTGGATGCGTTGGAGTCTTTTCTGAAGTTTGGCTGTGGTTCCGGCGTAGAGGGAGTTGCCGTAGTCCAGTCGGCTGGTGACGAGGGCCTGGGTGACCGTCTTCCTGGTTTCGGTGGGGATCCACCGGAAGATCTTCCGCAGCATGCGTAGGATGTTGAAGCAAGACGAGGAGACGGCGTTGACTTGTCTGGTCATTGAGAGGGAGGAGTCCAGGATGAAGCCCAGGTTGCGTGCGTGGTCCGTTGGTTTGGGTGCGTTGCCCAGGGCAGGGGGCCACCAGGAGTCGTCCCAGGCGGAGGGTGATGATCCTAGGATGAGGACTTCCGTCTTATCTGAGTTCAGTTTCAGGCGGCTGTTCCTCATCCACTCGGCTACGTCCTTCATCCCTTCATGTAGGTTGGTTTTGGCGGTTGTGGGGTCGTTGGTGAGGGAGAGGATCAGCTGGGTGTCGTCGGCGTAGGAGATGATGTTGAGGTTGTGTTGGCGTGCGATGGCTGCGAGGGGGCTCATGTAGACGTTGAAGAGGGTGGGGCTGAGTGATGATCCTTGTGGTACGCCGCAGATGACTTCGGTGGCCTCGGAACTGAACGGGGGAGGCGGACTCTCTGGGTTCTTCCGGCGAGGAAGGAGATGATCCACTCCAGTGCCTTCTCTTGGATTCCGACGTTGTTCAGGCGTTGCACTAGGGTGCGGTGGCAGACTGTGTCGAACGCTGCGGAGAGGTCCAGGAGGATGAGGGCCGCTGTTTCCCGTTGTCGAGCAGGGCTCGGATGTCGTCGGTGGCTGCGATGAGGGCGGTCTCGGTGCTGTGGTTGGCCCGGAAGCCGGACTGTGAGTGGTCGAGGGATCCATTCGTCTCGATGAAGGCGGCCAGTTGTCTGTTGACGGTCTTCTCGATGACTTTGGCAGGAAAAGGAAGGAGCGAGATGGGGCTGTAGTTTTTGAGGTCGGTGGGGTCCGCTGACGGTTTCTTCAGTAGGGCGCAGAGTTCGGCGTGCTTCCAGCTCTCTGGGAAGGTGGCGGTGTCGAAGGAGGTGTTGATGATGTCCCGGAGGTGGGGTGCGATGACGGCGTCGGCCTTGTTGAAGATGTGGTGAGGGCAGGGGTCGGTTGGTGATCCGGAGTGGATGGAGTTCATCGTGCGGATAGTGTCTTCGGTGTTGATCGGGGTCCAGGCTCGGAGGGTGGAGGTGGGGGACGTTGGAACGGTTGTAGGGTACGTCGGCTGTGTGCTGAAACTGTTGTGTATGTCTGCGATCTTGCTGTGGAAGAACGAGGCGAGCGAGTTGCAGAGGTCTTGCGAGGGGGTGATGTCGTTGTTTCCGGCGCTGGGGTTCGAGAGCTCTTTGACGATGATGAAGAGTTCCTTGCTGTTGTGGGCGTTGTTGTCCAGTCGTTCCTTGAATGCGGTTTTCTTGGTGGTGTGGATCAGCTGGTGGTGTTTTCGGGTGGCGTGTTTGAGGGTGGTCATGTTGTCTGCAGTCGGGTCTCTGCGCCATGCTTTCTCGAGGGCCCGGCAGTTCTTCTTGGATTTCTTGAGTTCGTCGGTGAACCAGGGTGCTTTCTTGTTGCCGGGTCTGATTGGGGGGTCTTCAATGGGGCGAGGATGTCAGCGCAGTTGGTGATCCATCTTGTGAGGTTGCTGGCGGCTTGGTTGGGGTTCGTTGAGCTGGCGGGAGGGTTCTGGCTCAGGGATGTGGTGAGTTGGTCGGTGGTGATCTTGTTCCAGCTTCTGCGCGGGAGCTGTTGCGGGTGGTGGTGCGTGGTGGTCCTGCTGAAGCTGAAGTGGACGCAGCTGTGGTCTGTCCAGTGGAGTCCGGTGGTGTGGCTGAAGGAGATGTCCTTGCTGGAGGAGAAGACGGGGTCAAGCGTGTGGCCGGCGTGGTGTGTGGGGGTGGTCACCAGTTGCTTGAGTCCGAGGTTGGCGAGGTTGTCCAGCAGGGTGGTGGTGTTGCGATTGTTGTTGTTCTCTAGGTGGAAGTTGAGGTCCCCAAGGAGGATGTAGTCGGCCGAGAGGAGGGCGTGCGGGCTGATGAGGTCGGTGATGTCTTCGCTGAATTGTGTGCGTGGTCCTGGGGGTCTGTAGATGAGGGTGCCTCTGAGGGTGGTCTTGGGGTCGGTGTGTATCTGGAAGTGCAGGTGTTCGCCGGCTGTGAAGGTGTCGTCGGAGTTGGTCGTAATGCGGATGATGTTCTTGTGGACGATGGCGATGCCTCCTCCGGTCTGGTTGGCGCGGTCCTTTCGGGTGATCTTGTATCCGTCCGGGATGGCGATGGCGATGTCGGGCGCTGAGGAGGCGTTCATCCATGTTTCCGTGAGGAAAGCGACGTCTGGTGATGTGGAGTCGAGCAGGTTCCAAAGTTCCACGGCGTGTCTGTGGACGGAGCGGGTGTTGAGCAGGATGCACTTCAGGTGGTTGCTGCTGGTGCTCGGCGTGGCGGGTGCGGTGCAGGTCCGGAGGCAGGAGAACTTGCAAGATTGGCAGGCGAAGGGTCCGTGGGTGCGTCCTGGGGTGGCACGGTGGCAGCCGGGATTCGGCCGGTGTTGAGTGCGTTGAGGGTGGCGGTGTCGTAGGTCCGGTGGGTGGGTTGGCTGCTGCGGGGGCCAGGGGTTCTGGCGCTGGGCGCGGTCCAGTCGCGGACGGGCGCAGACGGGCTTGCCTTAGGCGCGCCTTCGGCGCGCCAGCGGCGCGGCCGCACAGCGGCCGCCATTTATGGGGAGGTGGGAGGGAGGAGCAGCTGGGAGGCGGGAGGCAGGGGCAGCGAATGGGCAGTCAGGGGGCGGGGCCGCAGGGACGCAGCGGCGGGAATGGCGAGAGGCAACGGGGGTACAGAAGGAAAAAAAGGGGCGAGAAAACAGACAAATGCGGGCACAGTACAAATGGGGCAACGGGGGTACAGAAGGAAAAAAGGGGCGAGAAAACAGACAAATGCGGGCACAGTACAAATGGGGCAACGGGGTACAGAAGGAAAAAAAGGGGCGAGAAAGCAGACAAATGCGGGCACAGTACAAATGGGGCAACGAGGGTACAGAAGGAAAAAAGGGGCGAGAAAGCAGACAAATGCGGGCACAGTACAAATGGGGCAACGGGGGTACAGAAGGAAAAAAGGGGCGAGAAAGCAGACAAATGCGGGCACAGTACAAATGGGGCAACGGGGGTACAGAAGGAAAAAAAGGGGCGAGAAAACAGACAAATGCGGGCACAGTACAAATGGGGCAACGGGGGTACAGAAGGTAAAAAGGGGCGAGAAAACAGACAAATGCGGGCACAGTACAAATGGGGCAACGGGGTACAGAAGGAAAAAGGGAAGGGCGTTCTTACCAGCAGCAGCGGGCGGACAACACAGGCGGAGCTGTGTGGCGGGGGGAGCGACCTACCTGGCAAGGTCAAGGGTCGCTCTCCTCACCGCGCAGCGGCCGCCATTTATGGGGAGGTGGGAGGGAGGAGCAGCTGGGAGGCGGGAGGCAGGGGCAGCGAATGGGCAGTCAGGGGGCGGGGCCGCAGGGGACGCAGCGGCTGGAATGGCGAGAGGCAACGGGGGTACAGAAGGAAAAAAAGGGGCGAGAGAACAGACAAATGCGGGCACAGTACAAATGGGGCAACGGGGTACAGAAGGAAAAAAAGGGGCGAGAAAAACAGACAAATGCGGGCACAGTACAAATGGGGCAACGGGGGTACAGAAGGAAAAAAGGGGCGAGAAAGCAGACAAATGCGGGCACAGTACAAATGGGGCAACGGGGGTACAGAAGGAAAAAAAGGGGCGAGAAAGCAGACAAATGCGGGCACAGTACAAATGGGGCAACGGGGGTACAGAAGGAAAAAAAGGGGCGAGAAAACAGACAAATGTGGGCACAGTACAAATGGGGCAACGGGGTACAGAAGGTAAAAAAGGGGCGAGAAAACAGACAAATGCGGGCACAGTACAAATGGGGCAACGGGGTACAGAAGGAAAAAGGGAAGGGCGTTCTTACCAGCAGCAGCGGGCGGACAACACAGGCGGAGCTGTGTGGCGGGGAGCGACCTACCTGGCAAGGTCAAGGGTCGCTCTCCTCACTGCGCAGCGGCCGCCATTTATGGGGAGGTGGGAGGGAGGAGCAGCTGGGAGGCGGGAGGCAGGGGCAGCGAATGGGCAGTCAGGGGGCGGGGCCGCAGGGAGCGCAGCAGCGGGAATGGCGAGAGGCAATGGGGTACAGAAGGAAAAAAAGGGGCGAGAAAGCAGACAAATGCGGGCACAGTACAAATGGGGCAACGGGGTACAGAAGGAAAAAAAGGGGCGAGAAAACAGACAAATGCGGGCACAGTACAAATGGGGCAACGGGGGTACAGAAGGAAAAAGGGAAGGGCGTTCTTACCAGCAGCAGCGGGCGGACAACACAGGCGGAGCTGTGTGGCGGGGGAGCGACCTACCTGGCAAGGTCAAGGGTCGCTCTCCTCACGCGCGCAGCGGCCGCCATTTATGGGGAGGTGGGAGGGAGGAGCAGCTGGGAGGCGGGAGGCAGGGGCAGCGAATGGGCAGTCAGGGGCGGGGCCGCAGGGGATGCAGCGGCGGGAATGGCGAGAGGCAACGGGGGTACAGAAGGAAAAAAAAAGGGGCGAGAAAACAGACAAATGCGGGCACAGTACAAATGGGGCAACGGGGGTACAGAAGGTAAAAAAGGGGCGAGAAAACAGACAAATGCGGGCACAGTACAAATGGGGCAACGGGGGTACAGAAGGAAAAAGGGAAGGGCGTTCTTACCAGCAGCAGCGGGCGGACAACACAGGCGGAGCTGTGTGGCGGGGGAGCGACCTACCTGGCAAGGTCAAGGGTCGCTCTCCTCACCGCGCAGCGGCCGCCATTTATGGGGAGGTGGGAGGGAGGAGCAGCTGGGAGGCAGGGGCAGCGAATGGGCAGTCAGGGGCGGGGCCGCAGGGGACGCAGCGGCGGGA
Organism: Calotriton arnoldi; assembly: GCA_963921515.1. Lineage (NCBI taxonomy): Eukaryota > Metazoa > Chordata > Amphibia > Caudata > Salamandridae > Calotriton > Calotriton arnoldi. The sequence continues at coordinate 122,194 of CAWUFW010010741.1, read as the reverse complement.
ATGGCGAGAGGCAACGGGGTACAGAAGGAAAAAAAAGGTCGAGAAAACAGACAAATGCGGGCACAGTACAAATGGGGCAACGGGGGTACAGAAGGAAAAAAAGGGGCGAGAAAACAGACAAATGCGGGCACAGTACAAATGGGGCAACGGGGGTACGGAAGGAAAAAAAGGGGCGAGAAAGCAGACAAATGCGGGCACAGTACAAATGGGGCAACGGGGTACAGAAGGAAAAAAAGGGGCGAGAAAGCAGACAAATGCGGGCACAGTACAAATGGGGCAACGGGGGTACAGAAGGAAAAAAAGGGCGAGAAAGCAGACAAATGCGGGCACAGTACAAATGGGGCAACGGGGGTACAGAAGGAAAAAAAAGGGGCGAGAAAACAGACAAATGCGGGCACAGTACAAATGAGGCAACGGGGGTACAGAAGGTAAAAAAGGGGCGAGAAAACAGACAAATGCGGGCACAGTACAAATGGGGCAACGGGGGTACAGAAGGAAAAAGGGAAGGGCGTTCTTACCAGCAGCAGCGGGCGGACAACACAGGCAGAGCTGTGTGGCGGGGGGCGCGACCTACCTGGCAAGGTCAAGGGTCGCTCTCCTCACCGCGCAGCGGCCGCCATTTATGGGGAGGTGGGAGGGAGGAGCAGCTGGGAGGCGGGAGGCAGGGGCAGCGAATGGGCAGTCAGGGGGGCGGGGCCGCAGGGGACGCAGCGGCGGGAATGGCGAGAGGCAACGGGGGTACAGAAGGAAAAAAGGGGCGAGAGAACAGACAAATGCGGGCACAGTACAAATGGGGCAACGGGGTACAGAAGGAAAAAAGGGCGAGAAAACAGACAAATGCGGGCACAGTACAAATGGGGCAACGGGGGTACAGAAGGAAAAAAAGGGGCGAGAAAGCAGACAAATGCGGGCACAGTACAAATGGGGCAACGGGGGTACAGAAGGAAAAAAAGGGGCGAGAAAGCAGACAAATGTGGGCACAGTACAAATGGGGCAACGGGGGTACAGAAGGAAAAAAAAGGGGCGAGAAAACAGACAAATGCGGGCACAGTACAAATGGGGCAACGGGGGTACAGAAGGTAAAAAAGGGGCGAGAAAACAGACAAATGCGGGCACAGTACAAATGGGGCAACGGGGGTACAGAAGGAAAAAGGGAAGGGCGTTCTTACCAGCAGCAGCGGGCGGACAACACAGGCGGAGCTGTGTGGCGGGGGGAGCGACCTACCTGGCAAAACTAGGCACCAGGTCCTTAGATATGTAGCCCCTCCTGTCTCAATTGGACAATGTACAGTCTCTGCCACCATCACTACTATTTTAAAAAGAAATATGGTTCTTAAAATTATTTACAACATTGCACGCACATAGATCAGGACATCATGTACATGTATTCTTTACCATCATGCCTTCACAGGGAGTGGAAACTTACAATGGAAGAAATCATCAAGCATACACATGTCTGGAATTGGTTCAGAGTACATTATACCAGGCGATTTTGCTCACCCCTCTGTCCCCCACCATCAACATATCTGAAAGTTCCGCTAGGGGGAGCCATTAAATGTGCAGCGTATACAGAAATAGCCAGAAACAATAAAATCATTAACACAACCATGAATACAAGCAGTGGGTTCCAGGTGGGAGAGTGCCTAAAGATCTAAACAGGAGGGTACATGCGGGTAAGATGCAGCTGGTGGGAGGAGTTTCTAGCCGTCCAGTCCATGAACTTTTCAGACAAGATGCGGCCACTCTCACCACATCAATAGTATTAAACCCTGGGCATGGCTTCCAGGATCGGCGGGCCCCAAAAGCCCTGTTCACAAATCACCAGTACGCTATCCCTTCTGGCATTCACTGCTGTGTCCTCAAGCATGATCTGAGGCAATCATTCCATTCTCCTTCTCAGATCCCTACTCTTCCAAAGACGAGTGGACATGATCTATGGGTTTTTCAAAGGCATCCAACACCTCCGTCCACAGTGGGGCTATAGGCTGTTCCCTTACTCTCCGCACCTCCTCCTTACGGAGTGACAGGTCTTCTGCTATGGCCCAATCCCTAACTGTCACTTCCCATTTAGCTAGCGATAGGCCAAGTGCCAATTTCCAAGGCATAGCTATTTGCAGTTTTGCTAATATGAAAGCCAAATCTAGGAAACGGTTCCTCACTTTCTTGGATATAGGATGGTAGAATAAACCCAACAGGCACATCTCTGAGGTATAAGGCACAACTCAGCCCAGCGTCTTATTCATCTTCTGCACCACTGCGGTCCAGAACACCTGCACAGGAACAGGTCATGTGGCAAAAGCCTGCCTCCTTCATTGCACACTGGGGACAGCGCTTAGGCTCCACCCATATATCACAGTCAGTTTCTTTGGGGTGAGGTAAGTCATGTGAAGGTAGTTAGATTGGATTGCTTTAAACCGGTTATTCTGAGACACCTTCTGCAGGTAAGCCAGCAGGTTCATCCAGTCCCAATCTGTTACCTCCCTGCCCAGCAGCGCTTTGTCAACAGCTGCCTCAAGGGGCATCAGCATGGAAGCCTCATAACACTTGCTTACCATTAACAATCCCACCTCAGTCAATGCCACCAGCTGCAGAGCTGTGAAAAAAGTGGGACAGTTCCCTTATGGGAGCCACATTAGGGGCAATGAGGGGACCAACAACTGGCATTCTTGCATCTGCCATATGCAGCGTCTCCAGCATGGAAGCGCCATCTCCAAAAGTATGCCTACCCTTCCCCTCCCAAATGTACGCCTCAGCAATCGGGCCAGAAGTGCTCCATGTTGATGCCATCGTATGATCCATTGCAGCTGACTGCCAGTTAGTACAGTTCAAAATCTGGTACCATCAATCCTCGTTCCAGGGTAAGTTGTCTGAGAGTGTCTAAAGACACCCTGTGTCTCACCCATCCCAAACTAGCTCTTGTACTAGTGAGTCTAGCCGTTTGAACCACAATACCAGGAGCCAAGTCGGGAGATTGTTAGAGTAATAAAGCAGCTGGGGTAACATAATCATCTTTACCAGGGCTATAAACACCATAATAGGAAGACAGAGTGAATGCCAAAAGGCCACACACACTCTTAAGGAATAGAGAACCACTCCCACATTACCCTCCCATATGCCCTTTAAGGTATGATCAATTTGGATACCCAGGTACCTGAACATGGAGGTGGCCCAGGTAAGATCTGATGGGAAGGTCTCCGGTTCGCCCAACTCGGGCAAAAGTGGAATGACACAAGTCTTGGCAAGAGTCACCATAGTCCAGAGAGCTCACCATACTAGTGCAGCAGCTGGAGCATGAGCTGGACATCAGTGGTCACATCCGACACATACAATAGTAAGTCACTTGCATATAACAATATCAGACGATTGCCACCACCCACCTGTACACCCCTCCCTTGCTTCCGCTGCCTACACAAATACACTAGTGGTTCGATGGCAAGGGCAAACAGGAGTGGGGATAGTGGCAACCTGCCTGGTACCTCTGTGTGCTTCATAGAAATTTGACACAATTTGACCTGTTCAGACTAGGGTTGGCATACAAGAGACGGACACATACCGCCCACAAGGCCCACAAGTGCATTTGGAGGATGACTGCATCTAAATAGCCCAGCTGACAGAGTCAAAAGCCTTTTTCAGATCCACAGCCATCAGGCCTGCCGTAGTTCCATCATTCTGTCAAGACACAGTACTGAGTACAAGCGGTATAGATTAAGGGAGGTGTTCCATTGTGGGATGAATCCACACTGGTCGGGTTGAACCAATGCCTGTATATGGGGAAGGAGGTGCCTGGCCAGTATCCTACTTAAGTCAGCGACCCAGCAAATGCAGAGTAAAAGTCTGCCAGTAGGCCATTCAGCCCCGGTGTCTTCCCCGTGCCATGCCTCTAATAGCTCCCTTAATTTCCTGTGGCATGATGGGGCCACTCAGCTCGTCCATAGCGGTATGGGGCAGGCTCCGTAGTGGTAGCTGGGCCAAAAAGCCCTCCATATGTGTCCTCGGGCTCTCAAGCCATTTCCCATACAGTCCTGAATAGTACTTCCAAAAAGCGTCATTGATCTCTACCTTGGAGTGTACCCGTTGCCCGTCAGAATAAGCTAAGCTAGTTATCGGGCCCTGCATGTCTTGGGCCTTATCAACCAGGCCATTAGTCTAACTGCCTTACCCTCACCCTCATGGGGCCTGGCTATATAATCCTTATGATTATGGCAACCGAGCTTTTTCAAAAGGATATTGTATCACTCCCTGGACTCTGCCAGTCGTGTTCTCGCATCAGGGTCAGCATCCACACACTTACCTAGGTCTTAAATGGTCTTGTCAAGTGCCACCAATTCACGGTCCAATGCCCTCTGAATTCCCACTGTCACCCCTATACAGTGTCTGCAAATGACCGTCTTAAATGTTACCCACTCTATGAGGAAATCTGTAGCAGTGTCCAAGTTGTGTACAAAATAGTCAAGGATGGCCTCCCAGAGGCCCTCCCAGTAAGTATTGCCCTCTAAGGCACTAGGACAGAGCCGCCACTCAGTGATTGCTGGCCTGGGTGCACCCAATTAGACACCCACCAACAGCGGACTATGATCCGAAATGGTGTTGCAGAGGTATTCAGTATGGTGAATATATTGGCAAAGGGAAGCTGTCCAGAGGACCTTATCTAGGCGAACATGTAGGGCATAAATGCTAGAATAAAAGGAGTAATGTCTTTCCCCATCATGTTGGGTCCTCTAAACATCTTCAAGTCCACAACCTGAAGTCCAGTTTGGAACCCCTTCGCAACCCTACGGGCTGGCGCAACGGGGAGCAGTGGATTAGAGTGATCCAGAGTGGTGTCAGCTACGCTATTAAAGTCCCCCCCCAGGATCATGTCCCTGTCATGGAAAGAACCCAGCTGTGCCACTAGATGGACTAGGAATGATAGCTGGCCCTGGTTAGGGACATATACACACCTGAGTAAGGGGCATACCATCTACTCTCCCATCTACTCGAACAAATCTACTGTCTCTGTCTACATGGACCTACATGGTACAAATCAAGGTTCCCTGGGAATACGCTGAATACCCTGTGGTGTAGACCTGACCCCACCGACATCTCTGCAGGTGCTGTACTTCCACAGTGTAAGATGTGTCTCCTGCAATAGAGCTATATGCACAGCCCTGCACTTGAGAAATGTGTAAATATTATATCGTTGGGCCGCCGTTCCCATACACCTAATATTCCAGGTCAGTAATTTCAATTTGCTATATACTGGGATCCTAGGCATATGGCAAAGATCAGTTCAGGTCCACCCCACCCTCCTACATCTGTGGCAAGGTGCACACACCAACCCTGGAATCCACGGAACAAACAATCAAACCCCCAACTCCCCATCCCCAGAGCTGTCCGGCAATGGCCAGCCACCCAAACTGAGGCACGGTGTAAAGAAAAAACATATAGCATGTTACCATTTCCCACTAATCAGTGGGCATGAGTGAGCTTGTGGGGGAAGACGCCACACAATCAACATGCGACAGCAACCACTCCCATCGAACACAACCACATCCAGGCATCTTTACCACTCACACTGGCAACAGGGGATGGGAGGAGCAAGCAGGGCCCCCTATAGCCATACACAGGTCCTCCCCCCCAGACAGCCATTGCATCAACACAGGGCCAGGGCCCTCCCCCCAAGGATCTCGGCATCTGTGAGAAGAACCACCATAATAGTAGCAATAATAATTACACAGGGATACTGGATGGGCACGGTCCATCGCCCGGTGGCCCCCTCCCAAGTCATTCAGCAATTCCACAGAGTCCAGAGCTACGGGGGGCCCACAACTCATTGCCTCCCCATAAGTCCACCATAGCGGCAGGTTCAGAGCAGACTATACGCCATCTGCAGGGTCACCAGTGGCATACTATGCTTGTCCAGTGTTGTATCATTCAAGGAAAAGTCTATAGATTGTTTATCGGAATGAGTCCCAGTCAAGGGCAAAGAAGGGGGTCAGTTCTGTGGGACCCACATGGGTCCTCATCTAACGTTCCAGGTACGCGATCATGTCGGTCCCTTCTGTACCTTCCGGCAGACCCACAATCCACATGTTATTGCATCAATATTAGCCTTCTGCTTCCTCTGCCCTGCCCTCTAGGATTTTCACTCGCTCAGAAAAGTCTGTCTCCGCAGGGACTTTTGAGTCAGTCTCAACTCTCTGACAGTCACCTACGTCTCCTTGACTCTGTCTGTCAACCTGCAGTGCTCCACTTGCAGTAGGCCAAATTCCTCCAAGACAGTGCCAATCTGCATATGCAGGGTTGTTTTTGAGTCTGCAATGGCAGCCAGCATCTTGTGAAGGGTCAACTAGAGGGCAGGGGTCACCTAGTCCATGCTGCCTCCTGGCTGTGAGCTGTCAGCCACGGGCGGTCCCTGCTAGGCCGGGACTGTGCCAGTGTCTCTCACTCTGGATTTGCCCATCTCTATGTGCCCAGGGTAGATCTCCCCAGGTACGTCGCACCACAGGAACACCTCCCAACCAGTACAGGCCCACTCTCTAAGTCAGTAGGCACCTGGCCTCTCATTCTACTGTTGTATTCCTCTTAGGGTGTCCATAAACGGGCTTTCCAGTATCATGTCCTTATATAGGCACAATTCGCCCTGCCCTTATATAGGCATAAAATCCCAGCCCTTATTTAGGCATTAAACCGTGCACTCCAAATACAGGCATGGTCTCTGACATCCGTCCACCCTAACGTCACAAGAGTTCATGAAGAACAGACCCTTAGGCTGCGGGAGTTTCCCTAGCCCAGGACTATTGATTTCTTCAAGGACTCATATATTATGCATGAACCATTATTCCTTAGGGGTTCATTCATGACGTCTTCCGCTGTCCGATTCACATCAATGCTAACATTGTGAGGTACCTCTCAGGTATAAATATACCTTCCCTAGCCCTTGTAAACTAGAGGAGACCTCGACTTCAGAGGAGCCCGTTTCCTGGCCTGACGCACTGAGAAGACGCTGTCATCCCTGCACGCAGAGAGTCCAGCTTCCAGTGATCTGACTTCCCTTGCGGGGTGTTGGAGTTCGAGTCTGGCAAAGAGATTCCTACCTCTCTCATTCTTCAGGTATGGAGCTGGCTAGAACCTAGAGGGACTCTTGGCATACTAGGCATACTAGGCTTAACATACTCTTTGTATACCATAGTAAGGAATACTTCCCCTACTTCATACCTCTCCCTACACCTAGGTTAGGTTAGGTACATTGGGGTAGAACTAGATTAGAAACGCATCGTATGAGTACTCGCATTTTTAGTCTGTGTCATTTATGTAAATGCATATATACTAAAAGATAATGCTAGCGCAGTATTATTTATTTCTACTGCTCACACTGTACATTATTTATCTCGCATACTGTCTTGTGATCGTAACAGCACATTTTACTTACACCAGAAACAAGACTGTTCAATAAATCTTTTATTGAAACGCCCGTCTGTTCTTTCTGTGTAACTTGGAGAAAACTAAGCATGCACGATTGAGCTGAGTGAAATAGTTATCTATTGTTTCCACGACTCTGGGACACGTTCTGATTCTAAAGGGAAACAAAGTGGTCATGTTTTGCGGCTGCCAGAAACTACTCCCTTCTTGTCGTCAAGGAGTTTCTAGTGGCCTCTGAGCTAGCTGGCACAAGTAATTAAGTTTAATATACTCGATAGGGACATACTGACCTTAGTCCTATGTCAAACCTATAGGATATATTATTCCAATGCGCAGAGCCTATTAGGGAAATAGGAGCTACACTACATGGCGCCCAACGGTTTGGTAAGGCGGTAATTCAACGTTAGATACTGAGTAACGCAGCCGTGCTTTTTCTCTCAGAGACCCCTACCCATATACTCCAAAAGATGTCTGGAGTGGGCAGGGTTAAGTATCCACCAAGGCTACATAGGGCAGTACCCTATATATTAGCTGTTTGGTTTGCTCAACGTTGAAGGATACAGTGTTCCAAAATATTGTGCACCTTATCTTTGTCTCCTTGAAACTTGTTCTACATTTTTCAAAAAACAAAAATGCCTGACTCCGACAATGACGCCGGAAACGGTGGAGCTGCGGCTGATCCAGCCCAAGCAGCAGTTTTTAACTTTACAGGTTTTATTGAAACCGAGGAGGGTGTTATAGACATCACTCCAAATTTAAGAAGAGCCATCACTCTAAAACTCATAAAACATGGCCTACCACCAAGAGGAGGTAGAGCAGTTTTCGTGATAGAGACACACGAATCCTTTCAGACAGAGGTATTCTATTCATGGGTAATATTTCCTGAATCCAATCCAGTAACACACATGTTTCACTTCTACAAAGAAGATGATCCACCAGAGGAATACATTCCTTTCGAGGATATTGAAATTCCATTAACATACCAGGAGCATCAGCTCTGGTTTAAAGGCGCCCTAAAACATCACAGAAACATTACCAGGCTCGGTCCACTAGGTAGACCAGGAGCAACATGGCCGATTCTAGCCGGCTACACACCTCATCCTGACATTGAAGAAATGTCAGACGAGGAATTACTTACTCAACTCACAGAGTTAATAAAAATCTACAGACAATTGGTCCAATATGTCATGCGGACTTTCACAGTCCAACCACCATTAACACTCCCAAATCAAACTCCTCACCAGGGGAATACACTAACAATTACACCACAGACTCTATATGCAGTCATGGGTAAAATGCCCACAAAACGTGAGCAAATTCCATTCTGGATAGCTCAAAAAATTACTCAAATCGAAGCAGTATTTCCAAATACTAGCCCGTATGAGAAACACAGAATACTGACAATCAGTTTACCGATGGGGATCACACCACAACTGGAAGACTGCACCACTTGGGGCTCAGTCTTTGCTGCCATCTATACTAAAACACATGGCATTCCGTCAATTGCGGTAATACCTGATGTCCTGAAACAAATTCAAAATGAATACGGGGCAGAGCCTGCTCTAAATTTAGGTATGAAATTACTGAAAAATTTCGACCAGGTCTCAACAATAATATTATCTAATATTAAAGGGGAGGCAGCAGCAGTGGCGATCTGCCAAAAATTAAGGGAATTTGATGTTACAGAACATCAAACTGAGCTACCCAGAATAATAGAGCAATCTTATGCAGAATTAGGCAGAGATAGTTTGGGTGGAAGACCAGTGCAGCCGAAGCTATCTGAAAGTCCTGAGAAGGACTCAATTAAACAAACTCCAACATCTTCTAAAAAGAAATGGGAGACTAATAAACAAAATTCAAATGAGAAACGTTCTCAATCCCGAGGTAGGTCTCCTCAAAGGAATCCCTCTGAAAGGAGGTATAACCTCAGGAATAGGGATAATTTGAGAAAGCCTGACAGGTATCAAGATACTGATACACGTTTTTCTCGTCCCTTTCAGATCTCATCACAGACTTCGGAAAGAAGAGGACGATCAGAACATAGAGAAGAACCCGTGAAATCGAAAGACGAAAAACACGCTCCAAAAACTAAAACAAAACCTCAATTCTCCAAAAAGAAAGTAGCAGGTCTGAAGATCAGACATGCCGAGAATACTGAGAACACAACTCAAGAATGGAGAATGGGCTCAGACAATGCTGGACAGTGCAGCAGAAGTCACAATTGCTCGCCAGAACCTGAAGGAACTTCTGGAGATAGTGGACTTGAATGAGTACATTAAAGTAGAGACTGTAGACACCAGGGTTAGTACTCCACAAAAGTTATATGAAATAACACTCCGGATGGAGGGAGATAAACCTAGACAGGTGAAAGCACTTTTTGGGAAAGACTATCAAAGGGCTATAACATACTTCTAGCAGAAAAGGACTGGCCTCCACAATTTGTCAGGGAGTGCCCACATGGCGAGGACATTATTATGCCTGCCTTCTCCAACCATATACCAATGCACCTAAGATATACATATGCCAGGAAATGGGCAGTGGCCCAGGCCCCAGCATTATATAAAAATCATGTAGGATGGGATGAGGACTCACCTCACCATAAAATACATCTGAAACATGAACCAACTGCACAACGGCAGTATCCAATAAAGCAAGAAGCTAAAAAACAGGTCAGGGAGATCTTAGATCAACTTGAATATCAAGGGGTGATTGAAACATGCACCTCCTCAATGAGCAATCCTTTGTTTCCTGTCTCCAAACCAGACAATACATATCGTCTAGTTTTGGATTACAGACACCTAAACACTTGTTCTAAAACTTTTGCAGTGAAAAATGCACATAGCACAGCATTAATGAATAACATTGTGCGTAAAAATATAAAACAACATTAGACATCTCAAATGGTTTCTTTTGTCAAAACATAGCACCTGAAAGCAGGTACTTAACAGCATTCTCCATAATGGGGACCCAGCGTCACTTTTGTTGACTCCCACAAGGGTTCAAGAACAGCCCAGGGTTATTCTCAGCAAGGGTAACGGAGTTACTACAAATTTATGACAATGAGGCATTGTCCTATGTCGATGACATCTATCTGACAGACGATGACCTGGAAAAACACTTGAACAGGGTGAGCACCATTATACTGGGTTTCGCCTCTGAGGGCTACAAGTTCAACTTTAAAAAGTCACGAATTGCCCATCTCAATGTCCTATTTTTAGGATATGAGCTTTCAAGTGAAGGCAAGAGCTTGGCAGCTAACTTTCTAGAGAAATGTGCGCTGCTCCAACCTCCAAAAACGCTAAAAAACTTACAATCCATCCTGGGTTTCATAAATTTTGGAAGAACATACATTCTAAATTACGCAGAAAGGGTTAAACCTCTCTACGTATTAATCAAACCTGGTTTTTTGATCAAAAACTGGACACAGGAACACACAGAAATCTTGGGTTCACTACAGGCTAACATGTTAGCAACAAATCACTTACAAACACGTGTAAGTCAACGAAATTTGGTGATCCGAATAATTTCGGGTCAATGCGGATTCACCTACTTAACCTTCAATGAGGGTGAGAAAATATCAATCGCATACAAATCTCATTTGTACACACAAGCGGAAATGCGCTTCAGTTCAACTGAAAAATTCTGACAGCAGTTCAAACCGCTGTAGCAAAAGAAAGAGCCTTAGCCCAGGGAAACGCATTATTGTCGTAACCCCGGTACCAGCTTTAGAAGCGGTCACAAAAGCAAGCATTCCAAATGCTAAAGCATTACATCCAAGATGGATACAATGGGTTAATTCTCTTGCTGCAACAGATGTTGAATATGTTTTTGATCCAGATTTAAAAACACAAGCATTCCTGCAATATGAACAAGAATGTCCTCTGCCCACTGAGATTCTGCCTCTCGATCAGTACGAATTCATAATTTACACTGACGGATCCGCACAGCCTGCAACAGGGAGTAAGCAAGCTTACAGTGCAGCGCGTGCAATCGTTAAAGGTCGCATGCGAAATGGCATCTTCAGACCTATGGTCACAAAAACTCAATCTCTAGGAGATTGTACAGCTCAGCGAGCTGAACTACAAGCATTCAAACTGGCACTTGAAAGTACAGATCGAGAATTCCCCACACTAATAGTGTGCGATTCCTTTTACTGTGTTCAGTCGTATAATGACTATATACAAAACTGGCTTGAAAATGGTTTCAAAGATGCGAAAGGTGGCACAATAAAGCACAAAACGCTTTGGGAACAAGTAGTTCAGTTGAAAAACGAACTACCAAAGGCTCACGTGATCCACACACTGAGTCATCAACGTGATGGCGTTCACGTTGCAGGAAATTCATTGGCTGATGAAGCCGCAAAGGGGGCTGTTCAGACGGCTTCCGTAGCTGCGATCACTCGTTCAAAAACGAAAATAGACGGTGAGATAATGTTGGCTGTCAATGCTTCAAGCAAGGGCAGCAGTGCAGCGTTACCAAAAAAGTTTCTACTCAAGTACTCTTATGTAATTGATGCGAACAACGTTCCTTTTGCTCAAATCCCTGGAGTGGGGGATAGGGTAATTCCAAACATGGAACGTAGAGCAGCCTTGATTTATGAAACACATTTGGGGGAGGGTCTGTCACATCAAGGGATCTCTAAAACAATTTTGACATTAAAAGAGATGTACTGGTGGCCTGGAATGAATACAGAAATTCACATATTTATCAACAACTGTTTAGACTGTAAATTACAGCGAGAGAGCCACCAGACACCATGCTGCGAATGCGGCAACCCAGTACAGACACCATTGTTAAACAGCATTAGACTATCTACGCGCCTGCGTCCTACTGGACAAGTGCAATCCCACAAATACTGAATATAGGTTCCTATGGATATGGCCACAGCACTCGGCTGACGCTCGAACTGTTATAAAAGATTTGCGAGTCTTTATCGGCACATACGCAATAGGCACGTTACATTCTGACCAGGGCCCTGCGTTTAGCTCTCGGGCTTACAAAGAAGCCATGGCCAGTCTGGGCGTTGCATTGCGGTACTCCTCTCCATTCCATCCTGAGGGAAATTCGGTTGTGGAAAGGAAAAACCGGGACATAAAGCAGTCTATAACAGCTAGGGTATTAGGTTCGGGTGATGGGTGGTCAAACACCTTAATGGGGTCCAACGCTCATTGAACAATCTGCCAAGAAGTTCTCTAGGGGGGTCACTCCATATGAGGTCCTATTTGGGACAAGAATGTGGGTACCAGACCTTGAACACGTAGGCACAGTGGTGGAAAATAAACCGTTTGATATCAAAGATCGTTTGGCTGTTTTACAGGAATTGAATGACTTAAGAACGAAACAAAGCAACGTATTCCTACAGCCAACCACCACTGGGGAAAAATCGGCGGTCCCAGCAAGGCCTGTCTGGATTCCAAAAGTTGGGGATCTAGTCAGAGAAAAGATTGCGGACAAGAAGGAATTTGGACCTTCTTACAGACAACCAGTACCTGTCCTAGCAGTTCAAGGAACAAGAACAGTACTTCTGCCGCCCCTTGCTGGAAGAAAGGAGAAAAGATTTGTGTCCATCGACCTGATCAAACCACAGTATGTGGCCAATACTAAATAGTAGGCCTCGTGGACTCCGACCTAGTAGCAGACGCACTCCTCTCGCTACTATCCAAGAGGTTCAGACTGAAAGACTGATAACAATCGAGAATTCAGCTGTAACAGATGGAGGACTAAGCAACAACGCTATGGAACTCATCCCTCTTGAAAACCAAGTAACAGTTCGTCCAAATATGCCTGTCTACACCAATGTAGCAAGTGATGAACTGGTTCCAGTGATTTCTACAAAACCTGATGCAATTCCAACAATTGATAGAACTGCTTCTGGCTATTTCATTAACTTTGATACAATCTCAGAGGATCCGAGGGAACCTGAAACGACGCCAGCATCATTTCAACTCAAGCAGCAAGTACAAGACTTTCTTCACTTTATGAAAAAGACTTATTTGGTTTCTCCATGGATTGAACTCTGGATTATATCTGGACTATTTGTTTTCCTGCTCTGGCTAGCTTTGGTTACAACTGTGAGCGTGCTTATAAGTGGCAGATACATCCATGTGAACACTGAAGGAAAAGATGTGAACGTACTTTTGAAACCTCATAAATCTTCCCATCGTGAAGCAAGAGTCTTGTCATCAGTGAACATCACAGCTGTTCCTATACAGGATGGTATAGTGTGGGACAAAACAGATTTTGACATCTTCGGCCCGACGGAACAATTGAACATTCCACATTTGTTTAAAATTTCACTAAGTGATCTAATTACGTCCAGTACCTATTCAGATGATTGGGACTTTGAGACGGTTACTGACATAATGTTTGACTTAGAAAAATCTGCTGCATTTTCTAAAAAAGAATTTTTAGAGGGTTCATCAGACTATGAACAAATGTATTGTTATAACCACTATGGTCATCATTATTTGCATAAATCTGCATATCCAAGAAATGTGTTTATGTTTAACCAATGGGAACATTGTTCTACACCACCTAAAGTTAGTTCAAAAACATTTGCTAGTAAGTTTCCATATTTTTCAGGTTACAATACATCTGACCCAGAAACATTTTACTTTAGAAATGTAAACAAGACAGGACTGAAAATTATGTTAACTAATACAAAACAGATTTACTCTGCAGCATTTATTGCCCAACTGTCTAGACAGTGTTTCGACTTATGAAAAGACATAATAGACACAAAAACTGTCTGGGGTACTAAAGATTGGCAAGTGCAGGGGATAGAAGCTTTATTTAGAGCCTGTATCATCCCTGAACAAATAATGTTCTTGAATGAAACCATCCAACAAACATCTTGTCTTGGATTAGCCAAGATCAAAGAGATGAAAACACCTTCTGTACCAACACCTGCAAGTGATAACGATACACAGGCAGTGGTGACAGTTGGCAATATATTACAACTCAACAGATCTAATCCTGATTGGAAAAAATGGTTGATTTGGCCCACAGACACGAATAACTGTCAGGAAAGATTCCTGAATAAAACTCAGGGCTTTACTATTAATAGGCCAGACCCAAGATACGTCCAAAGACAACATCCGGGGGTAGTAACAACATACAGTGTAGGAAAATTATGCCTCGATTGGCTGCATAGGTCTACACTGCAGGATGTGAAACAACACTTATCCTTACTTAAAGAAGACGCAGACCTTAGGGAATTCTTGCTTGGACCAAGAAAACCGCGTCAAAAACGTTTCATATATGCCGGCATTTATGCTGCCTATAATGAAGCATGGAAAGTATCACAGATGGAGGCCGCAGAACGAATACGTGAACTTGATTGTATTAATTTAGAGAAAACACTCTCTGTGGTCGACAATGGGTTAACAACTTTGTCCTCCAGAATATATTCATTGGATGGCATTGTATCCTCTGCTATCGACATACTAGAACAAGATTTGGCGATGTTACAACACGGTCAGTCTCAATTACGTTCTATTGTGTTATTAAGCTGGACGCTGCAATCTTTGCGAGTGGGCTATGTGCCTTGGTGTTTTATCAACACGTCAGCTCTGTTTGCAGAATACAATCTGACTGATAAACAGATCGAATTGGCACAAAGAGGAGCAAGGTATACAGTGCTGAGCATTGAAAAACTGGAAAAATTACCATTCACAGTGGCAGAAAAACCAGCTACAGAATGGCTTATTCATGGCAAAATAACATTACCTGTGACTACTTTTCAGTTTCAGTATTGCCTCAGACAAATGCAAGCAGGCAAATATGAAAGGTTGGGTAAGGAATACATTAAGACATCTTGGGATTTACCGTATACATATAGATGTTGGAGTGGGGATCGTGAAGTGTTTTTGAGCGGTACACACTGTAAACGTGCACTGAGCGGTTCACTTATATGTCAGGACATTTCTTTACACGGGGCTTGTAATGGTTCTGTGGCAAATTTGTCTTGCCATCAGCAGGGTACACCAGCTGCTGTGATTAATCAAACGTTTGGACAACTTTCTAATGGGAGTTACCTCATGTTGAATGATCAGAGTTGCTGCGGCATGTTGCCAGGCATCCCATATCTAGTAACGGTCAACTCCAGGGTCACTTGCTGTATGCAAGTATTGTTTGCCCCAATAGACACAGTCAGGGAGTCGCCTCTATGGCCTTCGCTGAACGTCTCTTTTATAAGATTTGATACTTTGAGCAGAATGAAAGCCATGCTTTTACAGCAAACAGTGCCTTTGACCTCGGCCAAAGAAACCTATGATCTACAAGTAGCAAGGACTTCGGCTGAGATACAGACTTTAATACGTACAAACTGCCCTATACATTTCGTAGAAATGATAGGACGTATCTTCAATATGTCTGATACAACCGGAATTGTACATGTATTTAAGAGCATCTGCTCCGGTCTGTTAGCACCTTTCCAGGCAATACTCGGAATCATCCCAAACTTTGCACATTCAGTGTTTGGTGGCATACCATTAATTCTAGCACTTGTTGTCGGAATTCTATTTCTCTTCCTGCTATTGCGCTATGGCCAGCCTATTCGCAGACATCACTCCGAGCGAAATGGAGAAAGCTCTCCTTGAACGAAAGTGCCGTGAGCGAATAGTACAGCTATTGGGCATGACTCGTCTACGGGACCTGAATACCACGTGGTTCCTGTCATTCAGACCAATCTGGCAACATTGCATCTTACCTGTTCTACGATGCCTGCTATGCGGTGAAGAATGCGTGTTGGACACCTGTCTAACATTTCCATCAGCAACGCCAACAGATGTCAATACTTTGCTGGTCCCGATAACGGCCCATGCTCTGTGTTGTCCCCAGAGGCTACCAATCCTGATGTCAGCATTCATTGAGATCTCACAGACGCTTCCGGCTGCTGCTGAGGTACGAGAAAGATCTACAGGCACACAGGTAACAACGGACGCGAACATTGCTGCGGCAACCTATGCTGGAAGCAATGCTTCACATCTCTGTGCAATTAATCTACTACGCGAGGGGTTCCAACTGACACCAACTTCAGTGGATGATGTTTTGTCTATAGAAATAGATGATCTCATGTTTACACCAGACCCGTAAACTGACTCTGATTCAGCATACAGTGTTCCAGAGATGCAGTAACAATTTGGCCTTCATTTTAAAAAACTTGGAACTCTACCAAAATTGAACTTTTTTCCCATTTTTAGAACGAAAATGGCACTTCAATCTGCTTAAAGTAGAACTAGCCTTATAGTACAGACTTCGCGGTACTTCCACGGACACTTAGTCATCTTGTGTGTCTAAAACAGTTCATTACTTTTCAAGACATGAAATGATTTTGATATTTGAACAACTTATCGATCATTTTTGTCACATGTAAATATTACTGCTTATTTCATTCAAATTGCATTTAATTTCCAACTTTATGCCTGAAATGAAAAGCATTGCTTAATATGTACAGTACCTTTTTGCATTTTTACTATGTTTTTTAATGCTTTTAAGAAATATTTTTTAAATATGCGGTACTACATTTAATGTTTAGCATTTTAGTATTATCGTACACACGAAAGTGGAGTGGGTGTTGTATTCCTCTTAGGGTGTCCATAAACGGGCTTTCCAGTATCATGTCCTTATATAGGCACAATTCGCCCTGCCCTTATATAGGCATAAAATCCCAGCCCTTATTTAGGCATTAAACCGTGCACTCCAAATACAGGCATGGTCTCTGACATCCGTCCACCCTAACGTCACAACGAGTTCATGAAGAACAAACCCTTAGGCTGCGGGAGTTTCCCTAGCCCAGGACTATTGATTTCTTCAAGGACTCATATATTATGCATGAACCATTATTCCTTAGGGGTTCATTCATGACGTCTTCCGCTGTCCGATTCACGTCAATGCTAACATTGTGAGGTACCTCTCAGGTATAAATATACCTTCCCTAGCCCTTGTAAACTAGAGGAGACCTCGACTTCAGAGGAGCCTGTTTCCCGGCCTGACGCACTGAGAAGACGCTGTCATCCCTGCACGCAGAGAGTCCAGCTTCCAGTGATCTGACTTCCCTTGTGGGGTGTTGGAGTTCGAGTCTGGCAAAGAGATTCCTACCTCTCTCATTCTTCAGGTATGGAGCTGGCTAGAACCTAGAGGGACTCTTGGCATACTAGGCTTAACATACTCTTAGTATACCATAGTAAGGAATACTTCACCTACTTCATACCTCTCCCTACACCTAGGTTAGGTTAGGTACATTGGGGTAGAACTAGATTAGAAACGCATCGTATGAGTACTCGCATTTTTAGTCTGTGTCATTTATGTAAATGCATATATACTAAAAGATAATGCTATCGCAGTATTATTTATTTCTACTGCTCACACTGTACATTATTTATCTTGCATACTGTCTTGTGATCGTAACAGCACATTTTACTTACACCAGAAACAAGACTGTTCAATAAATCTTTTATTGAAACGCCCGTCTGTTCTTTCTGTGTAACTTGGAGAAAACTAAGCATGCACGATTGAGCTGAGTGAAATAGTTATCTATTGTTTCCACGACTCTGGGACACGTTCTGATTCTAAAGGGAAACAAAGTGGTCATGTTTTGCGGCTCCCAGAAACTACTCCCTTCTTGTCGTCAAGGAGTTTCTAGTGGCCTCTGAGCTAGCTGGCACAAGTAATTAAGTTTAATATACTCGATAGGGACATACTGGCCTTAGTCCTATGTCAAACCTATAGGATATATTATTCCAATGCGCATAGCCTATTAGGGAAATAGGAGCTACACTACACTATGGCCTGTCAGACCCTTCGAAAGCCTTTAATCACCATCTGCTCAGCATAGTCAGGAATTGAGGGGGAGTGTAGCAGTTTTCTCCTTCTCAGTTGGGGGTATGGCCTCTGTCAACCCCAAGTTAGGATCCAGTAATGCCCCCACAACATGTGAAGGAAGGGCAGGAGCTTCCCGCTCCAGCATCACTCGAGTTCTCCTGACCCCATTGGCCTCCAGGTCACAGGACCAGACCGTACACAGTCCTCGGACCTCCAAGGACGTGCCCCATCTGTGCCAGGAGCTCTGTGTCAGGATTCCAGCCTTGCTCAGGTCATGTCTGAAGGCACTGGTGGGTCCTGTGGAAAAGTTATGTGCGCCCTGGCTCACCAACAGTGCTTACGCTAGTCCCAACCACCCCACACCTCACCGCTTCGAGAAGTTATATGCAGCTGTCCAGTTCACAATAGTGGAACGCAGGAGGAAAAGTTCCATCAATCCCAGGGGCCCAACTTCTGGCTCCAGCGGCGAACGGCCTCACACCCCCAGCTGCAACAGTCTTCCGACACAGGCCCTGACCATAGGAGTCCCCCAGGCCTCACACTGCCTCGTGGACCCTCACGACCTCCACATTCAATACCTGCTTCTGCTGGGCTTTTTTGTTTTTTTGCTTTCTTCCTTTGGGCCCTCCACAGTGGCTGTCCTCAGGCTGAGCAGACGGGAGACAAGAGCCAAGGCCACAGTTAATCCCATCAGCTGGTCCTGGCCTTACCCACCACGGTCAGCAGGCTCACTCCTCACCGGCTGGGCTCTACACAGGCCCCTTCTTATCAGCATTCCTTCTTGCCTGCAGTCCTGCCTCCGCTGCAGCAGCGGCCCAGCAGCGCCTCTTTGTTAAACATATTCTCACAGGCTCTTACTGTATAAGTAGTGACATAACCTTGCAGAGATGATATGGACCCAAGTCCTTACTCCGACCGCACCTACCAGTAAATTACCACGCACAACTAGAAGGCTAGATCAGGAATAGGGAAGTGGATCTTGATGGTGATGTTATTGAAGTAACCTCCAAGTTGTCAGCCTGTGAATGAACACAACAGTTAGGAGTTATGAGGTTAGCGTCCAACTTCTCTTCAGCTTAGCTATCCCTTCGCTGATACTATGCCAATTCTTCACCAAATACTCTAAGTACCTGCAACTCAACTAGCGTCTGCCATGCACCACGGAGGTGAATAGTGGAATGTAGTAGGGGAGCGTTTCACTTTATGACACTGCCAAGGAATACCAGAATCACCTTCTAAAAAAGACACAATGCTAACACTCTTCTCCTTGCCCAATCACTTTTAACAGTGTTACAACATATATTGTGCACAGGTTTCTACATATACATTGTTACTTAGAGTTCCCTGTATGAGGAGTTACAATGTTGCTTCACATTTAAACTCCATTTCTCTCAAGTTCTAGTCACTTGTTTGCACTGTTTGTAGATTTTTAACTCTTGCTTCCAAAAAATGTCTTTGTAATAAAAGGTAAGTCTATACCTTATTAGATGGATTGTTGCATTACTGTTTTGTTTCCCTTACGTTGCAGTTACCTGATTCTATGGTGGAGGCTCTGAGATGCATGCAGGAACAGCACGTTGAATGAAGATGAGAGTCCTCCAAGTTCTGCTGGTGGTTGGGTGAAGCGGGCAGGGAACAGCGTCCCCAAGCTGGTACGGTTTTAAAGCGGATGCTGATGCTGCTTTACTTCTTGTGGGCATTACTGTGTTTGTCTGAGGTTGATGCAGGCAAGGGAACCCCCTTCTCTGAATCCAGGAGGCAAAGCTTACAGACTCTGGTGTGGTTTAAATATTCAAACCATGCCCACGATGGCAGCTGAAATGTGCTGATATTTCAGCAAACCTCTGTGTGCAAAGCATGCGGATAACAAATGGGAACAGACTCGAGGGCTAAGATGGTTGGGGAAGTTACAGTGCACACAAAACTCAGGGGGATGAGATACAAGGTAGAGGCATGCAATGTAAACACAAGACTCGGGCTGAGATATTTGTGACATAAATAAACTTACAACAGTACACATAAGTCTAGGGGCATAATATAGGAAATGGGCAGAATCTGCAATGGGGAAAGATGCTCAGGAAGACTGCAAAGCTCCCTGCTTGGGAGACACCTGATTGAGGGTCAATGGGACAGAACCCTGATACTCGTGGTCCAACAGGCTGCGCCATCCACTACTTCGTCAGTCCTCCAGCGGGTGCGGCCACACCGGGCCAACAGCACCCCATGGCTCCACAAGGGCCTCCCCGCCTGCACCTCCAGAGCGGCTGCCAATGGGGGGGGTTCAAAAGGGCTCACCAGCTTCCAGGATCTAAGTAGGTGGGAAACTCTGCTCCACTCGCGGAGTTTGCGGTGTTCGGGCACTCCGCGGAGGAGCGTGGAGTTCCTGAATTCTGCCTTCCCAGGTGTGAAGCGGAGATTTTTTTTTTGTTCACACGCTCAAAATTTGTTTTGGCGCTCGCTCATGTGTTGCCGATTATGAACGCACCGCTCGAGCAGCTTTTGTGCTCGAGCAGCAGCTGAAAGGCTTTTTGAGTGGATTTATTTCTCTTGGAGTTGTTTTTTTTGTGCGAGAAGCCTTTTTTTAAACCTTTTTTTCATACAGGTCAGAAGTGCCCCAGAGACTCCAACTTACTGTTCCTCTCCAGCAGGCTCCTCCCAGGGCTTTATCCTTCTCCTGGTCGCTTGTCATTGGGATTTGGAGCTGGAAGGATCACTCTCTTTGTCTGATGGATATATATCATTGGATTTAAGGACTTTGTATTTGAGATTTCACAAGTAAGTTCTAAAACTGGTGTATAAGGATGTTGTTTGTTTTATTGGGGGACATGAACCAGGATTTATTTGTACTTTTTTTATTTTTAAAATATATTGTAGTGGATTGCCTGCAGTTTCAATAAGGGCCTAGTTATTTTGTTGCATGTAATTTTTCTTCTTTTGTAAAGGAAAAATGTTGCACAGTTTAGTACATTTTCTCCATTTTTAAATATATTTAAATATTCATTTAATTAAGTATGCGGCCTAGTCTGCAAACGGGCCTTCAAGCCGTAAGGCCCAATACTAGTCATGGGTGCATGAAACAACTGTTTCTCTGGTGTCTGTTGAACTGAAACATCATTTAGGCCATGGATGGCATTGGGTTAAATTACAAAATGTGTTTTTTGGGGTATTTCACTTTTTTTTCTGCAAACTGTGCAAAGGTGGGGTAGCATATTTGATGCCTTTGGAGGATGTGTGCTGTAAAATGTTTTAGCCCCGTTAGATTTCGTTTTTGGCATTGCTGAATTTTATGCTGTTTTCTCCTGCGTTACCAATTAACATACCTCCTTTCTTTGTGTGGCCAGTGTGATTGTGTTTGCCATAGGCCACAATTTGTCTTTGTTCTCCATGCCATGTGGCCAGGGGCTATTTTTTTGTATAGTCAGTGTCCATAGGCCTGTATGTGTTCTTTGTTTTCCATGCTTCCTGCTTGATGTTGTTTGACACTTGGCTGGTAGCCAGTGTGCTTTTGCTATAGGCCTGCATGTGTTCTTTGTTGTGGCCATGACTAATTCCTGGTTGTTGTTGTGACCATGTGGCTGATCGCTATTTTGTGTAGATAGCCAGTGTGCTTTTGCTATAGGCCTGCATGTCTTGTTTGTTCCCGTGCCTTCTTGCTCAGTGTTGTTGTTGACCATGTGGCACTGGTTGGCAGCCATTTTGTGCATCCAGCCAGTGTGCCTTTGCTAGAGACTTGCATGAAAGGATGAGATATCAGTTTAATAATATGCATGAGGATTATTTCACATATTCAATTTTTTTTATTTTTTTTATTTGTAACTCTTTTAAATAATTGTATTATTGTAATTTTATTTTAATTTTTTTAATTGTAATTTTTTTAATTGTAATTTGTTTTTTTATATTTGTATTTAAATTTTTTACAATTTTTTTACTGTAATTTTCTTTCAATTTTTTTATTTTACATTATATTTTTCAGTTTTGCCACAGTCGATCCATCATCCATTCATCCATCCACCATAGGCACACAGCCACGCAACAGCATTCAGTTTTTTGGGTATATAATTACATTTCCTCCTGAACACCCTGGCTGTGGTGCACTTAAGAGTAGGCATTAGCATAATTCCTTTGTGTAATGATGATGATTATTCCATTACCCCCCTGGACCACATTGCCTGCCAGAGGCACACACTAACCTCCATTTTTTAAAAGATTACTATTCCATTTACCCATTCAGTTCACTGGGTGCCACAGGTGTCTCTTTAAGAATATATGGACATAAAGGAAATAGCTCTATCATTCTGTATATTGTGTGTTATTCTGATGGGGAATTATGGTATGGTGGTGTGGTTTAACTTTAAAGTGGTTACCTGAGTTAACAAAACAACAACACTAATATTGCCTTTGTCTGTACTAATTCAAACTGTAAGCAATGCCACATTTCGCACTAAATGTTTTTCTTCCTAGTTTGCTTTTAGGTGCGTAAGAGACGAGGCATCACCCACAGTACTGCCAAACAGAAGGCCTGTATAGTCACATGTCAGTCCTCCAATCTCTTCCGCTTGTGCAGCTTGGTGCAATTGCCAACTGAGAGCTTTAAGATGGCCCCAAAGAAAGATGCTTCCAAGAAAGTGGTCAGTCAGAAGAAACAGCTTCTCACCAGTGGCATGTTGCCCCAAATCTTTTTTGGACCATTATGTTGTGTGCCTGCCACACCGGCTTCTGAGAGCAACAATCCTGCATCAACAGCAACAACCCAACCTAAGCCCAGGACGATGTCTGTCCGTAAGGCAGCCACTGAAATCATGGCGACACCGACGAGTAGTGACATTGAATTGGATTTGTCCCATTCGCAAAGTAGTACACAATCTTTCAGGAAACATAGCAAAGTGGACAGCAGCCACAGCCAGCAATAGTACATGTTCCTGATGTTGGAGCAGAACAGGAGATTGAGCTTCCTCCTGAACAAGAAACTTCTCTTTTGGAATCATTGGCTCCCAGATCTCCAACCAGGAAAAGGAAGGGTACTACTCCACCATCTTCTCCAAGCCCCACTTCTTATGAGGATGATAGGGACATTAAGTGGACCCCGGCAGAGTCCAGGAGACAATAGGCGAGGCAAGGGAAAAGAAAAGTTCCTGAAAGAATTAGACTTATAGAAGGGGATGATGAGGAGGATGGTGACGACAAGGCAGTCATTCTGGAAGAAGACACAGAGGAGTCTGACATTGCTATTCAACCTGCTCCGAGGGATGTGACACAGGTAGCACCACCAGCTCCCATATTTGCAAAGTCTCAGCTGAGACCTGCACCATGCTCTACCTTAGGAGAAGCAGAGAGGCAATAGCTGATGCACTCACCTACCTCCAGTTATGCTTCAGGCATTGGCAGTGGCACAGTAAAAAAAGTACTTCTCCCCAGTTTGGGATTTTTTTACGGTTAGCAAAGAGGGAAAGCACATTGCAGTATGCAATATTTGCCATACGATTATTCATCGAGGAAAGTCTGGTACGAATTATAGTACTGGGGGCCAAATGACCCATATGAAAAAACACCACACAATCAAGTGGGAGGAGCATCTTAAAAAAATTGCTGAACGTAGTCGTGATGGTGAGGAGAGCCGGAGAACATCAGCTACAACTCCAATCATGGTAGGAGGTGATGATGAGGAAAAAGAGGGTGACATCTTCACGCAAAGCAACTCTTTTAAAGCCCAGAAGCAGTTGCGTGTTATTCAGCGTACTGATAGAGCATTAGTTAAAGCCTTGATACAGGAGGTGCCAACACGTTGGAACTCAACCTATTATATGTTGCAACATCTGTTTGAGCAGTACAAACAGAACAATGACTATGTCATTCTCAGAGATGGGGATGCAGTTGGAAAAGCTATGACCATGGATGCAGACAAATGGGGCCTAGTCAATTGTATGCCACAGATGCTACTCACTTTTGAGGTTTTCACATAGGAAGTTAGCAAGGAGGACAGTAAGATGATGCAAGCTATCCCGTTGTTGCATCTGCTACTGGACCAGGTAAAAAAGGTGTCTGAAATGTTCGTCCCCGCAGGTGTGAATGAAAACACAGAAGCGCATGTCTTGGTTGAGAGCTTAATCCTTCACTTGGCTTGTAATACTAGGCTGCAGCATGACATCATTGCGTCCAAAGAGTACATCTGTGCCACACTACTCGATCCACGGTACAAACAAATTCTGCCCACTTCCATTCCTTTTTCTGAAGGGGATGTTTCAGAATACAAGCGGTGGATTGTTGAGCAAGCCAGAGACCTGGAAGAAGAACAGCTTTAAATAGAGTCCCACTCCGCAGTTCTGGGGTGCCCATCCACAGGATGCTCCAGGTGTATCTGGATGATCCAAAGAGGTCTATTTGGATCAAAACCCATTGATGTATTGGTATGGGAAGATGCGCCAATGGTCAGAGCTCAGCAGTCTGGAAATAAAATATCTATCTGTTCTGTCCCCAGTGTGTCTGCTGAGCATGTGTTCAGTTCAGCTGGTGTGGTTGTTACAGTGAGAAGGACCAGTCCTTTGCCTCAAAAAATGGAGAGATTGACTATGATCAAAATGAACCAACATTTCATACCACACAATTACACCATTCTTGAAACAGCACAGGAGGAGGATGATTGGTCAGAATCAAGTGTGTTAGCTGACCAACTTCTGGGTGAACCACCTAACTTTGAGGACGAACGGTGCTTCCCGTACTAAGTATGCCAGTGCCCCATAGAACTTTTAATTATTTCACGTTGAATTTCTATCTTTGCAAAACAAATAAGTAGCTAGTGGAACATTTTTATTTTTGTGTCAGGTTTATGCTTCCCCACCATTCACATATATTGCCGGATTGCAGTTGTACCAGTGTGCATTGAAGAAGCCTCCACAATTCCTTCATGACATTGGAGACAACGTCTTCCCACTCACATGCCTATCCTTTTTTGCATCACTTAGCACTAGCAGGGCTGCCCCAGAAGATCTTTGATTTACAAGAGTGCTAATACCAAATTCCAATGTGTTGCCTGCATCAAAGATGAATATCTAATACCTAAACTACCCATGCTTGGATTGGGAGAGATAACTACAACTATTGCAACGGTGAGTGAGTTATTGTGTGAGTGATGATGATTGGTGATTCATGTGGTGGCAGACAGTGAGGAAGGGTGTTGAACTGTAATTTGGGAACTTGCTTGAGATGATTGATTTGCAATGTTTGGAGCCTGAGTGGTGGGCAATCATTTTTACCTGGAGGTGATTGGCCTTTACAAACTTACTTAGAGAAATGTTATTAACCTGTATGGTCCTCTCCTATGATCCTTCTGTTTTTTTATCCCCTAGGAGGATTGCCCCAGACGATCATTTGATTTACAAGACTGGCAAATTTTAATCTGTTGCTTGCATCAAAGGGGAGATAGTGTACCTCTCACTGTGCTTGGATTGGAACAGGTAACCATTGCACCAAAGAGTGATCTGATTATCATGTGATTGTGAGTGGCAGACAGTGAGGGAGGGTGTTGAACTGTAATTTGGGAACTTGCTTGAGATGATTGAGTTGCAATGTTTGGAGGCTGAGTGATGGGCAATCATGTTTTCCCTGGAGGTGATTGGCCCTTTCACACTTAGTCAGATTTACTTGCAGGGTCCTCCTTTTTTCTGGTTCTTCAGAGACCAGAACAGTCACTTTAGTTAACAAACAAAAACCTATGCAAAATACTGCAATTCTGTTTATCTACTTGTTCTTCAACAGAAATGCACTACATGTCTATTTTGCTCGAGTCCTGACTGGTCTGGGACGGAGTTAAAGAGATATGCGACAGCTTTGACAGCCTTGATACACAAGATCCTCTCCCCCCACCCGCAACCACCACAGACGATGACACCGGACCCCAGCAGACCCTAATCAGATGGACACCCTTCACTGCTGATGACACCGTCAAGATCATGAAGAGCAAGCACTCCGGAGCATCCTCAGATCCCTGCCCACACCACATCTTCAACAGAGCCAGCACCTCCATTGCCCCAAAACTCTGTTGTACCATCAACCGCTCCATCAACTTCGCCACCTTCCCGGAAGATTGGAAACACGCAGAGATCAACCCCTTACTGAAGAAACGCTCTGCCACCCGATGGACCTCAAGAACTTCAGACTCATTTCTCTACTCCCCTTCCCAGCCAAGGTCATCGAGAAGGGCATCAATGTTCAACCTTCCGAGTTAATCAAAGCAAACCACATCCTGGACCTCTCCCACTCTGGCTTCTGAAGCAACCATAGCACCCAGACCTCCATCCTCGCCGCCACCGAAGATGTCCGCACCCTCCTCGACAGAGGCAAAATTGCAGCTCTCATCCTCCTGGACGTCTCGGCCACCTTCAATACCATCTCCCACCACACCCTATGCACAAGACTCCATGACGCCGGCATCTGCGACTAAGCCCTGGAATGGATCCGCTCATTTCTCACCAGCCGAACACAGAGAGTAAGACTACCACCGTTCCACTCTGAACCCACAGAGATCAGCTGCGGAATGCCTCAGGACTCCTCCCTGAGCCTCTATCTCTTCAACATCTCGCTCGCAGCCATCATCAGGAACCACGGACCCAACTTTGTCTCCTGCGTCACCCAGCTGATTATCTCCCTCACCCACAGTTGCCAAGAACAACTTCCTCGACGGGATGAAGGCTGTCGCCACCTGGATGAACAACAGCTGCCTCAAGCTCAACTCTGAGAAGACCCCAGTCCTCATCCTGTACTCAACCCCTCCGCTTGGGACACCTCCTGGTGGCCCACAGCACATAGAACCCCCCTCACACCCACAGATAATGCACAAAACCTTGGCATCATCCTGGACTCCTCGCTCACCATGAACCACCAGATCAACACTGTCTAATCATCCTGCTTCCAAACGCTACTCCCATCCCAAAAGATCTTCATAGTGGATCCCTGAAGGCAGAACAACAGTCATCCACACACTCATCAGCAGCAGAATTGACTACTGCAATACACTCCACACCGGCATCACCCAGAAACTCCTCAAGAATCTGCAAATCATTCAGAACGTCTCCGCCAGACTCATCCTCAACATCCCCCGCTACAGCCACATCACCGGCCACCTGAGAGACCTCTACTGGCTCACAGCCAACAAAACAATTACCTTCAAGCTCCTCATACATGCCTACACCGGCTCACATTCCACGCATCAACCACAACCCTCCGCTCTGCCCAACTGGCCCTGGCCACCATGCCACGTATCTACAAGACCATGGTTGGAAGAAGATCCTGCTCCTACCTCTCATAAAAGACCTGGAACACCCTGCCTATCCATCTCAGGCAATCACTGTCACTGCCTCAAATCAGGAAGGACCTCAAGACCTGGCTCTTCGACTGAGCCACAGTGCCTTTGACGGATCAGCAGTCCCTTCCCCAGCACCTTGAGACCCTTATGGGTGAGTAGTCGTGCTTTACAAGACACTTTATTGATTGATTGATTGATTGATTGAGTTACTCGGAGTCAGGAGGAGGTTGGAAGAACTCAGGGTAGGAGATGTGAGACTACCTCATCAACAGCTAGAAGCAAGGAGTTATCAACTTCAAAGGAAAACCATTAGTCTGAGGCCTAGTACTCAGCTATGTGGAATGGAGAGAGGTGCGTTGATTTGTAAAATGCTGCTGTGTGTGTTTGTGTTGCACTGGTGGAACTCTGAGTCCCCCTCTTGTTTTTTTTTGCTCTGCCCCTGAGTCTTCTTGATACACTCCTCATGAAGCTTACCTTCCTTCTGTCCTTCTCCATGACTTTAAAATACAGCTTCTGTTTTACAATCTGCAGGCCTTATAGTCTCCTGAATGAACGAAAGGCGAAAGCTGAGCTCAGCACTCCTGCTTACCTACCAGACCAGTCCAGACAGGTACCAAAGAGTGAAGGACATTCCCAAGGAGAATGCAGATGCACCACCTAATTTTGCAATACAGTATAATTTTCTTTTAACAATCATATTTGGAGAACTGGGTGGGTGGGTTCACTCCCTACCTAGAAGACAAAACATTTAGATAGTTGATAACTTGTGTTTCGGGGGCAGAAGGACTGTTTGCAGTGCATTTAACTGTATTGTGTTATACTCATTCCATTGTTTCCTTCCACAACAGATTGATGACAAATGATGTGCTGCTCATTGCCCAGAGGAATGTTGTCCTTGTGTAGTGTTTGTCTTTGTCAAACCTTTCTCCAAATCCCCTATCCCATCCATTCATCAAACGCCTAGCCATCCTCCCCCGGGTGTGTGTTTTATTGAGATGTGGCTTAATTTACACCATCAATGGACCACACACTTGGTGGGGCAGATGTGGTGAAAGCAACAGCAATTCACGGCAGAATCTTCTAAGCAACAGCCCACACTGGCCCCATTTACCCACTTTGCATAAAAAATGATCCATAAATTAGATATAGAACTAAGAACATCAGTCATCAGCATCATCATTCAGGCCCTGTGTTGCTGAACCGTAAACAGCTAACTTAAGCTTGTCCAATCCAGACCTTGAGTCCATTTTTTATGACTCAAGGATCTCATGAGTTACTAGTAGCTCCCCATTGCTCAAGTTATTACTAATGCTATTTTTTGTTACTTTAGCACTATCAGGAATTCTTGTTGTGTCATCATGTAGTAGTCAGGTGTCAATTCTTTGTAAAGCTTTGATATATACTACTAACTAGTGTTTTTATTTCCATTTATTTGCCAATGATGGATCATACTTCCGATTAACCCTACAGTTGGAGCTCACCTAGGTGGAAGTGGGACCTCGCCTGTGAAGTTGTGATGCCTTCCCTGTTATTTCTTTGTCTATATTCAGGTGAGACAGCTATGGAGAGAAGTGAACTAGTTAGGTTAGTAAGTAAGTAACTGCTACTACAAGTAATTGTTTATCTAGGTTGCTATAGACAATATAGGCCATGGCAACATTCCCCCTAATGGTCAAGATAGAGAGGCATAGCTCTATAACTAAGCAATACACTATTACAAACACATAAACAGGCTGCATAAAAACTTAAGACAGCACTGCAAAGTAAAAGTAAAACAAGCTACTTCAGGCATAACTTTCAATAAAATATAATACGTTTCTCCTTTATTTTTTTTACAAACAAACCCACCCTCTCCACCCACACAACAAGCCCACCCCTCTCCCCAAACAAAACTGACCCAACTCCCAATATCCAAAAATCTGAAATGTCCAAATAATAAAACCCGGTCACAACTCCCTTCCCACCCTGTCCACCCACAGCAAGTCCCTCCCACCGAAACAAAACCTTAAAAAAAGGGCTAAGAGAGGACATTCAAAATTTGGGTCCGGAGCTGGTCCAGGCTCTGCTCCATGATGGCGAGTGATCTCTATAGTGTCCAGCCGCTGGAGGATGTGCTTCAGCAATGGCCTGCTGCTGTCCGCATGGAAGGGAGTGGCAGGAGTTGATTTCAGCTGGCGGCGGCGATGAGATGGGTTGGCCGGGAGGCTGGAGGCTGAGGAGGATCGGCTACACTGGGGCCCCGCTGAGAGGCATCTATTTCATCCTCCTCCTTTTCCAGGACCACCAGCTGCTGGTATTCCTATTGTATGCAGTCCAGCCTCTGCCGCCGCAGATGGGCCACTATCTCCTGCCTGGTGGGTGGTACGGCTGGACCAGCAGGAGTCGCTATATTGAGAAAAACAAAAAAGACAAATTGCAAATAATGCTCTGTTCAAACAAATGTTTTATATTGGTCGGTGGCATAGTAGCAGTACATTGCTGGTCCCCTAGGGCCATTGGAATTTGATGTGATTATGATTAGGAGAGTTGTAAGGCTGATTTTGTTTTACTCACACATGCCTTGCATAAAAAGCACTGACTGTGTGGCAGAAAAGTATTAAGGCAGAATAACACCGGATTAAAAAAACTCAGATTTGATTTTTTTTCCTTCTAAAGGCTTTTCAAGTAAGTATAAACAGACACTTTGAGTGAAAACATAAATGACCTCTTATTAATTAGTACAGTATTATGCACTATGGAGTACAAGTTGTGTGTTGTGCTAAAATAATGCAGCAATACATATTGCTAGCCTGCACGTCGGGTATTTTGCTACTGTCAGCAGCTCAGGCAGCTGTAGTTGACAATTATCTATTTTTAATTTCAATGGCCCTGCTCTTTCCCAAATGCATGTATCTTTCTGCCCTGACTCCAAAGAGGCAGATGGATAATAAATAAGATAATAAGTCACACACATCACGTATGAAATGCAGATATTATCCTGTCTGCCATAAGTAGACATTGGGGAAAATGATGCACTGCACTACAGGGAAAGGAATATGCTTTATAGATTGTATTTGGCATATTAGTCCCAGTGTATCCCATACACCAAACTTGACATCAAATCATGCACTTACTCCCACTTTACTCACTGGCCTCACCCACCACCATATAGTATTTCCAATAAATTAATTTGCTAGGAAGTATGGAAGGAAAGGAAACTTGACTTATTCTAGTACAGGGTAGGGTAGAGGGATTAGGGGGTAGGATAGAGCTTTTGATATAGAATAGAAGGGTCACTACACTGATCATTGATTCATCATCTTTGGCCTATTCAGTCACTGCACTAATCAACGGAAGTTGAAAGGGAAAAATCTGAACAGGTGTAAAACAAATCTGTTATGGGAACACATGAAATATATTCTGGAATCATTTCACTTCACATGGTTCTAAAATCAAATGTGGCACATGCGAAGGATTTTCCAATTTTTTGGTAGGCTGTGATGGAAGAATAAAGAAGTGGAGTACTAAGAGGTGACTGAGTGGGAGAAGAAAAACACACCTTGTGTGTTCAGTTTGAAATGCATTGAAAACTTTGTAAATGATTCATTAACTGAAGCAGACGCACATTGCGCAGCCAACACTGCAGTCACGAATTGAACCATACTGCACTTCGGTCATAGGAGGCAAAATGCCATGCGCAGGGTGATGAATGATGGGTGGGATGCATCTGGCTCGCTTAACAATACAATGAGTCAAGGGAGTAGAACAAAAATTTAAAAAATACTGCCCACTTTGAACTATAGCTTTGATAACCCTACATCAACAAAGTAAGTGAAGTAGGTGATCAGCATACCCCTCTCCATGAGAAGAGCTGCCTTGCTTATTCAACCAAGCAATACAAATATTCATTCATCCTTCCATTCTAATTCACCCATTGCCACCATGATTAAGCTTCACTTTCTCTATCCAGTCAGTCTCCAAAATTTCCAATCCATTATCCATCCATTCAATAGCCACCCTTTCTTCAAAACATCCTTTCACCCATCTATCCCTTTACCCTCCCATTCACCCTTTAACCCACCCACCCTTTCACCCTTTCACTCATATACCATTTTCCTTTCCTTTATCTTTCCATTCTTTCACATTTCCCTCAAGCCATCAACGTTCATTAGGTGAACTATGGTGAGTTGCAGATAGAAGAGGCCATAATAACTCAACCACCATTCAGCTGGTAAGGCTGGGGGGTTCACGGTCACGAGATGATGATGCCCTGGTGCTAGCTAGTGAGTATAATAATAATTGTCAATAAGCAAGCAATTATGTGACTTACCAGATCCCGTCTCTGCTGCCGCTTCTCTCCCTCCAACTGAGTCTCCTCCTGCACCAGCACTACTTGACCCAGCATCACTGGTGGTCTGTGCAGCTAGAATAAGACATTATAAATAATATTTTAGATGCCAGATACGCCTCTCCTTCATTTTTCAGTCAAAAGAATACAACCGTAACACATTACTACAGCTTGGTTAGCACTGCAGTATCTTCTAACAAAAATATTACTCTGGGTATTTGGTTGGTTGACAATGTTCGACAAGCCAGGGGTGGAATAATGGTCAACGAAAGACATATGGTGTTGGTTGGCAAATGCAATGGGTGTGGGACCTCATACTTTGTTTCAGCCATGCTGCACTGTCATGGAAAACTGCTGTTATACTGTATAAATGAATGACACAGCAAACAACATTAGGGGGGGTGGTCCATGACCACGGCTACTTTCTCGTGAACTCAACTGTTAGAGCATGAGCATAAAAAAGAAAGCCTTCTCAACAAACATACATGGTGAATATTATTTATAATACTAACTTACTTGGGCCTGCAATCTTCATGCTAGACAGTAGAGTACCAAAAATGTATTCTTCTTTGTCTTACTCTTACAGTACCACAAGATATATAGGAGAGAGGGTAAGATTACCAAGAAAGCAGAACATAAGTAAACTAGTAGAGACTAAAGACCGGGAAAAAGTCAGCTACCAAAAAAGAAAAACATGTAAAATGAAGAACAATATATATATATAATGCAGGGATAACAGGACTGAAACAAAAATTGAACCCATTGTGCTTTGCATGAGTGGGTTCATTCGTATCCCGTCCTCTTCACAACTTGGAAGAAAGACAGCAGAAAAGGGTGTTAGAGCAACTTTATTTCTCACCAGCAACACCAGCCTCCAGGCAGCAACTCCTATCCTGGAACCCAGCACCAACATTTCAATGCCCCAAGATTCTACCCTAAGCCCACAACAATCCTAAAACCCAACATTAAGGAAATAATAATAATAAACAATAGGACTTACCGAGGTTAGCAGAGCCCTTAGCAGCGGTGCTGGTGGTCGGCCCCTCCTGCTGGCCAGCTACTCCCAACCCCTCTTCAAAGTCCCTCTTCTTGCCCTTGGATGCTGCTGTAAGAAATGAAGAAGATAAAAAAATAGATTAGAGATTCAGTTAATCTCCACAAAATGAGTATGACAGGCAAACGCAGTCACATAATTGTACTTCTCTAAAGCAGATAACCTCAGCTATAGTACTAGTTTCAAGTTTATCGACTATTCTTTAATTGCCCATACTAATCCTAAAATCCCTGTTCCAAATTTCCTTAACAAAAATTGCATTTAGAACTAATGCATTGTAGTGAATGATCTTTGATTCTATTCTCATTTCTCAACCTCCTTGAAGGACTTAATCTCCCTTTTTTGCAATACATAGATGCATACTACACATCACTGTGCAATAGCTTGGAACTGTATGAGCTACATAAACAGTCACAGAGAGAACGCTAACTTGCTGCTTTTACTGATTCACTATGGTGACAGGACTCGGAGAAAAGTCTGCAATGGCTTCTTATTAATCAGCCAAAGCGAGCGGCAATGAGGAGTACGATTAGGTAGCGCTGAGCACCTGCCTAGCAGAAACTAGGAAGTGGATCACATAATAATATTCCAACTTAAACTAAATGTAACTTACCTCTGAGTGTGAGCAGCATGCTATTTGGGAAAAAAAAGTTCGCATTGTAGAATACAAACACAACAACTAATTAAAACTCACCGAGCCCCGGAATCTCGACGCCTAACAGGTCGAGCATGTCCTGTTCCCGGTCAAAGAAATCCTCATAGCAGTGCGCCAGCTGCTAGACAGTGCGCCGAACCTGGCTGGTGTGCCGTAGGCACTGGCGCACCCTTCCCCAGCGCAGCTAACGCACCTACCATGTCTGGCCTACCACCTGCTGCCAGCATGGAGGGGAGGTGGTGCTGCACAAAAAAAAAATAATGCTGCCACCTCCTCCACGCTGAATATCAATAAGGCCGCCCGCAAGGTCGACGACCTGCTGCCATGGCACTGGGTGGGGTAAAGAAAGATGAGAAAAGAAGGAAAAGGAAGGAAAGGAAAGAAGAAAGTGGGGGGAAAATAAACAAAATAAGTCATGAAAAGCACCCAAACAATTACCAAAAAATGTAAAATATACACAGACACACACTAATATAATAAATAAAAATGAGGAGTAGATACATTTGATAGGGGAGGATTAATGAGATTAAAGAGATTAAAGAGGGGTTGAAAATTAGGCCCAGCACCATAATAGCCGTGCCCAAGACAGTAGAAAAACAAGATGGCCATGCACATGAGAACCGCGTCTTGCCTTTTGTGTGTGAAAGGGAACTCGAGGATGCACATGAGAACCATGTGGTGCCATTTGCATGTGATTTGGAATGCGAGAACACATGAATGGGCACCCAGCAAACTCTGCCGACATGCGGAACTCCGCGTAGTGATGCAAAGTTTTTTAGTCACTCCGCAGAGCTGCGGCCAGCGCAACTCCACACGCTCCACCCGGTCCTAGATCTAAGGATGAGGCAAGATTAGGACAGGGTTTGGAGGAGCTCACCTCTAGTACGTCCTGTCGGCCATCTTGTCTGGCCATGTCCCACTACCATTGCTACTAGACTCTGTTAGCTTCTGTGTCTTCAAGTCCAGTTCCTTTAGACTCACTTCATGAGCCCACAAAAGTTTCTTTTCTCACAGATCTAGCCTTCCCTCCTGCAGGGCTAGGGCGCTCTCTGCTCAGTCCTCTCCTCAGTTCTTTTTTCCTTGGACCAAGTCACTTTAGTAGCAAGTTCCAACTAGGCCAGCTGCAGCTTGAACTCCCTTTCAGGTTTATTGTTCTCCAGTTGCTCAGGGGACCGGTGGTGGAAAGACACACTGCTTCCTATGCTGGACCCAGTAAGGGCCTTCACTCATGTTGGTCTCCCTCTCTGCTCTGGTTAAGGGGTCAGGGGCAGGAGGTTCTCCTCCATTTCTAGCTCTGAAGCTGTTGCAACATTGTCCTCCATGTCATCCTTATCCTCATCATCATCATCCTGTTCCTGTGTTACATCTTGCATTCTGGGGACCTCCTCCCTGGCTGGGAGTGTTACCTCATATGCAAGCTTTGGAGAGCTCCTGACAGGCGTCACTCTCCTCTTCCTGCACAACTTTTTCAGCTCTGCCATACTGCAGCTTGCAAGGTTGTCAAGATCCAACTCCATATTTGCAGGAAAGAGTTAAAGGAGAGCAAAATGTGAGCCAGGGATTGAGTTTGAAAAAAGGAAAACGGAGAGCCGGTCAAGGATTTGAAAAAAGGAAAACGTGGAGCCAGTCAAGGATAATTTTTTTTTAAAAGTTGAATCTCATGTCAGATTATTTAAATTGGATTTTTAGTTTTGCACAAATCAGTAAGTGGCACTCTACAAACACAAATACTGGATCCCACCACTGAACACCAATGTAAGAAATTACGTCATTGGTTCAGAGGGGTGGAAGCCCCACTGAAGCAACAATGACAAACCTTGTCAAGGTGAACCACAAAAGTCACTATATTAACCTGTAATTAACCCTCTGGTAGTGTGGCACAAAAGCAGACAGGCTTAACTTAGAGGCAATGTGTAAAGTATTTATGCAGCCAACAAACAGGAATAAAGTGAAAACACAGCACAAGAAAAATTCCACACAAATTTAGAAAAATAGAGGAACATTTAACCAATTATTTGACACCAAAACGCAAAAAATCCAACCAGTAGAACCAGAGATATTCAATTTTAAAGATTTAAGGTAGGTATAGCGACACTCACGGTTAACTGGTCGTGTTAGACCGGGAGAGGTCACAAGTTCAGGCCGACCACAATAAAGAGTGGACCAGATATAGGGACCAGGTTAGTCCCGCTGAAAGAGTTACCTTCGAAAGTCCAGCACAAAGAGTCCTGTTTGCAGTGGAGGAGGCCGCAAGGAGCAGTGAGAGCTTTGCGGTTGGTCATCGCTGTAGAGCGAAGATCCAGTTGGGTGTTGCGGACGGTTGTTGCTGGCGCACAAAGTACACTGCGGTCCTCGCAGGCTGTCGATGCTGTAGCACAAAGTGCACAGCTCGCATTGCCAGTTGTTGCTGGCGGTCACTGT
Organism: Calotriton arnoldi; assembly: GCA_963921515.1. NCBI lineage: Eukaryota > Metazoa > Chordata > Amphibia > Caudata > Salamandridae > Calotriton > Calotriton arnoldi. The sequence continues at coordinate 86,214 of CAWUFW010010741.1, read as the reverse complement.
AGTGTGGGTTTGCTTTGGCGGTCAGCTCGTGTGGCAAGATCTTGGTGCAAACAAGCCCGTTCATTGTCATGAAGGGCCCAAAACGTCAGGATTTCTCCTTTTCATCAGGGAGGAGCTCAACTGATGCCACACCAAGGGTCAGGACCTGAGGGGCACCTCTTGAACAACAGGAATTTAATCCAGCAGAAGCCAGCATGGCTCAGGCAGTTCCAGCTGCATGCCTAGTTGGAGGTCAAGGCAGCAGGTCAGCTGGGCAAATGTAGGGAGGCCTTTGGAGCTTGTTATGTACCTGTAGCTCAGAACAAGAGGTCAGTCAGCTGACCTATAGAATCACTACAGCCTGGGATGAAGGGCCCACATCCAATCTTCTTTCTCTGCAAGCAGGGAAGGCCTGAAGCAGCAGTGCAGCAGGGTGTCTGCTGAATAGATACTTTACACATTGCCTCAAATTTAAGCCTGACTGCTTTTGTGCAGCGCTACCAGAGGGTTAACCGCAGATTAATTTAGTGACTTTTGTGGATCACCTTGAAAAAAGATTGTGGTTGTTGTTTCAGTAGGGTTTCACCCCTCCATCAACCAATAACCCAATTTCTCAGAATGATTATATGCCCCTGTGTGCTTTTTTAGTGAAAATCCCCTTAGTACAGAAAAGACATTATTTCCATAACACTTGTCAGCCATAGATATAAAACTGGGTGTAAGACTTTGGATTACTGATTTAGGGAGATGAAACCCTACTCAAGCAGGAACCACAATCCTTGTCAGGGTGTAGTCACAAGCAATCGCTAAATTGACCTGTGCTCAACCATCCAGTAGCTTGGCACAGAGCAGGCAAGCTTAACTCAAAGGCAATGTGTAAAGTATTTGTCTGCTGGATCCTTGGAATTTTGGCCAGAAAAAGGTTGGCAGAGCGCAGGCGTCTGGGTGGAACATGAAAGCTGATCCTTGCTCTAAGATAGACAGCACCAGACTGATGGAGAAACCTATGCACTAACAGCAAGGTCTTAAAAAGGATGCCCTTCCTTAGAGGAAGCCAGCGCAGTTATCGTACATAATGGGAAACGTGTGTTCTCAAAGGCATTTTTCCGTCAAAAGAAAGAAGTGTTCTGAGAGCTTGAACAGCTTAAACTTTCTAAAAGTGGCATTTTCAGAATTGGAATTTAAAAACAAACTCCACCCTAAATTGTATTTTTAAATTGTGATTCCAGAGACACCACATTTGGGGGCCCTATCTTTTCCCAATTGGAAATTACACTTATAAAATGTAATAAGGCAATCCCAATGTTATCCTAGGGGAGAGAGAGGCCTTGCAATGGTGAAAAACAAATTTAGGAGTATTTCACTACCAGGACATGTAAAACTTAAAAGTACATGTCCTACTTTTTAAATACACTGCACCCTGCCATAGGCTGTCCAAGGCCTACCTTAGGGGAGACCTATATGTAATATATAGGAAGGTTTGGGCCTGGCAAGTAGGTTAACTTGCCTGGTCAACATGGCAGTTTAAAACTGCACACACAGGCTCTACCGTGGCAGGCCTGAGACATGTTTAAAGGGCTACTTAAGTGGGTGGCACAATCAGTGCTGCAAGCCCACTAGTACCATTTGATTTACAGGCCCTGGGCACATGTAGTGCACTTTACTAAGGACTTGTAAGTAAATCAAATATCGCAAATGTGGATAAACCAATGTTACCATGTTTTAAGTAAAGAGCACATGCACTTTGGCACTGGTTAGCAGTGGTAAAGTGTCCAGATTCCTAAAGCCAGCAAAAACAAAGTCAGCAAAACAGTAAAAAACAGTAGGTCAGAAGGCAAAAAGTCGGGGGAAACCACGCCAAGGATGCCAGATCTAACAAATACAAACATAAGTACAGACATACATAAATTAGTGAACTACTTTCTCTCTTTGTTCTTCCTCTGTGGATTCTACTGTTCTTAACGGACTTGATGGCATTTCACACATCTTTTTGGTTGCCATCGTAGCCTCCGACATAGTACACAGCACAGCTTCTTACGTAAAGCGAATGCAACTGGCAGCGGTATGCGGTACATGAGATTGTCAAAGCAGGCAGCTGAAGAGATTCTCTACTATCCAACATTAATTAAAAATTGTTATATTTGTGTACTGACCTTTGGTGAATTACAAAATTGCCATGTAAATTTTTTCATAGTAACATTTTTTATAGCGCCGTTGATTTGAGAGCTGAGATCACTTGTGCACAATAAAGCATGTACTAATCTATCACAACTCAAAAACTGACATTAAGGCCTCAATTACATGTAGCCTGTTAAGTCCCAGGGGCCAGGTAACTGTAGTTACCAAATTATGAGTTGTGATATTTGACCTGGAGATTACAGCTTCCAGAAGCAACCGATTTCTCTAAGTGGGACACTCATGAATGTTATTTAGGGGTCACCAGGGGTCACAGCTGCCATCCCTGGCTTGCCCCTTGTGACCCCTTGCACAGCATTTGCGACCCCCGGCCTCATTGGTAGCAAATCAATGCCAGGAACACAGGGGCAGCTCATCTTTATGGACATCGGTTGGAGCTCCAATATCCTTGTTTTTTGGCAATTTTATATTGCACTAATAGGGAATAGTGATATATTATTCACTAGTAGTGTAATTAGAATGGGAGTTAAATTAGCTGGAATATGACCATCCCTGGCAGCAGAGGTAAGTAAAAAATACTTCTAGATGTATGTTGTGTGCAGGTGGAAATGTGTTTATGTTGGAGAGAGTGAGTGTATGTGTGATTGCATGTGTATGTGTAAGCATGAGTGTGTGAGTGAAAGACAAGGTCAAATGGTGTGTGATGTCACATCTGCTACCCCTGTCCTTTTGGTGATTTGACGTTCATGTAGACACCTGGGGAAAAACATGAGGGAACTGGTGCAGAAACACGTGTTCCCATATATTGGTCCCCAAAATATTGTAATCCACGTTATTTGCCCAATCTTTGGTAATGGCAATTGTGGAGCAGGGAAATGGGATTTGTTCTGGGCCAGTCATACTGAGGGCCTTGGTAGGATTCGAGAAAATTATGATTCATGCATATTGAGGAAGCAGGATTCCCTTGGCAAATCCTGCCAAAAGGCTGCAAATGCAGGGATATAGAACTGCGAGGGACAGTTGATCTCCATTCCTGCTATGCATTCACAAAACCCAAACATGGGTCCTGTTCCCTAAAAAGGATAGGTGCCACCTAAATCCAGCTCTCTGGGTAAGCATCAACTCAGGGGGGCTCTGCAACAACTTATCTCTTCATGTGCGCTGGTTGATCTTTGCCATTTTGAGCGACCTAATGATCCTGGCTTTACGTTTTATTCTGTCCCCATCAAATCTCTTTCATGTTTATATATGTTCTTAGTAAGTAACACATTGATCTCATCTTCCAAGTTGGTTCTTAATCTGAGAGTTATTTCCGACCATAACTCTTTGTCTTCGTTCACTCAATCTAATGGTCCCATTTAGTCATTGGGCCCCAGAGATGGACATTCGAGTGAAGACTGCTTTTAAAAGAGGGTTCCATCTGCTCCATGAACTTTCATCTATGTGAGTTTTTGGTGGTTAATGTTGGCCCAGCAGCACCCACTGTTGTTTGGGATGCACTTAAGGCTTCCTGCCAGGGACAAATGCTTCAGTTTGCTGCCCCCCAAGGAGGTGGCTATGTGGGAGGAGAATGAGGCTGATTGGACTCTAAGTATTCTAGAGACTAATTTGGGATGTAGTGTAATTGCTAGGGATGGGCCCCGGATTGAGGCTTTTTTTAAATAGTCGACCGTTCTTCTGGCTTCTCATAGGAAGCAAATTTAGGATCGGGTGGTTAAAAACTGCAGTGCTAGGCGAATGTTAAGTTTTGAGGCCAGCTAAGTGGGGGGCGGCTGCTCTCCGTAAGAGTGAAGGACAGTTCCAGCCTCAATACCATTCAGCAGATTAGGAATGAAAAAGGGGAGTTAATTGTCAATCCAGTTGCCATTAGGGAAGTCTCTCGTCAGTATTATCAAGATCTCTATCGAGAGAACTGATTTCCCTCTCCTGAAGCTAGTTTTCAATTTGTAGGGTGGTATTTCCATCACAAGTTGAGTTACATCCAGCGGGCTAATCTAGAAGTACCCATAACTCTTTGAGGTTAAAACTGCCATTGGCTCTCTAGCCAAGGGTAAGGCTTCTGGTCTTGACCAGATTCCGTTGGAGTTCTATGCTACTTTTTCACATATTCTGGCCCGGTTCTTCAGGATTTGTTTAACTCCTTCGATGCGTCTAGTCAGGTTCCTTGGTCCTGGGGTGGGACCAGTATTGTCATCTTCCCTAAAAAAGGGACAGACCCTACTCTTTGCAGCTCATATTGCCCAATTTCTCTAATCAATGCTGACTCAAAGATCTATACATTTATTCTCGCCAACCGACTATAGAGCAGTCATCATGGGATTGATCGACTTAAACCAGCATGGCTTTATTCCAGGATGTGACACAACCTCACACGTCAATACGGCAATAACCGCCCTGGAGTCTGCCTCTGCTGTCGACGGCCCAGTGGGTATGGGTTTTCTTGACCCGGAGAAGGCTATCGACAGGGTCTCCTGATCCTTCCTTTGGGAGGTTATGGAGACCGCTGGACTTGATTCCGGCTTTGTCTCCAGAGTCCATCGACTTTACACTCGTCTGAAATCAAGGATTCGCAGTTCAGGATCTCTCTCCAATCCCATTGTTATATCCCATGATACCAGGCAGGGGTGTCCTTTTTCCCCTCAGTTGTTCACTTTATACATTGAGCCCTTTATTCAATCCCTCAAATCGGCCAAGGATATCCAGCCCTTGAGAATATATCGGTTTGAGGTTAAGGTCCTAACCTATGCAGGTGACATGTCAGTTTTAAATCCTACCCATGCTAGAGGCTTAAGGGGATTGAGGCAGCCACTCACTCATTCAGGGAATTTTCTGGCTATAAGCTAACTTCGGATAAAGCACAGGTTTTGTCTAATGTCACTTCCCGCGTTCAGGACAATAGATGAGTTACAGGCAGTTGTGCATCTGGGAGTAGAGCTATTGGTTTATATGGTGGAGATTGTTGAAAACAACTATGGGAAGCTATATCAACACACAGTTAATGTTTTTACTAAGTGGAATAGTCTTAATCTGGACTTGATTGGTCACTGTAACCTTATTAAAATGATTATCCTCCCGAGGTCCCTATATCTCTTCCACTGTATTCCTCTTTTCCTCCCTGTGGCCTTTTTTGATAAGATAGAGTTTTCATGGCAGAAGTTTATTTGGGGTTATAGGAAGCCTCGCTATAAGATACATGGGTATATTCACAAGAACGTGCGCTAAACATCTCCAAAAAATGTTAACGCAACTTCACACATCGCAGTCTATTGCGGGAAAATAACCCTGTGTTAACGTGGAATTCACAACACAGTGGTACCATGCGATAGCCTCCCGAAACCGCGGCCAATGTCCGCGATACAACCACCGCGATGGCGATAAAAACACAGACCCCAACGCGTAAAAAGATGCGATAGGCCCAAACGCGATAAGAAAACAGTGATAACCAGCGAGAAGCCAGCAATACCCACGCGTAATGCGGGAAAAAGCACAAGAACAGCATACGGAAAATGCCACTAAAAAGGAAATGAACTGCGGAGTACCACAGATGCACCCTGACCGACTGCAGAGGACAACATGAACCCCACAATCCCCACGGAGGAACACCCAGGAATCCAGGGGTCGTGGAAGGGCAATGAGAAGAGGAAGAGGAAGACAGGGTACAGTCTGCAGGAAAACTCGATTATCGTCACGGATGAGATAGAACACCACCACCAACTGCACGTCACCTCCAATGTGTCATTGGCAACAAAGAGGCAAAGATGGCACACCATCTCGGACCATGTGAATGCCGTCGCAGCGCCGAGGAGGACAAGGAAGAGGACAAGAGGCGCTGGATTGATGTGAATGGCAAAACCAAGCAGAAACTCGTTGCCAACACGAAAGCAGCAACGCACTTCGGAGGAGGGGGGCCAGCAGAACACCAGGAGCTGAATGACATGGAGAAGATGGTGGCCACAGTCATCAGTCGGGAGACGGTGACAGGAGTTGGGGATCCGGACACTGCCCAACATGACCCGACACTACATCAACAGGGTGCGTACCGACCAGGGAGTGGGGGTACGGGGGGAGATGGGCACAATGGCACACATGCACAATTAAGCAGAGCACACTGCACACCCACAATGACTCAGGATCATGTCCCTGATCCCACGGGAACACTTCAGCACACACAAAAACACCAAGTAGTCCCACGTACATCATGTGCCCAAAGGGGCACCCACCCAACACATCAGCAATCACACAACCAACACATGCACACGTGCGAAACACAGCAAACATGCATATACATCTGCCACACTGACAATGCAAGAGACACCACATGACGAGTAGCATGGCTGCAGTCCAATCATCATGACAATGTTCACGGCACGACACTGAGGTGGCTGAGTGCGGACCACAACCGGAAAGGAGCAGGTCACACTCGGACACAACCACCTGCACAATCAACCCCTGACGTCAACGACACATCTGCGGACAAACCATGCCCAAGAGTCACAACTCGACAAAGAGCACAAGTTACCCAAGTCTGCAACATCTCAGCACTGTGGAAGCACAGAACTGAAAGGCACACCGCATGAAAGGGATAAGTGGCAGCCAAATCAGAGCTGCAGGAGCGACTCACCCACGGTGCAGCATACGCACATAAGAATAAGTGCACCTCGACATTGACAACATCCTGGTACAAAACAGCAACACCTCCACAACAGAACACAGGACACAACTGGTGCCGCATATGTGCACAACATGGCCAATCACATCTGGCACAGCAGGAAACTGTGACATGACAATGTACAAGTACAACCTGTAACCTGCAAATATTTTTTATTCACACATGCTGTGCTTGTGGACATTTTGTACTGTCCCATGATTGCCAGGGACGGCCACAATGTGACGTGGTCATGTGAAGAAATTGGCAATGAGGGTGTTCCTACGGGCTATTCCTGCCGCAGCTGCAGTGGGATGTGGGCCACCTGCCCCATCGTCCTCATCATCGTCCGGAACTTCTGGAACTTGGATCCATGGGGCATTGGTGCGTACACAGATGTTGTGCAACACACAACATGCAACGATCATCTTGCACACGATGTCTGTGCTGCACAGGAGCCTTCCACCTGTGACGTCCAGGCACCTGAAACGTGACTTCAACACGCCAAATGTGCGTTCCACGGTGCCCCTGGTGCGTATGTGGGCTGCTTTGTACTGCCTCTGTGCGGGTGTGTTCGGGTCTCAGAGGGGTGTCATCATCCAAGGGCAGAGTGCATATCCTTGATCACCTGTGACAGTACAGAGAGAAAAGAGTCAATACTTGGTTCGGCATGATGTGTTGGCAGGCCCACTGGTCCAGTGACACCTGTGCTGGCTGTGTGTGGGGTGAGTGTAAGCCAGCCCTCAGGGAGTAGCTGGTGCTGGCAACAACTTCAACAGTCATCAGGCACTCAGGAATGCAATGTTCGAACAGCAAGGGAGCATGACTTGAGTTGCACAGAGTTAGTGGCCCCAGATGCACAGCGGCCGACACGGGCCTACCGCCACGGGACGCTGACTTGCAGGACACTGGGGTAGGGTCATGAGGGCAGAGCAGGGTCTCGTATGTATCAAAGGTGGTTTTCGCGGAGTGTCTCAGGGGAGAGTAGGAGGTGTACCCCCAGGGCATGATGCAGAGGGCACATACCAGCTGTGTCCGGCAACATGGCGTATATGAATGCCGCAGACTCATGCCAAACACCAAGTCCGTACCTGCCATTTGCTGAGGACAACCCCCAGGCCACAGGCTCAGACACCAACTGACTGACGGCGCACAGGGTTAGTGGCACCAGGTCAGTCCTTGCTAGTGGTCGACCTCCTCCGTAACGGTGATCCGTGTTTCCACCGGACTGAAAAGCATCTTTCTCTCACTCCTCTCCCTGCGCTCACTGGCATGAACTCTGCCATTGATTAATGAAGACTCAGTTCTAGATTTGGGACATACTGGACTGCAGTGTAGGCCGGCTGCAGCGGTGGAGTATGTCAACGAATGAGGACTCCTGGGGGCCTGTGTCACGGAGGACAGCGATGGTCTGAGGAGGCTGCCAAGGTCGCGGGCAAGGGTCTTGGAGCTAGCACCGGCATGTGGTGGGCCCTCTTTGACACACGATGGTGTCGGCAGGTGAGCAGTGCGGCCTTGGAGCGCTGGGGTGGGCAAGCCGGGTCTGGGTATCAGTGGCCTGGGGTGCAGCAGGTGCACAGGCCCCGCTGCTCACGGCGTCAGCCTCGTGGTGGGCTGAGAGGCGCCGCCCTGGCAGTGACGTTGGCCATTCTGGGAGAGCATCACGCTCAGCGCCATGGTGTTTTTATCCACACCCCTGCGCAGGCCTGGCGTAAGCTGGGCCAACCCACTACGCTCACGCACACAGGGGGGGACGCAGCGAGCGACATTTCCGTGATCTAACCCACAGCCTGGGGTGACATGGTTGCGTCCACTGTTCACTACTCTCCAGACACCAGCAGTTAATGTCTGCATGGACATATCTGTGGTTTGCATACCAGGTCTGTCCAGCACATTCACGCCACACTTGTCGTTGTGTACATTCCCATTCATGGGTCACTTGCATCCTTCGCACATGCCTGCTTTCCGCCTCTCCACACGTTCAGCTGTTGTGTGGCTGTGGTGCCATGATATAGCTGGCTTGTGTACATGGGAAGCCCAGGATTCCAATAGAGTTGTGTTGTCGTGTCTGGTAGGTGGGCATGTTGATTGACATGTTGTATGTGGTTTGGTCACGTGTGCATTCCCACAGTTGTGCGTTGTGTGATGGTGGCTTCGAGGTGTGTGGTGTGCTGATTTGGTACTTACCAACGAGCAGTCCAGTTCCATAAGTGCCATCCTGGAAGCGCTGGTTGATGATGGACTGTTGGGAGATGTAGGAATCGTGCACACTGCCTGGGTAGTTTGCGACGACATTGGTGAACATTCCCCGGTGGTCCACTATTGCCTGCACATTGATGGAATGTGTGTGCTTTCTGTTGCGGTAGATGTGTGCAGTGTCCGCAGGGGGCACAAGTAGGACATGTGTGCAGTCAATGGCCCCCAACACGTGTGGGAATCTAGCAATGGCGTAGAAGCCTTGCTTGGTCTCCTGCTGTTCCTGCGCAGTGTGGGGGAAGTGAAGGTACTGGGGTATGAAGCTGATGATGGCATCCAGGACAGGTGTGAGGAACTTTGATAGGGCTGGCTGTGAGACTCCTCCGACTCTGGCCGTTGTTGGTTGGAAGGTACCAGAGGCCAACATGTGCAGCACAGCCAGCAGCTTTGTCTGCGGAGGGATGTTCGTTGTCTGCTGTGTTGGACCGTCAGCCTGTGGCCGATGTGGGTCATGATGCGGAGGATGGTTGTCCTTTTGAGCCTGTAGTGGGCAATGACTTCCTCGGGCGTTAGGTCTGTGAGACTAGTGCGTTTTTGGTAGGTCCGCTGTCTTACTCTGCGCTGCCTCTGTGGTGGTCCGGGGGGGGTGCCGGTCAGGGTCCTGGGGGTGGTGGCGGTCCTGGGGGTGGTGGCGGTGGGTGTTGTGGCCCTGTTGGGGCTCCAAGCTGCATGATAAGTAGCTCCATGGCGTCGGTTGTTCTTTGGGTGTGGCTGTGTGCGGGGCTCCGTTGCCTACTGCAGGTAGTCGTCCTGCTTAACACCAGCAAGAGGCAGCTGTTAAATACCTGCTGCTACCGCGGCTTATCGCGTGGTTTTGACTCGCATCGCGGATCTGGCAGTTCGTTGTGAAAGTGGTGTAGTGGTGTTTTCGTGGGTTTTTGCACGGGAACGCCTACTCTGCATCTCATTAGGGTTAGTTGGTGCTGTCACCTGTGGGGATAAAATTTGCGGCATATACTGGCGATGTCTGCAGTTTGCACCCGCTTGTGAATGGGGCGATAAATCTGTCTCCACTTTTGATGCGCTAAGGTGGCGATAACTCGCCGATAAGTCCTTGTGAATATGCCCCACAGTTTCTTCAGCAGCCTAAGGAGGATGGTGGGGTCTCTCTCCCAGTCCTGCAGTTTTATTTTCTCGCCTTGTTTTTTATCTCAACTTCATTTGGTTCTGGGCTGGGGAACGTGGGAACAGGGGCGTATGTTTGGTGACTTTCTTCCGTTAGGGGAATCGATTGTTCCAGGTGATGGTATAGTGGACATAGTGTATTTTAAGCCGGTTTAAGAACTTAAAGGTTTTTCATCTCATTTGGGGTTCTTTCAAGCAAATATTTCCAGCTACTACTCTGCTTAATCAACCTACATATTTAAGATATAACCCTCATCTACCTTCTTCTGTTCATGATAGTTTTCGGGGGAACTGAGAGAAGGCCAGGCTCTTTAATATGGGTCAAATGTTTGAGGGGGGTGTCTTTCTCTTGTTTGAGAATTTGCAGCAGCAGTTTTCCCTTCCTCGTACTGGCTTTTATAGGTATCTTCAAGCATGACATTTTATATCTAGTCTTAAAGACGAGAATAGCTGCTCCAACAATCTCTTATTAGAGTTGGTAATGAAAGCTCCAGTGAAGAGAAATATTAGTTTGGTTTATAAGTTAATCTATTTTTTCTCACATGTTCAATCTGTTGATCCTTTTCAGTGGAGGTGATTAAATGCAGTAAGTTCCTTAATACAGAGGTAACAACTGTGGATTTGAGGCATATTATTTCCTGGCATAGTCGGTTCTGAATGTGTCGCACATTAAGGTTCATCATATTAGATGTATCAATGGTTTTTATTACACTCGTTACCACCTTGGGGTCATGAAGCTTTGGGTGGATGATCGCTGCTTCTGCTGTGGTCTCGAGGGGGACGATGTAGCTCATGTCTTTGCCTCTTGCCCTACCCTGCAATTGTTTTGGGGTTTTGTCTTTGGGAAAACTAGCAGCATCTCAATTTTATCAGTAGTGTGGGATTCAAAGCTTATCATGCTAGGGCACTCATTGGTTATCCCTCAGCACTTGGCTGGCTTATATTTCTTCTCAATCTCTTTGGCTAGACTGGTGTTGGCACGTTTCTGGCTTGCAAGTGGGGCCCCTAATCCCTGGAACTGGTGGCGCGAATTTCTGAACATATGCCTGTTGGAGATGACTTTTTTAGAGAATGATGCATGGAGGTGGAGGTGGAGGCTGAGTCGGTTATGGGACCGAATTGGGCTTTGGATGAGGGAAACGCTTGCTGGTCATGATGCAGGGGTTTAGCTTATACTTATTACCACAATGCTCCCCTCTATTTTGAATTTTGAATTCTAAATCTTGAATCTAGATATTGATTGTTCTGTTGCTACCTGTCTTATGTTTTTCGCTAAATGTTTTGTGTATACTTTATGCTGGGTAATTAATTTGTGTTTCGATTTTATCAATAAAAATAGAAAGGATAGGTGCTGCATTTAAAAAAACGTTCTGGGGGGCGTGGCTTGCAGCCAATGAAGATGGCCGCAGCTTAGAGTGACTCCGGACCCGACGCACTAACCCCAGTCTATCCTGAGCTTAATCCGGCGCGAAACTGCGCACAGACGGTGAGGGGCAGCTCCAGAATATCGGAGGAACACTCGCTGAAAGTTTGGGAGTTGCAGGTGCAACCGGAACGGCAGGCGCACGCCCGGCGTGGGTGCGGCCCGGATACAGACGTGAAGCAGGGGCCTCGCGTAGAACTGCAGCCGGCGACGGCAGCGACAGCCTCGGCCGGACCCCCATGTAATTGCCGGCTCATACAACGAAGTCTTAGCAGCCTCCAGGGACCGGAGAGGTGCGGGAGAGCCAGCACGACAAACACCGGCAACCAAGACAATCTAGTGCCTGTGCAGAGCAGAGACGGCGGCGGTAAGGTACAGCGACCAGCCGCACAGCGTCGCAAGCACAAATCAGTCACCGGGCCCACGGAAGGCCCTACTAACGCGCACTCTGCACAGGCCCCCTCCCGCACGACATAACAATTAAGGACATACACAGTGGACAGCGGGGCACCGGCGGGGCGTAGTGAAGATCAGAGTTCAGTGTGGGCCCCTCTCCATAGGCTCCACCAGACATACGGCCATTGCATGGTGCACCGGTGGGCTGGATAAGGACAAGGGGACATTCGTAGCGGCCCAGGCTCCAATACCAGCGTCCCACCACGGCAAGCGCGTGTGTCTCGGAGACGACGCCACAAGACCTCCCGCAACACAGTAAAGGCGACAACAACCCTGTAGCGATTGGGCATCTGCACTAGAGGCTACGTTTCGCCTCGGGAGTTAGATCTGCGAAGGGGGACATCTTGCCGGAGCAAAGAAAACCAAAAGGCCGCGCGGAGACGACATACCCGCAGCAGGCAGCGGCGATTACTGGCTCCCCCACCCCTCCCACTCACCCCCCACAAAGTACCTGGCTGTGCCGCTTCCCGCCCTGGAGAAAATGGGAGGCAGGGGCCAACGCTCGACAGCAAGCAATAAAATGGACAAATATGTCTTCCACAGGGACAGTAAGGACCAGCAGTCCACGGCCGCACCCAGTGGTGCGGATGCAGTATCTGCAGCACCGAAAGAAGTCACTCTCCAGGATGTGATGGCCGCTCTTAGCCAGATGCAAACGTCCATTGGGACGATATCGACAGACATCACACTATTGTGCGCAGATGTCTCCAAAATGAGCGCCAGGATTCACGAGGTGGAAACCACTACGGCCAATCTCTCCACGGACACGGCGGCATTAAAAAAGAGGGTTCAAATGCTGGAACTGGTACACAAGCAACTGACCGACAAGCTCGATGACCAGGAAGGCAGGTCCAGAAGGAACAACGTGCGCCTGGTAGGGGTGCCGGAAAGCGTCAGGGGCCCAGCTCTGGATCTCTTCGTCGAAGATCTTGTCTGCAACCAGCTAAAGCCTCGGGGGCTATCTAATTTTTTCTCGGTAGAAAGAGCGCATCGAGTACCAGGGGGGAGGCCTCGACCGGGGGCCCCCCGAGACCAATTCTGGCACGCATCTTTAACTACCGCGAACGGGACATTATTCTGCAGGCGGCAAGTTTGGCCCCCCCATTACAAGTGGAGAACTGTACGGTGACCCTGTATCCAGACTATTCGGCGGCAGTGACCAGGCAGTGCCGTAGCTTCACAGAGGTGAAGAAGGAACTCCGCACTCGTGAACTCAAATATGCCATGCTATTTCCAGAAAAGTTGAGAGTGGAGGCAGAAGGCAAAACATGGTTTTTTGGAACACCTGAGGAGGCAACCGACTGGTTGGAAGGATGGCGACCAGCGGGAGACCCCAGACGACAGAGACCTAGATGGGAACAGAACAGAAGTGCGGACTCCGAAACGGCGGAACTTTCCCAACAAGGCGATACTGAGCATTGAGACAAAGGGGACACTTGCAAGTGCGGCAGACTCAGACACTGTGGGTACAAACCCCTTATGAGGATTCCGGGTCCTGCCTGGCCACAGGCCCTGCCTACTTGAAGAACGCAGACTGAACACAAAAGACCAAGAGTAATTGGGGAATGTGTGGAGAGAACGGGGTGACTCAACCCCCCTTACGCAAGTACAACATTATGGGGATAAAGCACTCTGCTGAGTTGGGGAGGCGGGTAGTTCTAAATCTGAGGTGCAGGGAGGCAGGGAGGTGGGTGGGGGGATGGGTATTGTTTGGGGTTTCTTTTTCTTCTTGTTCTAGTTTACATGATGACATAAGGTACAATGTCGGTGAGCACACACAACGACCCCATGACGGGGGATACGTAACACTCCTTCATCTCTTTCCAACAGGACATACGCATGACGCAAGCCCGAGCGATGACTATAGACACTGACCAGCAGGGAGAGACCTCCAGCCCAACACGCCGGTCCTTTGCGGTATTGTCCTGGAATGTGAACGGCCTAGGGGATAAAATTAAGCGAGGGTTGGTTCTTCAATACATTAAACGCAAGGGCCCCGCAGTCACACTCCTCCAAGAAACGCATATGACAGGGACGGCATGGAAAGCGTTGGACCGATGGGGGTATAAAATGGCAGTCCACTCCGATTTTACCTCAGGCTCCCGAGGGGTGGGAGTCCTCATTAATAAACGTTTCCCATTGATTGTCACGGGAACCCGGAAAGATGACCAAGGTCGATTTGCTGCGGTGACTTGCAGGTGGGACGGCAGGGTTTACAATCTAGTGACGGTGTATATCCCGCCAGCACTACACCATATGGCATTCCCGGCCCTTGGGAAATTCTTGCTGACATTCCCTCAGGGCGAACTAATAATAGGGGGAGACTTTAACTCGACTATGGATGCCTCAAAAGATAGGAAACCCCCTAGAGACACCAACAGTGCAAACCGGAAATTAGTAGACTTCACAGAGGACCTGGGCCTAATAGATATGTGGAGGGACAGATACCCGACAGAGCTACAATACACGTTCCACTCCGGGGTGCATGATAGCCTCTCCCGATTAGACTACATCTTCACATTAGCGACCGGGAAAGCTGGGGTCGCGGAAATCATGCATCTAGCTAGAGGCATATCAGACCACTCACCAGTACAAATCACATATAGGGCCTCAACGCCGGGTAGGCGTAGGCTCTTCCCCCTCCACCCTAGCTATCTTAAGACCCGCAAGATCAGCAAAGACCTCCTCAAAACAACGAAAAACTACTTTGCAGAAAATCTGCACTCCGTGGTGTCCCCTACAACTTTATGGGAGGCCTATAAAACAGTGCTACGAGGCCAGGCAATCTCTCTAGTCACAGGCCATAATCGGGCGCAGCAGCAGCAGATCCATAATTTGGAGAGGGAGGTAACACTAGCAGAGGCAGAGCTAGCAGCTAATCTTAACGATGACACGACCCATAGGGCAATCTAGCACACCAGGAATACAAGGCATACGTGTGGGAAGAGGCAAAAGCTAAGCATACCAGAACACAACACGCCATATACGAACTAGGTGACAAAGTGGGTAAACTTCTGGCGTGGCTGGATAAAAAGGAGAGAGCCAGTAAATGGGTAGCGCAGATACAATTGCCGAACGGGACCCGTACGGCAGAACCGCAGCAGATCGCTGAGGCGCTGGCGAGACATTACGAGACGGTTTACACCCCGGCGGCGACAGTCATGATTGAGGATAATATTAGATTCCTCAAGGATATAGAGATGCCCACACTGACCCCTGAAGCAGTAGAGGCTCTAGAGACAGATCTAGCCCCGGAAGAACTTACACGGGCGATCGGTGAACTACACGTAGGGAAAGCCCTCGGGCCCAACGGAATCCCGATTGAATTCTATAAGAAGGCGGCGCCTCACTTAGTGCCGCAGCTGCTAAACATGTATACAGATAGCCTAGAGAAGGGTATCTTGCCCAGAGATCAGCGCCTAGCTACTATAGTTGCGATCCACAAACCTGGCAAGCCCCCGCATGAGTGCACATCTTACCGTCCCATCTCCTTGCTCAATGCGGAAGCTAAAATTCTTGCAAAGACATTGGCCATGAGACTACAACAGCACCTCCCTACAATAATCCATCCAGATCAGTCTGGATTCATGCCGAATCATAACACCGCCCTTAATCTTCGGCGACTACATGGGGTCATAGCACGCAGATCTACTATAGAGGAAGACGCAGTCATCCTTTCCCTTGACGCCCGAATGGCATTCGACCTCGTCGAATGGCCTTTCCTCTTCGCGGTCCTCCGACACCTGGGATTTAGTCCCAAATTCTGTGCATGGGTCCAGCTGCTATACACCCGGCCGCTGGCGCGGGTCGCGGTGAATGGCTGCATCTCAGCGGAGTTCTTGCTGGGCAGAGGGACACGGCAGGGGTGCCCGCTGTCGCCGCTCCTTTTTGCGCTGGTACTTGAGCCGTTGGCCGCCTGGGTGCGCCAGAGCCCGGTGATCCGTGGACTGAAGTGGGCCGTGGGATGGGAGGACCGCATCTCGCTTTATGCGGATGATATCCTGCTCTATTTGGCATCTCCGGCACGCTCCATTAACTGTCTATTGGACATTTGTGCGTCCTACGGCCGGGCCTCCGGTTATACCATCAATTGGGCAAAATCCATGCTGTATGTACTGCATGGTCCCCCACCACGGCTCCCCCGGGGATGTGACCTCCAGATAACACACATCGGATTTAAATATCTGGGAATATACATCACGCATAATACCATGCAATTCATTGCAGAAAACCTCACACAACCTTTGACGAAATTTCGACACGATGTCAAGCACTGGCTCTCGCTGCCACTAACATTGCTGGAGAGGGCAGCCCTCTTTAAAATGATGGCACTCCCCAGGTTCCTTTATGCGTTGCAGAACACACCGTTTCCAGTAGCCCCAGCATATTTAGCAGCTATAGACTCCAAAGTGTCCACTCTGCTCTGGGATGGGAAGGCACCCCGCATAGCGAGACAGAAGCTTGCTCGCTGCTGGTACGACGGCAGCATCGCCCTCCCTGACATAAAAGTTTATTATTGGGCTTCGCAATTGGCTGTTATAAACCAATGGCTCCACGTGTCCCAGGCCGACCCGGCGTTTCGGTTGGACAGGCATCTCCTTGACACCGCCGGAATTATGGGAGCGCTATATAATAAGACCAGAAGAGGTGCGCTCACTGGCCCGATGGCCCACACCATTCACGTCTGGGTCGAGGCGCGGAGGGCATTGGGATGGGAAGGTGTAATAACGCAGGCATTGCCACTCTGGGATTCCAAACGATTGGGTGCCTTACGCAACTCCAAGGGCTTCCAACAGTGGGGCCTAATTGGGATCTCGACGGTAGGAGACCTATGGAAAAAGGGGGAAGTGGTCCCGTTTGCCCTACTGCAAGACACATATGGTCTGGTGCAGTCGGAGGAGTTCCGTTACCTCCAGATACGACACGCAATGAGGGCAGCTATCCCACCGGGTACGCAACTTCCAGAGTCCTCGCCGTTGGAGGACAGACTCCTGACTGGGCACCTAATCAAAAAAGCCATCTCACAAACCTACCGCAAAATAATAAATAACCAGCCTGATCGAACTGCGGCCCTTAAAGAAAAATGGGAAGCGGACGTAGGTGAATTAGACGACACAGAGTGGCAGGAGGCCCTGTCGTCCCCTAAGGAAGTAGCGATACCATCCAGGCTCAAGCTAGTACAATTAAAAATACTACACCGTACTTATTACACACGGACTCTCATGCACAAAATCGCCCGAGCAGATACACCACTCTGCCTCAGAAACTGCGGTGAGTTGGGAACCTTTTTTCACACACTATGGGCATGTCCTGCGATAATGCGATACTGGAGGGCAGTTATGCGCACACTCTCGCAAGTCACGACCATCACGATGCTCCCAGAACCAAAAATGTGTCTGCTTAATGTATGGGAACCCACAGACCTCACCCATAGGGCCCGAGATTGGGTGACACTGGGAATAACTCTAGCGAAACGAAATATCGCACAGCACTGGGGAACTAGACAGCTTCCCACCCTACAGCAATGGTGCAAAGACATGGACAGTACCATGATCATAGAGAAATCAGTATATATACATAGAGGGTGCCCCAAAAAATGGACACTGATTTGGGGGGGATGGAATGCGTACCGTGATGGCATATGTGAGCCCCCACAGGAGGACACAATCTCCGATCTTAGTGAATGATGGAGCTCTGTCTCGGAGGACGTACGAAGATTACGATATACGACACTAGCTAGCCGACAGCCCACGCTACTGCTAGGTAGTTCCTGGCAGACTGCCACCACCGTTGAATCAGACAAATACCCTTTGATTGATTGTAAATGTACCGTAAATTCTTTGATGAAATGTCACATGTATAAGTTATGTAAAATCAATAAAATGTTTTTTTTTTAAAAACGTTCCGACGTGGAGAGCATTAGAGGGAGCATGAAGTGGTCTACTAGACAACTGCTTGCTCCCTCCAGTGCTGACAGTCTGCATTCACAAAGTGGATACTGTTTCACACAAACAGCTTCCACTTTCCAAATTAATATTACCCCTTTTTAAAAGTAATTATCCAATCAATAGGTTTCAAGTGCAATTGGGGTCAGGAATCATGGTACATCTCAATGCGAATTGGTAGGAAAGGGGTTATCAATTTCCTGTCTGCTTCATAAGCAGTGGCAAAATGTAGGTTTCATGCTTGTACCTTACTTGCAGGTTCTGCAACCAAAGATTTTTTGTGACAGCGCTTTCAATCAATACTAGTCTAGAAATTGATAATTTAAAGCTTGCAAAGAACGACTTTTTACCCTTCTCAAAACACGGCACTTAAACGTTACAAAGAACACAAATCCTCTCTTTGATGATTTTAATAACCCATCAAAACAAAAACAAATCTTATTTGCTTTATAGGGACTTCAGACTTTATAGAAATATGTAATTTCTTAAAAAGCTTTTCATATATCAGATGAAATATACGACCCACAATAATAATACTGGCTTGCGGTTAAGGAGCAAAATACAATAAAAACTGAATAAACAAAATGTTTTTGGCAAGCCGCTGTTTGCATTTGGGTATAAATCGCGCAGCCACAATAAACCACTTTATTTTTTACTAAGTCCTGCATTGTAAGATAATGGCCTTGACTGATCGCAATGCTGGCATCCTTCTCGAAGCTGTCTAATTCTCTTTCTCTGGCATTTACTGTGCCCTTATTGCTATAAATAAAAACATCTAACATAAACGAAAAGAGTATTCCTTGCCAGCGACTTGTTCTGTTCTGAAAATCTTTGCTAACACTACCACTCTCGCAGGCCACCTTCCCTAAATTACAATGTCTAGACACTCCATGCAATAATATATTGTTTTACCTTTCAAGCACATGTACATTAAATTCAGGGATATTTATTAATTTGGTTCTACGGCAGCTCCATCTTTCTTCTTGACCTGCATAGTCGGAAAATGTTTCAATTTTCCAAATTGGTATCATAACAGCAAGGAACAGTTGTACGTACTGAGAGCCATAAACCTTAGTTCACGGCATTTCATGAATATTTTCAGCATGTGCTGATGAAATGAGGAAGACAATAATTTGGAGTACCCATAAATTGTACTTGGCTGGCTTGCAGAAAAGGTCTTAAACTTGAACAAGTACAGTTTTACAGCCACGAACACTACTGCCATTACACTGGGATCAACTGCTAACCAACACGTCCTATTATCTCAATGAATTATAGCAACAAGAACAGAATTGACCACTGCCCTGAAGATGTATTTGTTTATCTTTCATGTTTCATAAATTGTTCTTGGCCATTTTTTCTTTTATTAAATCCACATGAATCCTCTCAATGGCCTCGTAATTTACATCATAATTATCTGGCCACTGCTTCTGTTCTAGTCATGTTTCTTTTAGGTCAGGGTTCTTTCCGCTGATGGGGCATTTTTCCTTTTTTTGCTTTCTACCATGATTTACTCTCTTCATGCTTATTATCCAAAGTTTTGGTGTAAAGAGCACTGACCAGCACTGCTCCACCCGGCAATTCATTTATTTAACATCAGAATATGAACCAAATCGAGGGCCATATTTATCAAGGGGTGACGCAACCCCAAAAGGCGATTTATCAAGACACGCAAGGCCACTTTGTGTGGCCCTGAGTGACTTGATAAATCCAGAGTAACGCAGCGCAGCACAAATTGCTGCATTTTGTTACTCTGCCCCAGATAGTCATTCCATGGGTATTGCGTGCGTGTTCCCACACAACACCCATGGATTTTGACACATTCCCAGACTTATTATTACTGATAGACCTGGAAATGCACCAAAATGCTACACCTTACCAGGTGAGGTGTAAATGGGAGAAATATCTTTATTTTCCCTCGTTACTTCCTCTTTCTAAGAATTTAGAAAAAGGAAAAAAGCCTCAGGGGATTGTCTTTGTTCAGGAAGGTGCACCTTCCTGCACAAAAACAATTCTGCATGCAATGCAGGCACCCTTACACCACGGTGCACTGGTGCCTGCATTGGCACTAGTCATATCATTGTGCACCAGCGCTGGGAACCGGCAGGAATGCACCATATTGTGATAAATACAGTGCATTCCTGCCCTTTCCCTGTAACTCAGTGCAGCAGAGCAAGGTGACTTGCTGCGCTGCATTACGTTTTGTTAAGTATGGCCCAAAGAGTTTTAACTTGTCCATCCATCTCTATACGTCTGTGCTTTTGTACCATTGGACATGATAGGCTTTCATTCTGCTCATCAAATAAAAAGTAAACAATCTTAATGGTAGACTAAATCCTGTGAAAACTCATCCGTTCTAATAGCAATCTGATTGCATTAGGTTTGTAGGTTTTTAAAGCATGACAATTGCCTCTGGGTTTCAAGTCACAGAGGAACATATGCCAAAATAATAACAGTGGCTGCAATAATATTAATCCAAGCAGAGGAAAATCCTAAGGAAAGAGTCAGGTTTTCAGGTATTTTTCCTGAATCTCAGGAGGTCGCGGTCCACTCAAAGTGATGAAGAAGGTCTAGAGTAAAGCAATTGATGCTGAAACAGATCTGCCTCCTAATCATGTCCATCTGAAAATAGGTACTTGAGAACAAAAGCTGGGTATATACCATTCGAAGTGACTAATAAGGGGTGAACAAAGCTCAACATACAATGTTTCATGGATTATATATAGTGACTTGATCGTGAAACATTCTTTTACTGGAAGCTAGTGTAAAGATGTAAAAACCGGCGTAATGTGATCATAGCTGGGAAAACCAAGGAGGGGTTTGGCTGCAGTATTCTGCTCCAGCTGGAGTCTGTGAATTTCGCTTTTCAGGAGACTACCATGACTGGATGTAGGTCTAATGTTACATTAGAAATGATCACTTGTTGAGTCATTCCACTCAGGAAACCACCCATCCAGGGCTGGCTTTTGGCATAGGTGAATTTCTCCAAAAATGAATTTGCAAAAAAAATATATAGACACCTCAACACCATCAATCCTGTTCAAAACCCACACTCCCAAACTTTATAGTGCAGTGGGTTGGTCAAAAGGTGAATTATTTATTTTACTTGGTAGATTCCATCACCCAGCTCACAGTGCCGATCTCTATGCAAACTACTGCTTGCACAAGAAGCACAATTTAACCCCGAGCCTGTAATTAGGTCCAGTTATAGAGCCAAGGTCGTTGACCTTAATAGTTTATACTTATCACATGAATATTGTGTTTTCCTTTTGTTTCCACTGTAGAGGGGAAGGTAGTTAGCACAACCATTACATTTATAAGTGTAAGAGAGAAATAATTAACCACCAAGTTGTTAGGAGGTACTTTTTAGAGTGGATTATTTTAGTTGACTCCCTGCCCAACTAGGCTCTGTTTGGGCCACTTAAGGAAGATCTGAGAGTAATACATTTAGCAGCAAGAAGCACACACCAATGCTAACGTGTCTAGTTATGGTGACCACCAGGTTTATGATCACAGTGCAACAATTATCCCAAAGACAAGAGCCTCACTTTTCTCTGAGTTGTTTTAGACAGCTATTTAAGATTCAGTTGTCGAGTCACACAAAAAGACAGCGGGCCCGATTCACAAAAGTAATCTGAGACAAAATCCTAACTTTACAACTTTCGGTATTCACAAAGAGCATTTAGGAGTAATAAAGTTAGGATTTTGTCTCAGTTAAACTTAAGTTTTGGTCTTAAGTTTAACTTAAGTAAAACTTAAGTTTAACTGAGACAAAATCCTAACTTTACTACTCCTAAATGCCCTTTGTGAATACCGAAAGTCATAAAGTTAGGATTTTGTCTCAGATTACATTTGTGAATCGGGCCCACCAATTCCAGATGAGCAGATAGTTCGCAGTTAAAGGTTTTCTCAAGCATCCTGGGCCCGTATTACCATAAGGGTGCACTTTCCCTGTTTGCGCCACGGCGCACCTTAAAACATGTATGCCGGGCACAAACAGGGAAAGTGCTCTCTGTCATTGTGAATGTGCTGCCCCCAAGGCAGTGGATTCAAGTGAAATACAGAGCAGCTGCTTCAAAGTTGCTTCGTGTTTCACAGTACAAGCAGCATGCCACCTGCACTTTCAAGAGAGGAGAGAGATCCTCTTGTAGTGACTCCACTCACCTGCAAGGGGATGTCTTGGAGGTCCATGGGACCTCCTTTCTCCTCCCCAGAGGGCTGCTTAAGGAGGTGCACTGTGCCTTCAAAAGGCATGTCTGCCTCTGCGCCCACATTCATAACATGGCCCGATGAAAATGAGGGAACGCCCTCTACTGATAGCACTGGCGCTACATGTGTGCCAGCTCTATCTGTATTTCTGTAGTGGGCCACACATGCGTCTGTGGCCCCTTCTGTAATACTAAAGTGCCCCTGGGGTGTGCAAAGCAGGGGCACATGCCGTTTGAGTCCCCGGGGCACTCTCTGTAATACAAACTCTGGTCGTTACTGGCAATAAAGAAATGGAGTAAAAGTTATTTAGAACTTTTACGTCAGCAGATGATTTAAATAATGGAAAAATTATGGTTGACTTGATAGAAGGTGGAACCATACCTCATTAAAGAGAAATATTCATATAATGGCACCGCACAGTCTTAGTGTTATAGACTGCCTTCCTAAGGCAAAGAATATCACTGCCTATAGCAGTGTCTCTAGAAGTGAGACAGAGTTAATTTTACAAAGTTTGGAAGACACCACCTTAGAGGTTGGACATGGTCAAGAACAGGAATATCAGAGGAAAGAGAGGTCTGGGTTAAATGCTGAGATTCAGTAAAGTTAGTGTTGGGATTGAAAGCAAAATAAATCTGCTCAGCATTATCATGGAAATACCATGAGAGATATGCACATTGCTCTAGAGATAAAGCAAGGGAGTCCTATTGCACATGAAATAGCTTAGATTGTTTTGCAAACTAAAAGTTGCTTTTGAACACGTTAGCAGTGGCGGCTTCTCCACTAAGGTGGAAGATCGTCGCCCCACTGCTCTCAGAACGTTATTATCATTTTATTTTTACTATGGAGCTTGTAGCCAGGTTAGGGCAGGGCGGGACTGGGCTCACGTAACGTGACGTGAGGGAGGAGGAGTGGTTGGTGCACCATAACTTCACATGACGGTTTGGCCGGCCGTCTTGGGCTGGCCAAACTGTCATGTGCACTTAGCATGTTCTCCACCGGGCTGTACTGCACAGCCTGGGTGGAGAACATGCAGAGGCTCACACTCCCTGTCTGAGTGCCGAACCACATCGCTCAGACCAATCACGACGCTGTTGTCATGCTAGTGACAGCATCGTCATGACAGGCCAGGGGAGTCTGTGAGCCTGGGTGCTGCCAGGAAAACAACGAGGATGGAGGAGAGGCGGTGGCTGGCGACTGGCGACCAGCAGGTGAGTCTTCTTTTACTTTTTTTCTAACCCTCCACCCTGCCACCCGCCACCGTTCCCTGCCAGCTGCCACTGCACGTTAGTAGATTGACATCTTAGTTGCTGATAATATTGGTTATGAACAACAAAGATACCTATTTTATGAACAAGATGTGATTGGTGAAAAGCAATTTTTATTATAAGGCATGTGTTTTGATGCCACTGACATACAGCACACTTGTAGTCACATTCCAGAGCAGCCAATTTGGGGCAGTACAAGGGAGCTATGCCAGGTTCAATGAGAGTTGCTCATTCAACAGCCTGAAATGGAAGGGCTGCAAACATTTTTTGTAAAGAGAGAGCACTGGTTTTCTTTTTGGCTAGAGGATGTCAAGACAGCACTGGATGGCATGGTAGTATAGGGACTTCTCTTGGGCTCCTTTAATGTTGACTTGCTCAGTCAGGCATCAATATTATTCGGTTTCCTCTTTATTTTTCCTCATTTCAGGACATAACAGCACCGTCGATACCCCTTGCCCCATAAGGCTAAAGCAGCCTCCACCTTTGCCATTCCTACCAGTGCAGCTGGTAAGTCAGAGTGAATATTTTTTGCTTTTGAACTAGTGTGCATTAGGGTTTTCTGTATTTCCTCTAACTTCCACCTATATACTATTGTGTCCACTTTAACCACACCTGCCTTTCTCCTTGTGGTTTCTTTCCTTTCTCCCAATTTACATAGCTGACTTACTAGTCTGTAGCTATTTTTCCCTGCCTTTTTTAGTAACCTTTCCCTCATCCCAGTTTTACATGCCTAGTCTCGTGCTAACAAAACATTGTTGGTAACGTATAGAGGAACCAAGGCCTAATTATTCACAACATGTAGGTTGACAGAAGGCTTTATTGAGCAAACGGTCCGTAGTGCAGGGACAGAAATGATTATCATGGACCCCAACAGAATGCCATGTTATGTAAGGTTTGATGTCATGAGAGTGTAGCACGGCAGGATACCACCATATTACCTTCCATTTCCCTCCACCCATTCATTGTTTTTCCAATTCTTTTGGAGGGGTGGCGTGAGCAAACAACAATTTTGGTAATAACCATGTCTTGTAACAGTTGACATCACTTTAGCCACATCCGCCCCCCCCAAAGTATGTTGTGAAGGAATATGAGAACTCAGTTACCAAAAGCAAACAGTCCTTTAGTCCCATACTCCCAAGTTATCTAATCAGTTTGTTACCTATGGCTTAAAAATGCTAAATAGTGAGGACCCACCCAGTTCACAAAATAGTTATGAAAAGAAAAATGATATGATACTGTATATAAATAGATGGTTCATCTGCATTCGCCTGGCATAGTTAGTCCTGGGCGCAGGGCTGAATCGCAAAACTGGAGCGCTATGGAGCATTCTTCTTACAGATCAGATGACCTGTGGGGTACAAAAATAAAATTTCAATATTGGAAAGTCAAGGTTAGCATGATGGTGCCTGAAGAGCAAGAGGGTATAGGCTGATGCAGTGTTGTGTCATTGACTAAGAAGTTAGAAAAACCAATCTGTTACCACTAATCACAGGCAACTAATTTCATTTACCCGTTTGATCACGCTAACAATAAGAAAATTTTTCTGTGTGCAGTAAAGCAGACCACAAGTCTATCAATAAATTCGAGTTTGCCATTTGACCCACTACTTTCCATTTTACTAATCAATGCACCGCTCACGTCCACAGGGTTAGGCTCCTTTGAGTCCTCTTGTTTCCCAATGAACCAGAAACTAGCCAATGGTCCTTTGTCTGGT
This sequence comes from Calotriton arnoldi, assembly GCA_963921515.1. NCBI lineage: Eukaryota > Metazoa > Chordata > Amphibia > Caudata > Salamandridae > Calotriton > Calotriton arnoldi. Next base: position 61,061 of record CAWUFW010010741.1, on the reverse strand, counting down.
CATTGTCAATTTAAGATTCATTTCAGCTAAAGAGATAGACCTGTAGTGCTGACAAGAGAATTAAAAGAATTTGGGGATTAGTAATTTTAGTTTAGTCTTGGTAAATAAACTGACTGGCTTCAGAAGAAACTACAGTTCATGGACTTAAGTTAACAAAAGGAAAATGAAAGTATATATTGATGCACAATGATCACCCCAAACAATACAGTATCAAGTGTAGTTTATCAGACCACCCATCCACCACAACATGATGATACATTTATTTGGTAATAGTCATTGGTGCAAGTAAGGTACCTATTCCAAGTGTGTGGTGTCCCTATGTCTCTGTGTTCTCCATGGAAGCAATACACAGAATAGGACAGTGTCAGCTTGAAATCTTCACCGGCTGCCCAGCAAGGGAATGAATAAAGGCTAGGGATGGGAGACATCTTTTTTTCTTTTACTTCTTTTTAGGAAACGGGGGCTTTCATTTTTATTGCAGCATACTGTCACCATTTGCTAATTTCAAAGTCAAAGGTTGAATTAGTCTTTCTCAGGTCTCACTGCGCAGCCAGCCCAGGCCAAATAATTTCTGTGACTTACTTAATTGGCTATCTGTGCCATGTATAATGGTCTATTCTATTTAGGTTATTATTTACAATAGGTGGTGTAAGTAAGCCACACACTAAATATAAATTATATATAATGGTTTGGATTTTTTTAAACAGTCCTCCTATATGTAACATCTGCTGTATTAGTCTGGAAAGTAAAGTTTGTCCTCAAACTCAGGGAGGACATCCAGAGGATAATCACTAACTAATGTTCAGATGTGTGACCAATTGCCTTTGTCACCCTCTGTTGTTTCAGGAGCATTGTAAACCTTTCGAATAAAGTGTTTGTTCATTTTACTCATCACCAGTCACGCTACATTTTGAGGAAAGATACAGGTCCTTCTGACAGCTACCGGACATTCAAGATACTTTATTGCAAGCCTGTTGAGCACTGGCGATTGTGCCCTCTTGCCATACCAATAGATCAATGGGTCTTGATCCAGGTACACCTCTGTTTGGTGATCCAGATTGTCTTGGACCATCTTCTGTATTGTCATTGGTGCTGCCAGTTGTGAAGCCTACACCTCTGCACTTGACTTAATTTGTGCTGAATGAGAGCAACCTATTGCAGAAGTTGGCTGTGAACATAAAGCAGTTGTTGCTGTGGGTTTTGGAGTAGCTAGCAATGGTGCTGACTGCTGCTCCAGAAGCTGCGAGCAAACAGCACTGTCTTCTGTGGGGGTTGAATGCTGCACTTCAGAACCTCTGCCCTGGCCCCAAATTGTCGCCCAGTAGACCTTTTTTTATACAGTACCACAATGTTAAATGGAAGACCCTGAATTTAGAGATAGAACCCTTTGTTGTCTTGACCAAATCCCTGAGTCATAATCTTGAAAGGAAGTAGCATTTGTTTCAGGCACTCCAGTAGTCCCCATTTGTCCACCTCCATTTCCATGGCTTTGGCAGTTACATCCCCTCTCCTTTGAACTACATAATTGTCAATAGACTTGTATTGCTCAAATAGGCATTCCTGCATGTAGTATGTTGAGTTCCAAAGTGTTGGCATCTCCTGGACAAGGGCTATTACAGGTAGTTTATTAGCACACTGAAGGATCCTCAACCGCTCCCAGGCTTTGGATGAATGTCTGAAATGAGTGCATAGTGTGTTGCTGACTAGCTCTTCTTTTTTGAGAAAGTCCTGCAAAATTAGATTGAGGAAATGCGCAGAACTCAGGACTTTGAAACATCCACCGTCAGCCATGGTTGTTATTAATATAATACTCCCATTGTCAGCAGCAACAGTACATACTGTGAGACCTCTGGGTTTAAGCCATTCATAGACCTTGGTATTAAACTGTTCCATAATGATGGTAGCTATATGAGATTTCTCCATGGCAAACATTGCAAGTGTTGCATGCTGTCAAATGCCCTGAAAAGCATCATTTGCAGTGAGATCAGCAGGTAGCCTTTGACTAACATCCTGGAAAGACATTTAGTGTGCAGTGATGCACATGTAATCTATTGCTTGACAACTCATCCACATGTTCCTAGTGAGGTGGATGGACTGAACAGCACTCTGCTTTATAGTGTTGCAAACCAATTGCAGCACTTCAGGATGTAGTGCTGACACAGCAACTCTGGCAAAATAGCTCCGGCTGGGAACCTTTTACTTTGGGCAGAGGGCCTCCACAAATTCCAGGAAGCCCACTCCTTCCACAAAAGAAAAAGAGAGGAGGTCATGAGCTAACATTTTAGTGAGTTTCTGATTGTAGGCTTTTTCGGGTGGTACGGCGACTCCTTGGTTAACACAACCTTAATAGCGTCTGATTTTCTTGTGTTATTACAGCTACAAGAGACCTAGGGATACCAGCAGTAGGTAGGCTGCCTGGGCACTTCAGGATGGAAGTAGCTGTATTCCACTGTGCCTTGTGCCATAAAGAGGTTGCTGTGGGTGAGGACTGTATACTATGGGGGAGGCTTCCAGGGCTGCTTAGCAAGATGCTGCTGCTGGTATCCTCCTCTTCTTCCTCTTCCTTACCGTCTTCTTCTATTACTTGAGCTGCCACTTCTCTCTCACCACCAGCAGCTAGGTTTTTAAAGAGTACTTCCCACATGATTGTATGTTGTTTTTTTAAATGGGACAGTTGGTCTTTGGTACCATAGTGCCCATCTGGCTTACCACAACAAATCTTCTTGTGGCAAACGGAGCATATCACAATGTAATCCTCATGCAGGCTAAGCATAAAAGAGTTTCAAAAGGGGGAGGAGAGCTTACTTATTGTGCCAAAGCTTGAAAAACTGGAGGTAAAGCTAGCTGATGTATTGGTATTTGCCTTTCTGTAGGGCATGCTGCCACTGTGATAGGGGTAGTGGTGGTGGCAGCTGCAGGTTTCTGGTTGGTGGAACCACATGCTTCTCAGCAGGTTCAAGATAGGTGATTTGTGCCTCCTCTGTGCCACTCTCCACACTGATGATCACTGGCTCGTCATCATCATTACCACGAAGGCAAGGCTTTCAGGAACCTTCCAGTTCCTTTGTCTCTCAGACTTGGCCGAGAACCAATCCATGTCCAGATTATCAGAAGGTGGGCTTGGAGAAGATGGGGGAGTACTCTTTATTTTCCTTGCCGAAAATTGTGAAGCTAATGGGGAAAGAGCAATCTTCTCAAAAATATCTTACTCAGCAAGAACCTTAACCTTCTGTTCTTCTCCTACGTCTGGAGACAATTCCATTTCAGATTTACTGCTCTACATGACTGCAGCCACAGCAATGCTGAGAGGCATGGCCTTAGGGTTTGCTGGTAGTGGTACTGTTGATTCAGGAGTCACACTCTTTCTTCCTAGAGCAAGGTGCAGCAGGTGCGTTACGTTTCCTGAAATAGGATGAGGGCTTGATGCCAGTGGTGGCAATTGGATTCTTTTCCTTTCCAATAGCCATTTTTTGGGGTCACCTTCTTAGCACTAGCAGTTAGCACTTAGCACAAGGAGTAGAAGCACTTAGCAGTGGAGGACTTAGGTGTCACTGTCAGCTGATTCCTTCACTGACGTCTCACCCTATCAGTACAGTGTGTGAGGTCTTTTGCAGCACCTGCAAGCAAAACACTGAAAAAGTCAGTGGCACTTGGGCAATCAGAAGAATCTATCCAATGTAACACAAGTGAAGTCATCATCCCAATTGCTTAACAAAAGGGTACCTAAAACATGCATAAACTATTGTTTCACATGATGTTACACATAAAAAATACGTTTGTGTACCTCCAGTGCCATCCAATCCCTATAGGAGGTAGGAATGCAGGAAACAAATAAAATAAATATATTAAATAATTGCTGGTGCCCAGGGGATCTCTATAGGAGGCAGGGGGGGGCAGGCATTTAAAAACATGAATAAAAACAACAATACTGTACTAAAATCAGCCACAAGCAGCACAAATACATAAATTAGGGAAAGGAAATAGGATGAACTAAAATGTAATAGGACTCGCCTATCAGTATTCCTAAAAAATGGCTTTTAAAAGTGGAATAAAGGCTGGGATGGAAGCACACACTGGCTGCACAAAATGGTGGAAACTAGCTCATTCACCACATGGCCACTGAAGAAGGAGGCATGAAAAACAAATACAAAATAGCCACTGTGACAAAACGCACACACACACAAACCCACACACATACACACTCACACACACACACACACACAGGCCACTGCCGCATGGGCAGCAAAGAAAGTGACATGTAGGACAAAGAAGACGGTTGCCCTGTCATGCCTGGAGTACCTTCCCTCTTCGGAAAAAACATCTTGTAGCATTGCAGGGAAAGGGTTGTGAAGATTTTTTCTCCGAATGTGTCTGACCCACAGATGCAACTGCTCTTTACCATGCAAATGAAATCCGCAAAGACAAAAATTAAAATTAAATCAATTTAAAAAATCCAACAACCACAATGTCAACTGTGTCAAACATACAAAAACTCAAAAAAAGAAGGGACAAGAAGAAGGTAGCTGAGAACAAAGGAAGATGCCATCCACAACCCCCTAAATGTTTCTAAAAAGGTTAGAGCACAGCAGCAGTGAAAATGTGAAAAATATGTCAAAAACATTTAATCCCACATGCCCACCCTCCCTCCACTCTAGCCCAAACTTCAGGCCTCCCATCAAGAAGGATACAAAATAAAAAAAACTAAAGGAATAAAAAATACTGCCCTCAAACAACAAATGTTTTACAAAGTGATGCACTGAGCTTACTTAATTTCTCGCAAAAAATTTCTATTCAATGGTGTTGATAAAGGAGGGGTTGCAAACAAAGAGAGAAAGTGATGTTTTTCCTCCAAGGGCATGACAAAGCAGAAAGAGGAGTCTTCAGGAGAGAAAGAGGAAGTTGGTACTCTGTGCATAGTATCACAGTCTCTATAGCACTTTCTTCCTGTTTAAAAAAACATGATATAAAATAAAAAGTGCATTTTGCGCTAAGAAAACCCCAAACATTCCGTTCCTCTAGAGTCTAGTGTGATGCACCAATCCTATAGTAAAAATGGATTCTGAGTGCAGACTCAATGTCATTTTTGCCATATATACACTCCTGGCAATTGAATATTTGTCATATTTCTCTGACTCAGCTCCTAATTATATTCCTGGCTTTTGTTTCCCCTGCTGGGCCAAATAAATTACACTGCTGACCCACCGGAGCATCAAAGGTGTCCCAGTACAATAGAACCATTCGTCAGTGCTTGGGTTCCTGGGAAATGAAAGGGTGAGGAGGGAATCTGCATGTTATAATTACTTCTCATACTGCACTACGCATGAGAAGGACAAGAAGACCAGACCTCTGGAGCCAGTCACAAAGTTGAAGTTGAACTTTTAGGAGAAAGGGGGCAAGCAGCTCTAAAAGTAAGGGGTGTGGTTTCAGCTTCTCAGAGAAGTCTTTCAAAAGACCACTTTAAGATCGAACCTTAAAATTGCCTAAAATGCTGTGATGGTGTTTCCCCTTTCAGATTGGACATAAATTTCCGCCCATTGTTAGTGAATTTTTCAGGACCCTTAATAAGCTCAGACCCCTGTCTTGGGTGCAGGAGTACCCTGGACTTAACTTGGATAGGACTTTGCGGATTAACCTCTGCAGGGCCAGTAACAATGGGCCCCTTAAACCTTCTGAGAGATAGTAGAGAAATGGGCCTATCAGGGAACCATGGATGAGATGGGTTCCCCTGGAACTTCTGAGGACTGTGCAACAGGAGGTTATTTATCATCAGAGGATGGTCTACTTACTTCTGCTGTCACATGGGTGCCCTTCAAGGGCCAAAAAGGCTATGGGACCTGAAGAGTGTAGGCATGCCATAGAGGTCATTAGTAGGGGGAGCAGCAACTAAAATAAATCAAGCTCCCTAAAAATGTAAACATTTTTAGACACCAAGGGACCAAAACCAACAATCCTGGGGTCTAGAGGTAGCCACCAGGGGCAAAATGGCATCTTTCCTGTGAAAATTGATACCAAGAAAATGAAGAGATAAGGTAGGGTCTGCCTGGGGCTCGAGTCTGAGTGGGATGCAAGTAGCGTCCCCCTCGAGAGTCAAGAATACTTTGTTGAGGGGCAAGGGTACAGGGTTGCAAACGGAAAATGAGGCCGGGTTGCAGGATATGTGGTGAACCTCCCCATTGGTGAGTTTGCCTCTGAAGGCCCTCATCTCTATAGGAGTCAACACCAACAAGGGAACAAAAGCAAACCTAGAGCACCGCTGTGGCATGTCAATGGTAGCGGCTTGCCAGCCAGCACTACTGGGAAGGTCCGAATGTATGACGTTACAACGCATACATTTACAATGCATGCCTTTACAACGCAGTTTTTACATCGCAACATCCTTTACAATGCATTCTTTTACATCGCATGCCATTACATTGCATTTTCAGAAACTACCTTTACAACGCATTCCATTACATCGCATCATACCTTTACAACGCATACCATTACAATGCATACCATTACATCGCATTTAAGGTAAGTGTTGGATAGTATAGGAGTAATAATTACTATTCGAACTCCAGTGAGTGCAACAGTAGGGTAAGTGTTGGATAGTGTAGGGGTAAAAATTACTATTCTAACTCCAGTGAGTGCAACAGTAGGGTAAGTGTTGGATAGTGTAAGGGTACTATGCGTTGTAATGGTATGCATTGTAATGACTTGCGATGTAATGCCTGCATTGTAGTGACATGCATTGTAATGACATGCATTGTAGTGACATGCTATGTAATGGCTAGATTGTAATGACATGCGATGTAAAGGATGTTGCGATGTAATGACTGCTATGTAAAGGTAGTGCGATGTAATGACTGCGTTGTAAAGGTTGTTTCCCGGGAAGGTCCACCCCATAAGTCCCTGGGTCAGGTCTCAAAATCTGTATATGGTATCTTGCCATGCCCCAGAGAGGGAAGGGGTACCAGCAATGTTTTGCAACGGGGTTTGGGGGCTGCCAGGAATGAGGCAGACCAGGAGGCCCCAACTACAGTTTGTTATGGTCACCCTATGTCTCCCAAGAGGCTCTGTTTAGGAACCCAGGAGATGATTTCTTTGTTTTTAAGCACTGCTGGAGCTTGGGTTTTTTGTCTAAATGTTCTGGAATGGTGTGATCCTTGTTGGTGGGGTCTAATGCTGCGTGAAAGCATGTGTAAAGTTGGAAGGAAGATTCCTGCATTATTGTCAATGATAAACTAAGAGTGAATCATTATATGATTTAAAAAAGGCAATTGAAATGTTTTATTTACAGTGTGAAGTTAGGTGCATCATTATGTACAATAATGAAAGTCATTGAAATGCTTTATTGGCAATCAGAACTTAATAGCGAGCCATTACATTCTAATGAATGTCATTGTAAGACGGTACCATCCACAGAGGTTTTAAACCTGTTGCAGTGGTTTATAATGGCGTACTTCTGCTTTAATTAAAGTGGTACCACCCTGATAAGCCAGTAGGCCTGCCTTTTCATAACTATTCCCTGTTGTACTGTGTCTAGAATAGTTGTGGAGTATTGTATGTATAGGGTTCAAAGCTAGCTGGTGGTGTGAACTGTTCAAAGGGTGACACCATAGGTATTTCCACCTGCCATCATGTGTATATTTGTAAATTCATGTGTTGTATTGAGTAGAGTGTGCATAAGAAAGTGCTGTACGTCTCTATTTGTTAAAGCACTGCCTGAACAATGATTAATTGGGTATTTGTTGCATACCTGCTGATAGGGGTACTGAAACACATTGGAGGCAGTCACTTTGGGGAGGAGACCATCCATATATTTTTATCAATTAATGAAGGATAACTATAATAATTAGGAATATATGAGAACTAACTCTTGTGTCATTAACATCAGAGTAATGAGATTTGCGCAGATGTGTGCATTTGGGAACCAGTATACATATTTATTTAATATGTATTTAACAGAGCATCACAATTCTCAAATTTATCTTCTGCTAATTTTGGAAACCTCTACCAAAATGTCCATCTCAGCACCATTGGGGAGACTGCCCTACTTGCTTTTATTCTGGCCTGTGCCTGGGAAACGCTAGTCAAGTAGTTTTGTTTATTGTTGGTTATATATCCCGTCAAATTATAGGATTCAGCTGGATGAACATTACGCATAAACAATTTACAGAATTATTGATTAATGACAAGGGCTTCGAGTCATCTATTTTATTCTCAAAACCAAAAGAACAGGGATCCTTTGGGACCACTATTATTCCAACCTGTAGGCTTTCTGTTTTGAGAATACAGACATTCTGGTTTATCTAAAAATGGATGCTGACCCTCACCCACACTAATTGGCAGCCTTAATCATGTGGTTCAATCCTTTGCTAGCAGCTGTTAATGCAAAGCGGGCTCATCCAGAGATCTTTCCTATGAGTGTTTTTTGTCGGCCTCATCTAATATAATCCCAGCCAGTTGATTTTTAACAGACCTGGGCGAATTATTTGAGGTATCTGTGGGATGAACATGTGTTGCACGGATATGTTTATTTTTTGAGTAAGGTGCAACCTCATTAGAATTTCCAGATGACTTGGGCCCTAAATTGCTTGATTTTTAAACTTTTAATTGATTGATAGGGTTGGTACTCATAGCCTACAGGTTTTAGTTTTTTACCAATGAGAAGATCAATTGAATCATTTTGGACAATAAATCATTATTCTTTTCACACATTAAAAACTTGGCTTGTCGATGGGGAATCTCAAGCGGTTCTTCCTTGGTTATAGCGTTCATATCTACCATGTCTGATGAAGGAGCACTTTTCTTTGCACAATAAATAATAATTATGGGGTGTAGTTCTATCTCATTAACACTTAAATCAGTAGCATTAACTATATGTACAGAATGGGGGCGTGGCCATGCAAGATGGCCGACAGGACGCGCCGCTGAGAGGCTCCCAGTCGATCCTGCTACATCCTGCTACATCCTGCCCTATTAGGCTTTAGTTGGCTACCCCCAAGGAGTCCTTACCCAGTTTTGTTGTTCCCGGCATTGTAGACAGCAGCGGAGTGCACGGAGTGTGATGTCGGAGAGGCCCGCTGCGAGCCTGGGACCCAGCGGGCGGAGATTGCAGCCTGCTCGGAGGCACCTGCTTGGGCTCTCTCTCCTTCGGCTGAAGAGGTCCCCCCACTGGGGCCGGAGGAGCTGTTGGGTGGCTCACAGGGGAGCTGCTCGCCTGCCCGTGCCTTTGGTGGGTGCACTATGCTTGCCGGCCTGCGTGCTTGGAGCCGGCAGCTGCGAGTGGCCTGGGGCACTGAGGAAGAAGCAGCGTGCAGCCCATAGGCTGACACTCATTGTGCTGTGTGAGGCGGGGCTGAGTGGAGCAGCGCGGTGAACAGGTGCCCTCTGCGCGACCCCATCCTCCTTTTGCCTGCATCGGAGTGGAGACCCCACTGTGGGCTGTTGGTGAGGAGACCCGTCTGGCAGTGCAGCCGGGAGGCCTGCGTAACTCTGCCCGCGTGGCTGGTCTACCTTGGCCTATGGCGGTGAATGAAGCCCACAGATCCTGACCTTAAGGGGTGTACCAGGAAGGAGATTGGGATGACCGTGTGGGCCTGGCCTCTGTGGCAGCACCTAGAGACTCTGCCTGAGTGCCAGGGCCAGGCCTCTTGCTCTGTGGCTCCCCTGCTGCCGGGAGGGGTATTAAGGCTACCTGTCCACATCTGCTGCTGGGAGACTGTGCCCCCCTCCTGTGGTCCCACTGGATACAGCACAGCATGGCCTAGGCCTGAGTGCACGCTGGCCCTCAGGTCCTTGAGGCATACATGGGATGAAATCAACCATCGGGGGCCCTCAGGGTAATACCATGGATCATTATACAACACCGGCTTCTGCCTTGCAGTGCTCCACGTGGGCGGCAATGGGCAGAGCTGGCGAAGACACTGGGCAACCGGTGGGGGAGCCCACGAAGGCTAAACTATTGGAGGGTATACAGGGCTCCCGCCTTGCCATGGAGAATAAGATTGAAACAGTAGACCTAGAGGTCAATCTCCTGTGCACTGACCTGTGTAAGGTCTCAGACAAGGGACGAGTGGCGGAAGGTTCCATTGAGGGATCACAAATGGAGGTGGCCTCCTTGAAAAAACAGGTCACTGAGGTGACTTCTCGATCTGGGGTCCTGGAGGCGAGTGTAGAAGACGCGGAGGACTGCTCACGCCGCAATAATGTGCATCTTCTAGGATTTCCGGAGTGACCAGAAGGTGCTCGCCCCCAACAGTTCGTTGAGTCTTGGATCAAGAACACACTGAAGCCTGCTGGATTGTCTCCCCTATTCACTATCGAAAGAGCTCATCGCGCATTGGTGGCTCCGCCTGCGGCCTGGGGGTCCTCAGCGGGCTCTGATTGCATGTATTTGAATTATAAGGACCAGGACAGTATCCTCAGGGCGGCTAGAGAAACGGATGCTGAAAACCATAGGATCTCCATTTATCCGGACTACACAAATAAGGTGCAGGGGGCCCGAAAGACATTCCTGGAAGTCCAGGCCAAATTGCGCTCCATGAGGCTATATGTTGTTATACCTGGCGCGCTTAAGGATTCTCTCTGGGGTTAAATCCTATTTCTTCGAATCACCTGAGAATGTTTGGTGATGGCTGGATATGTGGAACAAGGTCCCCAGAGAACGTGCTGGCTCTTGGAATCTGGGGTTGAGGTGCAGGTCACCGCCGAAGGGCTCTGGCTGGAGAGACTACGCGGATCCAGAAGCCGGACCTTCTCGGAGCCCAGGGAGAACAGATGATGCCAGGGTGGAGATCCAGGAAGATGGCACCATGGCTTTGGCTCAGGTTGGGGGAAGCTTCAGGACGGAGGAAGACATGGTGCGACGGAAAGAAGATGTACAGGGAGCGGCCCCTGAAGAAAAAACTTGAACTCCCTTATACAGTTTGTTTGATTGTTTGTTTTCTATCTGCTGGGGGGTCTTCATTACTGCATAGTGGGCTAGTGTGTTGATGTGAGGCTGGCAGAGCTCAGTTAGAACCTAGTGATGTCATCTGGGGTGCTGGTAAGCATCATGCTCTGAGTGTTCTCTCAGTGGCAGTTACTGCTTGTGCCTTGGCTGTGCCTGTACCCCTACAATAAAGACTACTACTGAGAACCTACAACTGCGTCCATCACACTTCTTATCAGTGGCGACAGAAGATGGGACGTTACTCTGCCTACCCACGGCCGCTTTCGTTTCCTGTTGGGAGTGTTCTGGACATCAGGTACCCTTCGCCTGTACTCCAGCTCAACTGTGAGTATTTTTTTTTTCATTCCCCCATTCAAGGCACTTTTGCGCGAACAGGTACAGAGAGCTGTGCCCGTTTTTCTTTTTTCATTGCTTTCCTAAGCGTCTACGCTGAACTCAGCTTCCTGCCGTTTGTTATTCTGCCCTGTCCATGCTGCCTTTTTGAACTCTATGTACTTTGAGATAAAGAGAGCGGGAAGCAATATAGACTTTGGTTCCAACGGGGGCTTTGCCGACATTAAACCTCCCTCGTGCAGCCTTACCAGCATCGAAGTTCTCTCGTGCCTATCTTCACGAGCTGCCTACACGCTCCAGTCTCTCCTCGCGCTCGTGGCTTTGATGACTTGCACACCTGCTCGTGCTGCCTCCAGTGCGCACCCCGAGCGTTCCGTTGCTGGGCAACCGACTTCGACCACGGAGCTTCCTATCTCCGACAAGGCTTTGTTCACACGCGCTGACGCGCACAGCAAGTCTTTTCCCCTTCACCTTCCTACCATTTCTCTCTTCACGCTGATACGCACAGCAATTACCTTTGCGTGTCAAGTTTGCTCATCATTCTTCATCCGCTTGGCCACGCGCCAATACATACTGAGCAGGCATAAAGGACACTGCCGACTCCGTAATTTCACCGAGCACTCCACATGGATGTCCCGCCCTCCTGCTACTTTTTGTTTGGCTGGGTGAAATCTTCTGAAAACTCCAATGCTCTCCACCTTATTCGTCACTTTGTCCAAGCCTGCCATCTAGTGGACGAAATTCATTGTGGAACTTGCTCTGTGTGTCACACCTGTGATACACACACACTATCTTCTTGCGACTACAGGAGAAACAAGCTTTGCCTACTCATACACTAAAGTTGGTGAACTGCAAGAAGCCAGTTTTTTTTCTTTTCTCTTTCTAATTCTTCCTTCTCATTATTCTGTCCGTTCCTTCTCCTTTCTGTGCTTCGCTGATCTTTTCTTGTATTTTCTCTCTGCTTGTAACCTTCTTTTTCCACAGATATCCAGCCGTTATGCAGAACGTTACTGCCCCAGCGCTTTTTCTACAGGAACCAGGAGAACCACCGCTGGAATGGAACCTATGGATCAGGTCCTTCAAAGCGTAATTAGGTGCCATAGATGGCCAAAGGTTCAGACCTGAAAGGAAAAAGAACCTTATGTATTATCATTTAGGGGTCGAGGGTCAGAACGTATTTGACCACTTACCTCCCAATGACCCACCCGAAGGTGAGGACCCTGACGAATTTGATTTAGCTGTAGCTCAGTTGGACAAGTATTTTACTAAAACTAAGAACATTGTAGTGCACAGATATAAGTTTTTAACAAGTATGCAGAAACCTACAGAAAGCATTGACACTTTCATCACGGCATTAAAAGTCTTAGCCTCAAAATGCGAATTCGACAATTTTACCTCTCAACTCGTGAGAGATCAACTTGTCGCCAGATGCTATTGTAAGAAAATACAAGAGAGACTACTCACCTATAAGGATCCCACCTTAGACAAAGCAGTTGATATTGCGAAAAGTATTGAAAATTCAATGGAAGATGCCAAGCAACTTGAAACTGCTTTGTCTAACACTACCATTTCAGGCGCTGTCTCCTCCAAATCTCCTGTTGTCACACGAGACAATATCAGAAAGCCAAGTGTACCTAGAGGTGGGAGAAATTTCACACAGAGTAGATCGTTTAATCCAAAAATCAGTTGTTTTAGGTGTGGTTCACCTTTGCATGTCTCATCTTTTAAGAACTGTTCGGCTATCAATCAACAGTGTGGTCAATGTAGGAAAATGGGTCATTTCGCCAGAGTTTGTATGAGTGGCAGAAGAAAAAACATAAGGTGTGCTCTCAATGAAACTGACAGTTACTATGCTGACGACGTCACGAGTCAAGAATATGTTGTAGTGGTGAAAGACTGCAACGAGAAGCAGGACATGCTTCATATTCCTGACCCCGAAGTTGATGTCACCATTGAAACCATTCGCATTCAACTTCTTGTGGGCACTGGAGCACGCATTACCATTGTGTCACAAGAAAAGTATCTTAAGTTTTGGTCAAAGAAGAGTTTATTACCACCCGACGTATTCACTGTGGCTTTTGAAGGTAGCAGAATTGACTTATTGGGCTACTTCTGGGCTACCATCAGTGTCCTAGGGGAAGTTATCAAGGGAAAAGTGTACGTAGCTAGAAAGGGGATTAATGTCCTCGGTCTAGTGCATCAGACTGAATTTGGCTTAACTATCAAACCTGGTCTGGCCAAACCTGTTTTCATTGATAAGCACCCTTGTCAAGATCAAATCACTCCCACGAAAGACATCAGCTCCCTGTCTACCACCCAAATGGCTAACGGATGGGAGCACAAGTTTGGGAAAGTATTCGAGGTATGTCTTGGCAAAATCACTAATTTCCAACACTTTATTAAGGTTAAAGAAAATGCTAGCCCTGTCAAACACAGGTTACGCAATGTTCCCTTAAGCATTAGGGGTGATCTATCCAAACACTTACAAACTCTGTGCGACCAGGGCATAATTGAAAAGGTCGAGTCCACCCTCTGGCTTTCACCCATCGTTTTGACCGAGTCGAGGTCTGGGGACTTGAGGATGTGTGTCGACTTGAGGAGCCTCAACGAAGCCATCTGGGTCGATGGTTTTCCCCTCCCGCGCATTGAGGACCTTATCGCCAAAATAGGATCTTCCTCATGGTACACCAAACTGGACCTCAAGGCTGCTTATCATCAAGTCGAGCTACATCCTCAGTCCCGACACCTCACAGCCTTTGTCACCCCTGATGGTGTTTTCCAGTTTTGCCGCCTACCTTTTGGCCTGGTGTCGGCGGCCGCCGTTTTTCAGAAACTCATGACCGGAATGTTTCATGATAATCCCCATGTTGTTGTCTTTCAAGATGACATTCTTATCTTCTCCAAAACTGAGACCGAACACGATTTAGCCATTGACCATATTTTTAGCATACTAGAGAGCAGAGGAATTACCCTACAGAAAAATAAATGTACTTTCAAAGTAAAAGAAATTGAATATTTAGGTCACATCATCTCGGAACATGGCATAAAACCCAGACCAGGTTTGATCAAAAGCAATGTGGAAGCGCTCGCTCCATAAAACAAAGAACAGCTTATGTCCTTCCTTGGACTTTGCGAATTTTATGCCAAGTTCATGAAGGACTTTGCCAAAACTACAGAATGTTTCAGAGCTCTACTGAAGAAAGGGGCAACTTACACATGGTCAGATGAATGTGAGAAAGGTTTTCAGTCCATTAAGGACCACATTGTTAAGGCCCCTGCTTTGCAAGCTTTTGTTGAAGGAAGGCAAACTGTTGTCACAGTTGACGCATGCGAGTATGGTCTAGGAGCTGTTCTATCACAGTATGCAGAAGGAAGAGAGCACACAGTGGGTTTTGCTTCCAGGACTCTTCGTCCTGTCGAACGGAAGTACTCCGTCATTGAAAAAGAGCTCCTAGCTTGTGTCTGGAGTGTCGAGAAGTTCAAGTCATATTTGTGGGATAGATCTTTTGTTCTCAGGACTGACCATCGTCCCTTAGTTGACATCTTGTCTGGAAAAAACATAAAACACACCACTGCTCGCTTGGCCAGGTTGTCTACCAAGGTCTTAGAATATACATTCAGTGTAGAATACATACGGATTTAGATTTAGTTTTTTTTTTAGATTTATTCCAGGGGGAAAGAATAGTAGAGCGGATTGCTTATCTAGGCTCCCCGTTTCTGACACAGAGGAGCAAGACTGAGAGACTGAAGTAGAGGAATGTTTTGTAGCATGCATCAGTCAAGACTGCCTGTCCTTCGCTGAGGAAGACTGGGTAGCGGAAGTAGATATGGATGCTGTGCTCAAAGAAGTTGTATTGTTAATCAAGAAAGGCTGGCCGAAAGAGAAATGCCTTTCCCCTGATCTACAAATGTTCTGGAAGGTCAGCAATGAGCTTTCGGTCGAGGGCGGAAAAGTTGTTAGAGGTGACAAACGTGTACCCCCTATGTGTTACAGAGAGAAAATTGTCTTAGCTGCTCATTCAGGTCACCTTGGTGCAACCATCACCAAGAGGAAGGTCAGAACTGATTTCTGGTGGCCTAGGATGGACACCCAGATTGATGAGTTAGTAAAGCAATGTGCACGGTGCAGTGCTAGTAACAAGGTTTTGGTACTTGAAGGTGTTGTTGAATCTCCTGTGTCACCACCTGGAAGAGCTTGGCAGAGTTTAGGGATGGACTTTCTTGGGCCTTTCCATGTGCTTCCTGCTAACGTGAGATACTTCCTCGTCCTTGTGGATCATCTGTCCAGGTGGGCTGAGGTTGAACCCATCAGTATCCCAAACTCCAAGAGTGTCATCAATTGCCTGAATAAAATTTTTCTCAGGGAGGGTTATCCTGAGGAGATTCTTACAGACAACGGTGTCCAATTCGTCTCGCAGGAGATGAATTTGTTTCTGCGCTCCTGTGGCATCAAGCACACCAGAACTCCCCTTTACCACCCACAAAGCAATGGCAAGGCGGAGACATTCAATAGAGTTGTAGTAGAGTGTGTCCAAGTAGCTTTCAGGTCCAGGTCTTGCATTTTCCAAGCTGTGAAAGATCTAGTCTGGTCATACCGCACTTCGCCTCATGTCGCCACCAATTTCAGTCCTTTCAAACTTATGAGGGGGAGAAAAGCATCCTCACAAGTTTACCATTTTTGGATGGTTAAGTCCTTACACCAAGGTTGTGACATGAGGTGTATGTGGGAATCAGCAAATAAAAAATCAACTGAGGCATGTTTTAGGAATCATGAACCTACTGTCGGAAAGGAAACCCACAGACTCCGTGTCGGAGACTTTTTTAGAATAAAGAATCCTGTCTCGGTCAGAAAAGGCCTCTCTAAGTTTTTGGATTCTCAACAAATTGTAGAGATTCGCAAGAATGCTGTAAAATTGTCTAATGGAAACTGGTGGAGCACCTCTCGGGTTGCCAAAGACCCATGTTTTCCCTCTGAAACTGTGAAAGCTGACAAAAATGTTTCGGGGGGATGGTGTCAGGAAGAGCACCAGGGTCCATGCTAGACCAAGCAGGTTACGAGATTGTGTGTAAGCTCCAATGTTAGCTCCAATGTTTGTTCATCACATTGCTTCTCTATTCCTATTCCCTTTCTTTCCTTTCTGTACCCCTTCCCTCTTTTTCGTCATTTTAGAATTATTTTGTAAAAAGGGGGGAGGTGTGGTGATGTGAGGCTGGCAGAGCTCAGTTAGAACCTAGTGATGTAATCTGGAGTGTTGGTAAGCATCATGCTCTGAGTGTTCTCTCAGTGGCAGTTACTGCTTGTGCCTTGGCTGTGCCAGCTGAGATGGCTCTCTGTACCCCTGCAATAAAGACTACTACTGAGAACCTACAACTGCGTCCGTCACACTTATCAGCTAGGTTGTTATCCAGACTATACAGGAGGGAGGGGTAATGGTGTCAATTGTTATCGTGGAATTGCAAACACACTATGGGGGGTGGCTTGATTTTCTAGCATCCTGCAAGGACTATTGGTTTGGTAAAAAATGGGGTATATGATTTGTTGGGTAGCCCTCCCACAGTTGTGGTAGGTAAAGGTTGGGGGAGTGGGGTTAGGTTGTAGGTCTTGACTGCAAGATTATTCTTGGATTTGCAGTGGAAAAGGAATGTAGTTACACTGTTTGTCCTGGGAGGGGGAGAAAGTTATGATATTCCCCAGATGGGGATCCATCTTTTATGATTGTTCTGGTTTATGTTTTGCTACAGTTTGAAGTGGGGATGGCTTTACAACTCTGCTCTTGACGCTACTGGTTGGTACGTTGTGGAGATGATCTGTTTCATGTTCTGCAGCAGTGCAAAATGTGGTTGGCTTTCCGGGCCTTCTTTTGACCCCCCCGAGCGGTGAGGGAGGGTATGGGCAAGACGGAATATCCATCCAAAGTATGGTTCACCAACTTAACATTGTCACGTGGAATGTCCGGAGGCTCCGAGACTACGCCAAGCCCTATAGTGTTTGTTCCTTCCTTAGACACCACAAGATCCAAATTGCCTGTTTACAGGAGATGCACCTTGGGAATGCTGAGGTGCAAAATTTGCAAAAAAAAAGTGGAGGGTTCAGGTGTTCTCTGCTTCTTACTTCACCTATGCTAGGGGGGTGGCCATATGGGTGGCCCTAGAGATCGCATTGCTCAATTCATATGCCCCAAACCTAGATGACAGGTTCTTCTTTGAGGAGTTGCAGGATCTGCTATCGGATGGTATAGGATCCCCCATCATACGGGCGGGAGATTTTATTTGTGTTTTGGATGGTGTGAGAGACCGTCACCCCCCCCAGATGGAACCAAACCCTTCGTGACGTGTGCTCTGGAAAGGGCGATGTGAAATCTGGGGCTGCAGAATGGGTGGTGCCTTCTGCACCCGGAGGGCCACGAATATACATGTCATTCCCTATCAACCAATACTTATAGTCGGCTGGACCGCTTTTAAGTGAGTGGCCTGGATCACTCTAAGATTAATGCTGTGATGCACATGGCCCTGTTTCTGTCTGATCATGCCCGGCTTTACTGCCGTTGGACTGGAGTGGGGGGTCAGATGGCTGCAGATTGTAGCGTACGCCCTCTGACTTGCTGGAGGACCCCGCATGTAGGGAGGACCCCACAAGTAGGGAGGACCTGTCAACTGTTCTGAACACATACATTGACAACAATTGGGGGACACTGAACACCAGGGCCATTGAATGGGAAGCATTAAAGGCTGTTGTAAGAAGAGAGTGTATTAGTACTGTTTGTGGGGTGCATAGGAGACTTAATGGCAGCTGCTGTGTGGCAAGAAGAGCAAGACCACTGACCTTACTGATCAGTGTCACTGCTCTTTCCAATGCAGCTACACCGTTGGGGGACTGCCCTCTGAGCCGGGAGCTTCCGTGCCAGGTAGGTGTTTGAGGCCCTCCTCCACCCCCAGGATCCTTCCTGCAACTCATCCCTGGTGGTCCAGTGGAAGAGCACTCTGCTCTTCTGCTGTTCCGCTCTGCTTCTGTGCCATTTTTCATCTTTTTGCTCTCTCTCTTTTGCTCTCCTTTTTCTCCTTTTGCCCCTCTGCCTTTTTGTGCCTTTTTCTCTTGTTTTTGCTCTTTCCTTCCCACGCTCCCCACCGCTGCTGCCTCCGTGGCTCCTCCCCCCTCCAGTGTGTCGCTCCTGCCACCCAGCTGACCGACCCCTACTTAATGGCACCCTGGGGTCTGTGCCGTTGGCGTGCCAAAAGCAAGACCCTCTGCGGCTGTCCGCGATCTGACCGTGACCAGCGCCAGGGACTCTGGTCCCCCAACCTGCCTCCTTTACGACCCCAGTACCCTCCATGCTCTCAACCCTGGGCGCATCAACATCTGCCAGCTCATGATGCGGAGCAACACCCAAGGCCCGATCACCTGCTGACACTGCCGCTGCACCTTCACCCATCTCCAGACAGCAGCAGTAGCCCCCAGCCTACCGGACGCCACCGCACACAAACCTCTGAACTGCATCCTCCTCAACATGCGCTCCCTGCACAGACACGCCATAGAAATCTGGGACCTCCTCAACGCTCACACGCCCGAAGTCACCTTCCTCACAGAGACCTGGACTAACGTCAACCCCGCACCCCACATCACAACCGCCATTCCTGACGGATACAAGATACTAACAAAAGACTGCCCCACCAGCCCAGAAGGAGGCATCGCCATCATCCACAAAAGCTCCCTCTGCATGACAACCACCAACCCGGACGACGCTTCACCCCCCATGGAACATTTCCACTTCCACTTCCAGATCCAGACCAACCCCAAAACAACTCTCTGTGGAACCCTTGTCTACATACCACCAGGACCCCGCCCTCCTTTCAGCGAGATCATCGCCGACTTCATCGCACCCCACACCCTCACCTCCACAGACTACATACTACTCGGAGACCTAAACTTCCACCTGGACAACCACGACAACCCCAACACCACTGGCCTCCTAGAGAACCTCACCAACATAGGACTGAAGCAACTTGTCACTGACCCCATCTTCGCAGGAGGAAACAGCGTCTCCTACAGCAACACCACGGAACTGCTCTGGATGGACCACCACTGCATCCACTTCTCCTTCAGAAAACCCATCGCACACGCGTCGCCTCCCCTGAAAAAACTGGAACAAAGTCACCGAGGAACATTTCACCTCCAACCTCACCAGCACTCCACCTCCGACTCCAGATGCCAACACTGGGGCAAGCAACCTCCATCGCTGGATCACCAACTGTGCTGACACACTCGCCCCCCCTCCAGAAAGCTACAGGATGACACAACAAGAAAGCAAACTGGTTCACCACTGCACTTCAAGAATCCTAACGCTCCTGCTGACGGCTTGAAAAGACATGGAGAGACAGCAAAACCCCTGAAACATGCGCCGCCTACAGAACAGCCACCACAGCACACCACCAACTCATCAAATCCACAAAGAAGGACTTCCTCCAAGACAGAATCCTCTCCAATGCCTACAACTCCAAGGAACTCTTCTCCATCATAGAGGAATTTGCCAAACCCGACAGGAAAATAACAGATGTCCCATCCTCCCAAGACCTCTGCAACAGACTCAGCTCCTTCTTTTACCTCAAGATGAAGCCGGTCTAAGACAACTTCGACAACTAACACCTCTGCACCACCTCAGCCCCTACCCCCAGCGACCATGGAAATTATCCACTCCGGAGCACCCTCAGATCCCTGTACGCCCCACATCTTCCACAGGGCTGCCACAGCCAGTGCACCCGAACTACGCCAGATGATCAACTGCTCCCTCGAGACCGCCACATACCCTGATGACTGGAAGCCCGCCAAAGTCAACCCCCTCCTGAAGAAACCCTCTGCAGACCTGACGGACCTCAAGAACGTCAGGTCATTGAAAAAGCAGTCAAAACTCAGCTAGCAAACTTCATTGAAGCAACGTCCTAGACATTTCCCAATTTGGATATGCTTATGCCTCACAGGCAGAACACAGAGAGTCAGACTCCTGCCCTACCTCTCAGAACCGACAGAGACCAGATGCGGAGTACCCCAGGGATCCTACCTCAGCCCCACTCTATTCACCATCTACATGGCCCCCTCGCAACCATTGTCAGAAACTACGGGCTCAACATCGTCTCCTACGCTGATGACACCCAGCTCATCCTCTCCCTCACCAAGGAACCCAACATTACCGGGCACAACTTCCTAGAAGGGATGACAGCCGTTGCAACCTGGATGAAGAACAGCTGCCTGAAACTCAACTCAGAGAAAACAGAAGTCCTCATCCTTGGCCCCACCCACTCAGCCTGGGACGACACCTGGTGGCCCCCCGCCCTCTGGAACACACCTACCTCGACTGACTATGCAAGTAACCTCGGCATCATACTCGACACTCACTATGAACTGCCAGATCAACGCTGTATCCTCTGCCTGCTTCAACACCCTCCGCATACTCCGAAAAACATTCAAATGGGTCCCTCCAAATCCATAAATACGGTCACGCATTCACTCATCACCAGCAGACTGGACTACGGCAATGCCCTCTATGCCGGAAGCAACAAAAAACTCCTCCGCAAGCTCCAGACCGTCCATAACGCCACAGCCAGACTGATCCTTGACATCCCCCGGCACAACCACATCACCCAACATCTCTGCGATCTCCACTGGCTCCCCGTCGAAAGAAGAATAACTTTCAAGCTGCTCACACGCATACAAGGCCCACCACAACATCGGACCAGAATACCTCAACAACCGTCTCACCTTCCACGCCCCCAAGAGAAACCTCCGATCAGCTGACCTCTCCCTGGCCACCGTCCCACGCTTCTACAGGACCAGAGTGGGTGGAACGTCCTTCTCCTACCTTTCAGCCAAGACCTGGAGCGACCTCCCTGCCACCTCCGATAAAGCCCTACACTGCTCAAGTTCAGGAAGGATCTCAAGACCTGGCTCCTCAGATGACCCCTACGGAGTCACAACACCCCCCCCCCCCAGTGC
The DNA here is from genome assembly GCA_963921515.1 of Calotriton arnoldi. Lineage (NCBI taxonomy): Eukaryota > Metazoa > Chordata > Amphibia > Caudata > Salamandridae > Calotriton > Calotriton arnoldi. The sequence continues at coordinate 39,807 of CAWUFW010010741.1, read as the reverse complement.
CTTGAGACCCTAACGGGTGAGTAGCTGAGCTTTACAAACCCCTGATTGATTGACTTATAGCAAATTAAAAAAGCCAGGAGGACCAATTGGCCACTCTTCAGAACCAAGCGATACAAAAGGGGATGATGGACGGAACGTTTGAGCCAATCAAACACTCACCCCCAGTCAACTGATCTGGGTTTAATCCATCATCATTCTTTAGCTCACTCCACCACCCCAGTTCAGACATGGCCATATGCAAATCAGTCTGACCCTGTGCCTCATGGGAACAGTCCAGCCCGAACTGCCAAGCCATGTCTTCCCTGGACCGGAAACAAGCATCCTAGGACCGGTTTCTGGCATTCCAGCCGTCATCAGCCAGGCTTGCTTGAATCCAGTGGCAAAGTGAGCAAGGGACCCACGTCTGGGCATACCCCCGCCAACCTAGGGCGAACAAAGCGATACAAAGGGGATGATGGATGGAACGTTTGAGCCAATCAAACACTCACCCCCAGTCAACTGATCTGGGTTTAATCCATCATCATTCTTTAGCTCACTCCACCACCCCAGTTCAGACATGGCCATATGCAAATCAGTCTGACCCTGTGCCTCATGGGAACAGTCCAGCCCGAACTGCCAAGCCATGTCTTCCCTGGACCGGAAACAAGCATCCTAGGACCGGTTTCTGGCATTCCAGCCGTCATCAGCCAGGCTTGCTTGAATCCAGTGGCAAAGTGAGCAAGGGACCCACGTCTGGGCATACCCCCGCCTACCTAGGGCGAACAAAGCGATACAAAAGGGGATGATGGACGGAGCGTTTGAGCCAATCAAACACTCACCCCCAGTCAACTGATCTGGGTTTAATCCATCATCATTCTTTAGCTCACTCCACCACCCCAGTTCAGACATGGCCATATGCAAATCAGTCTGACCCTGTGCCGCATGGGAACAGTCCAGCCCGAACTGCCAAGCCATGTCTTCCCTGGACCGGAAACAAGCATCCTAGGACCGGTTTCTGGCATTCCAGCCGTCATCAGCCAGGCTTGCTTGAATCGGGCTGGACTGTTCCCATGAGGCACAGGGTCAGACTGATTTGCATATGGCCATGTCTGAACTGGGGTGGTGGAGATCAGTTGACTGGGGGTGAGTGTTTGATTGGCTCAAACGTTCCGTCCATCATCCCCTTTTGTAACTCTTCAGAACCAGGCAGACACCGTGGAGAAAACAGGTCTTAAATCCTACTGCCAACTGCTGCATAAGGAAGGGGACAAATCGGGTGAACTGTTGGCATGGATTCTAAAAAAAGAGAGGTGGAGGTACCCCTCATTGTTTCAATACGGGACGCACAAGGTCATTTGCGCTCTCAGTGCCAAGACATGCTGACAACGCTTTTGGACCACTTCAAGTTAGTTTATAAGGCAGGGCCCCTAGATGTTGAGGGCAGGACAGAGGGCTTTCTGGCTTGGGCAGGGCTCCCACAGTTGCAGACGACAGCCATGTTAGAATTGGAAAAGGAACTCTCAGTGGAAGAGGTGGATGAGGCCATTAAGGCTCTATGCAAATCTAAAGCCCCTGGCGGGGATGGTTTCCAGTGGATTTTTATCGGGCTTATTCCCCGACTCTCACAGAGAAAATGTTTGAGGTTTATCTGGAAGCTAAAGTTAAGAGGCGTTTACCACAGACTATGAGAAAGGAAGTGGTATGTTATTGTTGAAACCTGGAGGGGATCCTCTGGACCCATCGGTCTACAGGCCCCTAACTATGCTTAATACCGATCTAAAATCTTGTGCAAGATTCTTGCGACATGACTGGGGGAGGTTATCTGAGATCTAGTCCATGAGGACCAATGTGGTTTCATGCAAACATGCAGTACTGCGCATAACATTCGTAGATTGACAGCTGTGCTCCATGCTGCCCTGGATGGAGAGTGGGAGATGACACTGATCTCATTGGATTTAGAAAAGGCATTTGATACGGTGGAGTGGGCCTTTCTCTTGGCGGTATTAAGGGGTATGTTGTTTGGTCCCAATTTCTGTGCCTGGATTCAGCTTCTATACACTGAGCCCTCGACACATATCAGGGTGGAAAGGCCGCTCTCGGAGTCCTGGCCGGTGAGGAGGGGGACTCATCAGGGTTGTCCCCTCTCTCCTCTGTTGTTCCATTTGATGAGTGAGCCACTTGCACTATTGCTGCGTGCAGAAATGGCCCCTTTGGGCATTCAGGTAGGGAATAATAATGATGTAGTCTCACTCTATGTGGACGATGCACTGGTGTACGTTTGTGAGCTGGGAGAGTCCATCCCATTGTTAATGAGGCATCTGGGTGATTTTGGTGATGTTTCGGAACTAGAAAATCAACATTCGCAAGTTCTTGGTGTTCCCCCTGGGGAACTGAATGGGAAACTGCTGCGACAGCTACCAGTTGTGGGCCTCCGCTGAGAATTGGAGGGGTTCTGATACCTGGGAATCTGGGTTACCCATACGGAGGCCCAGCACCAGCGTCAAAATGTTGTCAGCGTGTTGTACGGTCTGGAAAACTCCATGTCCTTGTGGAATCGCCCCCCCCCACCCTCTCTCTAATGGGCAGGGTGTTGATAGCAAAAATGGTCTTTCTCCCGAAATGTCTGTATCTTGTGCAGAACTCTTTGATTCCACTTAAGGATCGCTTTTTCTGATGGCTGGATAGCCTATTAGTGGCACTTCTATGGGTGAGTAGGCATAGTAGAGTGGCGCTTTCTACATTGAAATGGGACATGGAGGATGGGGGCTTTGCGGTCCCGGACTTACAATATTATTATTATGCTGCTCACCTACAGCACGCAGCCCAATGGCTGGTGGAGTCTGACAATTGGGAGAAGCGGCTTTTGGGAGCTGAGTTTGGGAGGCACACCCTGCCTCAGCTGCTAATGCTGTGGGGAGATCAGAGGTCAGTTGCCATATTTGATTGTCCACACTGCAGGCATCTGGGAAAGGATGGTTCAGAGGGTTCTCCGTGGAGCTCCCTTTAGTAGGGAAGTGAAACTGTGGGATCTGGCGCTCTTTAGAAACATTGACTCCGCCATGTCTATGGAGCTATGGAGGTAAGGGGGTTGTCTTGAAACGGGTGACCTCTGATCTTAGGACAACTTCATATAATTCCCAGAGGCGCAGGACTCATTTGGGGTGGGACTGGCTCATTTTCCTCATTATGCGAAGATGAAGAGTGTGGCGAAAGATCTCTGGGTTGTTCACATTGTATTGTGCAATAATCGCTTCAAACTATTACATTACTATTTCGTACACCGCACATACATCACCCTACACAGCATTAACAGGATAGATCCTGCGAGGAATGCTGCCTGTTCACGATGCTGGAAGGTTGGTGCCACCTTTCTGTATTTGACCTGGGAGTGTACTTCAGTTCAGTCTTACTGGGCACTGTTGGTACCTCGCATAGAGGCAGCCACAGGGATTGGTGTCCCATTGACTCCGCTTGCCTGTTTATTGGGAGTGGTGGTGCGCCCCAGAGGTCTTAGGATTCCTCATAGATTAGCCCAATTGGCCCTGCTCCTGGCGAATAGGCAGGTGACTATTGGGTGGATGGGGGCAAGGGCCCTGCTGCTGACCTGTTGGTTGAAGGATTTGATGGAGTGGGGGGCTTCGGAGGAACAACACATGCTTCTCTCCTGTAGTGACGATGGGGCGTCCGTAACCATATTACAGTGGGTATAGCTATTGGGTATGTTTCAAGAAGATGGGGACGGGCCCATGGAGGGTAGCTTGGGAGGGGAGTATTGAGGGGTGCTAGAAATGTCTCTCTCTCTCTCTGTTGGTTTCATGATGACCAAGCAGGCCTTCATATGCAGCTACATGTTTTGGAGCTTGATGTCTTAGTTTCATTTTATGCTATCTTGGAACACCCTCGGATATATGTATATCCCATATATGTAATCTAGATCTGGTTGGACTGCACACGTTTTTATTTATTGTCTGCTGAAGATTCTCATCCGGATTTACCAACATGCACTATACGTTTGTTGTTAGTGGAAAATCAATAAAATACAGTTTAAAAAAATTATAGGTATAGAACAATCTGCCAAGTCTAGTGCTTATCAGTAGCCAAGAAATGTTATGTGGAAGTAATTTGATTCAAACAGTGATAGTTTTATTAGTGTCTGCTACACTTTCAAGATTGACTCCACTTCCCAAAGCGAGTTTCCATTTTCTATTTCAAAGAAGATGTGTTTGGTAGGGTACCCCCTACCTGTTATTTATACAAACCATTTGCTATGTGGGACAAATATCTGTTGTCCATAATCAATCCTTTACCGGAATGCATTTGTGCATAATTTCCCTGCCCGCATTCTACAGCACCACACGGCCCATTAGCGAAGGTAAGCTGGAAGTCAATCATGATCATGCCCGGAAGTGACAGGCCGGCCTTCCCAAGTGTGTGGTCACTCTTTTTCTCTCTCCATCTCTCCTTCCAACCTACATTGGTTCAATCATTCCCTCACCTCTCCATGTGCACCTACTGCTTCCGCATTTCTCCCTGTTTCATTCACCTTTTCACTACATCTCCATCTATCTTTTTGTCCCACTCATTTCTCTCATAATCACTGTTAGAAAATGGCCCTCTCTGAAGGGTCACGCCAAACATTTTGCCTTCCTCCTTTTTTTCTGACCTTCTCTTTGTTGGCTTTAGGACTCTGAGCACTTTACCACTGCACTTTAACACTGCTAACCAGTGCTAAAGTGCATCTGCTTCTCCGCTAAACTGGGTACCATTGGTGTATACACAATTGGCACATCTGGTTTATTTGGAAGCCCCTTGTAAAGTGGTATACCATATACCTAGGGCCTGTAAATGAAATGCTACTAGTGGGACTTAAGCATTGATTATACCTCCCACTCCAATAGCCATTCAAACCTGTCTCTGGCCTGCCATTGCAGGACCTGTGTGTGAAGTTTTCATTTAAAAACTACTTGCCAAGCATTAAATGTCCCTTTATTACACATAAGTCTTCCCTAATATAGACCCTAGGTAGCCCTAAGGGCAGGGTGCTGTGTAAGTAAAATGCAGGATATGTACTTTTAAGTTTCACATGTCCTGGTAGGGTCAAACACCCAAATTCATTTTCCACTACTGTGAGGCCTACCCCTCTCATAGGCTAGCATTGGGAATTCCTTAATACACTTTTAAGCTGTATTTCCTGATTAGAAAGGAGTATCTACATCATGTCTCATATCTTTGGAATGGTAATGATAAATCCTCTGTAATGGTAAAGTTGGATTTAACATTACTATTTTAGAAATGCCACTTTTAGAAAGTAGGCATTTCTCTGTTCTTACTGCTCTGTGTGCATGCGGCCTGTCTCCAATACACGTCAGGGATGGGTGACAGCTACACTTTGTGCATTCCATCTAGACAGCCAAAACACAGGAAGAGTAGGTGTGACAGAGAACTCATCTGCATTTGCCTGCATTCTGATAGCTCTTCCAGGGCGGGACAGGGGCTGACACACTAGAATAGGCGGTGTCCTGTTTGCCAGACAAAGGGCTGATTGCCCCCTACTGATAGTCTGGAGCTAGGGCTGGGAAGAAAAGGGGACCTGTGCACTTCCGGGGCCTGCTTCAGTCACCCCCACTTCAAAGGCACAATTGGGCCCCTGACCCTACCAAGACAGTACACTACTGGACCTGTGAAGAACTCTGCCAGGAGTAAAGACTGCTATGCTACAAGGATTGCCACTCTGCTTGTCTGCTGCTCTGGAAGAACTGCTTTTCTGCTTTACTGTGCTGCCCTGCTGCCTGCTGAGGACAAGGACTGGACCCATCTCACTTGAACCCAGAGTGACTCCAAGGGCTTTCTGGCTGGCTCCCTGTTCTCAGGGCCATCAAATACTTCCTTTAACCCTGCAACAGAACCTGTACTCTGCCATCTGTGAGTCCTGCCCTGCCAAGTGGTGCCAATTCAGCCCTGGGCCCTTGAAAGGTGACTTCTGCTGGACAGAACCATCAAAATCAATGCAGTGATCACTTTGCACCGATCGGAACCAACGCATTGCCCTTCCACACCGATGCAGGAGCTGATCCACGACATCACTTCGACGAACTGTGTGGCTTGATGACGACACAGTGCCTGCATCGTACAGGGGTTCTTTGACGAGGCCTTCATCACCTGCGCAATTTGGAACCAACTCAGCGAGTCCTCAACGTCGATGCTTGCTCCATCCAAAGTACTTTTTCAGCGACACCTGCGTGAGCCCTGTAGCCAGCTTGCCCTCCATCGCTGTTGGCTTGAACTTTGGATTAACCAGTACCCAGCATGACTACAAGTAACCCGTAGTCTCTGTAAGCACTACTTTTTGATTTAATCTTTAAAAATCCATAACTCCAGTTCTACTTATTGAATTTTTGTCATTTAGGTCTTGTTTTACTCATACCAATATAATTTATTTTTCTAAATCTGTGTGGAGTCTTTTTGTGGTGTTGTCATTGTGTTACTGTGTGTGTGTGAGTGTGTTGCATAAATACTTTACACATTGCCTCTTTATATAAGCCTGACTGCTCTGTGCCAAGCTACCAGAGGGTGAGCACAGGTTATCTTTTAGTGTGAATCTAGCTTACCCTGACTAGAGTGGTGGTTCCTGCTTGTACAGGGTGCATACTCTGACAACCTTGAAACTAAGCCCGGGCGGAGTTCGCGTAGCGGTAAAAAAAACTCTGCAGCACTACGTGGAGTTCCCCGAGCATGCGGAGTTGCTTGTTCCGCATGCTCGCGCATGCTCGCGAGACGTTTCTGACGTTCGGCAACACGGATTGCGTGTTCGGGGGGAAATATTGCGCAAACTTCACCATGCGGTCGCCAATGGGCACGGCCATCTTGTTTTTCTACTCTTTGTATGGCTCTGGGGCCTGTTTTTCATCCCTCTCCAATCTTTGCAATCCTTTATTTCTTACACTTTTTTCTGATTTTTTTAATCTATTATCTATCCCTCTCTCTCCCTAAGTGTATATTTTGCGTTTTATTTCTACTTTTACTGCGTTTTTTGTACTGTTTTTCTTTTACTTGCTTTTTACTTTTTTTTACTTCCCTACTTCTTCTCCTGACTATATTTTTTTACTTCTACATTTTCTTTTCCGCCCCTCGCTCCCCCAGAACCATGGCTAAGGCTAAGGGCAAGGCTAAGGCTCAGGGTAGTGTGACCAGGAGCCGCCTTCCTTGCGGAAGACGGTGCCCGGAAGGGGTGCAGGCCAGGGCCCTGTTCTCTGAGGTGGAGGTGGCCGCCCTTGTTTTTTTGGTACAGCGCCACCTCCCCTTAACCTTGACAGCAGGCGGCAGGCCAGGCTCCGGCTATGGAATCAAGGAGCGTCATCGCCGGTGGGCGAGGGTGCGCCGGGCAGTGTTTCACTGCTCGGAGCTCCGGCGCAGCCACAACCAGCTTACTCACCGGTGGTCCGACATCCTAGACCAGGAGCAGGACCTGCTGGACCTGCTAGGTGTTGAGATCCCGGGGCTTGGTGAGTAGCTAATTATATTACTATTGTGTTCTATTCTGTGTTATTGCGAATTTTAATTTTTTCCCAAATAGCAAGAATGCTGCTGCTTACATGCAGGTAAGTTACGTTTAAAAATCTTATAAATAAATATGTGATTGTTATTCTTCTAGACAGGTGCTCGGCGCTACTATCTTACTTGTTTGCAACTTTGCCCTCGCTTGGGCTGATTATGTAAGAGAGGTTAGAGAACTTAAGTTAGGTAATGCTGGAGAGACTCCCTTCCTTTGTCCTGTCACTAAGATAGTGGTGGTATAGGTAGGTAGTTATTATAGTTAGTTACTTAGTATTAGTTGGTAATTACATTTTTTAGCGGACCATGTGATGCGTCCTCCATCACGTGCTGCTGACTCCAGTCCTTAGTAGAACCTTTTGTAGTTTGTTAGTGAGTGAGTAATATAGCAACTCTTCAGTCATCAGCACATCAGCACAGCAGCAACCAACCAACAGTTTTGGTGTATGCAATATGCATGCATCCATCTATGCATTTTTGAGGACTAAAATAAATGGATATGCAGACTTAGTGAACAATTGGCCCGTCAAAGGGGGTTTCATTCATTGATGATTGCGAATGAGATCGAAAACTTCGAAGAAGCGAATATAATTTTTGGCAATTCATTCCAATGTCTTTGGAATAGGCGGTCTAGGTGGTACTTAAATTTAGGATTCTGGAATCGGAATGGAACACTGGATTAATAAATAAATAAATAACTAGACGGTCTGCGATCGCGATACTACTAGTCGATCAGATTAGATAGGTCAATGTTATTGCAATTGCCATTTCCTGTCAAAAAATATTTTTAGAGCGTTTTTTAAAATATTTTATTTGTTTCACACCAATCAATTTTTGTCTCTTTATTAAATCTTACATGATCAGCATCCAGGGGCAAGAAGACGACGGGGTCTGAGGTGGGAGCTGGAGATGCCTCCCAGGGCCAGGATCGCTCCTCTACGGAGGACTCTGCTGCTGGCCCCAGTAAGTCCTCCTGTTGTTAATATTAATAAATATTTCCCTAACTTTTACTGCACCTTATTTTTTTCGAACTATTATTTCCGTTTCCTAATTCTATTTTTTACCAAATCTTCTTCGATCTATCTGTTTCTAAATTCTTGTTATCCCTGCATTACCTACCTACTTAGTTATATTTTCTAGTGTCTGTTTTTTTTTTACATCAATCTAACTGCCTCTGACTCTGTACTACTATTAGTTAGTCTGTAGCTTGCCCAGTTGGCCACTCTTTCTTTTTAAAAAGTTTTAAAACTCAGATTCACCAATAGCTCTAGCCACTGAGTCCAGTCCTTTGGGCTGTCCTCTTCTTGAGAGGCTTTACGACAATTGCCACCAACAAAATGCCCTACCAGATATTTTACTATTTTGATAGGATAGTACATACTACTGTCTACTCTACTCTAGTGCCCGAATTGTACTAGTGATGTATGTGGTGTATGTATGTATTGTATTTTCAATCTTGCTAGTGAAAAAAAATAAAAAGGGGGAGGCGTATATGGCATCTAATAAATGTGTAATGTCTTTTCTAGGCGTACCGACCAGCAGTGCCAGGGCCAGCAGCGGGGCAGGCGATGCCAGGAGGGAGCAGATGCGGCATCTGTTGCAGGGGTGGGTGAGCCAGCAGCAGTGGTGGACAGTGGTAAGTTATACTTATATTCCTTACTTATTGACAAAACTTACACACTCGCTGCAAGGGTGTACATTGTACTGTTGAGAGAGACTAAGTTGTTGTGAACAATGGTTGAAGAAGACACCCTTTACTTAGCATTAGCAATAGCATTAGCGGCGGGAGTTGAGTAATTAATGGCCTCTTCTATCTGACTTCAACTCAGCTGGGAAAGTTTTATGAAGAAGACTAAGAGTCAGACGACCTTGATGGATGGGTTGAACAAAAAGGGAAAGAAGGATGGAAGGAGGAAGGACGGGCAACATGTAATAAATGACTGGCAGAGAAGGATGTGTGGGATGCATAGGTAGCTGATAGGAATCGGATGCATGGGTGGTTGAAGGATGGGTGAAAGGTGAAAGAAAGGATGCCTGCCTGGGTGGGTGAAACTGTATGGGTGATAGGAAGAATCCTCCGGGGGGTTTCATGGGTCAAACTCAAAGGCAAGCAAGGAAGGACGCATGGTTGGTGGTTTAAAAAATAAATTACAAATGTATGTTGTTGGTGAAAGGTTTGTTGAGAGATTAAGAAGAATGATAGCCATATTTACTTTGAATGGATGGATACCTGGATGGTATTCAATCATCATAGCATAGGTGGACTGGAGACTGTCACTGGATGAAGACGATGTAAAAGAAAAATAAACTGTGCCAGAGTAGCAAAGCCAAGGAGAAAAGAAATAGAATAAGATTAGAATTAAAAAAATATAATGCTATAAGAGCAATGCAATGATAAATGGAAAAATCGCTGGGAAGAGAAACAAGGACTTTTTTTTCAAGGTTTTTGATTCAAGGTTGTATTTCAGAATACTCCCTTGACTCACAGTAGTTTGCAAGCACAGCATATATATTGTGTATGTATGTACCCATACCCACCCGTTTTCAATCGCCTCCCTCCGACTCCGAGGCCCACTCCCTACCTATGTCTTTTTTGACTGTGTCAGCCTGCCATGGGTGGCCTATTGGCTGCATGGTTACACAGTCAATCAATAGTACCTCATGTCGTCCCATATATAATCAATGATCATTTGGATAAGATATCATCTGCCTTGTTGTAGTAGTCAGGGTGAAAGTGAAATTGAGCAGTTGCCATTGATGTAATAGAGTATGGCCATAATATAACAAATTAAATAAGATAATGGTGTAGTTGTAGACTACAGCTGCCCCACCTGCAGACAGTAGTAAATAAAAATAACATGAGTCTGCGACACGAGTATGTCTGTCTAGGGCGCAAGCTGACTGAGCTGGCATGCCTACAACAAGGTTAATTTAGCTAAACAAGAGAGAGAGAAGAAGAAGACTTGTCTACTCCATAGTGCCTAGTAGTAATGCCTGAAACTCCCACAAATGTTAGAGGCAGAGGAAGTGGGAGGATACCACAAATGTTATGTACTGTGCTTGCTAGTGCTACTGTGCCACTATCATTTTATGTGTATAATTAATTTTGTGTTACTGTTTTGCTAAGAGTATTGGTTACAATTGTCTTTTTTCTTTCTTGATATAGCTAATCCTTCCCAACTGAAACCACAACCAAATGGAAGGAATTAGCAGCCATGGCCCGGCACAGGAAGCTGGAGGCCATCTGTACCGAATATCGGCGGTTGGTTGCTCTGGCGGAGGAGGAGGAGGAGGCGGCAGCAGCTGCAGCCTCCTCCAATGCCCCGGGCCCCAGCCAGGCCCCCCCAGTGCCTCCAGTGGTATGGCGTAGCGGTCTGGCAGCCGCCCTCCGTACTTCTTTGAACACTGCTGCCCACCCCTGTGGATGCAACTGTAAAGCATTCAAGCACTGCATGCTCCTCCGGATGGTGAGCCTAGAGGAGCGGATAAAAGTCCTGGAGAGTAACTGGCGAGCCCACCGATAGAACTCCGTTGCCTTGCCCCTTTTAAAAAAATTTTTGGGTGGGTGGGAATTGGGCGTTGGGAAAAGTTGGGGTTTATATTTATGGACAATGGAGTGGACATTGGACTCTTATCTTTGGACATTGGTTGGGGTTAGGGAGAGGGGTGGGTCAAGTGTTGTGGGTTTTTTCCATTAGTTTATTTTGTTAGGGGAATACATTATTTATACTTTACATATGATGTAAATGTTTTGTGGGGGGGTTACTCTTTTACTTCACACGGTTTCCTTTGCTGCTGCAGGGCCGCAGCCAGTTTTTGAATGAAATAATCTGCTGATAGTGTAACACACCAACAGAGAGATGCGGTACCCTCACTTGTGACTTGTCCTGCAACTGCAACTGGACTCGGAAGGGTGCGTGAAAAATTAATGAATTAATTTCCATATTATTAATTAGTGCTCCCCCAAACTTACTTCTCTTACCTGTGATTGATGTTTATTTATACTTAGGCGAAGCGATGGCTGCATGGTGATGATGGTTTAGTTTCCCAAGGTGCCATGGTGGTGGTGGTAGAAGTAGTAGACACTGACAGTAGCATTTGCAAAAAAAGAAAATCAGACAGTCAGTCGCCTGAGGGAGACTCAGGAACGAGTAGTAGAAGTACAGTACACACGAAGACTGCCAAATAAGATACCATGAAGATGATACGCAATGCTAAAGTAAAATAAAACATAATGGTGGCAGGGATAGCCTAGTACAAGTTACAAACTGAAGTTGACTCGACCTATGAAGTGGACAAGCGTAACCTTTAGTGCTGGAAGGACGATAAATCGATGCCGGCAATTAATTATGATGGATTATGTTCCTCTGGAAAAAAAATTGCCTTGCGAGTACTGAGCATGGGTGGGCAAGCAGAAGAAGATCCTTGCCCTGCCTTGAGTTAGTGTTGCTTTCACCACATCCGCCCCAGCAAGTGTGTGATCAATTATTGGTGTAAAGTTAATTTAGTCACACCTCAATATAAATCACACAGCCCTGGGAAAGAGGGTTAGGGTTTGATGAATGGTTGGGGAGGTGGGATTGAGGGAAAGGTTTGACAAAGACAAACACTACACATTGACAACATTCATCTTGGCAGCTGACCATCATAAATCTGTTGAGGGAGAAAAAGGAAATGCATGCATCATGAGGAGTAGTACTAGACTAGTACAGGGCAGTGCGCTAATTATGCAATTGCCTGTCTGCCCCTGGAGGACACCCAAGTTACATACATACATACATTATGTTCTGTTGTACCGAGCTTCCTTTGAAAGATAGCAAATAAAGGTAAAATATCTCCAGGAGTAAAATATAAGCAAACAACACAAACAGCCGTAATGATTGAAGAGAAAAAAAAAATTAATCAAAGGAAGAAGATACTGTTACTGTATTATATTTTTTTGCCAAATTTGGAGTTGCATCTCTGCATTCCTCTTGGTCCTTCCTTGGACTATCCGTCCCTTCGTCCGTCAATTTTGCGCGCCTGGCGGATGCGGTTTGGTAAGGTAAGTGTGAGTTGTTTTTCCCAGTATGGCGCGGGGTAAAGGGCCTGTAGATGGAAAAACAAAAAGGATATTGAAAAAGCAAGGAGAAAAGTTAAACTGCATAATTAAGGAGGAGTGCAACAAGAAGACTTTCAGAGGCGGCATGGCTAAATCATGTCTGTTTCTGGCAGTTAGTTACCTCCAACAGCAGGAGCATGCCCCCCCACCCAACCTCCACTTAGCTCCGAATTTGAGCTAGACAGCACAGAAGTGCCACTGAGCACACACACGCACACAGCAACATTACATTTTCCAAATTAAGTAAAAAAATCAATGTACCACTGTCATTCACACCACCACCACAACACAGACATGTAGGTCTGGTCTGGTGTTGTTGTTTACCTTTAGGCCACTTCACGCCCTGAGTTATTCGTTTCATCAATCATCTCTGATCCTCTTGACTCTGACTGCGAGTATGGTATGGTGTCCAACTCTGTACCAACAGTGTCCCAACTCCAGAGACCCGAGTGAGTCCTCCAGACTCCAGACACGTCCCGACTCAAAAATGCAATTGAACAGCCTGCAGTAGTACAATTTTGTTATTGAACAACAAGAAGGGAAAGATTGACATGAGTCACTTTTTTTGTGTATAGATTCAGAATAGTAGACATCATGCAGAACAAACAACAATCACTCAGCATGCAATGCATGCCATCATTTACCTGTTCTTCCGGGGCAGTCCCTCTAGGCTCGGAAAGGATATATATAGTCAGGGCCCAGGTTTGGAAGCAGGCTCACATTTCACATTTGTTTCCATCTAATGTCTGGCATGAGGGAAATGGCTTTAGGGAGAGTCAGGAGGAGTGGGCTACTAATTACTTCTTCAATGACTGCACTTGCAACTCCAATTCGGCAATAAAAGGGTAAGACGGTCGGGATGGATTTGTGAACCAGAAAGACAGTGACACACACAAATAATGAAGTAAATGATATTCCTCAGCTATTTCTTTTATCTTTTTTTGTGCTTCAAAAAGGAAGAAAGAAAGTAACTAGAGTCAACTTGAAAGCCTAGTTGTCAGGGAAGTAGAGCTCATCCTCATACTCTAGTGGTTCGCCCAGAAGTAGGTTACCTAGCACACTACTTCCATGACCTAAGTCGCCGTCATCATCTTCCTCCTGTGCTACTTCAGGTATGGTGTAATCTGGTGGTATAAAGTGCTGATTCATTTTGATCATGGTTAACCTCTCCACGTTTTGGGGCAAGAGGCTGGTCCTTCTCACTGTCAGAATGGTACCAGCAGCACTGAAAACACGCTCAGAAGAGACACTTGTGATATGGCAAGCCAGATAGTTTATCGCCTGCCTGCTGAGCACTGGCCAGTGGTGCCTTTTCCCAATACCAATACAGCAATGGGTTTTGATGAAAGTAGACTTCTTTTGGGTCATCCAGATAGGCCTGGACCATCCGCTCAATGCTCATGGGTGCTCCGCCTTGCTCGGCCTCTTTTGCCTTTGCCTCAGCACTGGACTTAAGCTCTTGCTGTGGAAACCATTCCTGTGCCGATTTTAGGGCTGATGCTCCTGTTGTTGTTGTTGTTGATGTTGTTCTTAGTGTTGTTGGTGGTTTTGGCTGCTGTGAGCCAACAGCACTGCCCTCCAGCTCTGCAGTTGAACTTGAAGCCGGCTGCCCTGCAGTACTTGTTGTGTGGCGGGCCTCTAATTCCCACCCGTTCTTTTTCTAGATGACTGGCTACCACAGCTATCCAAGTTTTGTAGTTGGCAACATCCATGTCTGAAAAAGGAATGAAAGTGTGCAGTAATGGTTTGTACTATGGATCCAAAATTGTGGCACAAATGTAATGGTTGGATGACACAATGCCTCTTTGCACCCTTGTATTTTCAGATAAGCGAAGGGTTAAGCTCTCCACCAACTCATATGCTTCTTTTTTCCTCCGCACCTGCGTACATTGCAGACACCCTCTTCAGCTGTCCTTGTACCATGTGCAACAATGGGATAGCTTGGCCCATAGTACAGTACTCCCTGCTGACTTCACGTGTGAAGACCTCGAAAGGAAGTAGCATCTCTGTCAGGCATTTAACTAGGCCCCATTGGTCCATCTCAATGATCATGCCTTTCACAGTAGCATCCCCTCTTTGCATGACATATTCATTGATTGGTCTGTACTGCTCAAACAGACGTTCAAGCATGTAACAAGTTGAGTTCCAACGTGTGGGCACCTCCTGGATGAGTGCTTTAACTGGCATTCTATTATCACATTGAATGATCCTCAGCTGCTTCCGGGCTTTAAAAGAATGGTTGAAATGTGTGCAGATTCTTCTGCAGGTGGTCAGTAAGTTGCTGACTCGGTCTTCTTTTTCAGAAAGTCTTGTACAATGATGTTAATGCAGTGTGCCAAACTCAGGAACCTGAAATAGCCACCATCGGCCATGTCCTTAACTATATTACTGACATTGTCCGTGGCAACAAAACGAATGGTAAGCCCTCTTGGTCACAGCCATTCAAAGACCTTGCTGTCAAAGTCTTCCAAAATGTTTGCAGCAGTATGAGATTTCTTCATGGCGAACATGGCTACAGTTGCATGTTTCCGAGTGGCATTAAAAATCTGAGCAGTGTCAACAACACCTGCTGCAGATATCTTTTCTCTAACCCCCACAAAAGAGATCCAGTGTGCAGTGATGCACATGTAATCAGTGGCTTGGCAACTGGTCCACATGTATGTTGTCAGGTGGATAGCGTGAACAGCACTCTGCTGCAAAGCTTGTCCAAGCAATTCCAGCACATCGTGATGGAACAGCAACTCTGGAGAAATAGGACCGGCTGGGAACCTTCCATTTCGGGCAGATGGCTGCCACAAATTCAAGAAAACCCACCCCTTCCACAAAAGAAAAAGGGAGGAGGTCCAGCGCTAACATTTTAGCCAGCTTCGCGTTGTACAAACGTGCCGTTGGGTGGGTGCGTTCGTACTGCCCCTCCGACCTAAACATGCTGAGAATAGTAGCCTGGATTTTTTTTTTCTGGTGCCACTGATGCAAGTGACTTCCTGACGCCAGATGTTAGGCTCAACAATGCACTTTTTTCGTTGCTGTACTCTCTTGCCTTGGACCCCTTGGTGTCTCAGCCTGTCTCTTGTGCCATTGCGATGTTACTGATGATGATGTGGGCTGAACGTCTGCACTGCTGGGGACAGGGCTGCTTTGTGTAACAGAGGAAAGGTCTCCCTCTTGTTCACCTTCCACCGTGATCGGATCTTCTTCCTCATCCCCTCCACCAACAACACATGCAGTTTTTTGGCCGCTAAGGTGCGCCTCCCATTGGATCAAGTGGTGTTTTCTCAGATGGGTTGTTTGGCCTCCGGTACCATAGTTTGTACCAAGCTTACCCCGACTAACACCTTGTTCACAAATGGAGCATAGAGCAATGTTCACCTCCTTCCTGCTAACCGAAAAAAGTCCCAAACTGGGGAGGTGAATTTTCTGGCACTGCTGGTGCCACTTGAAATATCAGATGAAGTGGTAGGTGGGCGTGACGTTTCACTCTCTGCAGTACCTACTTCTACTGAGGTGGTTATGGTGGATGTAGGTCGCTGCCGGGCCTTTGCAAATATGAAAGTTGGAGGTGGTATTGGTGGTATCTGTGTTGGTGGTATCTGTGCCACATCCCTCACAGCAATTTGGGATGGGGTAATGTCGGTCTCCACTGGGGTGGGACTAATGTCCATGGTAACTGGCTCGTCATCATCCTCCTCTTCTACATCTACCTCCATAACTCTAAGGCTTTCTGGAACTTTCCTTTTGCCTAGCCTTGTCTCGTGGCGTGTCTCACTCTCAGACTGGGCTGGTGGCTTCCAATTGGCGTCTAGATCATCAGAAGGGGGGCTTGAAGAAGAAGTCGATGGACTAACCCTCCTCTACCTTGCTGGGGATCTGGAAGAGAATGGATCTTCTGAAAGAGTGGCTTGCTCTTCTTCTTCCTCTGCAGGAAGCTCGATTTCCTGAGCTGCCCCTGCTTTGGGAGGAACAACTACTATTGTAGGCAGTGGTTATGGCTATTGTTGCGGCTGTTGTTGCCCACTTATCTGAGTTTCCTGCGTTGATTGGGTACTACTTTGCGATAAGTCGATTTCAACATCACTGCTCGTCGGCGTTGGACTCGTGATTAGACTGGCTGCCTCTGCGACAGACATGGGCTTGGGCCTAGGTTGGTGGGGTGGGTCCATTTATGCGGGGGTGCTGCTCCCAGCTTGCTTCCCAGATGCCGCTGCTGCAGGCGCAATTTTTGGTTTCCCAAAAAAGGTCTTGGGCGACATACCGGTCTTGGTAAGTGGCACTGCCTTCTTCTCACTGGCAACTTTCTTGGTGCTGGACTTGGTACCTTTCTTTGGGGCCATCTTCAGCAGCACACAGTGGCACAAGTTGAAGAGATGTCTGTGGTCACACGTCATGTGACGTTGTGCGCAGCAGGACTTCTGTCTGGCTGTACAATGGGTGATGTTGTCTCCTCCTGTTTTGTGCACCTAAAAGCAAAGAAGCAAGAAGAACATCAGTGTACTGTACACTCAGGAAGGATAGGAAAGAAGAAGAAGAACAACAAAAGTACAAATGTAACGGAACCGGTTTGGCATTGTGCATCACGTGGGATGCAGCATTCAGGGAGCTGCAGCTGACAATGGATGGAAGCAATAAGCCAAGAGGAACAAAGGAAAGACATGCAGGCCAAAAGCACACTAACTACCACCACAAAATGGCCACCAGCCACATGGTCACTCACAACAACAAGCAGGAGGTCTGGAAAACAATGAATTCAAGAAGGCCTATATGGACACAGACTTTACAAAATGGCCCCTGGCCACATGGGGAGGCTCAGCCAAGGCAAATGCTATCCCCACTATTACAAACACACTCACACACTGGCCAGACAAAGGAGGCATGCTAAACAACACAGCTTTAATGCAACAATGCCAAAAACAAAAATCCACAGGGCTAAAAAAGGTTTGCAAGTTACACAACAACCACACACATCCAACAAAGGCATATTTAACACACATGAAAAAAGTGAAATACCAAAAAAAAACACATTTTGAAATGCAATACAATGCCATCCATGCCCTAAATGATGTTTAAATTCAACAGACATCACAGAAACAGTTGTTTCATGCACCCATGAGTAGCTCTGGGCCTACTGGCTGAAAGGACTATTGGCAGACTACGGGGCTAGTGAATTAAATAAATATTGCAAATTGGTTTCAAAAGTTGGAGAAAATGTAGTGAACTGTGCAACGTGTTCCCTTTATAAAAGAAGAAAAATTACTTACAAAGAAACAACTAGGCCCCAACTGAAACTACAGGCCACCCACCACAATACTTTTTTTTAAAAATGATGAAAAGTACAAACAAATGTAGGTACAATGCAATCAAACAAACAACACCATTTTTTAGGTCTCGCCTACGCAGCGCGCATGCGCTGCATAGGAAAAAGACCTTTAGTAATCGGCACAGCTTTGCGGGCAAAAACGTGCACGCGTTGCATTGCTTTGAATGGCAACGCGTGCACGTTTGGCGATTCCCTTGCGGGAGTGAGCTTTCAAACCATTTGTTTGTAATTAACTCACTCGCTCCCGCAAGGGAAACAGGCCCAGGCTCCCTCCTCTATCCCCTCCCCCTGCTGCTTTTTACTTTCAGCGCGAGGTGCGCGCTGATGTTTCAAATGCATTTGTACCGTGTACCATGTGAGCCACTCAAAAAAAGCACACACGTACTTAAAATCTGGTACGTTTTATAGGATACGAAGTCATATTTCTTCTTTTCCGCTCAGATCGCTCGTGTCTGGCCTGAGCATTTCCATGGACAGCGATGCCACCTAGTGTTCAAACAGCAGATATGTAATCGTGTTGAAGAGAAGTTTTACTTTGACAAAGCAAAATTAAACCGTGTTGTCACTGACTGCCAAGGCGGACCAATGGAAGTGAATCTCATTATCAGTTGTGCCTCGGCTTTCCTTGCTGGTGGTTTGGCCGCCATGCCCTGCCCTCAATATTGCTGCTGCAGCCCTGGCTGCCCCCGCCTGTCTCTACCTAGACTCCCGCTCTAAGACTGCCTATGATTTTAGACATCTTTACATTGTAACCTTACTCCCCTTCTGCGACTGTGTCGGCGGGCTCTTATTTCTAGATTTATTTTTCACTGTGCATTTGGTGTTATGTTTTTATAGGTGTGCCATCATGTGTATGTAGTGTATACAAATATTTTTTTGCAGCTGGTAATGGATATATTGTGTGCACAGCTGCACATGTGTGAGGGTATAGCTGTGTATATATGCTACGAGTGTGCAGGCCTGTGCGGGCTGTGCCTCTGTGTTGATATATATGTCCGCATGGATTTATGTTCACATGTCTGACTCTTCATGTATGTTTGAATGTATGCACCTTCGTGTATTCGCATGTGCCCGTCGCTGTGCGCCTTTGTTTCTCTGTGTGGACTCATGTTTGTGTGGTAACACAGAGATGCATCAGTTCGAAGCCCCCACACTTGGATCCCACCGCCTCATAATGTGTCCTCCCCAGCGTAGAAGGGGGTATTTAAAGGAGCAATGGAAGGTCCGTTCAGTGAGCCACGACTGGTGTATGTTCAAGCACTAACTCTGTGCAAGAGCTTGGGTACTCCCATTACATCCTGCAACCCAACCCTCACATTGCTGAAACTTTTATCAAGTCCATTATCTGTGTATGGTTGTTGTGTAACCCATTTGTGAACCAGCGCCAAGAAGCCTTGTTCGCGACAGCCGAGCGCTAGTCAGACAGGAAAAACAAAATGGTTTGTTAATGGGCTCTAGGTGCATGGTAGGCTGTTTGTAAACAACATATATGTGAGAGTAGACTCTGGAGACGTTGACTTCATGCAGGTGGCAGAAACGGTACCTAATGAAACTATCTTCATCATAAGCAAAAACATTAAAAAAGAAAGCACTTTCCATTCAAATAAATAAATAAAACCGCCCCTAATCTGCCTGTACATAGATAGTTAGGTTATTTGTCCTAACTTTTGAAAAGTTCTCCTCGGTCCTCTCATAGCAGAGGCTGCTCTGTCCCTTTACACATAGGTTTAACATTCCTGTTACCACAAAGTGTGCAGCATCCCATAAACCTCTATTGCTTATATGATTGCAGTGTATGCTAGACTGATCTGTTCTGTAATTGTTTTGATTTCCTTGTTTGCAGCTGCGTGAACGTTCATAATCAGCAGCATGTTCTGGTGATGTGTGCAGCTGCCTTCTACTTAATTGAGAATTATCCACTGGATGTAGGACCAGAGTTCACGGCTGGAATTATACAGGCAAGTGAAGCAGAGTAATAAAGTCGTGAATATAAACCGCACATTCTTTATTTCAGTATGCTCCCATGTCAGCACTCGAAGAGGTATATGAAACCAGCATTTTGTGCTTTAGCTGAGTACTCAAGATCATTAAGGCATGGGTTTCACCTCAGGGTTGTCAGTTCTCTGTGGCCTTCACAATGTATTGGAAGATAGGCAATCCTTGTAACAAATGATGCTGCTGTCCTTGTAAGTGCAAAAACCAGATCCTGCTGGGAGGAAAGACACATAGATGCCAAGGGCCTCACTTTTTAGGTTTGGCCTAGAGACAGCGTAAGCTGCTTAGCCAGTCTATGCAATAAAAAAATCCATAGAGTTATAGATATATCGAGAAGCTTTGCATCAGCCCTCTTCATTTATTGTTCTGTTCAGGTGTCGTTCCCATTTTGCTTCTGCCCATCACAGCATGCCTGACATGGTAGGCCAATAATTGACTTTGCCAGTGCTTTATTTCCCGGTTCTTTATTGGTCATCATTTTCTGTTCTCACTATATCGTCTAATTACGAAAATGTGGGAGCATAGCTGAGAAGGTCGTCCATTGTTTATACTTCAGGGTCTGATTTCTAACTCACAAACTTACCAATCTGCTTCTGATGAATCCACAGCTTCTGAATTGGCAGTAAACCCAATAGTCTAGCTTTCAGTCAAAGAAGATCACCAAAGGGAATCACTGGTAAGTTACTTCACTTTCGATTTTGAGGTTTCTCTGAAAGCAGATATTTTAAAGGTCCAGAGACCGACAAGGTTGCTTTATCTGTTGCTTCCTAGTCTGTTAATGTAGTGCATGGTGGAGATGCTGTATTTGGACTTTTCCCTGACAAAATTCTTTATAGCGGAGAATGCAGCAAGTCATTTCTGGCAGTTTATGGAGAGAGAAGATTGAATCCGCAGCTAATACTGTTTTAACTCCTTTCTAGCCTGTATTCAATCAATCAATCATTTATAAAGTGCGGCAAATCACCCATGAGGGTCTTAAGGTGCTGCAGTTGGTAGCTGTTGCGTGGTGATCTGTTAATTTGAACTGCCAGGTCCTGAGGTGCGGGGAAAGGTTGTTCCAAGCTTTGTTTGCCAGGTGTGAGAAAGAGCATCCGCCGCTGTTGGCTCGGAGGCTGTGGAGAGTGTTTGTGAGGAAGAATGCGGATTGTAGGTGTTTGGTCGGTTGGTGGATGGTCATGCGTTTGTATGCTGGTCCTTCGTTGTGGCATAGCCAATAGGTCTCGCCTTTGGGACCTTATAAGTGTTTAGCCATGCAACAGTTGATGTTGTTGCACTAAGGATATTGTGCTGCATAACTAAATACTTATAAGGTCCCAAAAGCGAGACCTATTGGCTATGCCAATGCTTGTCTAACTTACTGGTGAAATCTCAAATTCAAAAGTCCTCAAATCCAATGATATATGGTGTAGAAGCCACAAAGAGTGAACCTTCCAGCTCCAAATCCAAATGAAAGTGAACAGGAGATGGACAAAGCACTGGGAGGAGCCTGTTGGACAGGAACAAGAAGTTGGAGACTCTGGGGCACTTCCTTCCTCTTAAAAAAAAAAGTAAAAAACGAAAAAGGACTCCTTGCACAAAAAAGTACAGCCAAATGTCAATCTGAGGAGTTTTTTTAATCCAAATCATCATTTCGAGAAGGTTTTGATGCTGCGCGAGAGGGAACTTCGCCAGATTGCAGATTGCGCGTGTTTGGGATCGGGTTCTTCACAAAAACTCTGCCGGAAGTCCGATGGCGCGTCCGAATGACGTGTTTTCGAGATCGCACACTCTCGCTGGACCGTGTGGCCCGCTATCAAATCTTGTGGCACTCGCGAATGGATAGGAAATCTCGTCGGTGATCGCAGGCACCCGGTAAGTCGCGCGCAAACGCGCATTTTGGGCAAGCGAACACAAAAAAACTCCGCTCAGTTGCGGAGTTTTCGGCAACTCCGCGTTCTACGCAGAACACAGAGTTGGCAAAAATCCGCAAACTCAGCGAGCGGAGCAGAGTTTTACGGCCAGGGTTACTTGAAACCCCGTTTCTAACAATCTCTCTTTTCTTTGTCTCTTCTCCCTGGCTCCTCTTTTTCTGTCCCACTTCTCTTCTTCGTTTCTCTGTCTCCGCCGTCCTCTTATTAAATTTTAAATGTTTTTCAAACAAACATGTTTTGAGTTCATGGAAATCTCGCCCGGAGAGCAATGCCAGTCTAAAGCTGCAGGCATGGCGAATAAAGCGGGTGTTCCTAAAGAGATGGGCATTGGGCTGTCCTTTCTTTGGTTAAGCTGGAGGCATCTGTTTCCTTACCTGGCTAAAAATTCACAAACAGGCTAACAGCACTATGGAGCATTTGAAAATGTCACCACTGGATTGACGCTTTCGTATTTATCACCCCTTTCTTGTAGCCTAATTTTCTCACTTCACTAAAGAGTTACGGATTGATCCCTGTGCTCACAGATTAATTAAGAAAATGACAACATAGGCTGACGGCACGTCTTTCAAGGCCTTTCCGAAAAGGTGTTGCATGGAAATCTGGTTAGTCAAAAGTACTATGCAATCCATTAAACAAAATACATTTACAGCTTTCACACATCTCGACTTGTAAGAATGAAAGGCTGAGCCAGTCCTGCCAGGATTCTACCTGTGTCCTGTAGGCTACATACTGAGTTCAGAACAGGCCTATGGCAGATAAAACTGCTAGATTTTTGTAATTGGCATTCCGCACATGTCACCACGCTTTCATCTCGTGCTTACCTACCGTTATTTGAAATGCATTCTGTTCTCTGAACTGTTTGTTGCCTCAGAGTTTTATTTAACAAGCTAACCATGCTAGCATTATTGCAATCCTTTAGTTTACATACACTTTGATAAAGCGGCGTATTCTTTCAAGGCATACAATTTTTGTGCTGCGCAGTTTATAACGTACATTTTTCTGTAATGAATTTCTCTTTCATCGTGTGCCACGGGAGAAGTAAGATATTGCTGAGGTTTGAGGTTATTTCACTTTCTTTAAATGTTCATCACATTATCTCTTCAAAGAACTCCGAGGTGCTAACCCACACTTCACCTTACAGCTTGTCAGCAAGATGCCAGCAAGCGCCTTTGAGGTAATAACCAGAGGTCTCTGGCAGGAGGAAAACGAAAACAAAATACATTTTAATGAGGGAAGGAAAACCAATTACCGAAAGCAAACATCTCAGAGGTACAGGTAAGGCAGTTGCAGCATAATGAAAGAACAGGAAATAATATTGCAGGCAGTGGTAAAGACACATGCAAGGGTTTCTGAGGACAGCCAGTCAAATTGCACGTCTTGCTTTTAAACTGTCATTTTCGAATGGCCGTGGCGGACTAGTGCTCATCTGCATTAATCCAATCAGATTAAGTGCGTATGCAGTAGGGACTGACTAACACTCATTAGCCAACTCGAAGAATGTAACGGGGCTTTAATTAAAATAACTACTTAACCGTGGAGATGTTAAAATAAAATATTTGCAGTACGTTCAAAAGTTGGCCTGGGATTCTACTTAAGGCGTGAAGTGGCGATGGGCTGTTTGAAACAAGAGCAGAAGTGTGTATGTGTGTGTGTGTGGGGCGGGTGGGGCGGGGAGGGTTGGGCAATCTGGATCCTTGAAAATATCCAAGCAGCATTCACGATAAGGCTCGTACTTTGTTTCCTAAACCAGAACTAGAACATGTCCCCCGTGACCATTCTGACAATTCAAGAGTCCAACATATCATCACAGAATTCGGCCCAATTCACACTCAAAGGAAGCCCAATTAATCCCTCTCCCTTCCAACCCAACACATTTTCAAAAACTATGGACAGGAAGTAGTTTTATTGATTTATTTCTTTAAGGGTTCAACGTTTTTCCATCGTTCTCTCCCTCCTTTCTTCTCCCTTGTGTTTTTCTCTCTCTTGCTCTGGATTAAAGTCCGCTGAGAAAAAACATGTGCCAGTCCTCAAAAATGAGTGCCTTTGGGCCTCACTTGCAAGCACTGACTCAGATGAGGCAGTTGCAGTGAATTGTCTTTAGCTTCCTGACATGACATCATCTTTTTATTCTCTCAAACTCCCTCTCTCTATGTCCCATGCATTCTTTGTTGCACAATGAGTCTGCAACTGTTCCTCTCACCAATACAAAAGAAGCTGCACCTTGCTAGCATGTGGAGTAGGGCCCAAAATCCTTCATTTTCGTTCAGTGTTTCCATTCACTAACTCCAATCGAAGTTGGTCCTTTAGCACTCTATTTTAGCACTCCACTACTGTATAACCCTCTCCATTAAACACCTCTGGTCACTTTGAATGTAAGTCCACGTAAGTCCATCAAATCGAATATATGACGTTACAATGCATACCATTATAATGCATTCCTTTAGAACGAAATTTTTACAACACGACTACCATCACAACGCATGTTTTTACAACGAAAGCCATTACAATGCATTATAATAGAGTTATATATAAATTACCTTTACAACGCATGTATTCACAACGCATACTTTTACAACGCATACCATTACTATGGATATTAAATTTCCTACTATAGATAAAAGAAAATGCTTTTTTTTGTAAATTTTTAACCCATCCACTGGGACAGGATGCAAGGGAAATAGGGGTTTTGGGTGGGGGAGTATATTAATACGCAGGTATTAATTTTAATACTAGAGTATTATTTTTAATACTTGTGTATTCATTTTTATTTTTATTTTTTAATTGCGTTACAATGGCATGCGTAGTAATAGCATGCGTTGTAATGGTTGTTTCGTTGTATTTGCATTTGTTGTAAAAGCATGCGTTGTAATGTATGCGTTGTAATGGATGTTTCCCACCATAACATGAACTCTGAATGGACTGGCCACATCAAGGGACAACTTAATCCAAGGTTAATTTGGCGCCCACACAGGTTTTACTGGACTTGGTACTGTAATGTGTGATTTAAAGTGATTTTACACAAGGCACACAACTCCTTACACAGTGTTCTACTGCTCTATCTAAGACTGGGCAACCAAACATTCTCCATAATGCATCTATTCATGGCTGTTATTCGCAAATGTCCCTCATGCCGAATTCACATACTGTCTATCTCAACCTCACCAGAAATAATAAACCTTTTCTCCCCCATTAAACCATTGTCCACAGCTATTGCATCAGCTACATGTGGATAACTGTCTTCTTCTGTGGCAGGCTTCCCAGATCTAAGCTGTTTGTCAGTGATGTTCTTCTACAACATCACCAATATCTAATCCTCCTCTATATCTATCCTGCACAACACATAACTCTTTGTCAAACTTCTTCCACCTGACTTACAAAATACTTTTTATTCTCCAAATCATCTTCCTGTTCATGTCCACTCATGTTTCTCACATGCAAGAGAAAGAGAAAATCTGCTGTGGCATTTTCATTCCAGATTCATCCCCCACTGTAGAACAAATATTTCTTACAGCCTGTATTGATACTTGGCATTCTTGACGTGGTACATCCTGCAACCTTGGTACTGAATAAGTCAATTAACTGCTTATGGTCATTATGAAGGATGAATTTCGATTCTGATAAACTTGTTATATACCACCACCAACAAGCAGGAGATCTCACAGAGTAGTATACCTCTTTGTCCCTCAATGCTCCTGAAGTGAAAGCAACTGTTTCCTTCTGATCATCCGGATCTTCAATCAATACCGGATCCAAAACCACATCTTCTTGCATCTTTCATTAGTGCACTTCTTTTCTTAACATTAAATGCTTTGAGCAGTTTTGCTTTACATATATCATCACTTACCCATTCAAATGCTCATTCACACTCCTTGTTATAGACATACATGTTTGTCCTGTTGAGCAGGCGACACAAAGAAAACCATCTTCTTAACTTCAAACATTAAACTCTTCTTGAGGTCAACGCCTTTCCCTGAGATGTGATGACTGAGGCAATATACACCATACACAACAATCTAAGATTTTCCTCTTTTCAAAGTAACACCATTGTCTCCTAAGATACACAACATCCTCTCAATAGTCTTATAGTGTTTGCTCATATGTGCCCCAAAGAACAACATACTGTCTTGGAAATACACAACACATTTTCTTCCCTGAGCAAAAAAAGCATCGCCCAAGAGAATATGGCTGATGTGAATGCCAGACCAAAAGGCATCTTCTTGTAGCTGTGGGCAATGAAGGAAGTGAAATATTGAGACTCCTTTTGGAGCTCAATCTGGTCAGATGCAGCACACATATCTAAGATGGTGAGCACTAAACCACCCTTGATGATGCCAAAGTCTCCAGAGCATCACTGAATAAATGATGATCAATGCATATGTTCTTGTTTAAGTCAAGCAAGTCCATACATATTCTCAATGTGGCATTAGGCTTGTCTGCTAAACCCACTGTGCCAAGCGCTTAAAACTCTTGATTTCTTCAGTTATATCTGTCTTCCTCACTTTGTCACGTTCCCTTTTTATCTATTCTCTCAAGCCAGTGAGTACATTGTACACTTTATATACACTAGCAGCACGCTTTCTTTTAAAAAGTTCAGCCTCTCTAGTTTTCACTAAATACTTTGAAAATCTATCTTCCCACCCTTCTTACATGTTTCCCTAACCTCACACCAACATTCCATGCATCACATTCACACTGGCTGAGCAGCTAGGGAGTAGGTAACCAGATAAATACAACACAGGTTATTACACCTCACTTGAAATATTATTTGCTCATGATGATGGGGATCAAGTATATTAACCAAATTATTTTGATGTCCCCATGACCACAACCAAGAACCATCGTTGGCCCCAGACAGTGTGACACCCACTCAATTCTCCTTAAAACACACTCTCCTGTGAAATTCCCCCACTACCTCTACTGATATTCTATCATAAACCAAATAACAATAATTATCTTTGATTTCGTCAGCTCTGCATTTCAAATCCCTTCTCCCCTATCAGAGTATTTGGTGATTGGGAATCTGCTGTCATGCATAAGCTATTATTACATGCATGACAACAGGTTGCATTTAACTTCTACTCTTCAATATTCAAAAAGTAACCCTTTTCTACCTGCCCTTTCCCATCATCTTAAACTTCTTTAATTGAAGTGTTTACACCTTTTTTCTCCCATGATGCAGCTTGGACATTAAGCTGGACATGTCGTGGAATTTTCTGTTCGATATTTGCTAGCGCACCAGAAACAATCTTAATTTCTGTCTTTTTTCCATTATTTCATTTCTCTCTTTGTTCCATTACTCACAATTTTCTCTACTGACTGGTTCCTTACTTTTTGTTTTCTCTTCAACAATGGCCCACACTTCATTTTATCCCACACCCGTGCCTGAGAAAAACATTTCTTTTATGTAATTGGTTGTATTATCAATTCCAATCACAATTGTCATAGCTTGTTTAAGATTCACATCGCCTGTGGGTAAGTAACTTCTCCTGCACATTACTGACATTAGTCTTTTCAACAAATTGGTTTCAAATCACATATTATAGTTTAATGTTGAAGGTAGTTTTCTCATTGCAGCGACATATGAATCAACACTTTCTCCATATTACTGTATTCTTAGAAAGAAAACGTATTCATCCAACACCACATTCTTTTTGGGACTACCTCTCTTGACTAGCATTTTTAACACAGCAGTCTACTTATCTACTACATTTCCTTCTCCTTCTATCACAGAAACGTCTTCCCTGGTTAAGTGTGTTAGCACATTCCACATTCCAAGTCCCAAACTGTGCTTCAGTAGCGTAAACTTCTTCTTACCTGTAAACATCATCTGAGAATTGCATCAAAATATGCTTCAAACCCCTCTTTCCACGGTTCCCAGTTCAGTGGGGTGTTTCCAGGAACTGCCGAAATGGTGATGAAGAAATCTTACCTTCCATCGGAAACAGCTGCATGCTTTGCTCATCATTAGTTTGACTAGCCCGGACAGTTCAGGCTGGACTGTTCCCACTGGAGCAGGCCCAGGTCTGATTTGCATGTAGCTGATCACTGTCTGAGATGGCATGGTGAGCAAAAATGCCAGCACCTTTTGTACTATTACTTTATGCAGAACCTTGAGAGAAGAAAGCATGTGGCTCAGATGCATGAAGCTTGTTTGATATCGTAATACAAGACTGGTGTATAAAATATTTTGTACGTGTCGAAGCTGTGATCACAGACAATCCCTTAAATACAGTACCTTCCTATAAATGAGACCCACTTTCCACATACATCATTTCGAAATATTCTTAATTTAATGGTGGGAAACTTCCTGATATGGACACACACATCAAATGGGTTCTGTAGTATGTTTATACGGTTTGCACATGTTTTAGCTTTTTCTGGTAGTTACCAGTAGATTTAGATTGCCCCGTAGCTTAAACCATGCATGTGTGGGGCTGGTACACTGAGGGGCATATTCACAAGAAATGGCGTTAACTATCGCTAACGCTAGCTAACAGCAGTTTTTTATCGCCGCCTAACCCTGAAAACTATCGCCATGTTAGCGGCGTATTACCAAGCCGCCGCTGCATGGCGATAGTATCAGGGGTAGGCGGTGAAAACTGCCGCTAACATTAGCGCGATGGCGCTAGGAATTCCGGCGTTAGCGGGCGAAATCCAGCGATAGGCCCATTAGCATCAAGAAAACTCACGTTAGTCAGCCAAACGTGAGCTTTCTTGCCTCTAATGCAAAAAATAGCCTATCAGTCAACCCTCAATAGTAAATAGGCATAAAAAACAATAACATGCAGAATGGAGCAGCCAGGGCCAAGTGCAGCACACATCAACAACCCCTGCAAGCCAGCCAACATCCAGGATGACCAGGATGTGAGCCTTGATGCCTCGCTGGACCTGCGTCTGGAGCCTTGATGCCTCGCTGGACTTGCGTCTGGAGCCTGGATGCCTCGCTGGACCTGCGTCTGGAGCCTGGGTGCCTTGCTGGACCTGCGTCTGGAGCCTGGATGCCTTGCCGGACCTGCGCCTGGAGCCTGGAGTGGGATGTGGAGGAGCTGTGGAGTCGATGAGCCTTGGCGATAGACATTGAGGCGTGACGATCGCCCGTACCTGCTGGTGAAGTCTGGCAGGTTGCATGGAGACACATTTCTGACCTGTGTGAGAAGACCGCCTTGCGACCCATGGAGCTGTCAATGGTAGAGGCGCTCCTGCGCACCAAGGTGGTGAGTTCCGCATCGCATACTACGATCCACCACTACACCGGGGTGCACGAAGGGGATTACCAATGCTGTGTGCCGTCTCCCTGCATCACAGGCCCCATGATGTGGGACTGGCCGTATGCTGTGGAGGGTGAGGCCCCTGTGCTACGCCGAACTTGTGTGGCGTGAGCGCTGCAACTTCACGCCTATGGGGGCCCTGCTGCGTCAACTGCATAGGGAGGTCCACCAGCGGACTATGTGGCGACTGCTGTACCCAGCCTAGTGAAATCACACTGGGCTGAGGCTCCTGCTGGCTGAGTCACAGATTTGGAGAGAGTGCAGTGGAGTGTGCCACAGTGTCAATGTCCAGGTAAGGAGAAGGTGGGACGCGTAGCGCAGGAGGGCCGGGGGACGAGTCGCTCAGGCCTATCACACGTAGATGATGCACCCCAAGTGGCGGCACTACCGCAATGGCGGAAGAGTGTTGCCCCACTGCTTCAAGCAGTGCAGAAGAGGAACAATCATCACATGAAGATAACTCAATCAATCATGGGAATTGTAAGTGCGCTACTCACCTGTGAGGGTCTCAAGGCGCAGAGGGTGGGGGGCCGCAGATCTGTTAGCCGAAGAGCCATGTCTTGAGGGTCTTCCTGAAGGTCTTCAGGGAGGGGGCGCGTCTGATGTCTGCCGACAGCTCGTTCCAGGTCTTGGCTGCAATGTGGGAGAAGGATCTTCCACCTGCTCTGGCTCTGTGGATGCGCGGGGTTTCGGCCAGTGCGAGGTTGGAAGATCGGAGGTTTCTTTTGGGTACGTGGAAGTTGATTCTGTCGTTGAACGTTGAGGTATTTGGGTCCGTTGTTGTGTAGGCATTTGTAGGCATGAGTGAGGACCGAGAAGGTGACTCTTTTCTCCACGGGGAGCCAGTGGAGTCTTCGTAGGTGTTGGCTGATGTGTTCGTGCCGGGGGATGCCGAGGACGAGTCTGGCGGCTGTGTTCTGTAATGTCTGGAGTTTGCAGAGTAGGGACTTGTTAATGCCAGAGTAGAGTGTGTTTCCATAGTCCAGTCTGCCGGTGATGAGTGCATGGGTGACTGTCTTCCTTGACTCCGGGGGGATCCACTGGAAGGTCTTGCGGAGGATGTGGAGGGTGTTGAAGCAGCTGGAGGTGACGGCATTGACCTGTCGGTTCATGGTGAGGGATGAGTCGAGTACGAGGCTGAGGTTTTTGGCATGGTCCGAGGGGGTAGGTGGGCTTCCGAGGGCGGTCGGCCACCAGGTGTTGTCCCATGCTGAAGGGGTGGCTCCAAGGAGGAGGACTTCGGTCTTCTTGCCGTTCAGCTTCAGGCAGCTGTCGGTCATCCAGACTGCGACGTCTTGCATACCCTTCTGGAAGTTGAGTCTGGCGGGGGTGGGGTCTTTGATGAGGGAGAGGATGAGCTGGGTGTCATCAGCGTAGGATACAATGTTGAGGCCGTGTTGTCGGACGATGGCGGGGAGGGGGGCCATGTAGATGTTGAAGAGAGTCGGGCTCAGAGATGACCCCTGTGGGACTCCGCAGGTGATTTACATGGGATCGGAGAGCAAGGGTAGCAGTCTGATCCTTTGGCTTCTTCCGGTGAGGACTGATCAGATCCAGTCTAGGGCTGTTCCTTGTATGCCGGCGTTGTGTAGTCTGGCAACTAGTGTGCGGTGGGAGACGGTGTCGAAGGCCGCTGAAAGGTCGAGTAGGATGAGGCCTGCAGAGTGGCCTTGGCCCAGGAGGGTGCGGATGTCATCTGTGGCGGCGAGTAGGGCCACGGGGTGTTTGTGCACAGAGCGCACGTTGAGGAGGATGCATCTTAGGGTGTCGCCGGTGCTGGCATCGGATGTGTTGGAGGCCGGGGTGGTGGTTAAGGTCTGGCGGCAGCGGAGGCAGGATAACTGGCCGTGGGTCATGTTTGGCGAGGCCTGTTGGCAGTCTCTGAGTTTTCCGGGATGAGTGCGTGGAGGGTGGCTGTGCTGTAGCAGTGGGTGGCTCGAGATCCAAGGTTCCTGGCGCTGGTCGCGGTCGGGTCGTGGACGGGCGCAGACGGGCTTGCCTTAGGCACGCCAGTAGCGCGCCCGCTGCGCACGACTCCGCAGCGGCCGCCATTTAGTAGGGGAGGGGGGAGGGACGATCAGCTGGGAGGCGGGAACGGGCGAGGACAGGGGGGCGAGGCTGCAGGGGCAGCAGCGGCAGAAAGTGGGAAGCGCGGGCTCAGAGAAGGCAAAAAAACAGATTCAAGAGGGAGAAACAAGGGATAACTGACTGATATAATCATGCTATGTATCCTCAGGGGGTGGGAGGGTGGTTAGGACTGCTCCAAACAGGGAGCAGGGCATGGGCGGATTGGCATGCCCACTCAAGTGGGCAATGACTGTTTGGCCGGCCCACTCAGTCCGCCCAAAGCAGTCATGCGCACTTCCCTGTTCGCAATGCAAGCTGCATTACAGCCTGCATGAAGAACATGCCCACCCCTCCGGCCCCTGGCTGCATGACTTGTCCCGTTGCCAATTACCAATCCCACTGCCGAATCGCAGCGTTGTGATTGACTATGGGGAGGGAGCCTGACTTCCTACTTCCTTTTCCTGGAAGCAGACGCAGGAGAGCAAGAGCTACGAAGACACGGGACCCGGCTTCGAGGTAAGACTTCCCTCATTGAAATATTTACAACACCCGCTCACACACACAAGCCCGCATACACGTACCATCCAGTATTCTTTCTGACGTTTACCATCTCACAGCTGTCCCGCCCCCCCCTAGCACTTCTCAATGGCGGCCGTTGTGCGCACATGCACAGCGGGCATACCACTCGTGTGCCAAAAGCACATACGTAGTTACGACGCATGACATAACATTGCATTCCATTCCAATGCATACTAATACTAGGCACATTGCAATAGTAGGGTAGGTGTTGCATAGCGGAGACATAAATATCACTATTCCCACGTCAGTGAGTGCAACCCAAAACTAACCTTTGCACCCCAAACCCAACCGTGAACCCTGGAATTCCTTTTTGAGCCCCCAAAACACACCCCAAATTTCATATTTTACCCCAAAAACACACCCCAAATTTCATATTTTACCCAAAACACACCCGAATTTTCATATTTTGCCCCAAATGCACACCCCAATTTTCATGTTTTACCCCAAACACACCTCAATTTTCATATTTTACCCCAAATGCACACCCCAATTTTTATGTTTTACCCCAAAACACACCCCAATCTTCTTATTTTACATCCGAAACCCATACCCACCCGAAAAACTTTAAATTACCCCATTACTGACCTCACATTGCGTTGTAATCAAATGCGATGTAAAGGCACCTGCGTTGTCGGAGTTGCGTTGTTAACAATGTACTGCCTGCATTGTAATGGTCGTCTCCCGTGCCAAATTCAACCCATAGGCTATGCCGTTTGCATCCGTCTGCCCTTGGACCGGGCTCAGCACCAAGGAGCCTTCCTCTTGGACACTCCACCGCTACAACGCCAGCACCCTCCTCGCCATCAACCCTGGATGCCACCTCGCCTGCCAGGACCAACCTCTGCTCCGGACCGGACATCGCCATCACCATCACTGACGACTGCAGTATCACCCGCAAGGAGCACCCCGACCATCAAGGAGGAGGCATTGCCATCACCTACAGAAGCAGACTCCGACTGACCACGCACTCTAATGACCCAAGGGTGACCATGGACTAGCTCAACTCCCAGATCCGGACCAAGCCCAAGCACATCCTCTGTGGCATCCTCATGTGCAGGCCCCCCGGGCCATGGCCCCCCATTCTCCAATTCCATTGTAGACCTCATTGTACCCCAGGGACTCCCATCCACCGACGACATCCTACTCAGTGACCTCAAGTTCCACCTGGACAACCCCAGTGACCAGGACACCACCCCCTCCTGGGGAAGGTCCCCTACATCAGACGCAAGCAGCAAGTCACCTCAACATGCCACATGGCAGGAGGCACGGTCGAGCACGTCACCTCCGCCAGCGGGAACTTCAACTACAGCCACAACACCGGACTCTCCTGGACTGACCATCATTGGTAACATCACGTCTTCACCTTGCCCACCGGACGCCATCGCCATCATCACACCCCCTCGCAGCTGGATCAAGGCCACCGAAGAACGTCTCGTCAACTCCCTCCGCACCAACACTCCACCAATGCTTCCAAGCGATGACACCGCAGCGCGCAACCACCACCGATGGATCTCCAACAGCGCCGACATTCGGGCACCCCTCATGAACGGCACTGCGTCAGTACCTCCCTCCTGCCTGATGGCAGGCGTGAGGGTCACGCAGTGCCACAGAGATAGGCTGGCCCCATGCATTGCTGGAGTTGCGTCATGGTTGTGACACGACTGCAGCAATGCGTGTCTTTAGCGCAGACAGATACGTCAGGATTCCTGACGTATCTGTCATTACTTGCGTCATGGAGCGCTGTCCAGTGAATACAGCGCATCCATGCTGTTGCAAGAAGGGCGTAGTGAGAAGTGTTGCAACGCTGTCTTGTCGCAGCGCTGCAACACTTTTCATGACTGGGCCCAGGAATGCGCACTATCTTATTGATGGTGCGCATTCCTGCACTGTAGTTTTGTCGCAGGGCAGCGCTGCAACATTGCTTGCAGCGTTGTCCAGCACCAAAACCTGCTGGGATGTGGCCCCAAGTGTTATCCCCATTTTTAAGACCAGCTATTTTCTGGTCTTAAGTCCCAGCAGCTAACGGGCCTTAGCGGCTGTTTTTTTAACGTATCGCTGGTCCGGGCGATCGTTGAGAATATCGCGAAGTGGGGTTAGCGTGCGTTTTAACACGGGAACGCCTACATTGCATATGATTAGAGTTAGTTGTTGCTAACATCGTTGGCGATGTTATTAGCGGCCGCTATCGCCAGGAAGCTGTCGCTAACGGCTGTTAGAGACAGCTTGTGAATACGGCGATATAAATATCGCCGCTTTAGCGGCAGAAAAGTGCCGCTAACGCGGCGATATTGCCTTGAGAATATGCCCCTGAATCTCTTAATGGTTCATTAACCAATTATCCCAACTTTTATTGATCTATCTGTTACTCACATAACTTTGGTGATTCTTGAACTAATGCCTGCTGCCAAGTGCTTCGTATATGAGTGGATTTATATCATAACAGATCAAATGAAGTGTTACAGTATTCTTTGGTGACACTGGTTTCTCGTAAAGAGATTGATTGAAAGTGCAAATGGGAACCATGGGGAAGGATACATGGTAAACTATCTGCTTGAGACATGGATGCCCATCACGAAGTACTCTTTTTCATCTTCTGTTGGCAGGTTACTGGCAAATTACTAGATATTTGTGTAAGATCCTACTGCATTTTGAGGAGAAAGCACTAATGGTTACTAAAATGTTATGAAATACAAGCATACTATGCATGATTTAGTTCCATGAACAACACTCTCATTGCAATGCCCTAGGACGGTGGCTCTTAACCTGTGATCCGGGGACCCCTGTGGGTCCTCGAAGTCTACTCAAGGGGTCCGCAACTGCTTAGAAAATTGAATAATATTTACAGATTAATAAAATGTTCTGTAACTGTGAAGGAATTTTAAATTGGAGGCTAAAAATGAAGTTAGTTTCCTCAGATTCAGATTCTCATGGAGCAGTGCAACTGCATAAAACAGAATATAGTATGGACAATGATTGACCGCAATTTAATTTAGAAAAGCTCCAGCCTTTGTTTAGTATTAAACATTTTTTTTTATTATTTGTTTGTGAATGAAATAAAACGTTTCATCATTTGTGGATTTGTTTGGTGAATGCTTGCTTCTGTATTTTTCGTGTATTGTATTGTGGTTCAACTCATCAAAAATGCTTAGCCAAGAGTACCCGGTTTCTAGTATTGACCCAATGGTGGTCCCCGGTTTTCAATACTGATTAAGTGGGGACCTCCCAGTGGTAGTGCCGGCGTGGGTATTCAAGGTATTAAATAAGTTACTGGGCGTCGTAGGGTGTGCCTTACTAAATTGCAGCTCCCGAAGAGGCGTGGTGGTTTTTCCTGACTTTAAGGCTTACTGTCTTGTGGGGAAACTGCAATGGCTGTCTTATTGGTTAGCTGGTCACAACCTGTCAGAGATAGGCTATACGATGGAACAGATAGACTGTGGCCAACTTCACAGATTGGTGTGCCCAAGAATAGCACCCCACGGACATGTCCTCTACTATTTCTCATGGCCCTAGCTTACTAAACACTGGCTCTAAGGTACACTGCAGCTACCCCATTGTTCGCAACGAATGTCCCACTACGCTTTTTCCCTACATCCTCTGACACATTAACAAAGCTCCGTTTAGATCATTGGGAACAGGAGGGAGTGACGGCAGTCGGTTTGTTTTTCCAGGATGGCACTGTAATGTTGCACGCTGATTTTGTGCACACACACGGACTCCCCAAGGCAGTATTTTTAATGCATGCTAGCACAATCTGATATTTTTGGAAACATTGGGTACCAGACGGGAAGGAACCCACCACGCATGAACTAATCCAGACACTAAGGGGTCGATTCCGATTCGGGCCGGAAAAAGCACCGACCGACTCGGATCCGGAAAAAATACCGACCGACACGTACCAGTGGCGCCCGACACGCCAAGTACGATGCAAGCCGCGATAAATCCGACCGACACATCAGGAAACCAAGCCGACCGACCGAGCCGCTCGGAAAATAGCAATCCGGCCGGAAAAACACGCGAATCCAACCGACCGACACGCACCCGGAACAAATCCGACCGAATCGTACCCGCCAACTCCAACCCGCAAAGTACGATGCAAGGCGCGAAAAACACGACCGAGTCGGACGGAGGACAAGCCGTACGACCGACACGCATACAAAACCGAGCCGAAGCAACACAATACACCGCGACCGACGCGTACGCAGCATACAAAACTGCACAAACACAGCGTGAACGAAACGGAAAACACCGTACGAGACCAATGCAGGGTCCGACTCGGTCACAAGAACGTTTCCAACATACACAAACAGCACAAAGGAAAAATCACCCAAAAAAGGCCAAACAAGCAATTACCAAGCCAATAAATACTGGGGGGGTGGGGACAGAGAACAAAGACACACCCACAACTCCACCTATATAAAGGACACAAATCACTACCATGAGCCTTTGCAAATGCCATTTCACTGCCAGCACCCAAGAGAAAGCAACCACACACCCACAGCTCATCCCTCACACAAGCCACACACCATCAGCACACCAACAAATACCTACCTCACATACACCCAGCAAAACACACACTCACACACCCTCACCTGCACACCAACACACACATCACTCACCATCACCACCCATCACCATGCCCCCCAAGAAGAATCCCAAGTTCCTAGATTGTGAATTGGAAGTCCTGGTAGACGAGATCCTCAGGGTGGAGCCACAGCTGTTTGGCACTCTGGTCCAACAGACCCCCATGTCGCAGAAAACCAAGATGTGGGAGAGGATCATCAACAGGGTGAACGCCCAATCATCATGTCGGCGCACAAAGACGGACATCCAGAACAGGTGGTATGACGTGCGCAGGAGGGTACGGGACCTGCTGAAGATAGACTACATCAACAGCCAACATACCGGCAGTGGCCCTCCTGCCAAGCCAATATACCTCAGGCCCTGGGAGGAGAAGGTGCGGGCCATCCTTCCGCCAGTGAGCGTATATGGACTAGAGAACATCCCAGAGCCTGGTGAGTACACAACAAATGTACACAATAAACTGCCACAAAACACACACATCACTGTCAAGGGGAGAGTCAAACCATGCACACATAGCAATTACACAGCAACTAGAACAGAATCATCCCAAAATGTGTATGTCAGTCAGATAAACACAACACATGCCATCAAAAAAGTCACATCCAACTGTGCCAACACATGTACAAACACAACCACAACTACAGCTAGGCAGTGGCACAAATAGAACTAACACACACATCCACACATGTAGCCACCACAACAACACCAACACACAGTGAAGGCCACTCAAAGGAAGGAATTCGGTGTATGCTGGCCAAGTCAGTGTAGCCAATAGCATCATGGGAGTCGCAGTCACACATATTGCCCCCCCCCACAACTGTCCCATCAACACCACCCTGAACCATGCTCACATCACAGGGAGTGGAGAAGGACTCACAAGATGGCTGACACTGGCTACTGCTGTGGGGAGCACAAGGCCCTGCTGCCAACTGTGCACCAACAAACAGCAGGACACCACTGACTGACATCCTGAGAGACAACTTACACTCCCTGCAATGCAAGCACGTTCCATGGTGGGCTATCTGGCTGGCTGGGTGGGAAGGGGACTTGCAGCACTGACTATAGTCACCAGCACCTCCCCTCACACCCCCCAACACAAACTCCACAGTACCCACCTGGTAGAATGCAATGCCCTCCATCCTAACACAAGATCCCACAAAGCACCACCACCCTGGGTTATGTTGTGTGAAGCACAGGGACACTCTTGGGACTCTTAGCCAAACAACTGCCAGGACAACACTCCCAGCCATCCTGTCAGCACAGCCAGCCCACCCCACAGGGAAGCAGAGTCAAAAGGAAGGAAGCATGGGCATGCTGGGAAGGGGGTGGAGGCAATAGCATGATGGGAGTCGTAGTCACAGACATAGCTCACCCCCACAACTGTCCCATCAACACCACCCTGAACCATGCTCACATCACAGGGAGTGGAGAAGGACTCACAAGATGGCTGACACTGGCTACTGCTGTGGGGAGCACAAGGCCCTGCTGGCAACTGTGCACCAACAAACAGCAGGACACCACTGACTGACATCCTGAGAGACAACTTCCACTCCCTGCAATGCAAGCACGTTCCATGGTGGGATATCTGGCTGGCTGGCTGGGTGGGAAGGGGGACTTGCAGCACTGACTATAGTCACCAGCACCTCCCCTCACCCCCCCAACACAAACTCCACAGTACCCACCTGGTAGAATGCAATGCCCTCCATCCTAACACAAGATCCCACAAGCACCACCACCCTGGGTTATGTTGTGTGAAGCACAGGGACACTCTTGGGACTCTTAGCCAAACAACTGCCAGGACAACACTCCCAGCCATCCTGTCAGCACAGCCACCCCACCCCACAGGGAAGCAGAGTCAAAGGAAGGAAGCATGGGCATGCTGGGAAGGGGGTGGAGGCAATAGCATGATGGGAGTCGTAGTCACAGACATAGCTCACCCCCACAACTGTCCCATCAACACCACCCTGAACCATGCTCACATCACAGGGAGTGGAGAAGGACTCACAAGATGGCTGACACTGGCTACTGCTGGGGGAGCACAAGGCCCTGCTGCCAACTGTGCACCAACAAACAGCATGACACCACTGACTGACATCCTGAGAGACAACTTCCACTCCCTGCAATGCAAGCACGTTCCATGGTGGGATATCTGGCTGGCTGGGTGGGAAGGGGGACTTGCAGCACTGACTATAGTCACCAGCACCTCCCCTCACACCCCCCAACACAAACTCCACAGTACCCACCTGGTAGAATGCAATGCCCTCCAACCTAACACAAGATCCCACAAAGCACCACCACCCTGGGTTATGTTGTGTGAAGCACAGGGACACTCTTGGGACTCTTAGCCAAACAACTGCCAGGACAACACTTCCAGCCATCCTGTCAGCACAGCCAGCCCACCCCACAGGGAAGCAGAGTCAAAAGGAAGGAAGCATGGGCATGCTGGGAAGGGGGTGGAGGCAATAGCATGATGGGAGTCGTAGTCACAGACATAGCTCACCCCCACAACTGTCCCATCAACACCACCCTGAACCATGCTCACATCACAGGGAGTGGAGAAGGACTCACAAGATGGCTGACACTGGCTACTGCTGGGGGAGCACAAGGCCCTGCTGCCAACTGTGCACCAACAAACAGCAGGACACCACTGACTGACATCCTGAGAGACAACTTACACTCCCTGCAATGCAAGCACGTTCCATGGTGGGATAACTGACTGGGTGGGTGGGTGGGAAGGAGGTCTGGCTGTCAACCAAACACAATCAATGCAGACCATGTTCACACCCCAGAGAATACATAGAAATACCCAAATAATGCAGGACAATGTGCCACACCAATATCAACCCCTGACTGTGACGACTTAGGACAATACAATGTACAGGCCCGCACCCCGAGGGCACAGTCACAACTGTCAGGTGTGTCAACCACTGATGCCTGCAGAAACATGACATACATTGTTTGTGTCTCCCAAAAACAGGTGATGATAGGGACACAGCAGCAGACGCTGAGGAGTCCCAGTCCCAGGCTCAAGAGGATGCCGAGCTCACTGGCGTCGTACAGCCTCTGTCCTCCTCGGACGATGAAGAACAACCTGGCACATCCGGTGCAAGTCAACATGCTGCACCAGCAGGACCACCAGCTGCAGCACCAGCAGGTCCACCAGCTGCACCCCCTGCACCCACCCCTCCAACGACTGTCACCACGAATACCATCCCTGCCGACATGGACAGAATAAGGAACAACACCAGCGCAGTGACCCTGGACCAACCTGGGGCCATGGACACCACCACCACCACCAACCCCCAAGGTGGACCAGGGTTATCTGTGCGTGCAACTGCACACACTGCACATGTCAGCAGGGGTGGTGGGAGGAGTGGGAGACAGAGGTCGCTGCTTGCAGACGTTGCTGGTGTGCATGAAGACCCACAACTGGTACGCATAGCTGATGCGTACCAGTCCAGC